>CM070678.1:6477500-7077500 GCA_036346265.1 Melocanna baccifera | reverse complement strand
TAGTTGAAACACTTTATGTTGCTGCGGCACTCTGACGCGTAGTGCCCGTATTCGATATATTCAAAGCACTTGATATGTGACTTGTCACGGGATCTGTCACCTCTGTCTTGCCCAGTCTTATCTCCATGGCCACCTCTACCGCCTCAACTACCCTGGCCGCCTCGTCCGCACCATCGCCTTCGACTGCTTGATGAGCCGCCGCTCCTTGTATCTCTCTTTATCAGCAACGCCTGCTAATTATGAGATTGAAACCCCTGCTCAGTACAGGACTTAAACCCTTTCAGTAGCTCATCGTGCGCCTTGAGAGAGCCAATGATCTCATCGATCTTCTTTTTCTCCAAGTCAAGGGAGTACATGAGTGCGGTGACGACAAGCACGTACTTTTCTGGTAGCACACGCATATACTTCTTCACTGCCACAGATTTCTCTATCTTGTCACCAAGTGAGATCATCTGATTGTATAGCGAAATCAACTTGTCGGCGAACTCATCCACCGACTGGGCCTTTCTCATCTGGAGATTCTCAAACTCGCTCTGCAAATTCTGGAGCCACACCTCCTTCACACGATCAACTCCCTCGTGCATCTTCTGAAGTGTCTCCCATACTTCTTGTGCCGTCTCCTTCCTGATGAGCTAAAGTATCATCGAGTCTGACACCGCTTGATAGATGATAGCTAAAACTGCCTGATCCACCTTGTCGTCTACCTCCTTGTCCTTCTCTTTTGGATCGACTGCACCCCAGACTCCCTGGGAGCGCATGTTCGCCTTTATCTTCATTGCCAACACCGAGTAATTATCGGTCGTCAGAAGATGGTACTGAAGAGAGATTAGCCCACCCTGGGCCTTCATCTTGTTGCTCATATTCTTCAAACGCCACCAAGATCAACAAGCTCTGATACCACTTGTTGCAATTTTTTCTGATCCTCCTTTGCCTACTTGCTTTTCCCGTATGGAAGTTTTGGCCCGCCACGTGAAACAAGCAAACACATGATGTTTTTCCCGGGAGCAAGCACCCCGTTTTTCTCTCCCTCTCGTTGCTTCTTTTTTATTGCACTCGTTATAAGGCTGTCTCCTATTTATATACTACTCGATAACTAAAGATATAGACTCTTCATATACGGACTTGGTGACTACTCTCGACTTAGATATGGCCTCAACTCATATACGTACACGACAATACGACTTGGATTTGTATACACATGACTGACTCAGACTCGGCAAGCAACACAAAAAGAAACAAAATTAATTCTAACAAAATGGTTGAGCACAAGTCGAACGTCCTACCACTATCCAACATGCATACACTCTCCATGCCATTGCAACATCCAAAATGACACTAAATGTAGCTTAATAATCCTCCAAAATGCAGGTAGAGCTACGATCTACCCAAAAGACCAAAACTACTCCCACGCGAGCATACCATCGAACACAAAGCGTGCGCAACCAGAGGAATCAAAGATCACAACCCCTTCCAGCCCTCACCTTGCTGTCGCCGCCAGCGCAGCCCGCAAGCCGCCGCAGCGCGGCCATGACTCGGACCCTGACCTCGGCGTTCCCTGCGCCGGCAAGCCGTGCGAGCAGTGCCGGCACCAGGAGCCCATCCTCGTCGTCATCCTCCCCGAGCCTCCCCTCCTCGGCCAGCGCCGCCACCTCCCGCGCCACCTCGCCGAGCTCGGGCTCGGTGCCGTTCTTGACGCGGACGAGGAGGTCCTCCACATCCACCGCCGCGCCGACCCCACGAACCGTTCTTGGCATGGCGGTACCAACACCAAGAAGCGAACAACACTGGCTGTAAGTGCAAAGGTCGTAGCTTTGCGATTGTCTGCGGCGTCGCAGGAGGAGTGGCGTGGGAGTGGGAGCGGTATAGGGAGAGGAGGGGAAGAAGAAGAGGTCAAGTCGTCCATGGGGGAAGAGACGACCGGCCCGAGGCCGAGGAAACGTCGGGGTCGCTGTCTCGGCTTCCGATTTTTGCGACAGGCCAGGCAGCGGCGAGTGAAACGAGCAACGACGGATAGCTTTCCTTTCTCAGTTGCAGCTACCAAGTCGGACGTCAGAATATTTTGCCTCGATTCGCACCGCACGGCCGGCTACGGCGGAGCTATCAAATGATTTGTGTTTTCGTGTATACAAAGCTACTTTACACGGTACTTAAAACATAATTTTAATCACTAATTTATATTATAAATAGTTTATTTTCTCCATTCTTTTTTATTTCACGGTTTTTACTTTTTATAATCTTTCCAGATACGACTTTGATCATTATTTTTTATACTTTTATACTAAGACATACTAATAAAATTATAAAGTGGGTTCTTTTGAGCTTGGTTTATACCTTTTGGTTTATGACTTATGAATTCTGTTTGTTCACGGAAGAGCTTTCGGAGAGAGATATTCGTATGTGATTTTGGTTGCTATAGATAAAGTCAGTACAATATATACTACAATTTACCTTTAGACCTCATCTTGAAAAAACGATTTTGAATTAGTTACTGTTCATCCGTATATAAGCAAAAAGCTGAGAGCCAAAACGAACCCAGTCATAATATTATGGCAAATCTAATAATATAATTTTTATATAGTTAATCTAGACAATTTTAAATTTATTGATAGTCAAATTTTAAAAAAAATTGACGGCACAGATTATAGATAATAATAAAAACAGAACAAAGGGAGTATAAAGGAAGCGACTAGCGCTCAGACGTATAATCCGAGCATTAGCTCCTTATGCTTCCTTTACTATCGGATCTCACTTAGAGCCCATCTCCCAAGCTGTTGAATCCCGTTCCTCCAACCCCTTGTTCGATGAGATCTCACTTAGAGCCCATCTCCCAAGCCGTTGAATCCCGTTCCTCCAACCCCTTGTTCGATGATGGCCACCCTGCGAGGAGGAGGCTGCGGAGCGCCGCCTCTCTCCTCTTCAACCATCGACAGCTACACTGCTTTATCCTTGCGATCTAGAGAGACAGAGGAAGAGAGATAGGAGCATGAGGAGAGAGATAGAGGAAGAGGGAGAGGAGCGAGAGGAGCATGCTGCTATGGTGGCTGCCTCCAGCCGCTAGAGATTGGCGAGCCATTGAAGGAGTAGAGAGGATGTATGCGAATGGAGATTTGAAGGCATAGATTTGGTGGGTGAATGGATAAGAATATGACAACTAATTTGATCTGATGCAACAAACAAATCTTAGAAGTGCAATATTTAATTTCTAGTCTTGCAACATTTTTCGCTCCGCATGCAATAAATACTAAATCAATAAACAAAATGTGCAACAATTTTGAATTATTAAAGCAACAAATACAAAAGCCTATTGAAACAAACATTAACCTTGTTTCAACAACGAAGAAATAATTGAAATAACTACAACATTCGATATCTTATATTGCAATATTCGAAAACAACTACTGCAACAACAAATTAATACCAGACTGCAACAAACAATACTTGCTACAAATTTTGGAAAAGATACAATGCAACAAGCAAAAATACTTCTTACAATAATAGAGAGAATGAGTTGCAACAATTTGAGAAAACGCCTACAACACACCTACCTAGTAGAAGAAGCACCTAACGGTGGTGAGGCTTGGAGCTTGTTGGGGTAGGACACGATGACACCGACAAGGAGCTTGTAGCGATGGAGCTTGGTGCTCGCGGAGGCCACACCCTGGTGGTGGTGGAGCTCGGGTGAGACTCATGGAGGCTACTCACTACTAGAGCTTGTGGAGGCCATGGCTGGCTTTAGCAGAGCTCCTCCTAGATTGAGCCTACCATCCCTTTAACCTTTAAAAACCCCACCATCCCTCCTGGATCGACGTGTGGATGGCCTAGATTGAGCCACATCACCGCACCGACCCATCCTGCCTACCCCCTTTTCTCCTTCTCTCTCTGGCGCCCGGGTCCCACCTGTCGACGCTCTCGTCTCCTTCCTCTGACCCTCTCTGTTTGCCACTCCACTGCCTTAGCCATTACACCGTGCTTGAGTCTTTCGCCTCCCCCGTTTCTGTTGCACACGCGTAGTGGAAATCATTGCCCGTTCTGTCATGAGATCTCTGCCACTAACCCCTACCCTCGGCTTGCGCTCCAAGCTCCCCTAAGCTTCTCCCCTAAATTCCTGCCGCCGTTGAGTCCAGCGAGAAATCTTCAGCGACGTGCTTATCCCCTTGGCCTATAAAAACCACCCTCGGCTTCACCATCTGTCACATCTCATTTCCCCACTTCCAATTCGAACATCCGAGCTCTCGCTCTTTGTTGCGCCAATCTTTGTTGCACCGTGCGTTCCTCGCTTCGAGCTCTGGCACAACTTCAGCGAGGAATTATCATCGCCTTATGGCCGCCCAATCCTCAGCATCGACTCCACCACCATATCCATGCCATCTTCAATCTTGTCCACCCCTCCGCTGAGCTCGAGCACCATCAGAGTTGCCTCTTTGCCATAGCCCATGTGTTGTCGCCTCCGTTAGTTGTTGGAAGCCTCTGTTGACCCTCGGTCCTCGCGCCATGGTAATGCATGCTCCTCGCATCCTCCTTTTGCTTTTGCGACCATCGTCATCCGCTGCCACTCATTGGAACGCTAGCAACCACTGTCTCGAGCACTCATTACAGGCTGAGCCACATCATCGTGCGGGAACAACGAGTCTGCCAAATGGTGCTCCACGCCAACACCTAGAGGAAGCATCAGCACCCAGTCTATGTGGTAGACACGTGTCAGCCACCTGGCAACTACGTAAGTTGACTTTGCCTTGTCAACAACCCCGTGGCCTGCCACGTCAGCACCTGGCCCTCTTTTGCCACATCACCGCCACGTGTCAACCACTTGGCATGCCATGTCAGCAATCTAAGCTTAGTCATTTGCCATGTAGGTGCCACGCCACCTCAACCTCCCTGTGGTCCATGGACTCGGTCCACATAGGCCGGGCCCACTTGTCATTGTCAAGGCAAATAGTCAAACCCAGGGTTGACATGAGCATGATGTCATAAACAAGAGTTTCTGTAAAAGATTAATTTGACCAAAAAATAAATTCGTAGCCTGACGTCATAAATAGCTTTTTCTTTAGAAAAATAAGTCAAGAAATTATGTTTATTCAATTCTCTTAGATTTTAAACTTCTAGAAGCCCGTTCTCTCTCATCGTAACTCCGATTGAACCCATTCAAAATTTTAAATTCATAAAAAATTTCAATCTATCTATTTTTGCCCTCCTTAAAATTTGAAGTTTATTTAAATTTATTTAGATTTTATTTAAGTTTGATAGGTTATTTTCACGTGTAGACTGCGACGATTTCAGGAGAGTACTACTTCTATGACTCACATCAATCTGCAGAGTAAGGTAAGTTACACATCTTTGATCATATTGATCCTAGTTTAGAAATAAAATTTTATTGTTTTGAAATATATTACATGCTTAATTTGTATTCACAATATTTTAATTCCTATTTTACTTTAGTTAGTACCTTGTCGTCCTAAATTAAAACTCTAGTTAGTACACTAGTATGGTTAGCGAATTTTTGTAGCAATACTTAGACCTGCATAGTTATAACTTTAGGATTGCGATAACATTTTTAGCATAAAATGATAATATTTTAAATGTATTCTTGAGTTTGGTGAGTCAAGAAAGCCTATGGAACATTTCAAAACAGAAGATAAAACTTGGTTTAGACTTAGATAAATGGTTAGGTGATAGGTACTTACTAGTACATGTTGCTATTCGGCGACACAATGGTGATGTCAGGCACAAGAGTCAAAGATACTCGATACTGGAACCTCTTGAAACTTGCTCAAAGATACTCAATACTTGTTGAAATGTCTTAAAACTTTACAAAATCTCCTGAAGCTTGCTCAAATCTACTTGAAACTAGTTGGAATGTCTTAAAACTATTTGAGATGTCTTGAAACTTGCTAAAACCTGTTGAAAATTCCTAAAACTTGCTCAAGCCTACTCCAAAATTGCCAAAATGTTTTTTTTTGCAACTTCTATAAACTTACTACAACAACTCAAAACTTACTACAACCTTTTTAAACTTCGTGAAATTTGCAACTAAGGAGTGGGTGCGGAGGCAGCGGAGGCTGAGGAGTGAAGTGAAAACTACGACATGTGCGCGTGTGGGAGGCGGCCAGAATTGCAACGTAGGCCTGACGGTGAGGGTCAAGAAGGGCATGGCAGCAGGCAGTGGCTCAATTTACAACATAGCATGGAAAATTCCAAGTTTTTGTTTAAAACTCCTCAAAGCCTACCTAAACCTCTATGAAACTTGAAACCTACTCAAAAACTTTTCTGAAATTTTTTGAAACCCACCTCTAACCTTTAAATTCCTGATTTCAATGATACTTGCTGAAACATAGTATTTTCAAACTTGAAACTAGTCAAAACCTTCCAAAACATGGTATTTTCAAACATGAAAACTAGTTAAAACTTACTGAAATATGAACAAAACTTCGCTTAAAACTACGTGAAAGTCACTCAATATTTTTGAAACTTTTGTGAAATTTACATAAATTTTTATCTGAAACTTGAAGCATCAATGAAATTTGTTGAAACTTACTGAAACATAGCATGAGGTTTCACAACTAGGTTTTCATGAAGATTACTAAGGTTTCATGTCTAAGTTTCAAGATTTTCATGACTAAATTTGATGAGGTTTCAAGACTGTCTTGAAGTTTCATGAAGTTTTTTTGTAGAGAATTCATGAAGTTGAAAGTTTTTATAACTGATTCATGAAGTTGAACTCCAAGTTTCATGAGGTTTTATAAAGTTTCAGATGGTTGCATAACTAGGTTTCATGAGATTTTATTACTAAGTTTTATGGTGTTTTATTAAGTTTTATAAAGTTTCAAAAGGTTTCATGCCTAAGTTGATTAAGTTTTATAAAGTTTTATATCTAACTTTCATGGTATTTTATGAGGTTTCATAATATTTTTTTGTAGCGGATTCATAAAGTTGAAAGTTTTTTTTGTAGCGGATTCATGAAGTTGAACTTTAGGTTTTATGAGGTTTGATGACTAAGTTTCACAGTGTTTCATAAAGTTTTAGTAGGTTTCATGACTAAGTTGTATGGTGTTTCTTAAAGTTTTAGGAGGTTTCATATCTAAACTAAGTTTAATAAGATTTTATGTCTAAGTTTTGTGATGTTTCATAATTTTTTTATAGCGGATTCGTGAAGTTGAACTCCATGTTTCATTAAGTTTCAGGAGGTTTCGAGGTTAAGTTTAAGAGGTTTCATGACTAAATTTCATAGTGTTAAGTTTTATAAAGTTTCAAGAGATTTTATAGCTAAGTTGACTAATTTTAATAAGATTTTATGTCTAAGTTTTATGGTGTTTCATGATGTTTTATAAAGTTTTTCTACGGATTCATGAAGTTGAAAGTTTTTTGTAGTAGATTCATGAAGTTGAACTCCAAGTTTCAAGATATTTCATGTTTAAGTTTTATGAGGTATCATGACTAAGTTTATTGAGATTTTATTACTAAGATTCATGGTGTTTCATTAAGTTTTATAAAGTTTCAGAAGGTTTCATGCCAAAGTTAACTAAGTTTCATAAGATTTTATGTCTAAGTTTTATGGTATTTCAGAGATTTCATAATTTTTTTAGTGAATTCATGAAGTTGAATTTTCTTGTTCCTCTTTGTTGGCTGATGGTTGTTCTAAACTATGAATTGAATGGTGATATATAGGAATTGAACCCTTTGAATGGTTTATCTGAACTGACAATAGTGGCACTGTAGGTAAAATAACCACAGGCAGCTAGAAGAATGAATTCTAAAATCTTACATCTTTTCCTAGTATAGAAATAGAATCACCTTCTGTCAATACCGATTTTTTGTCCATCCAACCAAAAAGGCCAAGGTCTTTAACCTGATTGAGTGTTCATTCAAGTTTCATGAAACCTGACTAGTCATGAAGTTGAACTGCACGTTTCATGATGCTTCATAAAGTTTCATTCAAGTTTCAGTAAGTTTTATGAAGTTTCAACCAAGTTTCACTTAGTTCCATTTAAGTTTCAATAATTTTTTCATTTTTGCATACACATTTGAAACCGAGTAAGCTTCTAGTTTCAGATAGTTTCATTGTAGTTTTATATGAATTAGTCATTCATGTTTTATGAGATTTGATGAAGTTCCATTCATGTATCATGAGGTCTTATTCAAGTTTCATGAAGTTTCAATACATTTCATGAAATTTTAGCCAAGTTTCACTCACTTTCATACAAATTTCAACAAACTTTATTTATTTTGGTATACACATTTGAACCCTAGTATCCTTCAAGTTCCAGGTAGTTTCACTTAGTTTCATCTACAGTTCAAGGGAATTCGACTGATAACTCATAGAGTTCAAAGTAAGTTTCACATGAGTTTTATGTACACACTCCCAAATTCATAAATTTTCAATAAGTTTTGTGCCCGCCTCAATAAGTTTTCATAATTATTTTGTACATGTTTCAAAAAGTTTCATCATAGTATTAGATCAGGCAGGATGTCAACACCTTCATCAACAAGCATCAACTACCTTACCCCAAAAAAAAATAAAATCTAGCTACTCATGCGATTCACATGGAGGAGGTCGATGGCGAGGTCTTGTGCACAATAATCCTGAAGGTTGACGAGCACGTGTGAGCGTGCGAGGAGGAGGGCACCAATGAGGGTTTCATGCGAGAGGACTATGGCTGGGAGGTTTACACGTATGACGGAGGATGGCGGCAATAACCGAGGAAGGGTTGTGGAGAGCTCATGCGACGACAAAATGGCAGAGAAGATGTCGGTGAATGTGGTGCTGCACGGGTTGCTGCTCGCGAAAACGAAGCGCAGCAGCAAGCTGTGCAAGTCTACAAGAGAAAGCAAAATGAAGTATCGCGAGGTGATTTTAGGTTTGTCCGATGAGAAGTGGATCCAACGGCTAGATGCCATGCCATTGGAGTCTATTTCGACGGGATACCGTAGCGTAGCTGCACACTTTTTGTGATTGAATGGAGTATGTGCTTATTCTTTTTAGCTTCAACTTATGGCTTATGGATGTGGCTTATCTTATAGCTTATGGATGCGGCTTATTGGTTTTGGGTTGTTCATGAGATAGAACGAAGTAACAAAAACCCACGTGTGATTTTGGTCGATATAAATGAAGTCATTACAATGTATATTACAATTAACTTGTAGACCTTATCTTGAAAAAATACTCTGTTTGAAAACTAGCTACTGTTGAAAAACTGAAAACCGGCTTTTAGAAAGTGAAAATAAGAAACTCTTATCTCTTGGGTTAATTGAGTGGATCGATGATGAATCTGGGGTGCTTATTTGGGTTTTTGAAGCTTAAGCTTCTAGTTTTTCTAGTACTATAGCAGTTTTCTTACACTGTAGCTGCTGGCAGCTTTTTTAGCGTAATTATTTTTTCAAAAAAAATTTAAAAAATAAAAAGTTCATCACGGATATTGCAAAAGAATAAGGGGACAAATGAAAAAAAAACCTAAAAAAATCAGAAAAAAATTAAAAAACTATAAGTTAAAAGTTTAAACCTAAATAAGTTCAAAGTTTAAGGCCAAATGACAAATGAGCACCCTTGGCACGTCAGACACGTTTATATTGGTATCTGTGATTAGACGTCACTGTCGTTTTCCTTGGCACGTCAGACACGTTTATTAGTTTTGACCCATTCTTAAAGGAAAAGAATGGTTCAATGGCGTGTGGCCAGGTCAGCTCCTCCGTGCTGACCAACATGAAAGTGAGATCCATTTGTCAATGCGAGCTGGAGAAGTGCCGTCTGGTCTGCATCCAAGGCGCTAAGCAGATACTCCGTTTCGACCTTTTGGTTTAACAGGGACGGGTCCCACTACACCCGCGTACCGTTTACGCATGGGCTGAGCAGCCCATACGCGGAAGCGCGCGTAGGGGAATTGTGGGCTCGTACGCGATATGCCATCTCCCGCTGCGGCAGACCCAAGGAGCGAACGGCCCACAGGCTACCAGTCCGTGCAAGGCCACAGCCCGCAGGCCTAGCTCGGAAACGGGACATGGCTAGTCTACCACTACCAGCGCCAGTTCCAACGGCGTCTACCGATGAGAGTTCCAACTGCTGATGCCAAATTTTAATACGTAGTGAAAGGCAAATGAACCACGCATGTACTCATGGCACTGATAGGGCCCCCTATCGGTAAACGTCCTTTCGAGTAGAACGGGACTCCAGAAAACAGCGAACAGGATGGAAGAAGTTCAGATTGTATTTTTTGATGATTTAATTGTCCAATACATCCTCCTTTTATAATGAACTAAGGAGATAACTTTAGCAACTAGTTAATAAGGAAAGCAACTTAGGGAAGTCTAATCCAAATAGTATTCGGAAGGTGTTTATACGTAGTCTTGAAGATAGGACGATCGTCTGCTAATTCGATTCGGACGCGCGCTGATTTGCTGTGTGCTGTTGTCGGACGAGGTGTTAGCCTCGGACTGTATGTGCTGTTCCGTAACAGGCACCTTCAATACGTGCACCACATGAAGTACATACCAACAAGCGCGCACACAACGCAGAAGGTACATGAATATCACACGACGCAGGTAGCGGGTGATTTCGGTTATTATATGCGAGTCCCTGAACTAAAACAACACTTTAAACAACTGCTGTCTGTATACGTGCATACATACATAGCACAACGTCCCATGCATCTGGAAGCAGACGTACGTCTCATCAGTATATGCATCTGCGTCCGGCGCCGCTAAGAAGTTGGCTAGTCGCAGCACATCTCACAGATCCAGCAGCAGCAGAGGGCAGCAATACTGAAACACATCGAGACGGCAAGATCAAATCACGATTTGGGGAAATTAATAACGATCTAGCAAGGTACAGGGGATTATTATGTCACATATAGACGTCAAGAGTATAACGAGGAGCGCGCGTACCATCCTTCGATGAAGCCTTTCTCTCCCCTCGTGGTTGCGCTTCCCCGGCGCGACTTCTTCCCGCCTAGCTGCTCTCCACCAGCGGTTGGGTAGCCTATACACGTATGATTCACGGTATGAGCAGAGCAAACATGAATTTTGGGTATGAATCTAGCAGAAGACAGCTAACTGAACCCAACAAAGCGTCTGTGTCGGACATAAACATGGAGAAACTAAGACCTGGAGGGGGAGGCGGCTGGTTGTTCCTGTTGTTCTCCATCATGTACGCGTTCGTGCCAACTTCGTGTGGAGAACGATGTAATGAGCGATGGGTTCAACTGACGGGTGGTTGTCTTGGTTGGAATATCTCGACACGCCAATACCCTATATACCAGCTACAACTCTATACAAGCCTGCACTGCAATAATGCAATACTTGCAACCTTCCTTGCTAGCTTACGTTTCTTGCAGATAAGCCTTCTACCCAACCTTCAACACATGGATAGTGAATAGGCAAAAGTTGCTATCACCTTTAACAAATGGACAGTGAATAGGGAAAGGTTGCTATCACCTTTTCTAAAAGCCAGCAAGAGATGGACAGCTCGCCGATTCGCTGTTTGGACTTTGCTGTACAGTTTGCTAGTAAACAGCCAGTTTTTGACAAAAGGAAATTGTATTTCAAATCGATCACCGAGGTCGGTGAACAGATAGACACAGGCACGCAGCGAAAAGTTTACCATGAGTTGGTGGTTTTGGTTGCGCCGTTGGCGGCCGAAGAAAGGGACGCAAAGCTTCAGATCAGATGCAAAGCCTCACATGACACGTCATACGCTCCGTTTCTTACTAATGTTGCTGGATCTTTCCCCAAAGTTCGACGTGTGTGAGATCATCGAGAATCAGGTTCTCTTCAAAAGCTAGGAAGATAAACATCAGTTGCAAGAAAAGGCCGACCGGTTACATGTTCACACTAGCATACCATCGAGCTCTTCAATTAATTTCCACTTTCCCCATCCTTTTCAAAGTTTTCAAACGATTCCCGCAGCTTGAGACATTCCTGTGCATGGGTTTCCTACTTTCTTTCTAGCACGCCATTGATTTGTTCGGTTTCAGTGTATACACTGTTGGCCTAGCCCTTGAGAAAACTCACACATATGAATAACACAGAGAAGGATATAGAAGAATTGCTTCCGCCGTAACTACGTAACTGAGTTTTTGAACTTCTCTATTCTCTTTTCTTCTTCTTCTTACAAAATTGGTTGCAGGTCTCCTTATTATATAGGCTAATACTCTCTAATTAATATACATACTTGAACTTCAAGTTGGTCACGATTTTAACTTGAGTAACATACGGAGACGGATTTTACTGTGTCTCGGACTTGATTTAAACTCTAAATCAAGATTATTTCCAATGTTCTCCCTTCTAATCTTGACTCAACATACTTCTAGTTTAGTCTCAACGTATTATCTAAACTACTAGCTACGCCTCCATATAAAACGATCTATATATAAACTAAACACATAGCTCTATATAGAAACTCAACTCAACTCAACTGGTGCACGTCTATCTACATGCAAAGACTCTAACTCGTTGAGGTAGTCGGTCTCAACTACGACATGCCCAACGCACACTCGACACACGACGACGAACACATTTCTTCAACGCCCTAGACTTAACTCTACTTACTCTACTCAAGACGGCAAACACACCTCTTCAACACACCGAACACAACTCAAGACGGCGAACACATCTTCTCAATGCCTCGGACTTGACTCAACATTAGAGCAATGCCGGTTCATCATCACTAAGAGTTTTAGCAAGAAGCACTTTCTTCTTCTTCGGTTTGTGACATTCTGAAGTGAAGTGCCTATAATTATTACAACTAAAGCACCTTACTTTTGCCTTATTAAACTTCCTATTCATGCTTTATTCTTATTGGATTACTATGATCTAGAATGTGGATGGGGACGATGGGCACAGGCTGAGTTTCGAGGCCATGACCCTTACCTCGAAGATACGAACATCTACGGTACCTTAGACCCTGACCCTCTAAGTCCTGATTTACCACTCGAAACTAGGGAGTCCTACACTCTTAGAAATTCACTCTGCAACTACCCATATATCCTTAAGCCTTGGCCGTAATGCAAGCACAAACTTGATGCAGTGATGCAGGTTTCTAATGACAACACACACCCTGAAAATCGATTCTTTCACTGCCCTCTATTCATGATAAGTAGTTCATTCCTTACCTATACTTGTATGCATGGATCGCTTGTAGTCACATCGTCCTGCTTGCACCCTACGAATTGCAAGTTCACCGAGTAGGTGAATCAATCATATCCAATACCTATCTAGGTTTATATCCACATTCTCCAAAACTGCTTGCAAGAGTTGTGGGAGGAGCTCTAGACCGAGAAGACTAGTAACGGCGAGCTCCGAGGCAAAGAATCAACAAGGATGTGGTCCACCTTAGTAGCAACTACCACCCGTTTGTTGCGATGCCAACCCAAGCCATAATTGCGCCTGCTATTACCACGGCAACTAGCCACATCCATGCCACTTTGATGACCGTCACTCCATATAAGTGCCCTACGGTGTTTTATTTTGCCTTAGGGGTGTTCCTCCGTGAGCTTAATTAGAACTATATCCATGCATATTGCCATTCGTACCGTATGATTAGTGCATTTTTAAATTCCATAAGGTGCACCATGTTTGTACGCAAAGTTACTAGAATTTAACATGCAACACTTTTTCTAAGTCAAATAACAACCCACACTATCTATTCTCAGTGAATTGACAACATGCGTTAGCTTTTCTCAGTAAGTTGATAACACGCATTAACTTTTCTCAGTGAGTTGACAACACATGCCAGCTTTTCTCAGCGAGCTGGCATCACGCACTAGCTTTTCTCATTGAATTGACATCACGTGCCAGCTTTCTACAATGAATTGACAACATGTACCAGCTTTTCTCAGTGAGTTAACAAGACATACCAGCTTTTCTTAGTGAATTGACAACAAGCATCAGCCAGCCTCAGTGATTTGACAAGACACACCAGCTTTTCTCAATGAAGTAATTTTTGGCGTCAGCTTTTCTCAGTGAATTGACAATACATGCCAGCTTTTCTTACTGAGTTGGTAGCACGCCTTGGCTTCTGCAAGTGAATTGATAACATGTACTAGCTTTACTCAGTGAATTGATAATGACATGGCCTTCCCTATGCCAACAAGATTCGCTCTCGCGGACTTGAGTGCATTTTCATTTGGCAAAATTTACTCTCAAACACCACACACTAACCGCTTATAAAATCTGGCCATACTCCACAACCAGATCCAACACTCCACTCAAGCTGATTTTGAAAATAGGAGGAGAGGGGAGGGAGAAGAGAGGACAGGTAGAGGACATCATTGCGCCGATATTAGGGATGTCAAACTACGGAGAGATGCTTTAGAAGCGGAAGTTGGTTGACAAGAAGGGGTCCTACCTTGATAATTCTTGCAATGATGCACCTATGCCACTAGAGTTTCCACGTTTGTAGTGTGACTACAGTAATCTAACACAGATCGTTCAATAGACACATCCAGCCACAACCACCCAGGTGCACGACACATGCAGCGATAACCGCGTAAGTGAATGCAACATATTGATAAATCACATTACATATTTTATTTCACATATCACACGTATTGATAAATCACATTGCATATTTTATTTCACATATCGCTAACTTTCTCCATTCATAATGGTAGGCAACGGAGCGTTGCTATTTTTTCAAATGGATTGATGGTTCGAAGAGGTACGACAGGGCATTCATCGAGCAAAAATACATGCTCAACTACCCAATAGCGCCCTAGAACTTCTCCTGTTGAAAACCTTACACCCCGAAGGATAAGGAAAAGGTTAATGGGGTGGAATACAAGGGAAAGCCGCCGATAGTCCTTAATGCCCCTACTGAACGGCATGTTATTTCGTATTGGGACAAGCTCACAGAAGTTGTGAAAACTGAGTACTGGGTGACCGTCTCAAAGGCTAAAGCCTGCTAGGAGACAAGGGAGTGACACCGATGAACCCAAATGTATACGACGAATGACTGCAAGCTTGACTTCTTATCTATCCCTAGTGTTTTCGATTTCAAAAGGCGCATATGTATTTTACCTATAGTTCGGGTTGATGGTTCGTGTTTGTTGCCAATTATATCGTAGAAATAGCGAGACAAATATGTGCACCTAACCAAACCCTATACGTCATGCAATTCGCACATTCATTAAGAAGTATTATATTGGGCTCGACATGGTAAATTACTTAATGCAACATAAGGTGCAATAGTCAAATTCAAACATTAACAGTCAGGTATTATTTTAAAACTACTAAAAACACAAAAATGCAAGAATTTTTATGAATCATATATTTTTTATTACTCTAATATTTTTAATAATGCATTATAAAAAAAATTTGGGTAAACTTGGCCAACCTATTGTGCAAGATATTGCTATTGCGCTCACCAACTTCACCCCCACCGTCCTATGAGTCCATGCGTCATGGAAGGGAATGTTGAACTTGGGAGGCATGACAAGACCTGTCGAATTCCTACAACACAACTAGACGGTGGGGCTCATTGCTTCGCTGCTGAGCTCACACATCCTACCACACTCATTGTCGCCTGCCGAGTTGGATTGGCAGGAGCAGCACAGCAAACGACACTTGTTATCTGTATCGACTATCGAGGTAAGGGAGAGGGTTAGATTCATGAAAACATATGCTTGCAAACTATTTTTTTTAAAAGCTACTGTATTAGATATGCAAAGAACTCCGAAACCAAAGCAAGGCAATCCTCACGAGCTCCCATAAATCCCCAAATCAATATCAAATCTCCCACAGACCTCAGAGGAATCTATGGAGTGCGAGGCAGAGGAGCTGCAGTTCCTTCGTGCTCCCTTTCTCCTCGCTCTTCCTCGCCCACATCACTATCTCCCACATGGAATCTTACGACTCTACCCTCGACACCACTGCCTCGGGTACCCCCATAGCGCTATCCCCTTCACTACCGACTAGGCCACTGCTGCTCGAAATCTGGACTATTTTGGTACTGTTGCGTACGAAAATTCCAATTTTAACTCTTTTTATGCAAAAATTCTAAATCTAACCCCCTCCCCGACCGCACGATTCGCCAGGAAGTGACACGTGACGGAGTCGTACGGTCCCGGACCGCACGATTCGCCAGGGAGTGACACGTGACGGAGTCGTGCGGTCCCGGACCGCACGATTCACCAGAAAACGACACGTGGCGCACGATTTTAGAGTCGTGCGGGATTGCACGTGCGCCACGTGTCGCTTTCTGATGAATCGTACGGTCCGGGACCGCACGACTCCGCCACGTGTCACTCCCTGGTGAACCGTGCGGTCCGAGACCGCACGACTCCGTCACGTGTCACTCCCTAGCGAATCGTGCGGTCGAGGACCGCACGACTCCACCACGTGTCACTTCCTGGTAAATTGTGCGGTGGAGAGGGGGGCTAGATTTGAAATTTTTATACGAAGAGAGTTAAATTTGAAATTTTCGTATACTAACAGTATCGAAAACATCCAGATTTCTTGAAGATTTCCCTCTTCAAGGCTGCATCCCCTTCCTCACTCTCTCCGTGTCTCTCCCTCTCTCTAAGCTCCAGAGACAGGGCATGGTGGTGACCGGCCCGAGCCCCAGCGGTACATGTTGATGTGACATGGTGATCGAGGCGAGCCCCGGTGGAACATGACGGCGGCCGACTCGAGCCGGTAAAAGGTGGGGCATGGCGCACGAAGACCGAAGCTGGACCCGCCGCCCTCTCCTCACAGGCCCTCAGGAGAGAGAGAGAGAGAGAGAGAGAGAGAGAGAGAGAGAGAGAGAGAGAGAGGGAGTGGAGGCCTCACGGAGGAATGGCGAAAGCGGACATGTTTCGTTGCGTGGAGACATTGCGGTGAGGTCGACAGTGATGTGTGCGGTGGTCGAAGGCTCGTCGGCGGGTGCAGAGCCGTGCAGCCCGTGCTCAGCAAAATGGAGACGGGTTGGAGAAAGATGGTAGGGGCATAATTGTCCAATTTGGGACAAATTAGTAGTGGGCTTTTATTTTTCTAAGGCCTAGCTCACTGAACTTTTGTTTTTAATTTCTAACTTTTCAGTTTTGTCTTTTTACTTTTTGTCTTTTTCTTTTATATTGTTTGCGGTGATATAGTCTTTTTAGTTTTTTAAATTTAATTTTTCTAAAAAAGTTATCAGTAATTATAGTATATTTTTAGCTGTTACAATTCAAAATAAGACATATATCAAATCTTTAGGAGGAACTCATTTTAGCGATAGCTTATGGTTTTTGGCTGAAATTTCACTGTAACTGGCTTTTTTTTACTGTAGTTGATTGGGATTTTTGAGCATAATTAATTTTTTTAAAAAAAATGTAAAAATAGAAAAAACATGTTAACCCATTAGGGACAATACAAAGGAATACGGAAAAAAAAAGAAAATACAAAAAAACCTAAAATATCTAAAAAATTCAGAAAAAGACGAAATACTGAATAGTGAAAAAAGGCAGAAGCTAGAAGTTGAAACTGAAAAAAAGCCAACACGAGCGGGGCTATACCACCTAAACTAGACTACTCTACGATAGCTTACTCAAAACCTGTCACTTTGCAATAGTATATTTAAAAAATACAAAATCTACGATGACATGTATCTGAATAACCTTATTTCTAATTAGGTTGGTGGAGAAAGAATAAAACTTTGATTTGGAAATAGTGCAAGATGTGTGTTTTGACGTCCTATCGATCTAAACAAAAGTAGTGCAAGATGCTAACGAAGGAGATGGTGTAAGTCTCAAAAAGCAAATCTAGCTGAAGTTTGACCATATCTACGACAGATCTTTGCTAGTGTATTGTGGTGGTCCGGCCGGTGAATATAGGGTATTATTACATTGACATGTTTCTTCTTCGATGTAAACTGAAAGATAACGGTGGATCAAGGAAGAACATATATATGTGGGCCTGTTTGATATGGCTGTAGCTTATGAATTTTGGTTGAAATTTTTGAATTTTAGCTGTTTGTGACAGAGATTATGAAAAAAGAGATAATCGTTTATGATTTTGGATGATACAGATATTGAGCTTTTAACGTGTACTACAATTAACTTGTAGACCCTGTTTTAAAAAAAATACTTCATTTAAAAGTTAGGTACTATAGTAAAAGCCAAAAACCGCTTTTAGAAGCAGCTTCAAACTATATGTGCCAACAAGAGTAGCTTGCCTGACAACCTTTGACACATCATGCTTGTTTGAACTATATGAAATTATAAATTGATTTCTAATTATTATTATTATTATTTTATTCCAAAGAAGGAATATCTCCAAGTGGAATAGGTGGAAAAAAGACACATGTTCCAAATGTATGTATATATGATTAGGGGTGGAAACGAGCTGAGTCGAGTCGGCTCGAGCCAGACTTGGCCGAGCTCGCACTGAGCCGAGCCATTGCTCGGCTCGGCTCGTTTCCAAATCGAGTTAGAATGCAGGCTCGGGTCGGGCTCGGCAGTTGGCTCGAGCCGGCTAGCGAGCTGCAGTAGAGGCTCGTCGGTCGTCGCTGGTCCACGCTTTTCTGGGGGCCGCCGCCCGCCGTTCCCAGGCTCGCCGACAACCGCTTCTCCGCCCTTTCCGGAACCGCCACTGGATCAGATCCACCGCTGAATCCCGCCCTTCTCCGCCCGGATCCGGCCTCACCTCATCGCCATGCCGTCGATCTGCCGTCGCCAGCTCCTGACCGGTCCCTTCTTTGCCCGGATCCGGTCTCACCGTCTCCCCGCTCGCTCCAAGCAGCCAAGCCACCTGGGGAGGGAGGAGGCGGCGGGGGCTGGGAGGGAGGGAGGCGGCGACGGCAGGGGGTGGGGAGCGGGGAGGGAGGAGGCGGCAAGGGAGCGGTGAAGGAGAGAGGAGGCAGGCAGGCAGTGAGGCAGTGAGACAATGAGAGAGCGAGCGGGGTTGGAGTGGAGAATGCGAGTCCTGTGCTGTGCGTGCGTGCGGGTTTGCGGGATGTAGACCGTGGAGCTCGATTGGCTCGCGAGCCGGCTCGTGAGCGGCTCAGACTCGGCTCGTTAGTGAGCCGAGCCGCAGTAGAAACTTGGCTCGTTGGAAAAAGCTTCGAGCTCAAGCCAAGCCGACTACGAGCTCAAGTAACTCGTGAGCCTCAAGCATTTTGTCCAGCCCTATATAAGATGTATCCATTTGTGTTTCATCCCTAAGTCTTTGCAATCCATATTACTAGGAGATCCATTGCCAATACCAAATTCTACCAATACACATACTACAGACAGTTTGAATATGAAGAAATGCATCAACCCCAACGAGGGAAACCCAGACAGTTCGGAAAGGGAAAGAAAACGGAGGTCGCAATCCTTTTTCTTTTTTAGAAAGAACAGAGGTCAAAACTTTTTTTTATCAGAACAGAGGTGTCAATCAAAGAGAGGGGAAGATGCAAATATTTTAGAAAAATCCTCTGATTTATATTAATAATGCAAGGATAAAGTACACAAGTACCCAACTTTTACATTGAAGATATCTAGTGAACAACTTGTTACCATCAAGTTCTTGAGTCAATGAACTGCTGACCTTCTTTATCTTCCTCGCCGAAAACTATGGATCTTGCAACATCAACATGATTGTCGACGGTTACGGAAGCGGGAAGTAAATTGTCAAGTATCTCCATGGTGTTATTCATTGAAAGAAAATCAAAGGAGCCAACTTAGTTCAGTGTCGATTTTTGGTATAAGCGTCACCGTCCAGGTGAGTTAGTACAACAAAATCCATCATGGATGAAAGAAATTCGGTGGATAACTCACCGAAGAAAAAAAGCTAGAGTAAGTTGACTTAGTAAAACACAAAAGAAACTAAAAAAATCTAAAATTACTTCTGAAAAACCATGGGTTTTTCACCCACTTAAGTCAATAATAAAGCTGAAGAGGAGAGGAGAGAGGCCGGCGAGGGAGGATGGTGGCGAAGCTCGTGGCAGCGGCTATGTTTTGGTCGATAGGAAGATGCAAATAAGTTGGCCTAAAAATTGCTCAGCCTTTTGGGTCGGCAGCCATAGGCGATAGCCCAACAATTCGGCCGACCTCCGGCCCGATAAAAGAAGTCTAGTATCTGAGAAAGACGGGCTTTTATAATAATGGGCTGAATGTCACGGTATATATTAAGCCCACCGAATTCCCCAATGGAAAAGTTCCATTTTCATCTGAAGGTACCATATTTTTCATCTTAATTCTGGTATCTTTTGTTATAACTAACAGATGATTACCAAGTAGTGTTGATGACCTGATGTGAATGATTTATCGTAAGCTTCGATACTAGTTTCAAACAAATGTCACATGGTGTCGCAGGTAGCATAATACAGGAGAGATCGTATGATGAACAACTATAATAATTACTGAGACAGAATTACAAGTCTTATTAGGCTAAAATCAAACTGAAATGTGCTCTCTTCTGGAATTATGTTGCCCGACAGATGCATTTCTTGGTTTCTATAGAAAGGTACTTCCTAGCGATATATCTCTGTAATTTGTATGCTAGCTTTTGCCTTCCAGTGTTTCTTTAGGACCAAAGGCAGTGGTTAGAGGAGTGAATAGGAGCTCGTTCTTTTTTGATATCTAATCGAACTTTCGGGTTGTTCACGGCTTCGAAATACACAGTGAAAAATCAAGGATATGAAACATACAAGCCAACCCCATAAAAACCGAGCTAAAACACTCCTCCAGTGGTCTGTCCGCAAGGAAGTAGCAGTGTGACCACAAGGCCAGTGTGACCGCAAGGCCGGTATGACCATAGGTCACTAGCGGTCGGACCACTTGGCCGGTCTGACTAGTGCCTTGGGCAGAGGTAAAAACAACTCAGGTTCAAAACTCCAAAGGACGCTATTCAAAAACCATAGCTCCAAATCTTATAAAACTTGGTATAAATCTCCACAAGAATCTATTTTGAGCAAAGATCAAGAGGATCAATGTTAAAATTCCGATGTTTATTCAAAACAAAAAATGTTGCATTAAAACCGGACCAAAAGCAAACTTAGAACTAAAGGCTTGCTCATGCATTAAAAATGGTCAAGATGACCTTAGATGAGTTTCTACATGTCACAGGAAGTAAAAACACCCAAATATTCGAATTCAAAACCCTCGAAACAAGATTTCACAAGAAGGGCACCAAAACGAACCAAAACCAGATAAAGTCACAACTTAACATAGAAAGTGTCTAAATGATAAGATTTGGTTTCCAAGAGATATCTTCACCACTTATATGTCCTTGGTACCAAGAAAGATTAAGAGAGGAGAACAAAACACCAAAAACCAAGGCAAATCAAGAAATAAAAAACATCAACTTGAGCACAAAGACTTGGAAGAGTTTGATGGATCTACTAATACTTGGAGATGAATGATTATAGTCACTCCATCATGGAGGACAGAGCTCCAACCTTAGAGTACTCACACAAATATTTCAACACAAGAAAACTTTAACCCTAAAATGCCTCTTTAAGCACAAGAAACATTTTCTCTCAACACATACAAAAGCTTATATAGTGGAGACTCCTCACCTTATACCTAACTCTAACAACCAGTCTACACTTAGTGGATACAATCACTTACAAATAAAAAAACCCAGTAACCCACACATAAATAATTTTTTACACTTACACACATGCATGTTTATTAAAGCATAACTTCCACATGACTCTAATAGTCCGATAAGATGCTCTCATTCTCCATGATGCTTCTCCTTGAAGCCAACTCCATAATATAGTCGGTGGTGCCCAACAACTTACCATCGAGATCATACGCCTCCTCCCAAGGAATGTTACCACTTGAAACATCCAAGTCCAATGGCACACCATATGCATTCATTTTTCTTCTCACAATCCTTGACTTTCTCTTGTGCCTCTCCACTTAAGATGTAGCCTTATCCGGACTTACGCGACCCTCCATACCTCAGGCTCCTCCCCTAGCCTTAGTCTTGCTGTTGACTGCCAACAATCACAAAGCATTCTGCGTATCAAAGAACAAACAATCATCCTAAGCACAAATGACATATACTTGACTCACATTAGCAAACACCACATAGCACTCTCGATCATGATTAACACAATGCATTGACTCTAGCCATAACTAACACCATGCAAGGACTCCCAAAAATCTCCTCGAGCAACAAGACAATTGAGACAAAACTCAGCTCACACAACTCAGCAAAGGTCGCTTTGACCGCCAACCAAAGGTCGGTCTGACCACTGAGAACCGACTCAAACTCCTCCCAGCAATAGGAGACTGGTCTGATAGATGGCCCAGCGCTGGTCAAACAGTCGATGGTCTGATCGCCAACCACATACCAGTCAGACCGCTTAAGAGCACCAGAAAATTCCCTACTTGGAATTTTGGTTAATCTCTATTTAGTTTTAGCTTAAAACTCCACTTTGAGTAGCACATAGTGCAAAGACATCCTCAGATATACCTACAAAATTGTTTGGTGTCCATTTTCTAGAAAGCCACATGGCTGGTCAGACCACCGATGCCAGGCTAGTCAGACCGCTTAAATCCTAACAGCAAATTACAACTTTGCAACTGTAGACAAAATCAAACTCAAACAACATAATAATAAGAATTGCAATGTCAAATACTTATCACTAACATGGGGGTAGCACCATATGATCTTAAAATCTCACTCTTGATGAATAATTTCATAAACACCCTAAAATGCAAGAATTTGAGTTTTTTATAAGAAAAGCAAATAAGTTATTAAAGCAACAAATAGTCTGAATAAAAGAGCAATTGCTTACCTTGACCATTTTCAGGGCAAGAGCAAGCAATAAAGCAAACCACAAGAGAAAATGCAATGCAAATGCTCTCACATTAAGCTTATAATATCATATTTGCAGTTTCTCACCGTTTGTTCTAAAAAAATGCTCATTTCCACATTCTTAGTCCACTTTTCATTTTTTTTGAGCATTCTCTCCAGTTTAAGATCATTCTATTGTAGGATCAAGGATGACTGACTAGAGGGGGGTGAATAGGAGGTTTTTAAAATTCTTGCCTAATTAACCAAGTTATGACTAAGATAGCAAGGCAATTATGCTAAGACAACCAAACCTACTCAATTCTAGCAATACTAAGCAATTGATATAACAGCAAACCTCAAGCACTAACAAATATAATCAAATAGCTTATCAAAAGTAAATGCTAAGGGAGACAGAGAATTGATCACAATGAGACGCGCAATGTTTTCCCGTGGTATCGAAGACTTGTCGGTCTTCACTAGTGCATGTTGAGGAAAGCCCATGCGCTCTTGGATCGGCTCCACAAATTAAGCCTTGCTCCTTGATCACTAGTGGTAACTCTTTCTCCGCTCCGGAGATGGTGAGCTCCAAACCACTCACAACTTGGCTCGGGCTTCTTCACAATCTTCCTTGAAGAAATCACCGAACAATCAACCTTCCCACCGTCTAGGTGTCGGCAAGCACCAAGAGAATAGACCGATGATTCCGCTTGACGGCGCTCAAGTGTAATTGGATCAACTAGAATTAAATGCACTTAAAAATCTCTCCACTACTCAAAATGAGTGCTCAAGTGAGAAAAGAGAGTGGAGTGAATGCTCTGGGGCTCAAGATGATCAATGCAAGTTCAGCAACCTGCCCAAAGGCAGGTGGAGGGGTATTTATACCCTCACCAACTAAAACTAGCCGTTGCTAAAAATTAATCTGAAAAATTCAGAGAAATCGAAACTACCGCCGTTGTAAGTGCGGAACTACCGCACTTTTCTGTAGCACACAATAACAGCTATGTCATACGACTCAGAACTAGCTGTTGGAATTTAGTGCGGTACTACCGCCGTTGTAAGTGCGATACTACCGCACTGCGGTAGTTCCACAAGGCGATGCGGTACTACCGCACTACGGTTGTTCCGCCGTGCTATTTCCGGTAGTTTCGATTTCTGACCAGTTAAGTTTTTCTCGGGGTGCTCTCTGGAAAAAATATACCGGAAATCGATAGTTCTGTAGTACCGTGCGGTACTACCGCACTGCGGTAGTTCTGCCATTGAAAATTCGGTACTACTGATTTCTGTTGAGTTTAAGTCTCCGGAAGGGTGCTCTCTAGAAAAAACGTATCGCACAAAATCCGGTACTACCGCACAGCGGAAGTTTCGCTGTTTATACACCGGAACTACCGCACTGCGGTAGTTCCGCAGTAATGTGCGGTACTACCGATTTTTTCAAGTGAGCATAGTGAGTTTTCAAACTTATTTTCAAATGCATGGATGATCCTAAGTTGATCCAATATGCACCAAAACATGCTATCAAGCTACTTTCAAGGATCTCTCTTAATAGTACGGCATCTAACCTATAATCCGGTCTTCCGCCATTTCTCCTAAGACCGGTAAAACCAAAATCGATCCTATATTTCACGTATCTTGGCTCTTGGTTCTTTTCGAGTCCATTTTTGATGCAGCTTGTTCTTGTCTATTGCACATAAGGGAATTTGTCTATACAGACTTAGCACACGCATTAGTCCCATATTCATAAATCGTCATTAATTACCAAAACTCTAAACTTAGGGGTCTAGATGCTTTCATCTATCCCTTTTTGACTAAAACCAAAATTTGTCTTACACATTTTTCCTCTTTTGGCAAAATAGTCATCAAAGGTTAAGGGGTTATGCAAGCTCACTAAAACTCCCTATTTTTAATTATCCCTTAAATGATGTATGCTAACAAGTAAAGCACAAAGGAGCAAAAGAAAGGGCATATATGCATGAATGAAAATACAAAACTTAAAAGAGTTTTGAAAATTATTCAAAGTGAGATTCAAATTAATGGGATACCACTTGAAGCTATATAATGCATACAAAACTATCTAGATCATGGTAAAGTAGGTATAACCAATCTAGACAAGATAGTACACTTTCAAGCATTCAAATTAATTTTAAGATAACCAAGGTTGCACAATTGACACATTTATCTAAATGTATCCAAATATGAGTTAAGCCATGTTAAAATGCTAAATGGAACCAAGAAACTTAAATTGAATCAGTTTGGAGTGCTACAAGTTCAATATTGAATTATTTTGTTTAAGCACTTTTGGTTTGATCACATCTAGCAAATTTAGCACTTGCAAAACATTTTCTTGCTTCTTTTAGCCATTTTCACATTTTGACTTTGCATTTAATCAATTTTGATTGATCTTAAACCATTGTAGACCACTACATCTCGATCATACACAATTCCTCTCAAGTTCATGCCTAATGCAATGACAAGCCATCTCATAAGAGAGAATTATTGAGATGGAAAAATAACTCATATAAGAGATCATTTATTCAATTTATATACTAGTTCAAGAACAAGTTATTCCTTATACTACTACAAAAAAGGCTATAATAGATGCCTCATCACAGATGGTTTCAGACCGTCTGTGTTGCAATTATCACAGATGGTTTTATAAACGTGACTATCTATGTTACCAGCGATGGTAAGAACCATCTATGATACATAATTATCATAAACGGTTCTTATTAACAACTATCTGTAAATTATCATAGACGGTTCACATTAAAAATTATCTGTAATGTCTGTAATTATCATAGACGATTTTTAATAAGAACCATCTGTGATAATTCACAGATAGTTATTAACAAGAAACGTCTGTGATGCCTACAATTATCACAGTGATGTATGTGATGCACAGCTAAGTAAAAATAATAAGGTGGACTTGATTTGCCAAGTGGTGTGCCACGTCATGTCCAGTTAAAAACAGATAGATGATGCATAATTTAGCAAAAAATAATAAGGTTGACGTAGTCTACCATGTCACGATCGCGCGTCGTCACAAGTCACGTGATTTTTCACGCAAAAATATGTGAATACACGCGCGTGTGTGTGTGTTTAGCCCTCCACATGTCATCCCCATCCATGTGTCACATGATTCAAGAAGTAGCAAGGAGCGGTATGTCCGAAGTGGTCAGACCGACCCTATATGGGTGATCTGACCAACCACAGTCTAATCAGTCGACGGTCAGACTGTCTCATGTTGAGTAGTCAGACCGGCATGATATGACCAGCCTTACAGTACTACTAGGCATTTATTGATAATAGTGATTTTCCAAAAAGCTCTGTTTTCTCGATCTCGGTCGAGCGATCAGACCGGCCTGTGTTATGGTCCAACTAGCCGGTGCAGTCTGATCGACCCCTGCGAGGGCAGTTTGACCAGCTAAGGTAGTAACAGCTAGTTTTCTAGCCATTGCGAGGAGAGTGGTAGTATCAGCCATTTGCTTGCTGTAGTACCGCATTTCCTGGTTTTTGCTTTCAATAGCAGTTTCTTGGTGTGGGGGTATGAATATCCCCCTATGGCTGGTTGGGGATAGGTTGTTGTTACCTTACTCTGTATTCTTGAGCTAGTGTGAGTCTCTCCACTTAATTGTGTATATGTTGCACCTTGTGAGTAACAGAGAAGTCTCTAGTTGCATGTGTTACATTTAGAGGTGGGTTCAGTATCCACATTGAGCTTGTGCATTTGTTGCACGTGGTGAGAGTCAAGAAGGGGGTTGACTTGTTACTCTTGGAGGTTGTCGACTGCTAAACGATGTGGACGCGTTATGCCCAGGATTTTCTCAAAGAAGCTTGTGAGAAGGTCCAGCGTGTTGTGAAGGTTGGAGTTCACCTACCTAAAGGGAAAAAGAGCTACCACTAGTGGAATTGATTTGCTTGACTTAATTCATAGAGCCAGTCTAATTCATTTGGGCTTACCTCACAGACGATTTTTGGTTCGAGCTATCTGTGATAGTCTCCTTCACAGACGATTCTTTATACGAACAGTTTGTGTTGTGGTTTATCACAAACGGCTCACACACCGTTTGTAATAACTGTCTATTATCATAAACGCATAAATTCAGATAGTTCAGAAAACCGTCTATAATGATGGTTCATAACCGTCTATGATGACCATTTCTGTGGTAGTGTTAGTCCGTGGAGCACAAGTGCACCTCCTTACCATCATGTGGAAGCAACGTAAAACTCGTGTGTGGGATTAATCTATATTGTGGGTCTCTATATACTAATTGAATGGAAATGTAGAATCTAGCTTGAATATATAGGAGTGTAAGAATTTCGCCTGCATCGTATGATTGTCAGGGAAACGATCATGCTTGTCGAAATTGCACCCTGATACCTTGTGCTAGAATACTTCAAAGTTCAAACACGAAAATAATCTACATACATATACTCTATTAGAAACCCTATTATAAAGCTTTTCATCAGAAAAAATTATTTTCCCTGAAAATTCGATCAATTTTTCAAGAAAGAAAGGGACTAGCTTTACAACATAAATGTGTATACTCTTTTAGTTTGTTATATATATGAATATAATTCACCATTTGAAACACCATATTAGTTTTCCAAAGAGATAGACACAAGAAATTTCATAAAACTAAAACTAAAATACATAAGTTCAAATCAAACATGCTAAATCATCTCTATATCCTCAGTGTAGCATGGTATATAATGCACTATCAAGAGATTAGCGGTACAACATATGTATAGCTAAAACAAATTATTAAGGAAACACGCAAGAGATGCAAGTATGGCACGTGTGCCAATAAACAGAAATAGATAGGAAAAGGAATGTAAACTGTCTTTATGAACAATGCATGAAGAGACAGTGACGCTCTGGTTTTCCAACGACCACTTCTGAGCACCGTCGAAAGGGCAAAATCCATGGATGGTCATGACTTCAAGATGGTCGAAAAGTCTTCAAGAAATTGGTAGAAGAAAAAAATCTAGAAGCATCAAGATTTACATGACCAAAACCCTAGCTACCCATCCATCAATTTCGTAATTTCAGATCCAAACATCAAGAAAGAGAGGACAGGGGATCGGATGAGGGATATTACCGGCAATGAAAGAGAGGCGGCGGTTGCACTAGTGTCACCGTTGTGTCACGACAATGACACTGCACAAAACACTCTTGTGACACTTAAGACAAGAGTGCCTTGTGCAGTGAACCGTAGCGTCACAACTGGAGGCGGAGGAGCTCACGGCAGTAATCGGCATCGTCGAGGGGTGCTTCGGTTTGGGGGAGGAAGCAGGAATAAGGAGTAGAGGAGAGGGTGGAGGGAGAAAGGGAGAGGGGGAATACTAATAAGGGGCGAGAGGTGGGAGGAAACTGGTGTCTGCTGTTCGATGCAGAGAGAATGGATGGGTGAGATCGAAATCTTGGGAGAAATACCATGGATCGGTGATGTGGTATTATCACAGACGGTTAGAATTACAAATCATC
The DNA here is from genome assembly GCA_036346265.1 of Melocanna baccifera. Taxonomy (NCBI): domain Eukaryota; kingdom Viridiplantae; phylum Streptophyta; class Magnoliopsida; order Poales; family Poaceae; genus Melocanna; species Melocanna baccifera. Next base: position 7,049,338 of record CM070678.1, on the reverse strand, counting down.
TGTGATGTATGATGATATCATAGATGGTTTATAATCCTAACCATCTATGATAATATCACAAATGATTCTTAACAAGAACCGTCTGATACACACTATCACAGACGGTTTGGTATATGAAACATCTGCGATAACACTTAAAAATATGCGCTCTACTCCCACCTATTAATATTCTGTTGCATGCAACTCTTAAACTTCCACATGGTTCTGGTTTTTATATGCGCATTTTTTGATATAATTTTTTGATACCACAAACTCAATCTCTTCTAAACAGTCCTCCCTCATCTTTTTCAGCAGATGTTTTAATAATGGTAGCCACTATTAATATTTTGATCTCATTTCTCTCATATATCCATCATGAGTTGTTTGGCCGCAACCTTACACAGACGGCCAACAACTTACATTTGGAATAGCTCCTTCGCACATGTCCTGCTCTCCTTCCTCGAGTAGCTTTCATTCGTCAACTGGACCTCATCATCCAATGTCGATGGAGGTATCTCTTTGCCACTTAGGAAAGGGAGGTCACCCTTAGCTTCATTCTTCTCTTCAATATGTGCAAAGCGGAAGTTCTTGTGGCAATGGAGAGACACATGGATAACTTTACCGCTCAAGCAGAAGCGGCCAATTCTGAGGAAGCTTATCATGGTATTCTCTTTGAGATTATGGGCCATGCTAATAATTTGCCCAGGCTAGAGGAGGAAGTGAAGAGGGTAAGGACAATCTTTGCTGCATTCGCGGATGCAACCGCTGATCCTTTAACTCTAAAAGTAGAAGAGGAAGTATATCTTCTTTTTTTACTTTGTAATAAATTTAACTTTAATTTGTCTTTTGTAAAAGTCACTGGTCACACTATTTGGCTAATATAAATAGAAAAATATTATATAAAGCTAAGTCATATGTATGTCAAATTTCTACTTATCTGTTAATTCCGGTATCTTTTGGTAGTTCATATAACACAAAACACAAACAGTTCTGTTTAAAAATTATTTGTGATAATTCATAGACGGTTCTAATTAAAAGCCTTCTGTGATAATGGGAGACATCACCGATGGCTTTTAAACCTAACCGTCTGTAATAGTTTCATAGACGGTTCTTACCAAGAGCCGTCTGCGATAGTTGTGTATCACAGATGGTTCTAGCCATCGTTAGAAATCTAGACAGTCACGCTTGTAAAACCATCGATGATAATTGTAACACTGATGGCTTTTCATAAACCGTTTGTAATAAGGCGTCCAATATAGCCTGATCAGTAGTAGGGTATATATAAGTAATAAAGAAGGGAACAAATTACGCTGTTCTAAAATGCACACAGACCACGAAATGAGTCAATAGAAAGTCCATAGTATGAATAAGTACAACATAAGTTTAAGAAGATAACAAAACCAAGATTCCTTCTCATAGATGCTTCATCAAACTTTCTTTATTAGTTGGGACTGATAACCCTCTTATAGGCTGGTGCCATTTTAATATAAATAATGAAAAACACACAACTATAGTATTAAAATGCGCGGCATATACATATATGTATATGCATATGCATATGTATATGTATATGTATGCACGCGTTGAATCTGTATGTCGACTCCACATACCTATATGAATTTATTTATTCTGTATGCACCCAAAACAATCGCATGAGAATAGCCATTTGATTTAGACAAATCTTAATCTCTCTCTCTAGCCTGCTACTCTAGTCTAATCTACACAAGAGATAGGAACTACACACACAAACATATATATTATATAAGGTAGTTGAGTTCCAAGCGTCCACATCAAGAACCGTCCGATACATGTGTATGGTCGACAAAAATTTTAAATTTTGGATATGAAAATGTTTTATACTCTTGATATATTCATGGTAAGTGAGTTTTGAACTCAGTTTAAACTAGTTTGAGCTACTTTCGAATTTAACTTGACTATAGTGAGTACATACTATGAAACTAGCTCAAGTTAGTTAAACTAAAGTTGAATTTTTTCCGAAGTTTGACATCTCAAACACACTTTTTTTTATAGGTATGTGAAGTATCCATGTCAAACACCACAAACCTCAAAGCACATCAATGGGTATTGATTTGGGTGCATATGCACCATGGTGCATCAAATATTTGTAACACACACACACACATACATATATGAAAAATACTTTTTACTCCCAGGTGTAATTACTCCCACCTCTAATATACCACTTAAACAAACTTAAAATATTGTTTTATCACTTCATGTATACTCGTATACTAATTATAAGATACTCCAATGCGAACCATACGAAAAAATTGCAAGGGAGTCCATAATTTTTAGCGTATTTTATAAATACCTTCATATACGCACATGAAAAGGAGTATGTCTAAAAAATATATGTATACCATGTCTGAAAATTATGAATACCACCTAGATGGTCTTAAATACTCATATACTACATGTACATACGCTTCGTTACACGAGATACTTACTACGTTGTAAGATACGATATAGGGAATAACTAAACCTGGGAGTAGAAAAGATGCTTTATATACATACGTACGTACGTACACACACACACACACACACACACACATATATATATATATATATTATATGCTTCTGCTATAACCTATAATGGGAGCCGCATGACCCAACCGTAAAATTGCATGATCCCAAGCCTCCCACGTGCCGTGCTATTCCAGGCAACTGCATGTAAAACCGCTCTGGCCACCACCACCCTACCCCCGTCTTCAACCGCATCACACGATGGCACCACACGGAATCAACGGTAAAATGGCACGAGACTGTCCACACGCCGGCATGGTAGCCCATTGATCAGCAGTAATCGATCACTGTCACCCATGTAGTGTGGTTTTACCTCCGCCGCCGCCATCTCCCATGCCGACACCACAGTTGTGTGATGGCAACAATAAAAATAGAAATCATATTTATAAACAGATACAAATCAAATTTAGTACAAAATGAAATTGCTTTTACTATACTGGCAAATTTACTACACACGTCATTAGATATTATTACCATACCAAGCCATGACACATGTGGCCATTTAATGGTGATAGTAAAATTAGAAACCACGATTACCATATCAAGAGTATCTTAGAATTAGTATTTAAGTATACTGAAACTAATAAAGAGGTATAGCTTGTTTGTTTAAGTGGTACATTGAAAGTGGGAGTTTGTACCCCCAGTAGTAAATTACACAAGGCACCTTGGTGCTTAACCACCCACATTAAGAACCGTACGATACATGTGTATAATTGATAAATTTTTAGAGTTAGGTATGAAAATATTTTATACTCTTGATATATTTACGGTAAGTGAGTTTTGAACTCTGTTCAAACTAGTTTAAACTACTTTTGAATTTAATGTGACTATATAATAAGTATATACCATGGAACTAGCTAAAACTAGTTAAACTAAAGTTGAATTTAATTTTTTTGAAGTTTAATATCTCAAAAACATTTTTTATGTGTATATGAAGATACTCACATCAAACATCGTGAATCTTAAAACACATCAATGGATATTAATTTAAATACATAGGCACCATATCGCATGAAAACACTTGTGTACTATGCGTACGCCTAACCATTGGACGTCTAATTTTTTTTAAGGTGGAGGGAGGGAGTCAAACACATGCAAACTTATCTGACTCACTACAGAACCAATCAGAACACAAATGGAAAGTAAAGGGAATATTAGAGTAGGTCATCATATATAGGGAGATCAGAGGATGAATCCATGTTGATGCAGCAAACAATATATGTGCAGAGAGAAGAGATATATATCTATGATTTTTTTACTGTTTGGCCCTGAAACGTCTCCTTTTTTTTTCAAATCTAGCCCTCTTCTTGAGCGCGGGAGGATGGGAAGGCGATGCGTATCACCTCCAGCGCCACCTCACTGTGGCAAGTTGATGGCACCGCGGCAATGATGTCAAGCGCAGTGCAGCTAGCAGCGCCCCCACCCACTTGCCATAGCACACGAGTGCTAGACGTCCTCAGCTCCTACTGCGCCCACCAAGCGCTGGAGGTCGGTACCTGTCGTGGTAGCTAGGTGTGGCAGGAATCTATCCCCGCGAGCCCCACCCATAAAACATGTTGGTTTTCGCTCCCCCCCCCCTCGCTCATTCTACGTTGCATCGGCCAAAGCTCCACCAAAAAATAGCAAATAGGGAGAAGAGAGTGAGGGGAAAAAATGGTTTTAATTCGATTTTTTAAGCTGTTTTGTTTAGATTTAGAACATTTGCTAGTTATGGAAAGTGTAGATCGGCTCGAGAGCTTCAAGAAGAGGTAAATCCCATTCACATACAAGTATTTTTGTTAATATGTGATTAGCATGCAATTAGCATAATGATGGCTTTATAGTGTAGAAATTGGTACTTAACCATGCTTAGTTCATGTATATGTTTATTTCATATGGATGGCATAGGTTAATTAGTTATAGTAATGATGTATTAGTCAAGATAATTATGTGGTTGACATTGTTTGTTTAGAGTTAGACGAGGAAAATGCCATGTGTTGTTGCCATGATAGTGTAGCTACCGAGTACTAATACTAGTGGTATTGGATGACATATATGGTGGATGATATATACGGTGACTAATATTTACGTAGAGTTAATAGGAATGAAGATGGTATTTCATTACTTGTGAGTTGATATGTAGAAAGATATTCCGCAAGGTTATTCTTGACATGAGGCTAGTTACTACATGTGTTATTTTTTTTGATGAGACCGCTAGGCAACGAATGTAGGTAGCAATAATTGATACAATATTTATTGTTTGAAGGTAGCACCGTTGTGCGTTATCAAAATTAAGCAGAATCTATGTGCATTAGTGCTAGGTACATGATGTCAGGTATGTAAGATTTGTTTGTGTTTTCTGATGATGGTCTCGTACACGACAGGACCTACGGGGTGGACCTATCAAATTGTTAAAGGAAAACGTTCCTGGCGTCGGGTCTGAAGGATATGGATCTATTCGAACTCAGGAGATGCGTATAGAGCATGTTTGATAGCGAGGCAGTCAGGAAGAGAGGTAGACTCAGCGGACATGAAACGCAATTTTGATTCCTTCTCGAGGACATGAACGCACTTCCACTCACCAAAATTTAGTACCTCAACACTACACCCTTACCGATAAACATGAGGCATACCGCACCACCACATCTGCACTCCATACGGCCTAATTTCCAACACACCAAGAGTGGAGGCACAAGACAAGTACAAGGGAAGAGAGGTAGACTCCAAGTTTGGGGATGTCGGACTATGACAAAATGCTCCGTTGGAAAAAGTGGGTTACCCAAAAGGCACACTTGTACCCCGACTATTCCTATAAGGATGCTCCTATGCCTCCCGAGTTTCCACAGCCGTAATACGACCACAATAAACCCATGTACATCATCCAGCCAATACATCTTTGCTATCTCGATGGGCTTACTACACGTGCGGTGATTGCTATGCAAGTGGCCTCTCTCCTTACTGCATGTTGCATGATACTTTCAAAAAATCTCTAATGTTAATCCTTCACAACAGGAGGAGCACTGCTTCTTCTTCCAATGGTTTGACAATCCGAACAAGTTCAACAAGTCATTCATCGAGCAAGAGTTCATGTTGAACTACCCAAGGGCCCCCAAGGTGTTTACCTGTTGGACACCTCCCGCAACAGACAACAGCGGCAAAAACAAGGGAAAGGGACCAACATATGGGCTTTCCCCATTGTACAAGCGTCCAGGTGACTTCCCTAAACCCCACCATGAACAGGCAATCCGTGACGGCCACATACCTCCAATCATAAGGTGTTGTTGCGGTGTGCAGGCCAAAATAGGGATAACCCATGGAGTCACCTAAGGCTGGGTCTGCGGGTACTACTCCTCGTATCCACCAGTGAGTCATGTATCGAGATTTCTATTCTACCTATATCAAACACTACTAAGTTGAGTATCCTTGGTAGAGAAAAGCCAGGTGCACAAAGGAAGGCTGGATGATGAACAATGACTGGGACCTTCACTGGTACGGGCCTACCGAAGTTTCTAGGTGGGAGGGAATGAAACATGCAAAAGAGCACAAGAGATAATGAGAATACAAGTAGAGTTGCTAGGAGTAGCATGGGAAGCTCCTCAAAGAAGATCGGAGAGCCCACAAGGAGTAGAAGACATGCCTGCACGCCTGGCTTCATTCATATTCGTCTAGTATTTTTATTTTCAAAAGGCATCATTGTATCACAGTAGTAGTAGTTCAGGTCTATGGTCAGTGCATCTTGACATTTGTATTGTACGAATAGTGAGGCAAACATATGCACCCAATCAAACCCTATGACGCCATGTAATTCCTACATTTATTATGAACTCCAGTAGTGGGATTTGCATAGATGTGGACAAATGGATCTCATAATAAATGTTGTATGGAAAGTGTTGCATCCCACGCAGAAAGTGGGAATTACAAGCCATGTTGTATGGAAAGTGTTGCACTAGAGAGAGAAAGAGAGGGAGTTGTGAGAGATAATATATACTTAAGAGAATTGCTATATAGTATTTATACATTTTTTGGGCGTAAATATGTTAGATTTTAGGATATTAGATCTTCATCCAACAGATCCCTATACCGCCTTCAAAAAAATAAGTGGTGGGCATTAACATACAAATGTTGTATAGATACTTTCATTAATTAATACGTGCAATAGTCATGCACTATAGATCAAGGTAGAGAGATGCTTGATGTGAGAGGGGGGACAACTCATCTCTGCCTTCACAGGATATAGCCAGCTTCAGATTGCCATTGCCCCAAAGGTAGCTAGCTGATACTCTCCCCTCCCTACCATACTACACCCAACCAAGGCACCAAGAAAAGTCAAATGTGCAGAGAGAGAAAATGCAAGGAATCCACACCTCCACAAATGGGGGAGACCAACAGCACGGTCAACAAAAGAAAAGGAGAAAAAGAACGGTAAAAATGAAAACTAATTTCTTTCTCACTCTAACCCTACCCATTTTAGGTTGTAACATGGAAGGAGACCTAGGGGTGCTAATAAGTTGGGTTCAAACGGATTAAACGGGGTGGGTCCTTAATTGGGTTAGCTTTGGATGGGTGAAAACAGGTTGAAAGAGTGAGTGAGTTGGGTTGGGTTACCTCATAAAAAGGATTGGGTTGAGTTGAGGTGGGTGTAGAAATTTCGGGTTGAGATCGGATTACGAACGGGTTCAACCTCAGTGGTATAGCCTAATAGGGTGGCACTTGGATTATACATAGGTTTGAATTACCATCCTCAATTATAGGTTTTTTATAAAAGCATATGAGAGCTACCTGTGTACATGTTTCTGTCAATTTGCACAGAGTATCTCCTCTACACACAGAATCATCTGTAATAAATTTTAATCGTTTTCGTAAAACTTTTGTAGTGTGAACGCGAGGTTGAAATTTCAAATACCATAATTTTACGAAAGCTTGCTATAAAAGCATGTGAGGCCCGCATGTACGCTTTGTCCTACCAATTTGCACATAGTAGCTCCCTTACATGCGGAATTATTTGCAACAAATTTCAATCGATTTCGTAGAACTTTTGTAGTGTGAACGCGAGGTTAAGATTTTAAATATCAAAATTTTACAAATTCTTGCTATAAAAGCATATAGGGTCCACGTATACATGTAGCTCTAACAATTTGCTATAAAAGTGAAAACTTTTTTCTCTCTCACTCTATCCCTACCCATTTTAGGTTGTAACATGGAAGGAGACCAAATTTGCAATAAGAACAAACGGGGAGGGGGTGTGGGGTTAAAACATTGACCGGCATCGATCGCTTCCATCATTCATAGCTCAAATTAGATTCTCGTTGTCTCCCTCTTCATATCCTCCACATGCTTGTGTACCCCTCTGGCCCTCCCATTGCGCCAAATACTCTCAAATTTTTAGCCGCAAATAACTCCAAAAGACAACACTACAAACAGTAGAAAGCAAAGGCATCGCCGGTGATCCTAAAAAGCTTCACTTCCTTTACACACATATATATGCCTATATTGGTTCTGAAGTAAATTAAGTTAATCGGAAGGAAAGTATACAATATGGAAAAAAAATCGGTAAGTTAAAAATCATGTTAGCACTTTCCATTCAACTTGAAAAAACTCAAACCATAGACAAAGCAAGTATTGTCACGGCGTTAAACACACTAAAATATTTTGTGCAAGAAGTTGTAGGTCAAAGACAATAAATTTATAATACCTTTAACTCATTCTTGTGTGATTTAAAAATGATTGAAAAAAGTAAGGCATGATATAAAAATCAAGTAATCAACCTTTCTTGTCTGTCTCAATGCATCAACGCACATGAGCCAACACACATTCACCACCCTAAAAAAACAGTTTTGCCTACAAATCACCTCTTAAAATTTCCAAAAGAACATCCCACTAATTAACAACAAACAGAAAACTAGACACTAATAGATCAACTCACCAAGAAACTGATCTTGTGATGCACCATGCATGCATGATCTCTCTCTCTCTCTCTACTCAGAGATTAATAGCCCAAAAGGATCATCTCATCATTCTCATCTCCTGTAATGTGGATATAAATAACATGTAATTAATTAGTTCTAAGCTTACAAGGAGATCATAGAGCAGCCGCCCCTTGTCATGGGAAGCCATGTGGAGAGAACAACGAAGAGGGGCCTCCTTGCCCTCTGCTCCCGCCATCATCGCCGTCGCCACCGTCGTTCATCTTGCCGAACTGCGCGTCCATCCCTAGGTTCAGGTACACCATCCTGTTGTCCAAGCTCAGATTCACCATGCTTGTGCTCGTGCCACTGGCATTGTACACGGCGCCGGCGCCACCGGGAGGCTCATTGTAGATGGGCGCTGCATTGACCACGGCGGCCGCTGCGGTGTGGGCGTCCTCTCGTGACATGACCATGGCCGCCGACTGCACAAGCTCGAGGCAAAGCCGGAGCTTGTTGGGCTCGATGTGCGCGAGCCCCGGCACGGCGCCCTTGAAGAGGAAATCGGAGGTGAGCGTGCGTAGTATGTCGAGCGGCGTGACGCCGCCGACGGTGCGCACGTTGGGGTCGGCGTGGTGGTCGAGCAGCACGGCCACCATGTCGGGGCACACCATCTCAGCCGCGACGTGCAGCGGCGTATTCCCGGCGGGCCCCGCAGGGTGGTTGACATCGGCGGCGCCCAGCTCCAGCAGCGCCTTGACCACCTCCCGGCTGCAGTTCTCTACGGCGTAGTGCAGCGCGAGGGCCTCGTCGAGGTTGAGCCCCTCGCCCATCACCATCAGCTTGACGAGCTCCACGTCGGACGAGTCCAGCGCGCGCCGCATGCGGCGGATCTTGTGGTGGTCATCCATCTCGGCCGCGGACGCCTCGATGCCGGCGGGGTGGTGCGGGTGGTGGTGGGCGAGGAACGGCGAGCGGCGGGAGAGCGAGGTCTTAAGGCGGAGCTCGTCGATCTTGGCGACGACGTCGATGGGCAGGTGCTTGGCGAGCACCTCCGGCGGGAGGCCCGACTTGGCGACGAGGTGGGAGCAGGTCGTCCAGAGCTGGTGCAGGTCCTGCTTCCGCGACGCCATGAGCACCTTCATCACGTCCTCGATGGACGCTTTCTCCACCATTCCAGCCAGTTGCTTCTGCATCCATCACAAGAAATTTTTCTGAGTGTAAGCTCGATTTTACCCGCAAAAGCTCACAGGTATGGAGAGCAGCCGTGGGATATAAAGGGGAGAGATATATGCATAGTGGATTGGCCCTGTGCATAAAATATAAGGGGGAACAGAAGGGTGCAACAGTATGGGAGCATCATGGCGCTGATTGGGGCCAGGATTAGAGAGGGAAAAAGTTGAGAAACCCACAAAGAAACCCTAGCCGAAAATTGCAAATTAGGAGAAAACATGGCAAGAAAAGCATACATCTTTCCTGGAATGCTAATTGCACTACGTACGCGCGGAAAGCTGTGCTGCTTGTGCCGCAATAGTGACGATGCAATTAAGCTGTACTGCTGTGGTGGCCTAGTGGAAGAAATAGAAGAAGAACATGGGGGCGATGCGCGAACAGTGGCAAAAAGGAAAAGAGAAATTTCCCATTAACGAACCCTAGTAAGAACAAAGCATGGAAGCAAGGGATCGAGTATGAAAGGAAGCAAGCGGACGGATGGATGGACGGGCGGACAGAAAGATGGAAAGACGGATGGACAAACAGAGAAAGAAAGCAAGGAAGAACGCGCGCGCGCGTGCGCAGGCAGACGAGACGACGACGACGACGACGAGTCGACTCGACTCGACGACTACTACTACTACATTTAAAAAGGTTGGAGGGATGGAGAGGGTACAGAGATCAAATCAATGCTGCAGAATGCTCGCCGATCCCAACATAACCAACCCCGACACCCATCTTGATCCCCACAATCCTCAGGAGAGAAAATTTTAATTATTTTTGCCTTCAATTTTGTTGTTTTTTTTCAAGAACAGCTGAGAGGAAGAGGGAATGGCCTCCTGCCAGTAGGAAGTAATTAAATGAAGGAGCGAAGAATTTCAATTGGGAAGGATTAGGGAATTACTTGGGTGAGGAGTGCGAGCTCCTCGACGCCGAAGGAGCGCGCGGCAGCGAGCGTGTCGAGGGCGAGGTCGACGGCGGCGGCGCAGTGGGTGTGCCAGCAACCGCGCTCGCCGCAGCCTGGCCGGGGCTCCCCCTTCTGCGGCACCAGCGATACCTGCCCGCTGTACAGGAACTGCAGCAGCAGCAGAAACACCTCGTAGCTCACCGAGCTCACCGGTATCACGGCGCCTGGCGCTGCCGCGGCGGCGGAGGCCGCGGAGCCGCCGGCGCCGCGGGGGGAGGAGGCCGAGGCGCCGGAGGGGGAGCGAGGGCTGAGGTGGTCCAGGAGGAGCGCGCCGGGCGCGGCTGCCTGGTCCGCGGCGGCGCCGCAGAAGAACTTGCGGAAGAAGAGGCTGCGAGCGGCGAGGATGCAGCGGTGAGCGTGCACGAGGCGGCCCTCCACGCTGAACGTGACGTCGCTGAAGGCCTGCCCGTTGATGAGCAGGTTGAGGTAGTCCATAGACAGCGACTTGAGGGTGTCCTCCATGGCCGACCGCCGCGCTTCTTGCTCGACCTTTTGCTCTCTCTCCTCAATGGATTGGGTGGTGGAGCTGCCGAGTTCGCTAGATGGAGAGAGAGAAGAAGAGGAGAGAGAGCAGGAGCTTGCTTGGTCTCTCAGCTTCAGGCAGAGGAGTTGTGGAAGCTGTTGCTATTGCTTTCTTGGCTCTGCTCCTGCAGCTCTTGGGCTCCAATCTTGTGCTGCATCTCCCGATCTCACTTGATCTTCTCTTCTGTCTGTGACAACTTCTCTCTTCCTCTCCTCCAGTTCTGTCTCTCTCTTCCCCTCTAGTTATTGTCCTCTTTTATGTATTTTTCTCTTTTTTGAGCTGGGGGATGCTGGTGCTTCGGGGTTGTTTTCTCTCTCTCGGTTATATGCCTGGCTGCCTGAGATTTTTTGGGCTGTCTGTTTTTTTAATCATTTTTACTTTTATATCTTTACATTGGCTGTGGTAATATAATTTTTTATTTTTTTAAATTTAATTAAACTAAAAAACTATCGGCAGCTATAATAATATTTTTAATCACTATAGTATAGAATAAATTATAAATTAAAACTTATAAGTTTAAATAAACATCACTTTAGAGGGAGGTGTGTATGTATGGGTGTGAGGAGGGCAATATGGGTGGTTGTCCTGGGCGGCTTGGGGCATAAATAATTGGTGTGTTTAAAATGCAAGAGGAGAGAGGAATTAACCGTGCATATATGCACAAACAAAGCATTTACATGTCTACATTTCAGCGGCCAGAATAATCTGGAGAGAGAGAGGGGATACTAATTGAGTGGGGTGGGGTGTAGTGCTGTGGAGAAAATTAAGTGGGCGTTTATTTAGACTAAAAATTAATAGTTTATATTTAAATTTGTACTGTAACTGATTTACTTTATACTGTAATTGATAGTGGTTTATTTGGTATAATTAAATTTAAAAAAATCTTAAAAATAACTTATCCTATCATGTATAATATAAATAAGTATGAGAAAAAAGAACCGATAAAAAACTTCAAAAAATAAAAAGGTAAAATTTAAAAATAGTAAAAAAAATAAGTTAGAGGTTAGAAAGTCAAGCCAAAATAAATGAGGCTAAGTGTTCCATGCTTTGACCGAAGGAAAGTCAAATCATTTGTGATTGAAATGTCTGCTAGTTTAACAAACACAAAAGATAAAATATTGATTATACACACTGTTTGAATGCACCGTGCTATGTTGTCTATTATAGTTACGAAAAATATTTTACCATTCAAAATTGCTTGCTAGAATGCGGCAAAATCCTAAACTGAGTGAAGCTTGCTTGCGAAATGGGATTACATATACTTATTTTTTAAGTTACCCTATTATCATTTTTAAAGAGGTCGATAAGCTATGTTAGTGTTGTACTATATTGGCAAAACAATTAGAAAACAAAAAACCGCCGTTAACAATTTTTTCAGGCTTTAACAAATTACTAGTAGGTGATACATCACTATTTCAATGTATCAACATTTTGCTGCAATTAATAATACAAGTACACAAAATTAGAGGAGGAGAAGTCAGAATGGAAGGCAGGAAAATATGGCAAAAAGAGTGACGCCCTGCCAAAAAAATGATTTGATGATAATTGCGTCCCACCTTCCCTAAAAAGAATGCAGGCCTAGGCATGCTGCGCCTTCTGTGTAAGGTACTCCACGAAAGATCAAGAGCGTCCGTTGAGATGCGTGTGTGCATGTGCGTGTGTAGATGGACATAGTGCAGCTATCCCTGATCATTCTTTCCGTTGACTAATTTGAGAAGATTCCTCATCGTGTTTTGTTAATAGGCCAAATGATACGGCACATTATTAAGTGATGATTAGGGAGCACATAAAGTATTAAGAGAAGGATCTTTGTTAATTACCTTTTGTTTTATAATTGTGCTTCATTAGTTGATGCAGCTATTCTTTATGTTGCCTTCTTGACTTTTTAGTTCTCATCCCTCCTTTTCTTTTTCTTTTTCTGTCCTGTTCATACTTTCTCTAAGATCGGATAATTTAGGACGAACTATGGATGATGTCGTGAGAAGCTTTGCATAGTATATTTCGTGTTGCTATATATGCATGGTTCCATATCATTTTTTTACGGAGAAGGGAATAAATTAATGGCCTGATCAAGTCCTATCAAACAACAAATACCCATGCATTTGTACGTAGCATGCATGTGAATTAAACCCATATTTCCAAGTTATAGAAGCATGCCAGGAAAAAGCCAAGGAATAAGCCGCTAGCTACAACAAGGACAAACCTTTGATTAATTGGTCGAGCTTTCATAATCTATGGTTTGTTTCAAAATAATTTGACAAAAAATGTTACATGAAGAAAAGAATGAATATATTTAATACGATGGTTGAACTGCAGAAGTTAACGAGTGGATTAGCGTCTTAATTAGAGTTCTGTTCTCTGCGTGCTGAAATGCTTTCGAGTTAGTTGCAGGGTAGTTGGTTTCTTAATCTAAGAAACTTTAGGGCAGCAGAACTTGAGAAGCAGATTATTTTCAGGTACACAAACACACACACACACACACACACACACACACACACACACACACACACACACACATATATATATATATATATATATATATATATATATATATATATATATATATATATATATATATATATATCAATGTTTTTTCTAGTTTCCTGCTTGTGAGAATAAAAACATTCATGAGATGTCTTTTGGAATCTAGGTGGAATATTTAATTTATGTCGGTTAGTGTAACGCCCCGCGTTTTTAGAACTAATCTAATTGACTAATTGCATGTTGACAACAGTATTTAACCGCTTAATTAGAGTTGTGGACTCAGTGTTCAATTTCCAACAATTGCACAAAAATTTTAATTGAATAAAAGACAACAAAGTAAATGAATGTAAATTGCATCATACATCGAACTCAGTAGATATTACATTCCAATTGTCGTCAGTACATCGAGTAAAGAAATTAAATTACATCAGTAGCATTTCATACATTTATGCATTTATTCAGAAGCTACGGAAATTAAATTACATGCATCTCATTTCATACAATATTTACAATTTGCCGGATTTACAAAATAAACTACGGTTTCATTTGCGAGAAAAGCGAATATAAAGATACCGACAAAGACCGAACAAAAGAAGAAATTAAAAGAAAGATTACCGTCAGAATCCTAGATTAATTATCAAGATGGGCATTCCGCTCATCAAGATACCAGACCGTCCAGAGCCAGTCAGCACCTCTCGTAGTTGTAGGGTTTCATCATATGATGTTAAAAACAAACCTAAGTTCATTCCAAAAGTTGATTTTCCAGCCCAACCACGTAAATATCCAGATTCAACCCCCAATTGCATAGTAGTTCCACTATGACCACAAGAGAGAACAACAAGGTGATAAGAGCCGAGCCAGCCAAACAGAGAGAACATTCACTCAAGCAAGCACCAGTGAACCCCCACACTCCATTTTCTTCCCCTCTTTTCCCCTCCAGATCCACCCCCACTCCTCCACATTCAATCAGCAACTGCAAGGCAAAGATCAAGGTAGGCCAGCAGGAAGCAAGAAGCAAGGAGGCAAGCCAGCAGGAAACAAGGAGCAAGGAGGCAGGACATCATGCCTTAGGAGGAGAAGACCACAAGTTTCCACAAGCCTCAACTGCACCACAAGCCAAAAAAAAAGCAATCACCACAGCCAACATTTGGTACATCCCCCAAATCGAGCCAACCAACAACCAATAAAGGTAGCTTACAAACCCATTTTTAGTACTTGCATCACTTTCTTGGGACCACACAGTGAGCACAATATACCCAATAAGCATCCATCAGAGTATCACCAACCATCACAAAGAGTAAGCATAGAGAGTAGAAAGAGGGAAGAGAGAGAGTGTACTAAGGGGTGGAGTCACCATCATGTCAGGCCAAACCACGCGCATCCAACAACCAACCCATGCTTCCCAGCGCACGGAAAGGTCTCGAGCCCCGTCGTAGCAAGCTGTAGTAGCACCACCTTCACCATCCTCAAATAAAAAACACTCAAATCATAAGTAAACTCAAACAAATTGAGAATTAGAGGGGAGTAGAGAAGAAGTAGGGTTAGAGCAAGACATAAAGTGGAGGAGTCACTGGCGTACGGAAGGCCAATGCCAGTGGTGAGGAGTGAGCCATAGCCACAGGGGAAGAAGCAGCGCTAGGGAGGCGTGGTCGGTGTTGAGGGAACCTCGGGAGGCAACCATGGCTAGAGACAAGGTGGCTCGGGCGGAGGCCTCGGAAGCCGGAGCTAAGGGTGTTGACGCAGGGGCATGGAAGTCGGAGTCCAGGGGCGGCACCAGGTGGCTGAGGTTGTGGGTGCAAAGGGTAGTGGCGCCGTCAGGACCGAAACTAGGTGGAGCAGTTTGGGGGAAGAAGAAGGATTAGAGGAGAGGATAAGGCATAAGGAGGAGATGAATGTCCTTGGGGCTTTAGCCACATGGGGGAAAAGGAAGGGAGGAGAGAGAGAACACGCGCAATAAAATTTTATTCGTAAATTTTTAACGTTGTGCATTCCGTTGCATGTTAAATTACTTGATAAAAGTTTGCAATGCAACACATCACTAACAAATATTTATGACTAATAAAAATAAATTAATTGCCATTAGACAACTAAAAACTATACGTGACTAATTAAAATTGTGTGTAGCAATTAAAACTATACACGACGATTTAAATAGCATTGAAGTCATAAAAAACTGCAACTAACTAAAATAAAATTTGGAAATTGCATGGGGATACCTTAGTATAATTTATTCAATTATTTACCTATGTGTTTATTTTTTTCGGTACTAGTCAATTAAACCATCGTGCACGTACTAATTGTAGAAAAGGAACCGGGATTGGAGGGCGAATTTTATCCAAGTGACGTGGGAACCCAGAACATCGACCCATACTCAGGCAAGCATACCTTTGAGCATATGATCAGAGTATCTTTAGTAAAAATAAATATTTTCCTACTAAATTACTATCACCCTGTATAAAAATTAAAATCATGTATAAATCAGATGAATGAAATGAGAAACAAATGAAATGTTGTAGCAGTTGACTCATGGAGAAATTCACAATTAAGGATAAACAAAGAGTGAGCAAAGGGTGCCTCTGGCAGGTGGCAAGAGGGCAAAGTTGTGACCTTCTGTATAGGGATAAAATATAAGGATTTATGAATTTCACTCATGTAATAAACCTTTTTAGTTGTATCAACCATTATTCCATCTAAGAACAGGCAGAATCAGTAGCTCTATCAAAGTTATTATCATCTCTACATAGGTAAATAGTATAACTAGGTGGAGGAACCCAAAACCGGTATAAAACCCAGAAGTAGGGGATCCAAATTAGGATGAACCCAAAATTGTTATAGAGCCCAAAAGTAGAAGATCCAGTGCGATATATTACACAATGAAGTGTTGGTGAAGGTTCGACCGCTCCAACCAACAACTATGACGAGGTCGGTGGGTGTTGGGTGAGGGTGAGAACCACCCTGGGCCACTGGTTAAGAATAGTTGGGTAGAGATATAATATACTGATATAGAGGTAAAAGTTTTGCACTCTTATTTGGGCATCGCATATAAGGAAATGCAAAGATCCATTCACAATAAGAATCAGGGTGATTATGGATAAAGTGATACAAGTTTGCACAATGCTATATAAATCATGAATTCATGCCTAATCCTGGAATGGAGGCTAAGGAATCAATGGAGGTTTTTATCTATTTATGCAAGTGTTTAGTAGATTTCAAAATTAATAATCTCAAATTCTTGACACCCTAAAAATATTTATTTGCTATATGGTATGAGAATGAGAATGAAATATTTTAGGAAATGTTAGTTTATGAGCATATGGTGCATTTTTGTACTCACTTTTACTATTATTTCCTTTTATTTAAAGAATAGCCAACTTGGATCCTCACTTGGGGTGGATGAGACCTACTCGGATGAACCCTACCCCGAGTGGGAGGGAGATTATGTTGAGAACAAGTCGTATAAGGTTGACCTCTTATACGAGACTTGGGATGACTAGAGACTCTGATGGGTTTATTTTTCTTTAGAGTAGTGCTCTATCGGCTAAACAAATAATAATCTGTTGACTAGTGTTTTTACCTCTTGGTAAAAATACGGGTCATCACAGTTAGCTAGGCATTTCCTGCCAGATGATTCTTGTGTAACTTGCTACGAATCTGTTCTCCCCTTCCTCGTTGTTTATTAGTAGAATTAGTCATCAACCCGTGTGTCCATACGGGCTAGGCTGCATATCATAATCTTTATTGTGTAGAGTTTTATTAAAGACCTTTGAAATTTAATAAAATCATGATAAAACCTTGAGAATCATCACCATTTTTATTTGAACAGATCGATCCTTCAATTTTTCACATTCTTTAACTGTGTAATTCCTCATCTGAATTTATGTACATTTGGATATCAAATTTAGTGTCTATTTGGTGTGCATGAATTTATATTGAAATTCGTAGCAAACATTATAACTGTTGCCTGACCCTATGAGATTTTCATGTTCCAAACAGACCCTTATTGTATGTATGTACGTACGTATGTATGCATGTATGTATTATAAATTCAATCTGATACCAATCTCATTTTTATCCCAGATTTAATTTCTTTTTTCACAGGACAGAGTAAAGTATAAATTTAATATTAGTTTGAAGGTTCACAATTAAGCCTTGTTTGGAACACATAAATTTCCCTTGCAAACAATTTATTTCCTATGTGATTATAAATTCACACGTTCCAAATAGTGCCTTAATTGTAAACATTCTTGAGTTAGCAAATAGAACATGTGTAGTTTACACGAACTGCTTCTTTTCGTGTGCAACATGAACACGTATTCAAAGCACTTCACCTTTTTCGAACGGTATGAAGCATGTGAATGTTTCTTTTATTTCTATCAAAAAGAATGCATTGTCTTCCATTTATGCTCCTCTGTTAAGAACTATATAAATTTTGTATAAAGCGTGTGATGAAACTTCTATAACTTCGATTGTTCTATAAAAATTTTAACATTAAATTTGTCATAAAAAGTATTTTAATAATACAGTAGTTTATATTTTTATAGCATAACCACACACATATATGTATGAATGTGTGTTAGGTCAAAGATGCATATTAGAGATTGCACCAATGTATAAAATGTTATATATTCTCGACAAGAGAGAGTATGAATCAATTACTCCCTCAATTCCACTATATTTGTCTATGGTCTTAAAAGTATTTGTTTCAAAATATTTGTTCATTGAGAGAATCAAAAGTGTAGATATTGTTATATTTGCATTCTCTATCCCAACTTAAATGCTTTGAAAGATGTTAAGTAGTTGTGGTATTCGATTTAATAGGAGTGTGCATAATCATTTTTTATTAATATTTTTTAGATTTAATATGTTTTTGGTCTTTGCGTATAGTGGATCGTAGATAAATATTACGAAATAGAGGAAGTACATTATTATATACTTTGTATTTTTTTTGCATGATCTGAAGATATTTTTGTATATCATGCATTGCAGTTGTCAACTCTAATTATAGCCTGACATCCATCCTCCTTCCCCGACTGTGCGGCTTGTTCTTGTTGGACTCGGTGCTCCATGGACTTGATCCTTGCTTTTTTTTTTTATACAAATAGACTTTTATTTGTGTCCGGATCACAAGTAGAACTATTCCTTTCCTTGACATAAATATACTACACGTTTGTATCGGATCAAACTAAGTATATGCTATATTAGTTTATACCCTTGTGAGGTATTCGATCTACGCTGCTACATTGAGCAGATCACAACCGTTATGTAATTCCGATCCACAGAATCGATGGTCCAGATTGTTTTTTTATTAATACAAGAATTTCTATCTTTTTCTTTTCTACGATTAACATGGGAATTTCTAACCTTTTATGTACCACTCCATTATGAAATGTCAAGTGGATATATTGGTACCGCTCAACTTAGCTTCTGACTTATGTTTTTTTACTATTCATTAATTTCATCTTTTTCTAGTTTTTTTTGGCTTTTTTTGCTTTTCTTTTTTCCTGTATCCCTGTGCAATGTTCGTGGTAGGCTAACATTTTTTTTATTTTTAATTTTTTTAAATTTAATTATACCAAATAAGTCAACTCAATTACAGTAAAAAACATGGCTTATTTGAAACCGCTTGTAACTTTTACTACAGTATGTAACTTTTAAACGAAGTATTTTTTCAAAACGAGGTCTGCAAGTTAATTATAGTACACATTAAAAACCCAACATCTGTATCATCCAAAATCGCAAGCGAGTATCTCTCTCTGTAATCTCTGTCGAAAACAGTTAAAATTCAAAAATTTCAGCCAAAAGCCATAATCCACAGCCACTTCAAACAGGCCGTTAGCTATAGTAAAAAAAAGTCTTAAGCTAACGCTATTGTGAACTCCCCCATTATTTAGATCATGAAAGACACAGTTTTCTTAATCTTTTTCTGATGTCGACAGCTTCCCATAGAAAGGCTAAAATCATTGTCATTTTAGCTTGCAAGTAGACCCAAAAGGAAATTCATTAAACCCGGGTTGTTTCCCTTTAAAGAAACTAGTAAAAATCACAAAACATTTCTTCATATTTTATTTGCAAATATTTATTAAAATAGCACTTGTATTGACATATCTTTTAAGGTATAAATATGTTTAGGTATGAATATGTTTAGGTATGAATATGTTTTATACTCTTGATATATTTATGGTAAGTGAGTTTTGAACTCTATTCAAACAAGTTTAAACTACTTTTGAATTTAACTCCAGATCCACCCCCACATCTCCACATTCAAATCACATAACATTTCTTCATATTTTATTTGCAAATATTTATTAAAATATCACTTGTATTGACCTATCTTTTAATTTATTGATATGTTAATATTTTTTATAATATCCTATGTGTACTGTTAGAAAAAGGCTTGAAGTGTACAGGAAGTGTCTACGCATTCAACATCTCGATTTAACTATTGTTCTCGGTGTATAACAATCCTAATGATGTCTCAACATCAATCTCTGCCTAATTATTCCAACTCAAACTGAAGTGTCCTGTCAGATCACCATCCAACAACTCGCATAAACATGTGAACAAATCAGCTATGTTAGTCAATTTAACAACACAATATTTGAAGAAACTTTCTATCGATCGAGTAAGCCGTGAAACCACAAGACTAGCTTGATAGCTTGAGGTGCCTTTGCTTGCAAACACAGAATACTATAGCCTAAAGCTAATGATATGCACGGAATTAAACGATCCACATGCAGGGAGCAAATGGAAAGAGACAGAGTACAATGAAACGTGCGAGATTGGCGATGCTTGTACGCAAGAAGATGACTTTAAAATGAGGGTGCTAGAGTAGTCAAAGTTTACCTTTTATCAAGCGAAAAAGTTGTTCCCCTACACAAGGGCTTCTCGTCACGTTCCGACCTGCCCCCCGTCAGGGCTGCTAGCTCGCCGTTTTTTGTTCGTATTTTGCGGTTTTGACACAACCAAAGCCTCCGTTTACATTGGATGTGCTATTTTAGGTTATGATTTATGCTTTTTTGTTTATAACTAATGATTTCTGTTCGCAGGAGAAATTATGGAGAGAAAAATACCCGTATGTGATTTTGATCAGTACAGATAAAATCAGCACAATAGTACTACAAATAGTCTTTACATCCCACCTTAAAAAAATATACTATTTTTTAAAATATTACTGTAGCAAAAGTTAAAAAAATATAAAATCAAAAGGTAAAAAGAACTCAGCCTTTAGCTCTGGGGAGGTAGAAGAGAATGAGTGGAAATAAATCATGCATATATGCTTCTGCCATTAACCTTTTGAACGTTGCATTATTCACTTTTGAACTTGATATCTATTTAATCCTTTGCACATGGCTTGCATCGCCACGCATGGTACACACTAGACAGCAGCAGCAACATTACGCGCGTACATGAACAAGATCAGGGCAGTCAGATTCGGTGGACAATCATGCCTGTGAAGGAAACCATTAGTCATTTCACATCTACAGACAAAGGTCTATTTAATAGCTTTTGTCTTCTGATTTCTAGTTTTTAGAAACCAAAATCCATTTAAAATGTATTGGTTTATTAACGTAGTTTATTTTTCCCCCTTTTATTTTCTTTTTTTTTTGTATTATCTATAGAGATATAAAGGTGTTTTTTCATTTTTCTTTATTTTCTTTTAATTGAATGCTTAAAAAACCTAACAATAGCTAAATACCGTTTCAGCGAAAAGCCATCAGAAAAAGCATAATTGAACGGAGTCTAAATGAGTATTTCATCCTTTCATTTTCTAAGAACAACTATAATACTCTAGCTAATATGTATTTAACTTTATGCTATATCAAATTTTGTGTGATGTGGAGAAGAAATTATACACTTAGGAAGAGGTTTATATCTCAAACGCATTTTGTGGGCCCCATGTACTTTCTTGCACCCGCATCCCTACTGGGATCTTCTACGGCAAACATGGATCTATTGTGCTAGAGGACGAGGGAGATTCAAGGAGTTGCACGCCTACTCTTGCCAGAGCTCAGTCTACTGCCACCGCAGCCGACTTTGAGCCCATGTGTTCACTCTCCTCATCGAGTTGAAGCTATCGGCGCCCTTGCATGGCAACCACGGTTGAGATCGTCATGCCAAAGCGCCTCCTTGCTACGACACTCGAGCGTTGCCTCCTCATATTGCGGCGTTACCATGCAAATTGCTATGATGACATCGGATCTGCCTTCTAAAGCGTTACTACCCGATGGTCGTGCCACGTCACCGACTACCGGCTACCATGGCTCAATGGCGTAGGTGTCCATGGGTGCCACCATGGCCAGAGTGCATGACTAGCACTTGTGTACACAGATGGGGACATCAATAGGGAAGGTGTGGGAGAGGTGGCAGCGAGTAGAGAGGAAGAGTTGTGGTGGCAACAGATGACTATAACAGCAAAGTCTTACTAAATTATTAGATTACCAAGGTAAGGGATCATGCTAGAAGGTCTAGAAATAATGTGTGGTGAACTATTACTAAGTTTGTGGAGTTAAAATTTTAATTTTGTTGAGTTTGCAGTTTTCAGAGTTTTTTTGTTAGGGAAACCAATTTGACTGCTGGGGCATTGCTAGTTAGATCGTCAAGTGGTATGACCGTGGTAGTCAGATTGCCTGGCAGTATGACCGAAGTTTTAATGGAGATTGCATTTTTCCAATAAGGGTTGTTTGCGCTGGACTCGATCAGTCTGACCAGCCCCTGATTGGTGGTTAGATCAGCCCTGATGGATGATTTTGAATTTTGGAAACTAGGTCTTGGGTTAAATTGAATTATGTTTGACCACTACATTTTTGTTGTATGAAACATATTTTAACTAAAATGTGTTAAATTGTGAAGAATTTATACTCAAAAATGATTTCTTTATTTTTGGATACATAGGCAAGTTTTGAGTCAACCATCATCAACGGTGAGGATTAGGGCTACACCATAGAGGAGATGAGGCCCAAAATGGTCAAGAATGTCAGGTGAGATGTTTGAGCTTAACCATGCCACAAGGAAAGTAGGAAATGTTGAAGGGATGGTTAAAATGATGAGTTGTATCAAGTGACTTAATCGGTTCAAGTGAGATATGGTCTGATAAAACTAAAATAGGAGAGACTTACCGATACATAGTAAACCATTGATGCACCTATACGTGGCAAGCATGGTGATTGCTTGTAATCTATAGGTGTGACCTGGTCAAGGAATGATATTTTGGTAGGATACCAAATACCAGAAACCATGTAGATCAAAATTGCGAAGCTTATGAGTGTGGTTTACGTTAAGGATATGCTGAGGAAATCGAGTAGATCAAAGGTTCTTGACTTAGCAGAATTAGACTCGTATGCTTTGAAAAACATGCATAAGATAAGTGTGAGTAAAATTCGTGCTGCACAGGATTAACATATTTCTCCTAAATGTTCTAGTGGATAGTATCAATTAGGTTAGATGTGGGCTGGTTGATTTAACTATTTAATGAGTTAGGATAGAAGCTTGTAAGCGAACCATTCCAACAATCTTGAGTTCTAGGGCTAGAGTTAGAAAAGAGTGAGTGTTGTGGTGCACTCTCTTGTCCTCCATATAAAGTAGTTTAAAATATTCATCTTTAAGTAGCAATAGATCAACTTCATTCATCACTCATATTGTCTTCTTGTTTTGCTTGATTTACTTTGTTCTTATTGGTTTTGATCTATTCTCTCTACTTCTTGATCTTATTATGTACCAAAAATGTGTAAGTGATGAAGATGGCTCTTGAAGAGATCAAATCTCATCCATTTAGGCACCAAGTCTTACAAGATTTCGATATTGTCCTGTTTTGTTTGGATTTGACTTTATGTTGAGGTTTCTTGATCTCAGGATTTTTGCTTTGAATCTTTAGGAGAAATAACTTTATTGTGATATGTGAAAACTCATCTAGAGCTATCTTTACTATCCTCTGCCCATGAGTAAGTAATATCCCAAGCTTTTAGAGTTTGTTGTGTTTTGGTGCAATCTTGCTTCTCTTTAGGAAGTTTGAAATTTTGATAAGGATCCTTACAATCTTTTGATGGAATTGGTTTCTGGGACCCTATACAAGGTGTGTGCAAAATTTTATCTCTTTTGATTGAAGATTTTAAGAGTTGCACAATTCTTGGTCTTAGCTCGGGTTGATTTTCTATTCTGTAAACAAGGAAGCGATTAGAGCGCTCCTAGGCCTAATCATACCGGCAACCGGTCAGACTGTTAGGTGCATGCCGGTCAGACCGCCTGTCGGTTAGACCACACTCCTTGTGGCGGTCAGACCGGTAAGGTGATGAAAGTTGTCCCTCTTGAGTATTTGAAGTTGTTGCTTTGTTTCTAAGCTTTCAATTACGATCTTCATAGCTCTTAACTACTGGAGTGAATAATTTTCAAATATTGAAGAACAAATTATATGGCATCATTCACCCCTTTCTGTTGGCATTGTGGCCCTACACAAAGTTTCACTAACACAGCACAACATGGTACATCAATCATAGACTTTGACTTAAGAGAACAGTACTTGCTAAGGGCATCTCCAATAGTGCCATCTTAATTGTCTCTTAGCTATATTAAATTATTAAAATCCTATGTGGAGGAGGAGAGATAATTTGTCATCTCTTATACAAAAGACAACTTGAACCCGCATACCAATACAAATAGTGAGAGTGTGTGAGACAGAAAGTTATGGTGAAAACTGTATAAAATAGTTAAAAGAATAATTTACTGTTAGAGATATTGTCTCTAGTGCTGTCTTTTGATGAGGTGAAAGTTTTAAAGATAATCTTAAAAAGACAAACTATTGTACATGCCCTAAGTAGTACTTCCATGTATCAAGAGGTGCATAAATCTTAAGACACATTAAAGTGGTAAGTAGATAAAGGCCCTGATCGTTTCGGTTTTTTTCGGCTTCAGCTTCTAGCTTCAGCTTTTTTTCACTATTCACTACACTATCCACTAACTCAGCTACAGTGTTTTTTCAGCCAGCTACAGTGTTTTTTCAGCCAAAAGCCAAAAGCCATCGCTATTCCGATCACCCCCAAAATCAACCATTCATTTGTGCTTTAATATGTGCGCACCTATTGAAAGGGTAGTGCATGTTAGTTTTTTCTTTTAAAAAAGAAGTGACTAAGGGTGTGTTCTTTTATGTTGAGACTTATAGTTTATGGCTGTGGTTTTTGAATTCTGACTTGTTTGTGAGAGGCAATATGCAGAGAGAAATAGTTGTATGCGATTTTGGCTAGTACAGCTGAACTCAATATAGTTTATACTATAATTTACCTGTAGATCCCGCATTGAAAAAACGCACCGTTTAACGACGCGTTATTATTTATCCGTACATAAGTTATAAGGTACAAGTACTTTCGAACCCACCCTAATACTACCTATCCAAAAAAATTCCATGGGGGGCCTCATCTAAGACCCTCCTCCAGATGCTGCCATGTGGTATAGAATTTCCTTCCCTACCTGTCACTTGTGACTGTGAGGGTGTCCCTCGATTAGTCTGTGTCAAGCTGGACACGAACAACCGCAATCACGCACTCCCGCCGATCGATTCACACCAAGGTCCTGTTTTCTTAGGTATGGTTTTATAGATTTTTGTTATAATTGATGGTTTTTATTTGTGCTTTTTGATACTATAACGAATAGCAGAGATGTCAGTGTAGATGATGCACATGATTTTGATATCAAAAAACTATTTAAAAATTGTACTTTAAAAAACTGTACTATTTATTTTAACTGATAGAGAAACCAAAAGATCAAAAAAAAAAAAACGTAGTCTTGTCTTGCACACTTCGCATGCAGATATGGCATGGACGGATGGTTCGGGTAAAATGCCCGGCCGGCCGAATTTTGCCTTTGGCGCGCGCGGCCACGTGAAGCCGGAATATAGACATATCTTGTGTCCGCAAGTGCAACTAGCAACAACTTTGGTGATCGATCAAGCCGCGCACGCCTACACCTGCAGCAAGTTACATTGTTCGATTCCCCTCCCCTCACCGCCGGCCGGGCCGGGGCTCCATCATATCTCCATCGACGGTCCACGTCGGCCGGGGCCCCGACCGGCGCCGAGACGTTCCAGTCTCCGAACAGTGGCATCTATCGGTTGGGCCGGCGGGCCCCGCCGCGCGCTAGCCCGACCGGAGGCGAGATGGCTACAATTAATTTGTCGCTCGCCACAAACGTCGCGGCGTACCGTGGCCTTGCAGTTTAAGATCGATCCATGATCCATCCATGGAGAGGTATGGCCGGATGGGTACACTCTACATGCACGGTAGGCTTAGGACCTGATTACAAGTGATATGGTTTTTAACTTTCGGTTGATTGTAAGAAAGATTAAGAGAGTAAGGAATACTTACATTGAAAAGTCACTCTGTTCATAGCGGTTTCTGCAGTAAATACTACAAATGACTTATAGAAAGAGAAACCACTCTATTTAAAAATCGGTTTCTTAAAACCAAAAGTAGAAACTGTTTCGACGCGACCTTAATTGGCTTGCTAGTTACATGTATGTGCAAGCTGGAGTTGCGAGGCTTTGTTAGATCGATGCACGATTAACCTAGCTTGAATCTTCTTCTCTTCTTTAATTTCTTGCCTTTTCTTTCACGGTTTGTCAATGATTTTTGAAAGGGAGGGAAAGCGTGGCCCAATCGATAGAGCAACTCCCATTGACCGTTTTGAAAGTGACTATGGATTCTCTCGTCTTTTTCATGTGCTCTTCAATAAACTCTAGCACTCGAAGGATTTGACAAATTGCAGCAAACCAGCCATCTTTGTTCTCAATTAAAGATGAGGTGGTATGAGTGTGGACAAGTAAGTGATTGAATTCGAGCCTCCTAGCTAATTGATCAACTTTGTTTGGTTGCTTCAGCTAGTTGCTACATGGATGCTTTGTTTCGAAACTCGCTGTCCGATTGAAAGTATGCCATGCCTTTACTGATTGAAAAGGATCGATGCAGATGGATCACGCGATATTGCTGGGAGAGTCCACATGGAAGTGCAACCTGACTAGTCATTTTTCGTTCCCATACCAAAATAAATACATTCGTGCTACTTGGGCTGAGGGGGCGATCAGTTTGGCTTTTTGATCGCTAGCGGCAGTGTTTTTTACTGTAGCTACAGTACTTGCTACAGTAAATTTATTTTTTTGTTTTTTTTGTTTTTTTTGAAAAATTACTTATACTTTTTTTCGTTTTTTGTTTTCGGTTTTTTACATTTTTCTATATTTAATTATACTCAATAAACTAACTTAGCTACAGTGTTTTTTTAGCAAAAGCTAAAAACCATCGCTATTTCGATCACCCCCTGAGTGATTTGATACGTTCAATTCCCCCCTTGATTTCTGACTCGAAGGGGATAGCTAGCGATGTCATAGAAGTACGGCAAACAAGTACAGTTGTGTACTCGTCGTTTTTGAATACACATCATTCTTGCTTTTAAAATTTATTCTTAAATACATATCATTCTACAATTTTGAAGTAACTTTGTAAAAAAATTTCCTTTGCATATCCCTGTCATTCATAGGAAAAAAGATGGCTGGTTTGCATATCCCTGTCAAAAATTTTATCTCTCGCGGGGACCCCGTGGAGGTCGGGTCCCCGTAGGGATCAGGGATAGAGGGCCATCTCCCCCCGGGAGGCTTAGCGAGGCGGGGCGGGGGGTGGCTAGCAGGGGGTGGGCGGGGCTGTGGAGACTTCCACCGTGATCCCACGCCCCATTGCCATCCCTAATTAAAGGAAAGGAGGGAGTAGTTGACATAGGTCGAGGCATCTACAGACTACATGACCTTCACTAGTTAAGGTCCGGTTCCAAAGAGTTGTTGATAGTAGCTTTTAGTTGAAATGACACTATAGATGTCGTTAGTTTTATTTAGGCATCCAATTGAATAAAAAAGAGAAAAATTACACCATTATATCTCCACAAACAATAGATATAATGTTTTCTATTTCTTGTGGTATGAGACTTATATTTGCAAATATGTGTTGCAAATGGTTGAAACCAATACACAATCCTTATAGCATGCGACTTAGATTTGTATTAGTGTTTTGCAAATATCACTACTACAGAAACCATTATCACAGACGGTTCAAAAACGTCATCACAGACGGTTTTCTGAATCGTCTGACTTTATGGGTCAGTGATAATCGAAGGTTATCACAGACGGTTTTCAAACCGTCTGTGGAGTATATCTCACAGACGGTTTGTAACTACAAACCGTCTGTAAATCCATGTACCAATTCCTTATGCCATGGTTCTAAACGTGTGCAAATATTTTTTGCAACTTGTTGAAAATCATGTATGATCCTTGTATGCATGATTCTATAGTTTACAAATGTATTTTACAAAATCTATTGAAGTATCTGCATTTATCAGGAAAATCAGAACTACATGCATGTGTTGTGCTGTGCTACCGAAGATCGGAAGTACCGGTATGTGTTGCACAATACTACTAGAAGTCAGAAGTACTAGCTCTATGTGAGCGGTACTACCGGACTCTAGAAGTTCTAAAAATCCTGCGGTATATTTTTTTCCAGAGAGACACCTGTGTGGTGGTTTTCTTCTCTCCACGAGAGTGGTAGTTCCACATGTGTGGCGCGGTACTTTCGATGATCGGAAGCATTGAAAAATGAACGGCGGAACCATCGATTTTGCTGATAACAGTTAGTTTTCTTACCGTTGCGAGGTGAGCTGTAGTTCTGGTTTTATAATGGCGAAACTACCGAAAATCCTGATTTTTCAATAGTTTTGCTTCCAACGGCTAGTTTTTGTAGTGTGAATATATATACCTCCTTATGACTGGTTGGAGAGTGAGTTGCTGCACCTATTAACACTTCTTTGAGCTTATGTGAGGTTCTTCTCTCAATTGTACATGTGTTGCACTTTGTGAGCAAGGAGAATACTCTAGATTACATGTGTTGCATCTAGAGGTGGATTGAGTATCCCCTGAGCTTGTGCATTCACTGAACTCAGCACTGATTGAGTATCAACGGTTGGTAAGATCGCCCTAGTCAACCTGACCAAACCTTGATAATAGGGAGCCGATTTGACCACGTCAACCATACCAATCAGACCACTCGACACACCTCCAGTTAGATCACCATCATTCGGCCGATCACACCGCTCTCAAAACATTCGCTCAACAAAACAAGATCTCTCAGAAATAAATATACCGTCAATTATAAGCTAGTACAACCACTCCCCGGTCAGACCACTGTCTACGGTCGGTACAACCGTCTTTGTCAAACTTTCATCTATGGCTGGTCAAACTGCTAAACACTTGCCAGTAAAATCAGAGAAAACAAATAACATAAAATCAAATTCAAATTTTGACAATAAAGTATGAAGTCAAACGCTAATCTCACGTGATCTCACGGCATGTTTCACGAGGTTTGGTTGGAAATTTAAGCGGGTCACTTGCCCGTCTGACTTGCGCCAGCTCAAGCTCGTACGATATACAGCAACCATGGCCAAGAGCTAGCCTTCTTCTTCCATGTATAGTAGTATCTCCCTGTCTCTGTCTCTCCCCTTTCTCTATATGATCTCCCTCCGGATCGGTGCCGCTACCCTATCCACACCAGCCTGCAGCTTTTGCTCCGGATACAATATGAAACAGTGCTATTAATACACTTTGCATCGGAGACATTAGGCACTGTGGGCAATTGGTTCGCCCTAAATGTGGTAAAAGGTCATGGTATGCGTGGGACAGTGCGTGTCACGTTTATCCCGTGCAGGGGCCTTTTGCATCGGAGACATTAGGCACTGTGGACAATTGGTTCGCCCTAAATGTCGTAAGCGGTCATGGTATGCGTGGGACAGTGCATGTCATGTTTATCCCGTGCAGGGGCCTGTGGCCGGCACGAAGTTAAGGTTCGCCGGCCGGAGAGAAACCTGGCACGGCCGTACGTACCCTTTGTTGCCTGCTTTTCGAATGTTGCTTGACACGTTCACTTCACTCGAATATCTGCATGGTCTCTGGATCAGGGTCAGGAGATCATGCTCCGGCCGGCCAGTCCAGATCCCATTGCGAGGTCGCTGGACCCGAAGACCCAGAAATTCATTAATATACTACTAGGACTAGTACTGAGGTATGTGCAAACTTTTTGGGCTTAGACAGAGATCGATCGAGTAGCTAGCTAGTACGTGGATCCAAGGATCTGACTTCTGAGCTCCGACATGCATTGTTCATTTTTGTCAAGCAGGGTAGCTAGCTAGCGGCCCCGCGGCGCTGACGGTCATGGGCCGCACGCACGAGATCGGAAGGTTATGGACGAAAATCTCTCACCGACTGCAATTAGATCTGAGCATCTGATGCAACGTCTTGTCCATATCATGGCGCGCGACGCCAAGATATATCGATCTTGCACGATCGGTCGACATGGGGAGCCCTGGCAAGTAGATCAGTAGACCACATGCGTGGAACGCGTGGTCAAACAAACCGATCATTACGATGAGCTAGCTTTAAGCACGTAGCGATCCATCGAGTTAGCATGGACGAGTTGATAGACCTCACGGAAGAAATGGATGAGGCGCGGGGCAGGGGAGTTTGGTTGGTCCCTGCCCCCGACCGGCCGCGCGGATAGGCGGATGGGATCTCCGGACAGATCACTTTAAGGCCACCTTTTTTGTGTGTGGGGTTTCTACCTCTACCACTTCTGAAATAACAAAATGGTTTATCTAAACAGATTTTTGAGTCTAAAATTATATGTATTATTCATGCTAATATCTCTATAGTTTATCATAATCTTAAAAGTATAAATAAAAATCATTAACCGTAACAAGAGAACCAGACCTAGGGCTGGTGAAAGCAACGTGTGATAGATATCCATCCGGCTCCGGCCCATGCATGTTAGAACTCACCCCTTTTCCCTCGCTATGTCCGCCTTGCTATATGCCTTAACAGTTAGCAACTCCCTTCGCTTTAATTCCGGTTCCCTAATGCCTCTTGGCTGGCAAGCGACAACGACACATCTGATGATCTGATCGAGCGATCTCTCCGGCCGCTCGCTCGCCTGAAAGGGACGCCGCCTCACCTCATCATCAGGTTGGGCTACTAGCGGGGCTGGTGGTGACTACTGCTGCTGCATTGGCATCAAAAAGCGCACTGATAACAAAAAAAGTGTCACGTGGAACATGTATTTATATTTTTTGTTTGCACAATAATCATGTTGGTATATCCATTGAAACATTATTATTATGCATGGTCTGTAGGATTTGCTAGAGTACTTCTTTTAGTACAGTAATGCCGCTACAGTTACCATTTTTTTTTATTTTGAGCAGCTGTGATCAACACCATTTCTGTATGCCGGCAGAGTAGTAGGCGAGAAGGAATTTCGTCAGAGGCCAGCCCAAAGATGCTTTAAATTAAATTCCGTAAACCTAGAGGGAAAAATACACTGTGCTAGCCATACACAAACTTTCCAATTGTAGAATTTTCGATTTTTTCCCCCTGTGTGATCCTCTGACAAGACTGGTAGAGACAGCTAACGGAGTACTGTATAATAGTGGCAATCGAGCGATAGTAGATCGAATAGTTGAAACGTACTTCAAATGGAGCAATCTACCTTGTTCTATGCGGAATGCGCCGGTTATAAAACATTAGAAGTGTTGTGCTGCAGTCGACTATTTTTTGGGAGAAGAAAATTTCTGGCCTTTTGATCTTTGTGAGATTCATGCGTCATCTTCGCGGCCGGCATCTTCCTCCTCTCCGACGATACCGTCATCTTCGCGTGTCACTGTCCCATAGGATTAGGGCCCAGATTTATCATTAGGGTTAAGGTTCCCCTGAGCCCCCCGGCTTAAAGGGAGGATGGCGGGGCAACAGTGGCACCGCCTTAGTTGCGGGCGGGAGGAGGGCGGTGAGCGGGGTAGGCGGTGGGGGTGACACATCGTGGAGTCCATTAGGTGGCAAAGGGCGGCGTTGGCAGATCCAACGGTGTTAGCCACCGGAGACAGGGAAGAAGGGTGGGGCCAAAGCCTTCGACGCTAGATTCGGCCAGAGATGGAGAAGATGGTGGCAGGGAAGGAGGAAGCGGGGGAGGGGGAGGTGGTGGCACGGTGACCTCGCCACTGGCAAGGAGGTGGGGACAGCATAGGTAACATTGTGCACTTTCGTACCGAACCGAAAAAACCGTACCGAAAAAACCGAACCGAATCGGTCAACTCGGTTTGACCGGTATTCGGTATTCGGTTCGGTATCTAGAAAAGGGGCATTTCGCTGATTCGGTTGTATCGGTATATACCGAGGGGAAACCGAATTTCCCGAAAAAACCGAAAAGCCCAAGGCTAATCACACGGTCGCACGGAGACGGCCCGGCCCGAGTCGCCGGATCTAGGAAAAGTGGAAAACCCTAGAGCTGCGCCGGTGCCTCAGTCTTCGACTCTTTCGGTGCTCCACTCCGCGCCTCCGCTCGTCAGATCCGCTGCCGGTGCGGTGCTTCCCCCCAGTCCCAAGCTCGGCCGACGGCCGCTCGGGCCTCCGCCTCCGGTGCTCCGCGCCTCCGCCTCCTTCGGTGCTTCGCGCCTTTGCCTCCTTCGGTGCTCCGCGTGACCGCGCCTCCGCCTCCTTCGATGCTCCGCGCGATCGCGCCTCCGCCTCCTTCGGTGCTCCGCGCGACCGCGCCTCCGCCTCCTTCGTTGCTCCGGTGCAGCGGTGCTCTCCCTCTCCCAAGAGGCCAAGACGCCAGAGATACGGAGTCAATAGGATCTTGCGAAGTAAGTCCTTTCTGGCTTTCTCTCTATTTCATTAATTGGTAGATTGCTATTTGCTAGTCAATATCTTTGCATTTTTGGATGATTAGATGTCTGAGTCAGATGATATTGCAAATATTGATGTTACTGCTGCTGGATCAGTGGGTATGGGTATGAATGTGAATGTGGGCAGCGATGAAGTTGTTGGTCCCAATGAAGCTCAAGATAGAAAGAAACAAATGAATCCCACATCAGAAATATGGAACCATTACGCACGACTACCAAATGACTGGAATAAGGCTAAATGCAAGTATTGTTCTCGAATCCTTGCCTGTGATTCACAAAAAAATGGTACCTCCTCACTGGTCTCTCATGCAAAATGTTGTAAGAAGCATCCTGCCAAGATAAACAGTCAAACTAAACTAAGCTTCCAACGTAGTGTAGATGGCCAAAGTAGTTGCATAGTACCTTGGCAATACAATGCAGAAGAGGTTAGGGCATCATTTACTCGCATGATAATAGTTGATGAGTTACCTTTTATCTTCTCTGAACATGAAGGTTTTAGGGACTTTATGTCGAAAGCTTGTCCTCGGTTCCATCCACCATCTAGGACAACAATGTATAGAGACATTCTTCGCCTTTATGAAGATGAGAAAAGAAAGCTGAAAATTCTTTTGAAGGATTCTCGTCAAACAGTTAGCCTCACAACCGACACATGGACTTCTTCAACCCTTCAAAACTACATGGTTCTCACTGCACATTACATTGATAGCAATTGGCGACTTAACAAAAAATCCTTAACTTTTGTTTGGTAGACAGTCATAAAGGGGAAGATATTGGAAAAGCACTAGATAAATGCTTGCTTGAGTGGGGCATTGAGAATGTGTGCACTATTACGGTAGATAATGCTAGTTCAAATGATGGAGCTATAAACTACATGAGGAGTGCTTTGAAAAATCGTGGTGGTACATTTGCGAAAGGTAACCATCTTCACATGAGATGCGTAGCTCACATTATTAATCTTGTGGTTCAAGATGGGTTAAAGACAATGGCTCCTGCTATTTCCCGTATTCGTAATGCTATCAAATATGTGAGAAGCTCCCCTTCAAGAATGAATACCTTTAAAAAGTGTGTGCAAATAAGTAAGGTTGAAGAAAAAGGTTTGGTGTCTCTCGATGTGTGCACTAAATGGAACTCGACCTTTCTTATGTTAGAGACTGCCGTGGGTTTTGAGAAGGCATTTGAGCGGCTTGAACTTCAGGACCCTTCCTATAAGGTTGAGTTGGGTGTGGATGGGGTTCCAACATATAAGGATTGGATGTATGCGAAAGATTTCAAAGCCTTCTTAAAGCATTTCTTTGATCTCACAAAAAAAGTTTCTGGTACTCAGTATATTACTTCCAACACTTTCTTCGAAGATATAGCTGGTATAAATTATTTGTTGTCTGATTGGAGTCAACATGATGATGGTGATGATACTACCTTCAAACACATGGCTATTAAGATGAAGGAAAAATTTGATAAATATTGGGGGGATCCTGAGAAGATGAACAACTTAATTTTTATTGCTGCAATTCTTGATCCTAGGTACAAGTAATTCTGAGTCATTGTATGCATGTTTTTATTAACCAATGATCACTCACTTTGTTTTTTTTAATGTTTGTGCAAGGACTAAGCAATCTGATTTCTTCAAGTACGCGATTACCTCGACTTATGGGCATATTAAAGG
Source organism: Melocanna baccifera (assembly GCA_036346265.1). Classification (NCBI taxonomy): domain Eukaryota; kingdom Viridiplantae; phylum Streptophyta; class Magnoliopsida; order Poales; family Poaceae; genus Melocanna; species Melocanna baccifera. Next base: position 7,015,340 of record CM070678.1, on the reverse strand, counting down.
TGCAAAGATATGGGATAAAGTAAACCGGGCATTGTTAGATCTTTTTGAAGAATTCAAGAAGATGTACTCTCCGGATGAAAACCAAGGTGATAGACAAGTAACATTAGATACACAAAATACTAGTGGCACTGAGCATTCAAGTGCATCTACAAATTTTATGAGGTCTTTATATAATAAGAGAATGAAAGTTTCTAGTGGAGGTGGTGGCAAATCTGAATTAGTTAAGCACCTTGCTGAAGATATAGAAGATGATGATCATGGCTTTAATATTCTCTCTTGGTGGAAGTACAACTCACCTCGTTTTCCAATCCTCTCACGAATGGCCCGTGATATATTAGCAATCCCTATATCAACTATTGCTTCTGAATCAGCTTTTAGTACTAGTGGTCGTGTTCTTGATGATTTTAGAAGCTCCTTGACCCATTCACACTCCAATGCTTGATATGTGCACAAGATTGGTTGCGTTCTTCAAAGCGTATCAATGTGGAAGCCGATTTAGCGGATTTGTCTAAATTTGAAGAAGGTACTATAATATATGCAATATATTTCTCATGTTATGCTTCAACTAATTACTAATTAGCTTATTTTTCATGTTATGAAGGCATTGAAATGTTAGGCCTAGATCCAACTCCAACAGCAAGTGTCTACTCCTCGGATTGAGTTTGATGCTTTTGTTATTATTTCAACATTAGACTGTCTAATGTATGTGTGCTGCTGCCTGCTGGTGCTGGTCTGCTGGAGTTATATGTGCTGCTACTTGTTGGTTTATCTGTTTATGTAATGTGCTGCATTGCTACTACCGTCTGGGCTCTGGCTGCTGCTGACTGCTGTAGCCTGTAATATGTATCAGTATTATGTATTATGTGTCTTTATTTGCTTTACTCTTGCTAGCCGATCTCGTCTTTATTTGCCGCTAGCTTTATCGCTAGCCGAGGCCGTCTTGATCTTTGTTCGCTTGTGCCTTGTCTGTGTGTCGTGTGTGGCACAAATGCACAAATCACATTTCACAGAACAAAGACACCGCATACAGTGTGTGCGAGTGTCTTCATTCTGCGGAAATGTGATTCACTGTGTGTAATGTGCTGTTCTGCTGTGAAATGTGATTTGTGCATTGTGCAGTGTGCTGTTCTGCTGTGAAATGTGATTTGTGCATTTGTGCCTTTGTGGGCTTGTGGCTTTGTCTTTGTGATCTTTGTCAATTTGTCTTGGCTCGATCGCTCGCTGTCGGCTTGTGTGTCTTTGTCTCGTGTGTTGTGTCATTGTGGTCAAGCTAACTCTTGTGTGGATGTGTCTTTGTCTTGTTGTGTGTTGTCTGAGAAATATAATATCCGAGTCATTTGTTTCCGACTGGAGTCTGGAGTCTGGACTCTGGAGTACTAGACGGCTAGACCGAGATGAGATTGGAGTCTGCAGAATGGAGAATTGGAGTCTGGAGATGAGATTAATGTTTAGCAATTCGCGCAAACTTTGGTAAAATTGGTATTAACCGATACCGTACCGAAATAATATGGTATTTACCGATACCATACCGTATTCCGAAAAATACCGTATTTCCCGAAATACTAAAACCGTATTTACCGATCAAACCGTACTTACCGAACCGTATAAACCGAAAAAACCGAACGTACAGTCCTAAGCATAGGGCAAGGGGTCACGGGATCTGACAGGGACGGTGGCTGGCGGCGGAGATGTGGGCTTAGGGTTAGGAAGGGGAAGAATATAAAGGTGCCAAGAATAAATCTGGGTCTTGAAGTTTCAATCCAATAGTTCAAATATTTAACTGCTTTTAATCCCTGAAAATAGTCACATGCTTGGTACATTGGTGGCCCAGAAGCAGAGCATGTAAAGCATTTCTGCACCTGACTTCAGTTTCATAGCTGTCAACGCTGTTATGCAGTGTGTGTGTTTTGTGTGTAGATCGTGCATCTTGCTGCAAATGTACATTGTTAGAACTACATGGAGTATATAAGTATCCGCACCAGTTTAAAGTGATAGCAGCAAAGCAACCGCAGCAAATATAGGCCGTCTCCAGGAGAGCATCATCGGTGGCATGCGGACAGCGTGCAGTCATTGAAGAACTGCAGCAGATCAGCATCCGTATTCTCATTTCCATTTATTATCCTTCCGCGGCGTAGTACGTACCCTCATTTACGGAGTTAGTATCAATGATCGACCCATCTACATGGTCGTGATCGTTGGTACCAGAAAACTGAAAAATAAAGGCGCCCACCACGGATACGATGTTGGTATATTATGAGGACATTCATAATGGTATTAGTTTATTTTTTTTTGCTGTAACTAGTTTATTTTTTAGTATATCTAAGTTAGCTTATTTAGTATAATTAAATTTTAAAAAAAATTAAAAATAGAAAAAACATATTAGCCTATCACAGATAATGCAAAGGAATATAGAGAAAAAAGAAAAGGCAAAAAAACCTAAAAATTAAAAAAAATAGAAAAAGATGATATTACTAGATAGTAAAAAAAAAGTAGAAGTCAAAAATAGAAGTTAGTTTTAAGTTAAAATGAGTTGTGCCTATGTTAATCTAGGTACAACACGCGCAGGGACTGCAAAAAGAAAAAAGAATTCCCAACCAACTCCAGACTAACTAGCAGACAAGGTTCATTGGTCCCTGTAAGACCACGAGGACCTTCTCCCTGGCTTACGACGAGAATTTGATTTTGATTCGTAAGTGTTGTTAAATTTTAAGTTTGGTTTTTAAGTTTTTAAATTTTTAGAGTTGATGTTAGATTTTAATTGGTCTGGCCGATACATCAACAACGGTCTATGAAGTAATCAGACTGGCCATACGACCTTTTAAAAAATAGACACCAAATACCTTTATAGGTGTGTTTAGGGATATTTTTACACTATATGTCACTAAAAGTTGAAAAATAGATACCAAGCACTTGTGGTTGGCGGTCAGACCGCGGCGGTCTGATTGGCGTTAGTCTAGTGGTCAGACCGATCCTATTACCGAGGTAAGTTTGAGCGGTGATAGGTGGTCTTATTCGCATGTGGTTGGTAGTCAGACCGTTCTTTAGGTTGACAGCATGATGTGAGTTGAGTTGAATTAGTTTGAGTGTGTGCACGGTATAGGTGTCGTTGGTTATGTTGTATTGCATAATATATGATTTAACTAACATAAGTTAAGTGTATAGAACGTATACTCGTAATCGGATTATTTTCTTTTTGGATATGCAGGATTGCTTAGAGAGCGGTGGCGATCAATGGAAAAGCCAGGGCTACATGGGGAGGTAGCGTCTGTGCAGTCGTATAAGTCTAGGTGAGCCTATATGTCTCAACCGTGAAGCATAGAAGAGATGAGGATCGCAATGAGGCGAGGTGATGCATATGTTGCGTCGAGTGATGAGGCCAAGTATGTAGAGATGGTTCGGAGGAGTTCGAATGCATGAAGATGTGACGGTTAGTTATTGAGCACAACAGGCTATGTATTAAAAGCATATAGAGATCCTTTGGTAGATTAGATTGGTGTTTCGGGCCATCAGAGGTTTTTGGATGAGCCACTTTGAAAAGCATGTGTGTAAAATCTGTTATAATGTTGGATCAACATATTAGCCTATGTATGTGAATGAAACTTAATTAGTGGTGTTGGTTATAGTTTCTTGTAAGCCTCCGCTATATAAAGGTGAGCCTTCTAGAAGAGGCTTCTAGGAGAGTTAGGGTTAGGGTTTCAAGAACAAAATTTTGTGTGTGCTCCTTTGAGAAGGAGCTTTATCCTCCAAGAGTAGAGTTGTATTAAATATTCATCTCCAAGTGAACTAAAGATCTGATGAAGCTACATTTCAAGTTTCGAGTCCTTTTGTTAAGTAGATTAGAAGTTGGACCTATTTGAGTAATTGGCGACGACTGTTTTCTGATCTAGAATGGTAAGCGGTTAGACCGCTGTGACCCAAGCGATCAGTCTGCCCAGCCCAATCAAACGCTTGTGACCTGAGTGGTCAGACCAATCAATTGATCATTTGGCCCAATTGTTATTTTTTTGTTTCCTTGGATTATTGACTTCTGGCTTATGCTTGTTTTTATTGTGTATATGATTTTATTAACTTCTCATTGCTAATTGAGTAAAGAAGTCAAAAAATTAATTTTGTAGAAGTTAAAACGAGCAAAGATTATTTACACCCTTCGATCTCTGCCATCGGTCTTACGGTCCCAAAAACGACAGATGACACGTTGGTTATGCGCAAAGCTAGCAAGCCTGCGCATGCAACTCTCAAGCACAACTGATCACTGATTCACTGCAGTTGCAAAGCAAAATTTCGTTGGCTCTTTTATAAATTTTTGCTGCCCCTGGCGATGGAAACTGGAGAGATCTCTGGGCGCGGTCTGAGCCGGCCAGGCGCGCCCGCCTCGAACACGCACTCCTCTACACCACTCTGCAACTGTACGTACGTCTCTCTGCTGGTGGCCTGCTTCTGTTCCTCTGGCACGAGCCGGATCCGGCCGGGCTCGCTAGAGCGAGCAGACGAGACGCGCAGATTTTTCTTTCTATAAGACGAAACCGATCAGGCGCGCCAGACAATTAACCGGAAATATCTCTGCGCGCGTCCGTGGAAAAGTCTGCGCCGCGCTGGTCAGGCTGAGCGTTTTCCATAGGGCTGCGCGGCCTCGTGCTTCGGGCGCGCGCAGTCCCGAGCGAGCGACGTGTGCGCGCGCGCGTATATGCCAATTCTCTCACTGTGATTCCGTTTCTGCGTTCGGTTCGGTTCGTCTGCGTTGCCGTCGCGGAGTAGTGGTGGAGTGGAGTATTATTGTGCGTACGTAGGAAGCAGGCCAGCTGCAGGAAGAGAGAGATTACCAAGTGCAGTTATGGGGAGTGGCGCCGTGCGGGAAACGGGGGGCTGCTGCAGCGCGCAGCCATGCACGCCAGGGGAGGCGGCCCCGCCACGCAGGCCTGCCCGCCGGGGAGCCGACCTGTTACCTAAAGGAAATTAAAAGCTCGGCGCGTGGCGGGGCCGCGCGGCAGCCGCGTACTTTGGACTTCACCCAGCACGACGGCCACGCCGCGCGCAGAGCAGACGGCCCGGGCCGGCCTGGGTCCTGCCCACGCATCATCACCGAGATTCATACATCCCCTCGTCCGTCCGTCCGAGCCACACGGCTGGCCTCTTCTTTTCAACGTCTAAATTTTTTTTTCATAGTAATTAATTTGTAAACAAAATATTTTTTAATATAAGATTTATAAGTTAATATAGTATACATTGTAATAACTTTATTTATATAAATCAAAACTATACATAAAGTTTATCTTATTTTATACCCTTTTTCACTAACGATTTAAAAATCAAAACCGTAGGTTATAAAACATAAACCACAGCATTTAAAAACACACCCGTAAATCGGTTTGGATGCTTGTGCAGGGTACCCACCCATCGCTGCGCGGCCGGTCGGGGCCCTCCATCCCCTAGCTGCACATCAGCACCACCAATCGAGATCAAGCTCCATGCTTATCAGTTTTGGATGCATGTGCCACGTACGTACGTAGCACTGGCGGATCGCTGCACCCTACGGCCGGGGTAGGGTAGGCTAGGCTAGGCTAGGCATTTACCGGGTTTCAACTATCATCACGCACGGAGTTCGTAACAAAGCCATCCAGCTAGGTTGAGTGGCGCATTGCATGCACGTCGTTCAAGCAAAACATGAAAGCGCGCATGACCAAAACAAACAAGTAAAGTAGTATGTGGAGTATGGCTAATGAAGAGCGTAGGACTGACAGCGGTAGTTGCTGGCCCATTGCGACGGACGGATGGATGGGTTTTGTGTGTTGCGGGCGGTACTGGTTCGCGGACGTTGGATGCAGTGGAGTGTGGGCGCCATCGCCGTGGCGGGCCAGGGGTAATTAATCCCGGGCACAGAATTTTAGGACGTGGGCTCCGGCAGTCAGAACTGGTTTTCCTTTTCCCCTTAAAGACAATCGGCGAGGGTCCTGTGATCGATGCGAGTGACTGGTGAGCAGTGTACTTCACTGTAGTTTGTGGTAACTGATGATTCGTACGCCGCCCCCTCATCCACCTTGCTCGCGTTGCGCGCCCAACCAAGTGAACGCGCCCGCGGTTACCCGCGCGGCTGACAACGTATGACTAAAAAATAATTAGCAGCGGTTAAAAAAGTGATTATAGTAAAGAAGACATAAATGGTAAAAAAAGTAAAAAAACACGTATATGAGATGACAGCAAGATGGGTAAGATGTATGATATGTCTACGACCTTCTATATTATTTCATAGTAAGAAGAATAAAAAAACCGTTTTAAAATTTTAGATTTTTATATTATCTTCTAATTTTTCTAAATAGAATCGAAAAATAAAAATCCATATAAATATACCCTAAGCCGTGGTGGTAAAAACTAAAATTAAAGGGGTGCGACATGCGCACAAAGAAATTCAGAACAGGGAAGCTAGCATATATCCGACGGCGCTAACGCTGACCATTACTACAACGGTTTTGTTGTACCGGCGCCGGCCAGTGATGCATATATGCATGGACCACCAAGTACATTAATTATTGCAAGATGCATGGCTAGCTTCTTACAAACAAGAAAAAATTTGATATTTCTTTGAGAGCATGAATTAAGTTGTTGCAAGTTTATCACTTTTATGTACTCATGTGATTCTTTTCCACCTATATGCTATAGCTTATGACTTTTTTAAGTAAATAAATACAATTTCTTTAAAGTAAACAAACAAAACGGCTTATCTGTTATTATTCTTCTGACCTATGGGCGCAATCCGAAAGGAACGTCCCCATAAGCAGCTCCCCAAAAGTAGGAAAAGTTGACATCCAAAGAGGCTGTTGATCAATCGGCCAGATTTGATGCTCCCCGTTTAAGGCTTTATGGATAGACCATCGATACACTCGTACGCAGATATAGAACTGGAACTTTAATAATTTCACCGCTTCGCAACCCGTGTCTCTTGCACAGGGAAAACGTACTACGCTACAACTAGATCTTTTTTTCCTTCTGCCAATAATAGTAGTACTACACATACGTACAAATCCAAGTGTTGTTTCATGTGTGGTGTGCGTAGTCGATCGTGGGGCTGTATCGGCGTCATCTTTTTTCTCCGGTGTTCCCGTTAGCGCCGAACATCTACAGCGCTGCCGCGCCTCCGCGGTGCAGAGCTGAAATTTTGGTACTAGAGCGTGTCAATAGTGTCGCCATCGACTCACGCCACATACAATAGTGCGCAGTGTAGCCTAGTAGCTGCGGGGCTAGAATTAACTAAGGGTCCGTTTCATTCAGGAATTTGAATTGGATCCATGGAATTGAGGCTCCAGTTTTGGCCCTGCTCACGGTGGCTTCCGGCGGTATCTTTTTTTTACTGTTTGGTTTTTTTTTACTGATCATGTTTTTTATTTTTTTTTCTGTTTTGTTTTTTTGGGGTGGGGTTCCTTTTTTTCATATTCTTTATCATTGTCTCTGATAGGTTAATATATTTTTTCTATTTTAAATTTTTTTTTAAAATTTATTTATACCAAATAAGTCAACTCAGGTACAGTAAAAAATCAGCCAACTACAGTAAAAAAAACCATAAGACATCGTCATTCCGAACGCTATCTTTAAATCCAAGTTGAATTGGAATTGCTTTTATAAATTCAATTCTAGTGTTTGGATGACATGTGAATTTTCAGAGTAGAATCTATATATCTACAAACATTTGGTGATATTCAAAGTACCTTACCAAAAAAACCCTTAAATTAGAAGAAAAATAAAATTCCTAGAAATTCTCTCGTTAATCAAAAGGAAACAATGACATTTATACCACTTATTTTGATGGAGTCAGATTATAATGGTGCATATAATTCAAACATAAATATTGCAATAGTTAAAGTTGTATAACAAATGAATAAATCCATATAACACCTTAAATTTACTTTAGAGTCCGTCTAGCACCTCGAACTATGAAATCAGACATTTGACCACTCCTCTAACTTTGTAATCCAATTCAAATAATAAATTGACACAGTTTTGCATGGTGGTATTACCCGTGTGACGAATGAGCGGACGATTTTGCCACGTAAAAAGATATGCTGGTCAAATTGGGTCAGTGACATGTGGGGCCCACAAAGACTTGTTGTGGCGACCCATACTATAATTCCCATTGATGATAGTACTAGTCTTGTGGATTATTGAATGATAAACTCTTGTCAAATAATCATCCACATCAGATATTGTAGCAGAAAAATAGCTAGAGAGTTCCAATAGTATTACAAAACCATGGCACGCATGCTTAACGTCTCACATAGGGCTTAACAAGGTTTGCCCCCTGATCACATCTTCCTCATGGAAGTTTCACCTAACATTATTCGATAACAAAGGGTGACAACATCTCCTAATTTACGTAGCTGAATTACTAAATGTTTTAATCATCCTTACTTTCATAAGAAGTATTAGGGACATACATGGTGTTCCTCAGATCCATCGTTCCCAAGTCATCGTAGTAGTGACCCTCCGCCATATATCCTCCATTAGACTCAAAAGGAATTCTCATATTGCCTTGGTTCGAACAAGAAGGATTAATAGCAAGAGTGAGTAGAAGGTACTCAGCAAGCATATTAGCAAAATGCATGTTCATGAAGTTCTATCCTTCCATCCTCATCCCTAACTCAATTCTTCCACTTTTGAAAATAGATTAATTTTAAGAAGTTATCCATTTAAAATTTAAAAATCTACTAATCACTCGTACCAAGAAAAAGAACCATCAATAGGTTCCCGTAACCCGCAATCCAGAAGATAAACATGAATCGCATTTTAAGACATTGCGCAACTTTCTCCTGTCCCCTGTTTTTAACCATGATAAAAATACATTTTCACATGGTTTTAAGTTTCATTGCCTATCCTACTATGTGGACTTCCTTCCCCTATTGTGTAGCTTACTCGGTTAGCTTTGGTGTCTAATGCTTTCGCCAGGGTGTGATCTGTGAATGTGTAATGGTAAAGGTGGTGAGCATGGGGGAATCACCTTTTGTTTGATGATGATTTCCCCCTTCTTTCTGTTGATTGTTCCACGTGCTCACTGCTGCTTATCCTCCTCTTCTCCACTGGTTTCGCTCCTTCTTGACTAGCTTCCCTCCTCCTGGTCAGCTCCCCCCTCTTCTCCCTGGCTGGTATTTGTGGATTAGGTCACCAAGGTAGCTATGGGGTAGGACCACTGGTCCTTGGTGGTCAATGGATGGCAAATGCTTCTAACCAGCTGGAGATTCCTAGTACTGGTGCCCTCTACTTCACTTCTTCGGTTCATCTAGGTGGAGTTGTTACTGTGTCTCCTTCTAGGTGCTCCTGTTTTATTGTCTCTATTGTAGGGGGTCGAAGTGTACCATGCCTCTTGTATTTTACTATTGATGTATTTTTTTATCAAGTATGTACCTCTATATGTACTATGATTAATAATCTGAGTATTTTCCCTTATTTTAATACAATTATGTTTGTGTTATCCAGAGACACTAGATTATGTACTGAGTTGTATAACATGGACTCTGATGAATTTTATTAATCCTTTTTATCAGTTTGGCTGTGATTTGTTTCTACATGCTAACGTAGTTGATTACTTAATCAGGGATGAATAATAACATAATTGCTACCTAAAATTAAACTAAAACACGGGTCATTTTACTTCTCCCCCACCGAGGTTCCAATTGTGCTACCATAGCCACCGTCTCCTGTAGTTCCCTCCCTCTCTATTTTGATTAGGGAGAGAAGTCCTTGTAGGCTCCACCTGTTATTCACCTAAACTTGACCAGCATGCCATCTTACGTGGTATAATCTCCCAGTCATCGCGCCACATGGGCAATTCCAACATCTAAAACCAAGACAGTGTTATTTGGATTGGATTCAAAGTTCGAGGGTCAAATGTCTAGTTTTACAGTTTGAATTGCTGAACGAAATTTAGAACAAAGTTCAGGATGTTATATGGACTTTTTTCTATCACAAATACAGCTATATTTTTCAAAGGTATTAAAAATATATAATAAATACAATATGTTACAATATCTAGCTGTCCAATTTGTGTGGTGAATTACCGTAGTTATAATCAAATCCAAAACCAATTGTCGATTGGTTGCCATAGTGAGGAATCCAAATTGGTTAGAGCAAGTATCAGGCATGTAGGTGGTGGTGGCAGCTGAAGCGAAGGATGGAGGCAGCAACCAAAGTCGAGGATAGTCCAGAGTATGAGAAGGCAATGAAACCATAAATACCAAAGTTGAGGAAGACTTGCATCGACAAGATCTAGAGAGTAGGTTGATGAAGGTGTGACGAACGATGGGCCTAGATGTAGAGCGGAAGCCCTGAGTCAGAGAGGATGAAGGGAATGTGGTAGACCGTTGTTGACATCGTCGGGAGCACACCATAATCTCCTAGTGCGTTGCAGTCAAAGATCAGACGGCGGCGGTCATTGGGAGCTCGTCCGGTATGGCGATGTTCCAAGGGAGTTCATCAGTGACTGTGAGCCTGTGATGGCCAGAGCAGCTACCATGGCCAGAGTGAGAAAATGAATGAGATTATACCTTATTCATGGCCAACCTGACCCATTTTTTTAGGGCTCAAGCTTGACATCGGGCCAGTCTCGGGCTCATATTTTTTACAAAAATAATAAATAAATGATAATTTTTATAATTAATTAAATAATAGTTTTTATCCAAAAATAAATTAAATAATAAAAATAATTTATTCCAAAAAAATGGAATGCTCTAGTTTTTTCAAGTGTCATGCCTAAGCCTTATCGATCAGGGTTGGGCTTAGGCTCGGGCTTTGCCTTTTAAGGTTGGGCTTTTTAGACCCGACCCAACAAATGAATATATCTAAAGGAGACATACGAGAGCCACAAGTCAGTGTCCGGAATGAGGTGGCATATCTATGTTTGGTTTGTGGGATGATGTACGATGAGATGGGATGGGATCGACCCACTTGAGGGAATATTCCAGTTTTATTTGGGACGGCTTGGAGCGGCCAAATTTACTGGACGATGTCGTCCTACTTTGCTCGCATAGCTCATGTGACCGCATGTGAGGGATGCGGTCACCACCTCACCAGCTGACGTTGGCGAGGGAAGTGGTGGGAGCTGCTGGTGGCAGACGGGCACATGAGGATTTGGTTGGGGAGGCAGTGAAGCCACACGGTGGGAGGAACACAGCGACAACTGCCGAAGCTAGAGCTAACCTGGAAGACAATAGCCACCGGTAGATCTCATCGTGGGCATGGCGGTGGGAGGCACCAGAGTCGGTCGGGATACAGTGGGAGGCACTAGAGCCGATCAGATGGGGAGGGAGGTACAACGGCGTAGGGGGAGGGGATGTAAGCAAAAAATTTAAAATTGGGGAACCTATAAGATCATTTAGTACAATTTGATTCAACTAGGAAATAAGCATTGTGTGCTATAACATATAAACCCACCTTGGGACATGTTAACTGCTTGGATGTTCCCTTGATGATCAGCGAGCAACACTATTATGTGTGTCCACGCATCTCTTTTTGTCATGTTCACCATTGCCAATAAGATCCAAACCACATATAGCAGCTAGCCACTGAAACACTCAATGCTTCAGTTTCATTCGATGCAAGCCAATACATGCATGCATGCACTAATTCATTTCTTGCATTGATCAATAAGTGAATGCATGCAGGCTTTTATTATGAATGCAAGCTTTATTAGTGGCCAAAAAGCAATAAGGGTCATTGCTCCATACATTTACAATTGAAGCACCATTTGTCACTAATTGCTCTCATTGCTCCATACGTTTACATTTGAAGCATCATTTGTCACTAATTGCTCAGAACAAAAGTGTACAGTTACACATCTATTTTAAAGGAAGAGGAGAGGGAATTTAAACCCATGATTCTTAATCCTTTAGTCTAGCAACCATCACACTAAGAACTTATCTCCCATTTTCATTAAACTAATTTAAGAATCTCCCACTTGGCCCTTGTAAAAACTTGACTATTCAAAATAAAATTTTAGGTGTACATCGTACATTGAATTTATCAAGTCAACACTAAATTGAGTTGAGAAGACATAATCATGGCGGTCACGAGTCATTTAGTGACTTGATTCCTTCCATGTATCACAATCGATTCAATGCAAACCAATTTTAATAGGGAAACCAACATTATTATCTCACCACAACCATAACCATATATGCTATAATGTGGATAACATACAAAACAAAACTTTTATTGAATTCATATGTTTCAAACAGTATGAGCAAGATATTCAATTATATATACATCATGCTAATAATGTTTTTTCTATTATGCCCATCCTTTCAACATGGCCATTAGAAGTTTTGGGCTAAATAACTTAGTTAGCGGATCCAGTTCTGTACCGATATGCTCAATCGATACCTTTTGCTTTTGAACTTACTCTTTGACTGATAAGTACTTCAAATCCATATGTTTTGCTCCCTTTGAGTACCTATCATTTTTAGAGAACAAGACCACAATGACATTGTCACAATAAATCTTTAAAGGCCTCTCAATATTACCAACAATATGAAGACCAGACACAAAATTCCGCAGCCACAATGACTGAATAGTGGCCTCAAAGCATGCCACAAATTCTGCCTCCATTGTGGAAGTAGCAATGAAAGATTGCTTTCCACTCTTCTATGAAAGTGCCCCTCCAGCCAATAGGAACATATAGCCAAATGTAGATTTCCTTGAGTCTACACATCCGACATAATCTAAATTTGAGTAGCCTATCACCTTGAGATGGCTTGATCTCTTGTACGTGAGCATGTGGTCCTTGGTGCCTTGCAAATACCGAAGAACATTCTTCGCAGCTTTCCAAAGATCAATTCTAGAATTACTTTGATATCGACCAAGCATTCTAACAACAAAGCTGATGTCTGGCCAAGTACATGTCGAAGCATACATTAGGCTCCCAACAACTGATGCATACGGAATAGATTCCATCTCTTTCCGCTCAAAATCATTCTTTGGGCATTGCATTTCAGTGAACTTGTCCCCTTTCTGAATTGGGACAATTCCCACAGAGTAATTTTTCATTCTAAATCTCTCCAATAATTTGTTAATGTAACCTTTATGAGACAATCCCAATAATCCTTGTTTTCTATCATGGAATATTTCTATTCCAATTGCATAGGATGCTTCGCCCATATCTTTCATTTCAAAATTATTGGAGAGAAACTTCTTTACATCATGCAACAGAGATTTATCATTAGCAGCAAGAAGAATGTCATTAACGTACGTGATCAAAATAATGAACATACTCCCACTGATCTTCATGTAGACACATCGATCAATGGCATTCTCTACAAAGCCATACGCCGTAATGGTATCATTGAACTTAATGTACCATTGTCAGGAAGCTTGTTTCATCCCATAAATTGACTTTTTTTAATTTATACACTAAATCTTCTTTCATGGCATCAAACCACTCATGAGGTTCCTTACAATAGACTTCTTAGTAATGTTCGATTGAGAGTATTTTTTCAACTTCATCATGAATTCTTTTGATTCATCCATCTTGGGCATTGATGGCTTGACATTTTCAACAATTGTCTATCGCATTTGGTTAAAACTCAGCCTATTAGACTATTCCCAAGAATCATAAATGGATCGGTCATCATCAGTACTTTCTTCAGTAATGGCTGCGGGCTTTTCTTCAATAACTAGTGTTAGGTCCAAATCCATAACACCTAGTTGAAACCAGAGTTGTTCGGACCAATCAACATACTTTAGCCCATTGAACTTGACAAGGCCATAGCTTTGACGCATTAAATTAATGGATGCTGCAAATATTAAATATAACCACAGATTAAAACTTTGAGTAAATTAAAAGATTCATGGAAGAACAAACTTTAAGTGTGCACCTAACACATCTTTAGATGAAATTTAAATGCACTGCTAAAAACAACGATGATGCTAACATCGTACTTTAACATATCAGCAACCAAGCTTACCCAAGTCAATATGCATGTTATCTTTGGATAAACTAACATATTTTCTAAGTATGTTTGATCGATCTCTTTTATTGTCACCAATTGTAAGAAATGGTTCACCTTTGGGAGACCTTCTATCTTTACAATTAGCAATCTCAATTATTCATGGTAATTTTAGAATCATCAAAAAAATATGAACAATTGATATCCACAATTAAATATCTAAGAAACTTTCAAGCAATGCCACTTTGGTGATTAACATGCTTTAATAATATAAATATTTAATTGGCATGTCATTTCTATTTATGCTCATAAGAATAAATCAAGACCTTTTGAACAAAATTTCATCCACTAACAGTACTGGACAGATACAACTCTCTGATGTAGATGAAATTCAGAATATCTAATCCTTTAGTTTGTTCAAAGTTGATGAACAAAGAGCAAAATAATAATTCTAAGCTGACACATGGCAAGATTGCTACCAAATGTTAACCGGTGTACAAAATTTAATCCTTCTTACACAAGTACAAAACAGTGATATACAAGGAGTATATTTGAATAAAACACATGCATTTCGATCAAAGCTTAAAAGGTGAATCATTAACTAGATAGTAGATCATTTCATTTACTTTAAAGCAACGGAACATAGTTTTTATGTTGCATTCACCTTGCTTGATAGAACAATAAACATAGGAAATAAATTGTCAGAAGAATGAACACACATAAATAACATTGATGGTGAATCAATAGTGCTAAACCTACTCTGATACCAAATGTAAGCAAAAAATTGAAATTGCAGAAGCTATAAGATCATTTAGCACAAACCGGGAAGTAACCATTATGTGTGCTATAATGTATAAACCCACATTGCGACATGTTAACTCCTTGTATGTTGAGTTTTCTCACCTTTCTTCCTTCTACTTTCAATGTTTCCTTGATGATCAGGTAGTGAAACTATTATGTGTGTCTACGCTTCTCTTTCTGTCATGTTCACCATTGCCAATGAGAGGTAAGCCATTGAAACACCATTTGAAACACTCAATGCTTCTGTTTCATCCTATGTAAACCGATACATGCATGCATGTACCAATTCATTTTTGCATTGATCAATAAGTGAATACATGCAGGTTTTATTAGTGGCCAAAAAGTAATAAGGGTCATTGCTCTATACGTTTACAATTGAAGCACTATTTGTCACTAATTGCTTAGAACAAAAGTGTATGATTACACATCTATTTTAAAGGAAGAGAAGAGGGACTTTAAATCCATGATTCTTAACCCTTTAGCCTAGCAACCATCACGCTAAAACCTTTTTATTATAAAAATTATTTTTATAATTTACATAGGCCCCATTTAGTTAAACTAATTTAACAGGGATGCGGCGGCCATGAAAGAAAACGAAAGAAGAGGGAGAGAAGGATCAGGTGGTAGCATAATGAAAGAATAAGGGAAAAAAATAAAAAAGATATTCTAATCGCAGTGTTACCGTAACCAATTCTACCATAAAAAAAAATAGAACCGTCCCAATTTGTCCACCCAAGCAAACGCTTAGATCAATCCGTGTGTGTGTGGTGGGGAGACTGGAGAAGCGGAGAGAGGAGGGTGGTTTGTCTGGACGCCGGGGCTAGGAGTGATCAGAGATCACTGGAGCGATCCGAAAGTGGGGGGAAGGGGTCTCCCACTGATTGACGCATCACTGCCCGTCCTATGATTTGCGGCCTTGGAGATGACGTTTGACTGGTCCTCACCGCCGATTGCAAGTTCCAACCATCCGCCCGTCCATCTCCCCTGCCTCCGCTGCCTCCTGCAGCTGCCGCTGTTTCTTCTCTTACACACGCATGCACGCCCGAGCCGGCCAGCAGACGGGCGCAGCGACGTACTGCTCCCTCGATCGCCTCTCATCACACGCTTCCCAATACCCACCGCGCGCGCGGCGTATCCCATACATCACATCCGTCACCGGCTCAATGCCTGCTCTGCTTCGCAAACCCTAAGCTAGCTCGCCTCCCTAGCTGGATCGATACGCGCTGCTCCTTTCCCCGCGTACCTGGCTAGGACTAGGAGTAGTAACTTTTGGTGCCTGTGTCTGTGTGTGTGCCCGTGCCGCCCCGCGTGCGTGCGTCGTGTACGTGCACGCGAGGGGGGCAATGATTCTGGAAACTTTTTTTTATGTAACCATACTCAAGACCTGAATTCAAAAGTTATCGAATACCAGACATGCTTCACAAAACAAGAACAAAGATATAAACTAACAAAATCACAAACATTCAACATAAAACCGATTAAACTGACATAAATGGCCCGATCTTACCACTGCGGCCGGTCTAATCATGGGGACAAAGGCGGTCTAGCTGCTTGGGTCAGTCAAAACTCAAATATCAAGAACTTGTTCAATTCTTATCCAAACACTTCTAAATTTTTCATAAGACTTGTTCAAGACGTTACAAAACTAAACCAATCAACAAGCACATGGCTCTTGGATTTGGGTTCACTAAATTGAAAAGTATCAAACCTAGTTTCAAAAACACCAAAAAAACATAAAACTTAAATAAGTTTCTGCTCATAGGGATCTCAGGTATGAGGACATCGAGATCTATTTTCACATATCCTAACAAGATAATTTAACAAAGAATTCGAGCTAAAACTCCGACGATAACGAAAGCTCAAATTTGAGCTAAGAGAAAGCAAAACCGAATTTGATCTCGAATTATATTATATGAATGATCTAGATAGGTAAAGATCGATCAATTGGACTCATCTTCTACTTCTTACTTATCATAGATCATAAAAAAATGAAGAGAGAAGAAAGAAACACCAAAATCTTTTACTAAATTTAATTTTAATCCAACTAAAATAACGATTATTCATCGCACACGTATTTTGGAACTTCTCACGTGTCCCCTCGTACACCCATGACCTGACTAGCCATTCCTTTTGCCACCCTATCTTTGCGTCTGCGCCAAGGTCTCGTCGCTCCAATAATTGTTGTACGTACGTTCTTCAATTGAATGAGGACGTCCTGCTGCTGCTACAAACGCAGTGATAGTCCAACTAGTTTTATATAACAACTCTTGAATAAACAGCGGGCTAAACGTGCATGCATAGAGTACGTACGTTTTTGCTTCTGCTCAGTGCTCACTGAAGATAGTCCTGCTATACGTGCGATACTCTATGTACGATTTCATTACGACAGCCTCCTCAAGCGAGAGCATCGCACTCATGTGACCAAGTCTTCTTTCCCAGTTCAATTCTTGGCAAACAACTAGTCAAACAGTTATCTCCGCGCACCAAAGTGATTCATACGCGAGCCCTCTTCCCCCGGCGGCCGGCGGTGCGTGGTGGAGGTGCTCCTCGCCGACCCAACTTGTTGGTTCTTGCTTCGACGAGCATACCCATGCGCTCGCGGCCATGACCCTCTAATCGCTTGTCTTGGATCGATCCTCTGTAACTCCTTGGTTAAGAACAGCTAGCTGCAGCTTAATTACCTACATCTTTCGTAAGTCTTGCTGTGTAATTTGAATAAGAAGTTGTTCATCTAAAGGACTAATTAAGAAAGTCATATCACACACAACTTATTTCTTTCATTAAATTAGAAAGCTCATGAAGCGCTTGCCATTTGATAGAATGATGTTGGTTTGAAGAATACGGGGAAAAACATTACGCCACCGAGATACTTGCTGCTAAGGCTTAAACAGAACAAATGGCAAGTGGTACTGGGATTTTGGAGTATGTCTGCTTTGGAGTTAGAGATGAAGAGTAGCCATGTCCGTATTATCTGCTCTCACTCCTATGGTATGTATACATCTTTTTTTATTTTTTTACAATTCATCCCTTCTTATAAAAGTTATTTGTTTTCAAATCCATAGCACAAAATAGTTTTACAACTGGTTTTTTGAAACAGCCTCTTACTCCTATCACATACATACATTTCTTTTTTTTATTTTTTTTACCGTTCATCCCTCCTTACAAAAGTCATTTTTTTTTCAAATCCACAGCGTGAAATAGTTGGAACTTGACGACGGTGTTATGGGCTTACTATGGTGTGGGATAACCGAAGGGAGTTGCTCACGTGAGGAGAGAGGATCTACGGGTGTAGTAACAAAAAAATAGCGTGTGTATCATTTCCGGAGCAGCAGGCATGCATGCATCAAGACTCAAGCAGGCGACGAAAAATAAAAAAAAATAAAAAAAACAAAGGAAAACAACATGCATCTCTGGCTCTCTGCTCGACTTTTTGCGCGAGGAACATATGGTCACATGCATGCGGTGACCACAGAGACCACTGGCTGCTGCAAAGTACAGTCGAGCCAGCAGCCAAGCCAGTTAGCCTCCCGATCTTTATGACACATCTCTTCCTTTTTCCTAGTTTCACGTCCTGTCAACCTGTACAACGGGAAAAGTTGTTGCCTGCCGATCTTTATGATATCGCCCCTCTTCTTGCCAAGAAACCGACCGCTTCCTGCGCTGCTGCCATATGCGCGCGCGCATGCGCTCTCGCAAGTGCTGAGGAGTGGGTCCTTGGATATATCTTGCCCCACAGGCCAGGGACGTGCACCACGGGTCGAGCAGCGCAGAGTCAGCCATGCATTACCCAGCTTGTGTGTTGCGTACGCGCGCCGTGCGCATACGTACGTTCAGATCGATGCGCTTGGTCTATAACAAGATGGCATGCATGCATGCATAGAGGGGGCAGGTGGAGACGTGCGGTACGCGCGAGCGTAGGCGCCGCGTACGTATGATCCGAGCCGACAGAGCACGATCTCTCGCGACAAGCGACCGCACCAATCGTCATAAGCATATGTATGTATCTGCCTCTCTCTCCCTGATCCCTCTCTCTCTCTCTCTCTCTCCGCGCCAGCGCAGCGAGAGCTTTTGCATGGTCAATTCGATCGTCCTGGCACGGTCGTATTTTAACCATTCCTCTTCGAGGGGACTGCAAGCCTGGAGCGGCCGGACTGGCTCTGGCCGGCCTGGTCATGTCGCCCGTTCGCCGCTGGGCCCCGTCCCCCTCTCATTGTCATGTCACTTGTGCTGACTTTCTGTCGATGGCCGGCCGATGGCTTGCTCAGCCAAGAGAGCTCCGATATATGCTCCGTCCATGCGTCCAACTCCGACCCCTGACCAGAACGCGTGGCCTGGACTGCCTGCGGCCACTAGCTCGTCCCGTGTCGCCTCCCCGTGCGGCAGTGCATGTGGTGCGCCCGTTACTTCGGATCAGAGGTACGACCGACACGCGCGGCCCTAGCTAGCTTAATTATGCATGCGACCTGGCATGCCCTCTAGCTACAAGTCAAGAATGTATGATGCATGATGGCACAAATTAATTAATCAGCCGGCCGGAATCGATAGATCTCTGATGGGGCACTGGGTGCTTATCACCCATTGGCATTTTGCCCCAACCTCTAAAATGCCACTGTTTTTACTGGTTGATCCGCGTGTCTAAAATTAACCAATGCTGAGCTCGCCATTATTACCGATGGCGATGCCAAGAGAAACCGACCCACGCAGCTCTGTACCCGTAAGTGGACAGGCATTTTTGTCCACCGACCTAATGCACCGGAGGTGGGAACCGATTGATCTCGATCGATCAGCTAGCTCTGAGCTGAGGTCCAATAAGTAGACAGGTGGGGCAGGAAATTATGAGGGCCACAGGACTAAATGACGCTATCAGATCAGTCAAATCGAAGCAACCAGAGAGGGAAGGGGGAGAGAGAGAACATGAGATGAGAGAGATAGCAAGACAGGCCATCAAGCATGATTGAACATTAGCCATAGCCTCTCACCCGCGTCACCAACACCATACATGCCAACTACCCGCAAGGATGGTACGTACCACACGACATGAATGACACCGTGCCAGTCGCACGCACGCATACGTACACGGATCTCTAGACACGATGGCCAGGATCGAGCGGCCGGTCGATCGTGCTGCGCGCCGTACGGATACTCGCGAACACTATTACGTAGGAGTGAGCGTCTGGCAAGTAGCACGACGACGACGAGGAGCGCCTCTGACACGAGCGACAGTGCGAGATGTCCGTGCCCGATGTTGCACGTGTCGACCGCCCCATGCGCCACCACGTGCGCCTGCGTACGTGCGCTGCAGAGGCAAGCGTGCCTACTGCATCCCAGTTCCACCTGGGGCCCATATCGCGCTCTCTTTCTCTGGGCGGCCCACATTCCGGTGATACATGCATGCATCTATACCTGTGTAGTACTATAAATAATTAAAAAATACAAAATTATACCGATATTTTAATTTTAATTTTTACAAAAGTAATCACCTATGGCTCAGTTATTAGGCAACTGGATCCTATCATCCAACGGCAGAGCAACACGAAGACCAATAATCCAATCGTAAGACGACAGAGTTCAATAGCCCAACGGTTCGCCCAATAATCAATCGTAAGACCAATGATCTAATAGCCCACAGTTGGGCTACAGGTTGTTGTCGTCAAATAGTTGAGCTACTTGACTGCTACGGTTCAACTGTTGGACGATTGAAGGACATTTAGATTATTTTTAAAAAATTTTGCGTATCGAGTAGTGTACAGATTACAGCGAAAGTATCGTGTATGTATGTCGTGCCCTATTAAATAGTGTTTGGCCAACGGGGTAATATTTCATGTGAACTTTAGTACTGTTGATGTTGTTGTACTGGCACAATGGAAGGAGACAGGCCGGAGAAATGCAGAGGTTGCTGTGTGGAACGTATAGAGAGATCCAAGTGGTTGGGGGGACGGACGGACAAAGGTAGCTACATTTTTCCTTGCTGCAGCAATGGTTTTCCTCTTTTTAAAATTCTTGTTTCTGTATCTTTGGGCAGGTAGGTTCTGATGACAAGTCCCATCAAATAGCGCCAATGCCAAGCCATTCCACGCCGTGACGTGGATATGAATTGATTTCCTTGTCAGCGAGCTAGTGGTGTACGCGGGGCCCCCCTCCGTCGGTGCATGGTGTCTCCTCTCCTCTGTTCAACCTTTCGGCTCTGCTTTGCATGCTATCGTCCCCGACAGGATGCACATATAATGGAGGAGAATTGGTTGATCATAACTGATAAATTATTGGTAGCCCTAGAAAAAAAATACAATTTTTTATTATTGCTAAAATGGAGATGTGATTTTGCCACCTTGCGAGTAACTTCGCAGTTATGATCTGCACAAGTGTAATGTGTAGCAGACATGAAGTGGCGGTTCCTTCGCTTAGTTTGAGTACCCTTTAATTTTCTTTCTCCGCCTAAGTAATTTATTGTGACAACCCAACTTTTTGGAAATCGTATGCTGTTCATATCTCTACAATTCTTGATTTGTACATTAACAACTGCTTTGGCGTAGCTGCATGGAAAAATTAACAAAGAAGTACATTGCCACTACAATTTTTTTGGAGGGGGTGAGTGTTTTGATTATGGCCTGTTCAGTTCAACTTTTGAGCTAGCTTTTAGTTTGTGCTTTCTATCAGTTGATACTATTCATCAAATCTACCAACCGTAGCTAAAAGACATCAACCACAATCTAAAAGAACGGGACCTATGTCTCTACAATTATTGATATCAACATATTGAATATACAAAAGTAACAATAATGCCTAAGAAAAAGGAACTTAAATAATGAATTTATTTGATGTACTGCAAATTAATTTGACAAATGTGGCCAAGTAAATTACAAGCAGTCTCCAGCTTGACATAATCTTGGATTTTAGCGATCGGATGGTGCAGAGAATCCTAGCTCTTAGATTGCTGTGCACACAAGTGAGCTCAGCAAATGATTGCTTTGGCGCCATATAACTGTCTGCGTGGTTGCTGGAGAGGGACAGATATGCTAAACCTTCCTTAGATTAGCCTCACCTTCTCTTATCCGAGGCCGATTAAGCTGATGTAATCATACATTATCACTGTTTTGGGGCTTAACTTTTGCTATTATAGGTGATGCAATCATAATAGTCTCTGTTTGCTCACTTCCATAGTTTCCGTTTCTGGAAATAGATATATAGCCTCACCTCTGTCCTCCCTGTGTCGGTGGTCCGGCATTTTACTATTTTGTGCACTTTAGCCGGATACTAGGCTACTACTGCATGCCACCATATTCTTTTTCACCAGTGACATGCGTGGACCATTTTAGGTGGAGGTCCATGTTCTTTGACACTTTGTGGTGATCGCACGCGGATGTAAGACGAGAATGTACACCATGAAGAAATAATCATATCAGGCTCCTACGTTAGAAGAGTCCTATCAGTCAATAATGGCAGACGCAGGAACTTGATTGCGTATGGTCAGATCAGTACGTGCGGCGGAGCAATCAAAAAAGGCATGGGTTGCACAGGCAGATGTTGGTTAGTCGAGATGTTACTTCAAAAGTATGAGATCGTGAATTTGATGGCTTCAATTGCACCTTCGTGATGCTGCTATCTGGACTGATCAATTTGAGATATATTGATAGGCGACAAGTTAGTACTGTCCTTTTCAGTGGAGGGATTTGAGGATCTGTATCCGCAATGTATTTATAGATTTGTCTTTATGTCTTACTGATACATGACTACAGGACACATATATCAATAAAATATAGAGTAGCAAATCCTCGGATTAATGTAATTTATATAGTAGCAAATTCTCATTTATCCCTTTTCCATGATATAGGGGCGCTTAGTTGGGCTTTTATAAGTCGGCTTATAGTCTTTTTTTGTACTGAGCTAGTTTATTTTACACAATAGCTGTTGATGAATTTTTTGCGTAATTAAATTTTTTTAAAAAAATAAAAATAGAAAAAATATATTAGTTTATTATAGATAATACAAACAAATAAAAAAACAAAAAAAATTAAAAGGCTAGAAGCCGAAGCATAAACCGGCTTATAAACGAGCACAGCCTGACTCGTATATGCCGTGTGCAAATTGACGTTTTTGTCGTTAAAAGTGTGAAGGAGCATTCAAGCTTAGCCGGTCAGGAGCAGCTGGAGAAATGCCAGCATGACACTGACAAGAACAAAAGTCCAACAGATTTTATGATGATTTGATACTGTCAGACTTAAATTGTATAGACAAAGATTGCAGACGCAGAGCTGGCAGCTGGATCGTAGATCATTTACTCTCTAGCTGCCATCAAGGTAAGATACCATGTCTTCCCCT
Organism: Melocanna baccifera; assembly: GCA_036346265.1. Taxonomy (NCBI): domain Eukaryota; kingdom Viridiplantae; phylum Streptophyta; class Magnoliopsida; order Poales; family Poaceae; genus Melocanna; species Melocanna baccifera. Next base: position 6,992,301 of record CM070678.1, on the reverse strand, counting down.
TGCCTTCGTCTTCTTCGCTCTGTTACAACGAAAATTCACTTGCTCTCACAGCTAGCTAGGGCCTAGGAGTACTAATGGTTGAACGGTCGTGCATGCTCGGAGTAAACTGCATCCACCAGACGATTCAACGGCGTGGGCACTTTCGCTGGCAGCAATGCAAATGGAAGGGCCCAAATCGGCAACACAAAGTTGAGCCCAACATGTCACACCAGCATCACATCCTTCCCCTTTCTCGTGAAATTTGTTGCAAAAATGATGGCCTTATTGACACATATTCTGGCCCTAGATATCCCTCCCTCGGTAGTGCAACCAAAGATTTAGGTACAAATGGCTTTCCCATAGGCAGAAAAAATAAAGACGTTGGATGGGATAGGTAGAAGAAGACACAAGAGATTATCGACCCCACGAGCCTCAATTTCCAAGATCTATGCTGGTTTCTCTCATCAAACCCTTACTACCATCTAAAACGGCTTAAAATCAGTTTCTATTTCTAACTTCTGCTTTATTCTTATTATTCAATAATTTCATTTTTTCAGTTTTTTTAAATTTTTAAGCTTTTTTGCCTTTTCTTTTTTTCTGTATTCCTTTATACTGTTTGTGATCGGCTAATTTTTTTTCTATTTTTAATTTTTTTTTAAATTTAATTATGTTAAATAAACCAATTTAGCTAAAGTAAAAAAATCAACTACAGTAAAAAAAGTTATAAGCCAGCGTCAAATTGAACACTACCTTAATCTCGACCTTTCCCTCAGAGCCGTGAAATTACAAATGGTAGGAGGAATATCTAATATTTTTTGTGAATGACTCATCTTAACATGGTAAATATTTTTGTACTTGAGAGCACAAGATGGCGTTTGACCTCGAATTGCATTGCAAGTACATTATTATGGAAATATCCAACATTTACTTCCTTTCCTAAGTGGAAGCATCGAGAGATGGGTAACAATCAATGCGCGGTCTAGCTCAGGGTTTCAGAAACCGGAACTGGCCCTCAACCTAGAACCTGGTCGTGGTTTTCACCCGGTTTCCTAGCCAAAAAAATGATCTGGTTTTTCTTCAACTTCACAAATTTTAAAATTTACAGATCTAACAATTCGAGGTTGCAAGGTACAAGATATTATACATATTTCAATAGAAAAATAGATGAAATTGTGGCGTGGGTAAACTGGGCAGGATTTAGAAAATCGCAACCTGGCCTATTTGGTTTACCAGTCAGTTCGTCCCGCCGTTTTTTCACACCCTAACCTGCCCAGAGGCCACTTGGTTGCTGCCGGTGAGGGTAGAATGGCAGCAATGCGAGATCCAGCGACTTCTAATTTTGACCCTGTAAGGCCTGAGCTACTACAAGACCAGGACAAAGAATTAATACGCTTGATGATAAACCATCCAATCGAAAAATCAGTTATCTAGACCAAGCATACCATTATATTTGAGTGAAACGTCTAATTCCTCAAGGTTGTCAAAGTGCCGATGTTCTCAACACCATATAACGCTAATGATAAAGGCATATTTCCTCCATTTGCAATGATAAAATACCAATGCTGCATTACCCCCCCCCCCCCCACCCAAGGCAGAAAGAAGTCAATGGCCTTTTTTTTTGTCTTTTGGTTTTTTCGAAAATCGAAACAAACAGAATGGTTTCTTTAAACGAATTCTCCAAATAACTTTCCGAATCCGAAATCGTGTGCACTATCTACGTCAGTGTCTTTGTCATCCGGTGCCATCTCGAAAAATATACACAAAAATCATCAGTCGTAGCTAAAAGACATCAGTCGTAACTTAAACAAAATAGAGCCAATGTGTATCTATCCATCTCTAGAGAAAGATATTGGATTAGACCTCGAATCATCCAAAAAGGAGCAATAAAGCAAATCCATCGCAAACACTATGGGCTAGAGACCATTTAAGGGATAAGGAGGTGAAGACATGAACATTTGAAGGGGAGGTTTTGGATTGATGAGGTTTGATGAGCAATGATGGGAAGGGAGCCAGGGAGGGGAGAAAGAAAGGCTTTGGGTCAACGGCTGCACTAAGGGGACACAAGCTATTGTGCGAGTGGGTGGGTGTGGGCCCATAGCCTCCGAAAGGCCTTGGAAAGCAACGGAGAGCGCTTCATTTTTAGTCTAGTCTTTTCAAGATACTCTCAACTAGCTGTTGTACCATCTACTTCTCTCTTCCTGGTGTGATTGTCCTGAGAATATCGAGTCATGTTTAAAACTAAGATGTTTGCACAATTGCACACCAATTAGTGATGGTTGCACTTGATAGGTACGTACGCTTTGACATCTCAGCCTAGCCATGTAGCTTGTTTGGCTGGTCTCACATATTGCCTTTTTTTTAGTTTTTAAAAATTGCTAAAACTTCAATTTCTATGTAGAAATTAGTTTTCAAACAGAGTATCTTTTTAAGATAAAATCTATAAAATAATTATAATACATACTATAGCAACTTTATTTATATCGGCTAAAACCGTACATGAATTTCTATTACTCTATATTCTCTTTCATGAACAGACTAAAAGTCATAAGCTGTAGCCATAAACTATATGTTAGTGTTATACCTTAGAGGTAATCATAAAGATGATTGTATTACTTCTATATTTATGATCTTTTGAATAATATGTTATTTTATCATTTGAATAAATATCCTTCATATTTATCAATAAATATGTACTTATTTGTAAAACTCTTTATTTATGTTTTGATGTTATTCTAAATTATTCTTGATCTTATATCATTATGTGGGACAATTATGATTTACAAATCAGTACATGTATTATTTGACAATCATGTTTCACGGACCATGAAATACTGCAGGAATTGTTTTATTCTTAAATGTTATTAGTTGATCTCATATATAGTGTATGTAAAATTCTTAGACCTGATATCATCATTGTTTCCTACATATGTAATAGTTTATGAGTTATCAAACACTGCTTCGTGACTGGGTGGTCATAAATATAACTTTCGAGTTTACTATGAAACATGCGAAAAAATATGATCGATGAAGATGGAATTTACCCCTCCTATATAATAAGAGAGATATCTCTAGGCCTCTTGATGTTGTTGGATTAAGAAAGTGTATAGCTATGCTGAATGTGGTTGAGAAGTCAATCACAACTGAGTAATTCACTACAGATTTAAGTGAAGAATTAAACTATCATAGGATGATATGTTTCTCCCCTTAAGTTTGATCTGGTATTATGAGGTAAAAAGATCGATACAAAAACACTATATAAGTTCGTCCGATATGATCTTTATGTATGATTGGGAGTCGATATGTTCTGTTAGGAACCGCTACCGACTTATAGACTGAAGAAGAGTTTTCAGCTTATGGTCAAATATATATGAATCTACAGGGTTACACACTTAATGGGCTGAAACAATAAGAGTTCGGATGATAGTTTTCGAGTGAGATACGATCTCTACTTGTATCGGATAAGGATCTGATTGAAAGTTATACAAAGAGAGGTGCGGAGGCTGAGGGAGACATACCAAAACACACCCATCGAAACTTAGCCATCACTTCTTATAATCTCCGTCGTGTGTGTTGATACTAACACACCGACGTATGATGTTCCATCCCTAGAAGTGTAGACTTCAGTAAAAGCACAGCTACAACTACAGCGCTGATCGAAATGATCACGAGAAGACGGTTGACCGAAGGATGATCGACTACTTTCACTATATCAACACGCTATTTATTGAATCGGTTGCTTCAACTCTACTTCCGCTGTACTATATATAGTGATAACGATTTATAGTCTCTTACTCTCATGTCTTTCTAGTTTCTGGTTTACGCGATAGAAAATTTTAATTTACGTTAGTATAGCCAATCTATATCCCAACACCATAAGCAAAAAAAAAAAAACCCTGTTGATCTATCAATTCCAAGTTCATCTCTAGAAGCGGCTGTCATAAGCTCAGATGGTTCGGAAACGGTTAGATACTGCAGCGACCAATGTTACATGAACCATCCTGCACGTGAAAGCCTAATTTGCAATACAGTCGCATTTTCGAACGCATCATTACAAGGATCTAAGAGTACCAGAGAACTTCTTTGCAATAAGTGTTAGGACGAACAATCATGGGTGTCATCATGATGATGTAATGCCGACCATTTCTGATGGTAAGATCATTCATGATTCTTAGCACCGACGCAACATGACAAGACAGTTATCACGGTTGAAATAGCTCGCACAAGTTGAAGAGTGCAAAATAGAACATCAAGAAAAAATGCTGGAAGTTTGCTCGGTCTTCGAAACTCCTGAATCTCTTTTGACCTTAGTGTAAAATCTAGTATATCGTATTCAGTGGAAACTGAAAGTTCAAAACATAAGCAGGAGATCACTTGAAACAGCAGTAACTAACATTGCTGAAAGTAACTAGAAACAAACCACCAACAACATGGAAAGCTCCCAAACCCAAGGCCGTAGGACTCGGGTTCAGTTAATGGTCCGAGAGATATTGCAGGCCCATCATGATTCCTGGACAGTCGAGATAAAAGGGAAATGCTGCAGCGCAGTATGCACATGCAACACAGGCGTACTAAGTGCTGGGTCCCCTTGAATGGACCTCAGATCAGCTTAGCCTTCCTACGCATTAATACAGAATCGAAGTACTGTAACTAAGCTTAATCCAGCCAGCACAGGTATTTTTGCTGCAGTCATCACATGGAAATTGGAAACAGTACAATGGGCAAAACAGGGGCTTAGACGTCTTAAGTTTTGAAGGGGAACGAGTGAAGTCTCTAGGATACATATTGGCATCAATTTGAAAATGCTATTTACATCCTGACATGCCAGTATCAAAAGGTAATGGTTAAGCCAGACAATTTTGTTTAGTAATCTCTACCTGAATCTGGTGGTAAGCAGAAATTGCTACACGTCTTACACAAAAAGCCAACCAGCTCTTCCAAGACAACCCTAACATTTACTAATAGAATAGAGCTGAGGCAGAGCACATTGCACAGGGAAGGGCTTACCACTCAGGCGATCTCATGTAAATCATGACAGGAGGGTATCTTGCCTTCTAGCTCCCTTGGTATCTGCCTTAGTTTTCAGAGTTGGCAGGGCATCTAGAGCCCATTGAGGTGTATGAGATCCTATCCACAGAGCCTGACCGGTTTCTTTGTGCTTGAAATCAGGGTGTTTTTCTGTCAACTGCATGTCAAACCAAAGAATTACAATGTTTAGCACCAATCTGGAAACAAGAAAGATTATGATAAAAGGTGTTCCTTGAGACTCACCTTGTCTGATCGGTTGTCCCACCAATTTGCCGGATTGTCCAACAAATTTTGCCACAAGTCCGCTGAAAGCAAAATGACAAGTGTCATCAGCCAAAAACAGGTCACATGTCGCAAACTACCTACTACTGTTTCAAAAAATAAAAGCTAGGTTTTCCTCAAAAATTTGCAAACGTTACTTGCACAACCGTAGTTTATCTAGTTGGGCGATTGAAGCAAGCAGACTTGATGTTGCATCACAACATGTATCAACATGCAACAGAAGCTACGTGGAAACCAATTAGGATGATGCTAACTTGCTAGATATAGGAGGAAGTAGCACATATCATGGAATATGGAAAGTATTCGTAGTCAGAAAAATTATATAGCAGTATGTGTGGTCAAGGAACCAAAAATGCCACCAGAGGACTGCAGAAAATCTAAGATAATGGTTCGTGAGATGCTCATACAAGTAACTGCATGATAGCTCGAGCAGCATGACAGGGGCAAAGAGTGTGACTTTTGCGAGAGCAGATTCAGAAGCTTAGATGACAAGGTACAGATACGAGGATAATGTCCACAAGTCATTTTGCTATTCATGGTACGGTGAAATGCACTCCAAGGAACAAAGAACAATTTTTATACCCACCTTCAAGTTTTTGTTTTGACACACCAGCAATATCTTGGCTCTTCTTAAGCTTCATCCAATTTGTACCTGTACATGCTAATTATATGAATACCCAAAAATCAAATAAATGAGATAATGCCAAAACTCAAAAGGACAAATTTTACCATTTCCCATGTCATCACCAAAATGTTTATCTTTTTCACCTACACTGTAATCACTACTGAATACTAAATCATCCAGCTTTTCCAGCACCACTACTGGTGCAGTGTCGAGCCACAGTGCCTCTTGTGAAACCTTGTTCTTAAAATCAGGGTACTTTGCACTCTTCTGCATTTCCAAAGAAAAGTTATGCAAGTGTTAGTAGCAGACAAGTTGTATTTCTCTGAGGGCAATTAACTTAAATAAATAACATGCTCACAGATCCATTTTCCTTCTGAGCCCGGTTATCGATCCAATCTAGTGGTCTAGCTATAACATCATTCCAGAGTTTGTTTAACTTATCCTTCCTCTTTTTATAACCTGAGAATTTAAAATGGTGTCATCATAAAAAAATTGCAAAAGTTATTGTCGTTTACAATTGAAATCAAATTATAAAACAGAATATAGAAATAATATTTACTACTGGCAAGTATCCCTCTTGTGTACTTTACAAGTGCAATCAATATGCATGACTGTAGAACATATTGTCTGTATTGACATATTAGCTATGTCATCTGTACTGTACTGCAATATAACATGGTTTCAAGCTTCCACCACTGTGTGCTAAATATTAGTAAACCTTCTCTGCATGAATCAGTATTAATGAGCAACTGCCTAAAACATCCCAAGTACAGTAAACTTTGACATCACAAAGTGTATTCAAAGAGATTTCATATTTTATTTTCTTGCTCATTAATCTAGGAGTTGAGATACCTTTAAAAGAGTCATGACCTGTTTGCAAATTTGTTGCAGAAAGGTCCACCTAATAGATCGACAAATTTAATAATCAGGATGAGACATCCAAACTCAAGACTTCAGAAACTGACTGAGTTGCCAATAAAGGAGCCTGAAAGATGTTGTTAGTTATGTCCCTCGCTGATGACTAAGGAAATATCCCAACAAGAATACAACAAACAATTATGTAATGTTAGAACGATAAGTCAGTTCTTTTAAGTTTGAGCTTATTGATAGGTATGATTATGAATTTCTCCTTGAGAGTTGAGACAGTGCAATCAAGACAAGTTTATCAAGTATTGGACCAGGGGTGGGGTGGCCAGGTGGGAGTAATTGAGACTTGAGAGTGATAAATCCATCACCTGAAACTATGCCTGGCTGATATTTAGGGTTGAATTTTTTTGCTTCAACTTTCTTTTCAGCTTCAACAACCTTCATAAGCCCTTCATCTTCATCCACCATGATATCCATTTCAGCAGCTTTACTATCAACAAACGACAGCAAATGTGCTAAAACCTAGAACAGATGATTAATCATTTAATCAGTTCTACAGTCAATTTCATTCAATCATCTAAAACAAACTGTAAGAAAGGAAACTATAACATCACGCAAGAGAAACTGTCACATGCATGGATCAGATGGCCCTGAACCCAAGCAGCGCGGCCATGCCAAAGGCCGTTGGGCAGGGAGAAGATAGAAGAGAGTAGTCTAATGACTCTCTGATATATTTCTTGGTTGATGAAATTGATGTGCCTAGGCTCCTTTATATAGAGATGGCCCTAACAACCAAATCTATTTATAAGGGAAACAATATTATCTAATCTAATCCAATCTTATCTCTAACGAAACTAATCCCTAATTTAAAGGAGCTACTTTATTTCCCATGCGCCTGATCTCCTGCCTTTATTGGACCTTGACCCACGCCTATAACATTACACCTCTCCCATAGATGCATCTCGTCCTTGAGCAGCTAGGGGGTGGCCATGGTTGCAGCCCCAGGAGGCCCCATGGTAACGAGAAGGCACGACGCCAATGCCAAATTCCATTCAAGCACAACGTACTCCTTCACACGTGGGTGTGGTCGGACTCCCTAGCTGTAGGCATGCATGGCTTTCAATTTTTGAGCCCAAGGCCCGAAGTAGACACCCACCCTCTTTTGTGCACTAGCTTGGCCCGCTAGAACCCCTAGCTATGCAAGGGTAAACAGATTGTTGCCCCTCTTGTTGAGCTGCTCCTCCAAGATTTGGAGCAGCACCGCCACCCCTATTGGAAGGAGGGACAACGCCGTCACTGCACCTGTTGCACCTCGCACGGCCTCAACTCCTACTGTGCCTAGCGCTGCCACCCACGTTTCGTCCACCTCCCCTACTATCATTGCTCCCCGGCAGTCAGTGTCTCCACTTGCTTCCCCCTTCCACCAGAGATGCATTTCCGCGCATGGTGCAGATCTAATAATGGTTGGCCAACGGAAACAAGTTTGGCGATGGCCGTAGCTATGGCTGGGGGCGGCGGCTCTAGAGGCAGCGGTGGTGGAATCTATCGTCTTGGTCGAGGCACCTCCAGCGCACGGCAGACTGGCCGTCACCGCTGCCGATGTAGATGCACAGTGGCGCCTCCTGGTGGTTGATGTGAACGTCATTGTCCACGCGCCCAAGCAAGATCTGCAGTTCCTTGTCATGCTCATTGTTGCCATGGCCACCACCCTTTCACATGGTCACGCTGCTTGGGTGGCCACACCACAAGGGCAGGGAGATGATAGAGGAGTAGTCTAATGACTCTTTGATATATTTCTTGGTTAATGAAATTGATGTGCCTAGACTCCTTTATATAGAGCTAGCACTAACAACCAAATCTATTTGAAAGGGAAACAATATTATCTAATCTAATCCAAACTTATCTCTAAGTAAACTAATACCTAATTTAAAGGAGCTACTTTATTCGCCATGTGCCTGATCTCCTGCCTTTATTGGGCCTTGACAAGCGCCCATGACAGAAACATTCCGAAGGGTCATAAAGTAAACATGGATCCACTAGCCCACACAATTCATCAAGCAAGCAACCTTATGCAGATCAGCTTGTATATATTCAGCTGGACGCCATTCATAGCACCATCTTGTGTATTTTCTCGAGTTATAATACAATGGAACTGCGAAGCAGTACGTAAAACTGTAAAAGGTAAAACACATAGGGAGCTACTCATAGAGATTAGCCATCATCCGATGTATATTTTATTTCTAATATGTTATCAACTGGAAAGGTTCGCATAATGCCAAGTGCAAAAGAGAAATAGGGAGCTGCTAACATAAGTGGAACAGAGATGACTAGGATTACTCTTTGTGATGGTAATGCTCTACAAAAAAAGACAGAACTGAGCACACCACAGTATGCGCATAGCTACATGCCTGGATGTTTACTTGGCCGTCAGTAAGTTTGAATGGTGGAACATCTCCAGTCAATTGCCCAGAAACATAGACAAGGTCGTTTTCTTGCAAGTGAGACGCAGCTACTTGTGCCAAGTCGTCTTGGAAAATTACAGGAATCCTGAAGGTCAAACAACAGTGATGTTACAATGTAAGAATGCAGCAATACACTTGGAAAAATGGAAACTCATGCACAGAAGCATTCTGGGAAATGACAACACCAAACTTGTGAAAAGTTCTTTCCTTCCATGAAGTTTAACAGCTGAAACTACACTAGGAACGAGACAAAAAAGCTACTGCCCGCTGATCATTGAGAGATTTTTGGACCTGTGCAGTCAAAAACTAGTATAAAAGTGTGGGTTTTATGACTAATGTTAAAGTTCACGTTCTTTTTTGGCCCTGAGTTATTTAGTGATAAAATTGAGTTTGTTCCATTGCTAAACGTTCAACCAGACAATGCATTGGATCTAATACCAGGGATACCTTCATTTTACATTAGAACAGGAAACTGTTACTTAGTTGTGTGTAACTTCACATTCTGCCCTACATGTACACTATCAAGGCTATTTTCAGACAAAATAAGAATAAATCCAGATATTGAGATCTTCTATTCCAGTCACAGTTCATATCGGCACAACATCAGAGCAAACATGTCCTAAATTCTCCTCTCAATTCAAATTTCTAAATATAATTCATTCCATTTGAAATTTCGCTCTCGATTCGACATACATTTGCAACACAACTAAAACCAAAAACTTGCAACTAGCAAGTAATAGGCAGCTCATGTAAGAACCACGCTCGTGAGTCGTAAAATCCAAAACACTAGCAAACGATTACGGAGAGTACTGAGAACAGAGGGGGAGAGAAATCGATGAACGCACCAGAACTTGGGGAAGTCGATGCCGCGGTCCTGCACGAGCACCGAGACGGCGGAGAAGCGGCCGTCGGGCATCCGCTGCAGCTGCACGGGCGCGCTGACGGTGCCGACGAGGCGCACGGCGTTGGCCACGCGCGGCTGGAACGGGATGGTGGTTGGCCGGGGGAGCTCGCTCGGGAGCTTCTCCCTCTGCCACCCCGGGCCCACCTCCGCCTGCGCGGCCGCATCGTCCCCGGGCTTCTCCGTGGGGGGAGGCGGCGTCGGCTTGGTGCGGCGGGTATAGGGGCGCTTAGACGTGGAGAAGGCGGCGCAGGCCGAGAAAGTGGAGGAGGGGAGGACGAGGAGGCGGTGCTTGAGGAGGCGGGAGAGGTGGTGATACATGGTGGGCGGCAAAACCCTAAACCCTAGAAGGCGAGGAGGCGGTGTTGGTGTGGAATGGCTGGAGGCGGAGCGGAGGAGGGGGCGAAGGGAGGAGGACTGCGAGTCTGCGAGAGGAGAGGAGAGAAACGTCTCCTTTAACGGTGGGCCGGTAGGTAGAGTGGACCACACCCGTCGTGTCGGTTGGCTTGGGCCGGCCTGTGTGGTCCACAAGTTTGTGGGTCGGAGACTGTAAGGCAGTGCTTAATTTAGTTTGTTTATAATTTATTTTTATTGTAACTGATTTATTTTTTAACTGTAATTAAGTTGATATATTTGATATAATTAAATTTAAAAAATATGTTAGCCTATCATGGACAATACAAAGGAATACTAGAAAAAAAGAAACGGTAAAAAACCTAAAAAATCAGAAAAAAAACAAAATTATTAAATAGTGAAAAAAAAACAAAAACAAGAAGTAGAAATTGACTTTAAGTCAATCTGAACATCCTCTAAAGATGAGTTGGGTTGGGTTTGGGTTATATACCAGTACTTGCAGGTTTTAATTAAATTTTGTCCGAATGCCATAGCAGCTCGTTCTCAGGTTGTGTCCAGTAACATGCAAAGGCTTCATCACGCTTCATCAACTGAGTGAGCACTTGGATTTCTCCTTTGTGAGAACTTCACTGTTGTAAAGAAAAGAGGCGAGGAGTACATTGCATTGTTCTTCCGAACGCCCCCATCGTATTCTTATCCCAACAGGCCATCACCATTGTTGTTGCATCCTTACTTTGTCCATATTCCAACAGCGATAAAACTTGGTTTACTTAAGCGCAACTAGGGATACTAATGGATTGGATTCGAACGGATTAAATGAGTTGGATTCGTAATTAGGTTGTCTTCGAATGGATGTAAATGGGTTGAAAGAGAAAACAGATTGGTTTTGGTTACCTCGTAGAAAGAGTTAGGTAAGATTGGGATGAGTTTAGAAATTTCGGGTTGAACACGGGTTCAACCCGTGGTGTTGTAGTAGGAATTGCCCGTGGGTTGGTTTCGTAGGAGTCACTATAAGGTCAAGGAGTTCGATAAAAAGGGAGTGAATTTGTGCTTTTAAAATTCTCTTTAGCTAAAACCAAAGTTTATATGCGGAAATATAAATCAAATCGATTTTACTCCATTAAAGCCTAAATCATCTAGTTTCACTAAGTACACCAATAAGCTACAACTAGATAAAGGTTTGCACTTCTAATGTGACAACCAATCAATTTAATTATATGAATATAAATTACAAGAATATAAATGCACAATAAAGTAAACCACAATTGACGTACGATGTTTTATCGCAGTGTTCGAAAAATTGCCGGTGTCCTCTAATCTACATTGATGTAAGCCTCAACGAATTGGACTACTTCACAAATTAAACCAAACAACTCAAATCCACTAGTAGTAATTCTTTCCACCCTCAGGTAGGTGAGTTTCAACCTTCACAACATGCTGAGTCTTCTCACAAGTTTTTTGAAAAGATTATCGGATCACGATGCCTCCACACCGTCTAGAAGTCAACACTTACAAGAGTAATAAGTTGTGCCCCTTGCTTTACTCTCATCAAATGTAACATGTGCATAAGTAAATACTTAATCTATCTCTAGAAATAACACATGCAATGAGAGGCTCCTCTCCTTACTCATAAGGTGTAACATGTATATAATTAAGAGAAGAAGCTAATGAGTTGGGTTGGGTTCTAATGAGTTGGGCTCGAACAGGTTAAATGCGTTGGGTTGGATTGGATTACCGTGTAGAAAGGGTTTGGATTTGTTCAGAAATTTTGAGTCGATGGGTTCAACCCATGGTGTTATAGGAAACGCCCATGAGTTGGCTTCGTGGGAGTTAACGTTGCCAACTCACTAAGGGGGCGTTCGTTTTAGCGATGGTTTTTGATTTTTGCTGAAATTTTACTGTAGTTGGTTGAAATTTTACTGTAGCTGAATTAGTTTATGGGCATAATTAAATTTAAAATATATATATAAAAATAGAAACGGCACACTAGTCTAGAGCGGACAATGCAAAGGAATACGAGAACAAAAAAACAAACAAAATTCACTACGTGACAAACTGCTACAGTGAAAAATCGCTGCTACAGTAAACTCGTGGCTGAACAGTGAAATAAACTCGTCGCTGAGCGCCCCCTAAACTCCGCTGTCATCGCCGCCGCCACCACGTATGTCTTCACCTTCGAATCTCGGCTGCCATGGAGTCCCCTCCTATCCCATCATCTCGGCACCCGTGGAGTCCCCTCCTATCCTAGCATCTCGGACGTCATAGAGGCACTCCCCTCAATCCTCACTATCACTGGCATCTCCCTTCGCCGCCGCCGAGTCCACCTCCTGGTCCTGCTATCCACCGTGGTTGAGCATCCTCTGCTACATCGGCGACATGCTCGGTGACATCGAGTTCTACGCAGAGGCGAACCCACAGGGTATGCTGGGTGGGCCACGGCATACCCTGGGACCCAGCCGGCAGCCGATGAGCCGAAACGGTTCGTCTGCTCGTTCACAGACTGCTCGTTCAGACGTTCACGGCATCTCCTCGAATCCCTCGTTCACAGTCCACAGACTGCTCGTTCGTCTGCCGCCTGCCCGCCTCCTAGTCTCCTTACAGGCTTACACCGCTGCGCCTCCCATCTCCAGTATCTCCCACCGCAGCGCGTTCGTCACTTCGTCTACGTTTTGTCCGGAGATAGTCATTCGTCAAGCAGCTAAGGTACGTCGCTCGTGCGCCAAGCTTTGACGAGAATACGAGCTGCGCATGCAGCGAGTAGTAGCTAGTGACTCATAACATGGCATTAGCTGAAGTCAGCACTGGCTAAAGTTTAATCATTTGGTAATGCAGGTCTCACTGGATTGACACACCTTGATCCAGTCCTGCCTTGATCTGTTTGGAGCTCGTATAACTGATTCTGGCAAAAACTGCTTCAGATGTAAGCACACTCAAAAGTTGATCCAAGCTAAGATTCTCGCACTTATCTTGATAAACTGGTGCTTTTGGATCATTGAATATGATTATTCATTGGAAGATAATGACGATGGCACTTGGAGCTGTGCACTTGTCTGGCACCAAGAGTACGGCACTGTGCTTATTTTCAGAAAATCATACAACATACGCTATCTAGTATTTATTTTCTCAATCCTCAAACTACTATTGTTAGAATTGAAAATGACAGCACACATAGTTGGCATGTATCTTGCTGAGCAATGGGCTCTGGTGTTCTGATTTTCTCTGACCATCTTGTGTAGCATTCTATTTAGAATAGTGATTTTTCCTTTGAAAATAAGGGTTTTCTCGATATTTTTCATCATCACACAGCACCTAATGTGATTGCCACTGTCTCAGATTTCAAGAATCTACAGTCTCTCGAGGTGGGTTTCAAGAATCATTAACTGATTACCATATAGTTTCTCAACATTCCTAATAAATCATGTTACAACGCATGGCTTATCAAATATGTAAACAACATTTGTTGTTTCTTTTTGGTTACTTCATTTCTTGCTTGATTACGCCGCGATGGCTTGACGCCTGACGCGGAGCCATTGTTTTTTTGGAATTGTTCAGTTATGAAGAGAAGCCAAGAGCTTGATAATCGGTTTGATGATGTTAATATGGAGTTGCTCTCTTGTATGTCGGCTTTCAATCCTTCCAACTCATTTGCTTCTTTCGATGCACAGAAGGTACGTAGACTAGTTGAGTTCTACCCTAAAGAGTTCTCGAGCAATTATTTGCTAAAACTTGAATTGCAACTTGGTAATTATATTGATGACATGAGATAAGCTGATAGCTTCAAAGATCTAGACAATCTTGTTGATCTCTTAGTTAAGCTTGTTGAAACAAATAGGCATAAAGTGTATGATATGGTTTACACGCTTCTCAAATTGGTTTTGCTTCTACCAGTGGCAACAGCAAGTATTGAAAAAGTATTTTCTGCAATGGTTTTAGTGAAAACAAAGTTAAGAAATAAGATGAGTGATAGTCTTTTAGATGATTGTCTAGTCACATTCATTGAGCGGGATATTTTCTTTGAAGTGGATGAAGATGATATAATCGAGACTTTCATGTCCTTTAGAAAATGTAGGTCAAAAAAGTCAGACAAGCAGTATTGTAAGTCTCTTTTATGTATATTTGAGACTATTAGTATGGTATTTGAACTATTTATATTGTAATTTGTGCAAATTTCCAATTTAATCCTTGAATTTAAGACTTATCATATTATTTAGTGCTTGACTGCTTGTATACCGAATTACGGTGCAAATTTCACAATTATTTACCGAATTGGCAAATGGTTTTACCGAATTGCATATAAAAATTTTAGTACGGTATACCCTTTGGTAAAATTCTAGGTCTGTCACTGGTTCTACGCTGACCACACTAGGCCCAAATCAACTTCGGCGACATCTGCGTTACCATCCAGGCCAAGTTCTACTTCCCCCAGACGCCGCCCCACAAGGTACCTACCAATCCCACCTCGGCTTCTTGGTTTACTATTAGACTGCCTACGCCATAATCGTAGCTTTCGCCATAGATTGGTGTTCCCTTTTATGAGTCCAAGAACCCTAGTTGGTTCAATTGATGTAGCTTTTTGCTTGATTAGTGGGTGAGGACCTAAGATTTGCTAGTGTTATGTGTTTTTGGGTAATGTTGAGGACTTTTTTTTGTCAAATCTCACTATGTTGCTAGAGTTGCATCTGTGTAGATAGCGTGAAAAATATTTGTGTAAGTCGGGTTGTTTGCATGAAAAAATATTCTTGATTTTGTTTGCATGTTTAGTTAGATTTGACAACAGATTTTAGTACAAATATTGAAATAGTCTTACTAGCTGCTACTAGTGCCATCATTCCTATAATTTGATAGATGAAAAGGTCATGCAATTCTTTATGTCGTATCAAGCCAAACATGCAACTTTTGATAATTTGCTAATTAATTTAGGTTTATAAGCATGTATGTATAAGTGTTAGAGAGCTCAGGTACAAATGACACCATCGATGAGTCCTCATCACAGACTCCTCAAACGAGGACAAGTGTTTGGGAACATTTTGAGCAGGAGTTAGCAATTAGCTGTAGTTGAAGGTGTCCCAAGGGTTGTTTGTAAGTATTGCAAGCAGAAGTTGACATATACCAATAAAACAAAAACAAACAACCTTATAAATCACGTTGCCAAGTCTTGCCTAAAAATTGAGGTTAATGTCAGAAATAGATTTGTCACAACTATGAAAAAGCAATCATCAGAAACTTCATTTATCTTTGATCCCTAAAGAACATGTGAGTTGATTACCAAGTTCAACATTCACGCAGAGATTCCATTCCAGAAGTTTGAGTGCCCCTACTTTAAGGAATGGGTGGAGTCAATGCAGCGAACCTTTAGAGTCTTTGGGCATCAAACACTTCGCAACGATTTCATCAGGATGTATGAGCAAATGAAGTATGAGATGCACAATGAATTTCAGAGCCTTGGTTCCCATATTTTTGTCACCTCAGACTGTGGACATCTATTCAAAACCTAGGGTACATGTGTATAACTACCCATTATGTTGATGCCAACTTTAACCGCAAGAAAAAGATAATAGCATTTAAGGATGTGAAGTATCCACACACTGGTATTACAATTGAGGAGGCTATCACCAATTGCCTCACAGAATGGGGCATAGAGAGTAACTTGCTTACTCTAACATTAGACAATGCGAGCAACAAGAACTCATCTTGTAATTTTTTTGATTGAAAATGGGAAAGAAGACATGTTGTTTGGTAGCTAACATTTTCATGTCAGATGTTGTGCGCATATACTAAATATATTGGTTCAAGATAGCATTAAGCCAATTCATGTGGCATTACAATTAATACGTGAACTGGTTAGGCATATTAGTTCATCACCTGCACGCATCCAGACTTTTCAATGAGATTGCAAATAGGATGGGCCTTACTACAAAACCTAATCTTGTTCTTGATGTTCTGAACCGTTGGCATTCGACATATGATATTATAGCAGAACCATTGGAATACAAAGTTATCATTAAAAGATATGTTGTTGAACAACCGGAATCTTCACCAACTAATAAGGAATGGGCAAATGCCGATGCAATTGGTGGTTTTGAAGAGGCCACAAAGGCCTTCTCAACCGATAGGAGACCTACAACACACCTGTACTTGCAGATGATTCTATGTGTTTGCCATGCTTTTAGAAACCAAAATTGGCAAATTAACTCCATGTTAAAGGCACTGGCTAGTGCTATGCATGCAAAATTTCATAAGTATTGGGAAGGTGATTACAACATATACCTTGTTATTGCCACAATATTAAATCCAAAAAGATGGATAATTGGAGTTCTTTTACGAGAACGAGGATGATATTGACAAAAATGTAGACTTAGCCAAAGGTTGGATGAAAAAGTACTTTGAAAAATATGAATAGCTTGTTAGAAGAAATGGTGAGTACCCACTATCTCATACTAGCGAAGCCAGGAGTACTTTGGGTTCACCGGTTCTTGGGAAAAAGAAGAGTTGAAGAAGAATTTGTTCAATATATGTCCTAGAGGAGAGTGAGCTTGATACATATCTTGAAGAAGATATCGACATGAGCGATGACAACATTTTGACCTGGTAGAAGAAAAACGTAGATAAGTACCATATCTTGTTAGCTATGGCGTAGGATTTCCTTGCAATAGCTCTAAGCACCATGTCATTCCGAATCTGCATCTATCTGTGGTTGTAGAATACTTGGAGACACTTGAAGCTCATTATCACCATAAACACTTGAAGCTTTTGTTTACACCAAAGATTAGCCAACTAAAGTCGCAAATACTGAACAGGTATAATAATTAATAAGTATTGTTTCACATATGCTCTAAATATTTCAAGTTATGCTGGAGCTGAACTGATTTTAACATCATGTGCAAGTCAAGATGGAGCATAATGTGAGTGACGGAGATTGTTGGAGCTCAAGTAACAGTTGTTGCGATGATCTACAGTATCTCCCAGCTTGGTTGACTGTTTCTTCGTGAGACTGGACCTTTGTGCAGCAGAAAACTTGTCGACCTCCTGATACCATTGCACATTTCTTTTGCAAAATTCTATTGTTGTTTACTCATTCCCCCTGGAATTGCTTACTAATTATAAAGTGTTTCTATTTATACACATACTATGCTTGGATTACTGGAATACTGGATGAAGTGGCTCGATACTGGACTCGAGAAAAATGGCCCAATCTGGAATGAACAGGATGAAGTGGCTCGATACTAGGGTCTGGCCGGTATGCTGCGTTGCAGTTCGACTAGAATGACGCGCCAAAGTTTGGCCCACTAGCATCTACAAAAAAAAAAGTTTGGGCCTGTAGACGGGGGAGGTCGAGCTTCACTTGTGTGAATATTTTAGCGTTCCGCACCTGTGCACAGATTACATTTTGACCAGCCGTGTCTATCGGTAGGGCAGGCACTCAGTAAGTGCAGAATTACTTGTGCAGTACTGCAAACAGGTGTGTGGTTTCTCAGGCGAGAATTGAACGAAAGGCCGGAGCAGCGCGTGCTGCACATATAGCTCGTGTGGACTTGCTTCTCTTCGAACGTTAGCTGCAGCTCGATGCAAAATACAATGGAAATCAAGAAAGCCGCCGGCCAGCAGGCAAGTCACCTAAGTCGGCGTCCGGGGAACGTAGTAGCTCTAATCTGGTATATGGGCCTGTTCTTTTTTGCTACAGCTGATGACTTTTGGCTGTGGTTGATGATTTTTTGGCTGTTTACGATAGAAATTGTGGACAAAAAGATAATCGTTTGCGATTTTTGATGGTACAGATATTAAGCTTTTAACGTGTACTACAATTAACATGTAGATCATATCTTTAAAAAAAACTTCGTTTAAAAGTTAGGTACTGTAGTAGAATCCAAAAGCCGGTCGATTTGTGTCCAGCCGAACAGATCCTATAACTGGTTTTGCACAAGGGCGAGGCCACGACAACGACCAATGCACCGTCCTTATAATTCATAAAAAAAAAAGTAGCTAGGAACAGTCCGCGCCGCCGCCGGTGGTTGAAGTCGACGACCGGCGTGTCTTCGACGGCGCTGCAGCTCGCGCGCGCGGATTTACTGTACGTGCATGTTTGAAAAACGCAAAATTCCCATCCATCCGCATGAATAGGCCGGGATATTTAGGCCTCCCATACAAATCTACGCAAAATGACAACGTTGATTTGCCATATATACGTAAGCCACGATGGTTAATTTGGTCTGTATGCGGCATGATTATGACTCCATTATTTCCACTGTGATGCGAGCGAGATAAACGTGGGTCTCGACTAGCAGCACGAGGTGTTTTATTTGGACTTAGCTGAAATGGTGCGGCCTCAGTCGTCTCGGTGCCACTCATGACGACCGAGCTAACGTCCGGGCGGACCGGGGCCCGTAGAAGAAAGCGAATTCGATGCAATCTGATTACCAGAGCAGGTTTAGAGGGAACTCGGTCTGATGATAGTTTATGAGTTTTTTTAGAATAATTGATTTATTTTTCACTGTAATTAATAGTGACTTATTTAATATAATTAAATTTAATAAAATAAAAAAATTAATCCATCACGAATAATACAAAGAAATAACAAAAAACAAAAAAAATAAAAAATAGTAAACTAAAAACTAAAAGTCAGAAGTTATTATCAAAATGAGCGGACCTTAAATTACTGATGCGTTGCAACTTGCAGTCTAGCTTTTTCAGCCAGCACACGGCCCGCATGCTTTGTTTAACAATTAATTTGCCCCGTAGATTCAGAGGTCCAAAAAGAAAAGTTGACGGTGAGGTTTTTTCCCCCGATAGTGATCAGTGATCACACGTAGAGTGACGAGTTACGCTCCGGCCGATACGCAGCATGCAGATCACGCCACTGCACAAGTTAGCCCAAACGGGGCGTCCTGAGAGCATCACAGTGTGGTCTTTGGGTCTGTTCTTTTTGGCTGCAGCTGATAGCTTTTGGCTGCGGCTGATGGCTTTTTGGCTGTTTGCGATAGAGATTGCGGAAAGAGAGATACTCGCTTGCGATTTTTTATGGTACATATATTAGTTTTTTAACGTATACTACAATTAACTTGTAGACCTCATCTTAAAAAAATATTTTATTTAAAAGTTAATTACTATAGTAAAAGCTAAAAGCGATTTTTAGAAACCGCAAAGAACAAACCCTTTCTTTGTTTTGCCTTAAGAGTGAGTGAGTCTGTGAGTGTGTTTAGACTTTAGAGGCCAGCTGAACACCAAGGAGTAGAGCCTCCAAGGGCATTTGCCTCCAGGCCTGAAGACTGCATTTACGAAGTAAAATATTGCAAGGACCCACTGTGGATGGGAATTAGGATGGGGTTGGAAATTTTTCTACTTTTTTTAATTATAATTGTGGGCTCTATTTTAGAAATAGTAGTAGCCTTCATATACTATAAAAAATTATGTTACGGTTAGAGGCTGCTGGTGAGGCCCAGCTTAAGAGGCTACCAGACTAGAAGCACTGCGGTCTGCGGATGCCCTAACGCAACCACCTTGAGCTACCTAGATTAGGCTGGATCAGTTGAGCTCCATTAAACCTTCGCTTCAAACAATTTTAGCTTTTACTTTTTTTTTGTTTAGACTTATTTAAACTAGAAGTCATTTATAACATATCTTTTTAATTTCACCTTTTTTTCTTTTTCTTTTACTTTGTATTATTTATGATGATATACTTTTTTCTATTTTTATTTTTTAAAAAAATAATAACCACAAATTTTAACTAAAAATATAAAACTTAAACAAGAACTAGTCGGTGCGGGGGCCTAAAAACTCTACCGAAGTGAACCCCTGCACGGGAGGGATCTCGGACGGTACTAGATCATCCATCACTCGTTTGGCTAGCACACTGCAGCAAGCCATGTTCCCTACCACCACTGGTGGTGCATAAATTGTCGGCGCTCTTGGCTCGATAGACCAGTACTGTCCTTTCTCCATTTGATCTGTACATGTCCCATCCCGCAACATTTGCACATGCACATGTAGGCCATCACATTTTTCATTTACGTCCAAAAGTTTGGTGGGGTGATCCGCATAACGCACCTACTGCTATCTCACTGAACAGGAATAAGCCTGCAACTCTAACGATAATTGCATGCAATGATCATTCGGATGCATGTGAACTGTGAAAGACTAGCTACATCAGTACATCGCTACAACTTCCTTCCACGAGCTAGCTAGTAATTAATTTAATTAATAAATTTCATTAAAAAAAGATAGGCATTAGATTTTTCTTTCGTTAAAAAAGATAGGCATTAGATTTTTCTACTTAGAGCCTATTCATATTAGTTGTGACTGATGACTTCTAGTTGAAAATAAATAATAGTAACTGAAAGAAGTGGTTTTTAGAAGAACGTAGTGAGTGGTGAAGAAAGTGAGGGAAAGATTTGTGTGCGAGATGAAAACGAAAGGAATAGAATACGTGATGCAATTGTGATTCTTGTTTTATCCTTAAAACAAGAAAAAACGATAAAACCATTCTTTAAAAAAATAAAATATGTATATTAATTTCTGAAGCCTCGCTCGTTTCAGCTTTTTTTTACTATTCAGTAATTCATCTTTTTCTGAATTTTTTAAGATTTTTTTGAGCTTTTTTATATTTTTCTTTTTTGGACCTTGATTTATGTAGACTACTAGTAATATTCTCAAAACGTTGCCCTGTATGTACTGTACATGGAGTTCTCGCTCCCAGTCCTCATATGTAATATCACTATTTTCGTCAGACTATACACAGTCAGCTAAGCATCCTCATAAAAAGAAAAAAAATAAACTTTCAAAAAATTAGCAAATTTTCTATACTTACAAGTTATCACTGACCTTTTCAATTTATAGCTTATGATTTATAGTTTATAATTTTTTCTAAATAAACAAATGAGATAGTTTCTCCATCACTGTTTCGAAACGGTTTATTACAATAGTTTTTTTTAAAACGGCTTATCAGTCTATCGATATTCGATTTATTTGCACAAACATTTGTACTAGAATAAAAAATCCGCACTCGAAAACAACGCACACAATATACGCGTTCCCTTTAAAAAAGGTACGTGTTGTGCACTCTGTTTGTTCTTAATTCTACGGTTGTTCTTATTATAAGTAGGAAGTGAGGGCGAAACGGAATTGCAAATGGGCCAGATCATGGGCAGCTAATCAGCACTATGCACTTGTACGTTTTTCTAGTTTCAACACGGTTTGGAGCCGTGTCAAAAACTCCCGAGTCCGATAAGCTTTCATCGTGCTGCGCTGTACGCAGTTGTAGTACACAAGTCGGTCACGAGCGCAGCAGAGAGAGAGAGAGAGAATGAAGTGGGTCCTGCCCCCTCTCACGAAACTTCCTGGAAAACGCCTTGAGCTCCCTTTGCCGGTACGAAATGGTGCACCCCCAACCCAACGCCTTGTGTCACCTTCCATTGGTCGCGCGAGTGGGATTCCGAACGCCAGAGATTCTGCTTGACGGCGTACGGGTACTTCAACTTCGGCTCGTTGCCTTCGATCTTCACGTCGGCAGTGAGAGATGAGATAAGAGTCGAACATGTATCGTGTACCAAGAAATGTATATTCCGCCACAAAGAATGGGCTATACGCTTTCCCCCCAAAAAAGAATCACGAACAGGTCGACTTTAGGGGCCGCTCCAACTAGTTTCAGACTATAGCTTCTAGTTATTTGTTAAAATTATACTATAATAACTATTAATTTTTTTCTAAATCATCTAATTAAAGAAAAATAGAAACATCATTATATTTTAACAGCCAATGTAAAGGAAAAGAAGAAAAAAGCAAAAGCAAAAACGCCGAAAGAAAAGCTAAACAACCAAAATTAGAAGACAACATGTTCTAAATAGATTCTGACTTAAACAAACCAAAAGTCAGAAAAAACAAAAGCCAAAGCCATTTGGAGTGTGATTTAGAGCCTGCTAATTTGGGCTAAAAATGATTACTTATGGTTGAAGTTTTTCACTGTAACTGGCTTATTTTGCATTGTAGTTGATAGTGACTTATTTAGCATAATTAAATTTAAAAAATAAAAATAGAAAAAAATAGATTATCTCATCATGTATAATACAAACAAATACGGAAAAAAAAGGACAAGCAAAAAGCTCAAAAAGCCGAAAAGTAAGAAAAAGATAAAATTTAATAATAATAATAATAAATAAGCTAGAAATCTGAATCTCAAACCGAAATAAGCGGGGCCTAGCATGCCTATTGCTCAAGCTGCCATTTGGGACCTTACCATTTATTGGCTCTTTTTTTTGCTTTTCAACGACTTTTGGTTTTTGATTTTTTTAACAATTATTATTTATTATACTTTTCTTTATAGAGTTATCATGGTATTTTTCATTTTTTAATTAAATTTCTAAAAAATTATTCGTCACTACAGTATCACTGTAAAGGCTTGGCCAAATTGAAGGCTTTGCATTGTAAAGTTCTTGTCATGATCTCCCCATCGCATATCAAAGGAATTGTGCTTATCCGATAGCAATATGGGATGATTATGTCTTGTAGGTAAAACTGTATAATCTCTGCAGAGTGTAAAACTATCTTGGATAGTCGTGCCCACCTTTATAGGTAAACCGAGTAAAATTTTTTACCTATTAGACTTTGGTTTTAAAATAGTTCTGAAATGGCCTATGGATGAATAAAATCCATAGAAGATTAAGAAGCATATGGATGGATAGAATCCATACGAGATCTTTTGAAAAAGATAGACTAGTTGGGATACATATGGATATGTTAATATTTGATCGGAGCCTGCACTAACGATATTATTTTGTTAAATCACTATTTCTATATATCGTATCAAATTCAGTTTTTGAATCTATTTGTAGTATTTACTTAAATTTTGCTTTACACTCAAACAAACATATTATGCCTTCCATTGTCAATCTTATGCATATATGAACTCTATTAAACCTCCTGATGCAACTTATGTACTCATGTTGCTTCATTCACTATTTTCAGAGAAAAACTTCATCAACTTCGATGAGGATAACGACAAGTAGACCACGTCTTACATTCATTCGCCTGTGGGCAAGCAGGATGTGTTACTGTTTTATTGTTCTTCTACTGCTGCTTATATTTAACTTTGGTTTATGAATCATTGATGTAAACTTTGGCTATCAGGCCCATATTTAGTTAATGAATAAATGTCATTGTGCATGATATGTATCTTTGTTATCCACTATATGCACTAGCTGATCCTGAATCAATGCGATTTACATAGAGGATCCTGGATGGGAAAAGAGGACCATCATCTTACAGGATGTTGCTTACCTTACCGATCTATCACTACAGGGTCACCCAGTGGTTTCACTCCTAGATCAGCTGATTGGAAAGTACGTCTGTTGCACCGGTTTGATCATCACATTTTAGACAAGATCTAAGGAGTGCCATATTCATTATTACGACTGTATAGGCAATGCCTAGCAGACACACCTACAGAGGTTGTGAGATTTCACCTAGTTACTTACTTACTCTTCATGTTCAGGTGGATCCTGTTTCCTAAGACTAAGGAAGATTAGTTGTACTCTAGCTACATCCACCTTGCTGAGTGCCTGATAGATGCTGAGTCTGCTAAGGTCCCGATGTACAGTTGGAGCTCGACTGTATTGTGCATGACCAATAGGGATTTGTACGATGGCTCATAGCGCGCTACTAGTGAACCAAACCTCACTGTCTGCTACATCATGTGACAATTGAGATCGTGGAAGCACTTCCCTGTTGGTTGGTAGTACATTTAAGTGCACATGCACCTGTACTAGTTGGAGGCACGGTTCTACGATAGCGAGCTAGGATGGTCCAAGGAGACACCATGACAAGTATAGACTGAGTTCCACGACGTGTTTAAGACCTTGCACGAGGGTAGCATCGTGTAGACGGTGTAGACCACACAATTCATCTCGGAGACCACATCTTTCAACTTGTTAGAGCAATGTGAGCAGGACAGGGATTATTGGCTTATGACTTGCCATCACATCTCTCATATGGTGGAGCCCTATGCTCTCTAATAAGTCATGAGACAGTTTGAACTTCACTAATAGGTGCCACCAACACTGGGTCAACCACTACCCAGACTGCTCACATGTAAGTAAATTTGTTTGTTAGTTTTTTTTGTACAATCCATTGCTTCAACTTGTAAGTCACGTACAATTCATTTATTTTTTTGTTTTGGCACTCAAACATTGTGTACCACACCATTTTTTCTCAAGCAAACAAAGAAGAGACGAAAGAGCGATGACTAGAGGGACAAATAGTTGCCATGGACCACGACCTGGGAGCAGTCAACGAGGACGCAAGTCGAGCTAGAGCGATGACTGTACAACCAAGACATGTACCCCCACATACTTGCGATGGTACGTGCCACACATCCATTGCAGACTAACGAGACCCCCTTTGTAGCCGCCGTCGGAGGTCATGCACACTGACAGGTTGCCTAAACTATGAAACCGAACATTTAACCTCCCAAACTTTGCAATCTAGTTCAAATAACATTTCAACCCGATTTTGGATGGTGGTATCACCCATGTGGCGTGATGAGTGGACAATTTCATTACATAGAATGATACACTAGTCAAGTTTAGATGAATGATAAGTGGGGCTTACAAGGCCTTTCTCTCCCTAATTGAAACAGAGAGAGGAAACTACAGGGGGTGGTGGCCATGGAAGTACATCTAGGAGCTTAGTGGGGGAGAAGCCCTTATAGACCCTCATGTCATTGATTCAACTTTGCCAGCGTGTCATCCTACAGCAAACCACCCACTCATTACGCCACGCGAGTAATACCACTATACAAAAATAGGTTAGAGTGTTCTTTGAACTATATTGCAAAGTTTGTAGAGTCAAATGTCTGATTTCATAATTCGAAGTGTTGAATGGACTTTAAAGCAAAATTTAGAGTGTTATATGGATTTGTACATTTTAAAAATCATGAACTAACGTGAAACAATGAACCTTTTCGACGCAGAAATAAACAAACAAGTACAGAGCTTATAAAATATGTGACAAGCCCCACTCGTATCAGCTTCAGTTTCTGTCTTCTAGTTCAGTATTCCTAAATTTCGTCTTTTTTAACTTTTTGGCTTTTTGATCTTTTTTTCTTTTCTTTTTTTATTCATTTGTATTGTTTGTGATGAGCTAATCTATTTTTTATTTTTTATTTTTTAAATTTAATTACACCAAATAAGCCATCATCAACTCTAGTAAAAAATAAGTTAACTAAAGTACAAAATAAACTATAAACTAACTTATTTAAGCCAAATTAATCGCCCCTGTACTCCTACAAAGACCAAGCTTTGTTGTTCCCAAATACTCAGTAGATCCTCTGTGGCCACTGGCCAGGTAGGGCTGGACAAAAAGCTCGAGGCTCGCGAGCTACTCGGGCTCGAAGTCGGCTCGGCTCGAGCTCAAAAATTTTTCCAACGAGCCAAGCCTCTCCTGCAGCTTGGCTCACTACCGAGCCGAGCCCGAGCCGCTCGCGAGCCAAATCGAGCTCACATCCCCGCACGGGGCGCACGGCCGCATGCACGCGCACACACATATCGGGGGCATCGAGCGCTCCGTCTCCTCCGTCTCAGCTCTCTCGGCCTCTCCGCACGCACACATCCCCGCTCGCTCTCTCGGCTCTCGCCCTCCCCGCCGTCGTCGCCTCGCTCCTCGCCACCTCCCTCGTCCCTCCTCGCTCTCCGCCGCCGCCTCCTCCCTCCCTCTCTGCCCCCTGCCAACTCCTTCCTCCTCCCTCCCCGCTCCCCCGCCGCCTCCTTCGGTCCTCCCTTCCCACTCCCCCGCCGCCGCCTCCCTCCCCACTCCGCGGCGTGGCGACAAGGCGAGGCCAGACCCAAGCGGAGAAGGGCCGGTCGGAAGCCACCGGCGGCGGATCCACCAGATCTGGCGTCGAGGAGAGCAAACCCAGTGGCAGATGGAAGGGCGGAGGCGCGGTCGTCGGCGAGCCTGGGGGAACGGCGGGCGGTGGCCCCCGGAGAAGCGCGGACCGGCGATAAGGAGGCCTCCCAGCGCGAGCGCCTTCTTCGCGATGTCGCCGGCCTCTTCGGCGGCAAGCTCGACATCCTTGTGTTGTGTGCAGTGTAATCTGTTGCTTTGCTAGTTCTCCGCGTCCTCCGCCATCAATCCTGTACTGCAGATCGCGAGCCGGCTCGAGCCACCTGCCGAGCCCGAGCCGAGCCTGCATTCTGGCTCGTTTCATAAACGAGCCGAGCCGTGGCTCGGCTCGGCTTGGCTCGTTTCCACCCCTGTGGCCAGGACCTCCCAAGTAAAGTATACACAAACTATTGAAGAAATGCAAAATGTGCTACACTCTCAAGTTTGTAAGGCAAGAGTCAAGCAATATCATTAATTCTATGACATCCTACTACCATTTTCACATACAAACGCTAAAATGTAATTTTATAGATCAATCAAGAAAACATATTACATTGGACCCAAATGACATCTAGGTAACTATCTGCAGTGATATAAGCATTGCATGTGGGATCATGTTTAAAGTGAGAAAGCCAATTAAGATTGCTTCTGGTAAATAATTTGCCACAAATCCATTCCTAGTAGGGCACATGACATGTTAGCACTGTTAAAGCGCTAGATATGATTCGTCTTATCAAAATAAGGCGTGTGTATTGCATAAGTGCGTAAGCAACTTATTGTAGCCCTATATAGCCAGCTAGGTTACAACCGCTAAGGAGGCAATATAATCCTCATTTCTCTAAATTTTACCATTGCAAGCATAAGTTGTATGACCTATTCTAGTAAATGGTAACGTCATTTACTATTAGTATAGAGGTCACAAATCTAGCTCTACCAACTAGCTAAACAAGCTGACGCAACACAAAACAGATGTTTCCTACAATAAGACGGTTTCATAAGAGCAACTTCAGTAGGGCCTCTACTTGAGCCCTTAAACTCAGATTTGAGACCAAAGCAAAAAACTGAGCTCCAACAGAGCCCCTACTTGTCTCTCAAAAATAGGAGGCCTCTCAAATGAGGCCTCCAAGCCCTCATTCCTAGAGGCCCTGCTCCGGCTCTCATTTTGCAGCTTTCCTCGTTTTTTCCCGCACCAGTGAAACGTATTTGTATTTGAATTTAAATTTGAATATTCGTATGTGAATTCGGAATAAATTTGAATTTAAATTTGAATATTCGGAACAAATTCGGAACAAATTTGAATTTAAATTCGGAATAAATTTGAATATTCGTATGTGAATTCGGAACAAATTTGAATTTGAATTTAAATTTAAATTCAGAACAAATTTGAATTTAAATTTGAATATTCGGAACAAATTTGAATTTGAATTTAAATTTAAATTCAAAACAAATTTGAATTTAAATTTGAATATTCTTATGTGAATTCGGAATAAATTTGAATTTAAATTTGAATATTCGGACCAAATTCAAAACAAATTTGAATTTAAATTTGAATATTCGTATTTGAATTTATAAATTTAAGTATTGTCCCTCATTGTGAAATCATAAATATTTTATTGTGTATTGTGCTTTTGTCCATATATGATGCATATAGTGTGTGAGAAATAGAGGAATTGAGAAGCGGGGCCCTGTTTTAAAGGCTCCTGCTAGAGTCTGGCCAAAAAGGGCTCTCAAAAGTAGGAGAGCCTCAAATGAAAAGTAGGTCTGCTTTGGCGCCATTTCTTCTTTAGTTATCTAATAATTGACAGCATGACAGGCACAATAAACTCCAGCCCCCGCAACGAATCCTGCTTAAACTGCTTCATAATCTTTTTTTTGTTTTCAATTTATTTAAATTAAAAATTATTTAGAACATATTAAATTTTAATTTTTATTTATTTTAGCTTTTCTCTTATTCTTTTATATTGTTCGTAATAATATAATATTTTTCAGTATATTTAATTTTAAAAAGTAATAATTATTATAATATAATTTTAATCAAAAATCAAACTAAGCAAAAAAAAAAAGCCAGAAGGAGGACCACGCAACGCACGAAACGACGCGAAAAATCGCAACCCCACGAAGCTTCCACGAAGCTCACTCGCTCCACTTCCTCCACCCCTTTTATCTGCCCCTCCACCTTCGCGTCCATCCAACCCATCCCCATCACCATCCCCTCCTCAATCCTCCCCTCCTCCCGATCTCGTCTTCGGACTCCGTTTGCTTCCATTGTTTATTCGGCGTGATGAAGCTCTCCATCCAGTCGTTCGCCAAGAAGCTCTCCATCCCGTCGCCGAAGCGGACGTGGAGCGGCAAGAAGGACGGTCTGTCCAAGAATGGGAGCGGCAAGCGGGCCATCTTGCTCAGCGAGGCGCCGTCGTTCGCGTCTGCGTCGTCCTCCTCGTCGGACGACACACTGGCCAGGTCGACCCCGAGGTCCGTGCTCCCCGCGGAGATCTCACGGCAGGAGCTGGAGGCCGTGCTCCGGCGGCTCGGCCACGTGGAGCCCTCCGACGACGAGCTGGACGCCGTGGCGGCTATCGCCGCCGAGGCGGAGGCCGGCGAGGAGGACGAGCTGATGGAGGCCTTCAAGGTGTTCGACGCGGATGGCGACGGTCGCATCACGGCCGAGGAGCTCCACGGCGTCATGGTCGCCATCCTCGGCGGAGGCGAGGGCTGCAGCCTCGACGACTGCCGCCGCATGATCGGGGGCGTCGACGCCGACGGGGATGGCTTCGTCGGGTTCCAGGACTTCGCACGCATGATGATGACGGCGGCGACGGACGGCCCGAGATTCTTGTGATCCGTGACGTGACGGCACCGCGACATGTTCTGTTCTGTTCCGCTTGGTCCTGCCTGTCCCTTCGCGCCAAAGATTGGACGGCCGTGATGCGCTCAGGGAGTCTCTTGTGCGAGATGAGGTGTTTTGTGTGTGGTTCTTGCAACATTTTTTGGCGCGCATTACAGGAAGAAAGGCCAGGCGGGCACTAGTAGGTGCTAATTACGAATGACTCCTCTTCAACTCCCCAAAGGAGCATTACTACCAGCTAAGCCCCAATTTGTAAAATTTGTTGAGAGAGTAATGGCAAGGCGAAAGCTTCGTTCTTTGAATCTTTTTCTGCATTTTAATCCTACTTGGGGTTGTAACTCTGGGAGATACTACTGTGTCGGAATTTTATCTCTGTCGAGCTATGAAACATTCTTTCGATCGCATGTTTCAATTTAGTATACTGCATAGTCATTGAGGGAGATGCAGAGGAAAATCAAAGCCCCTCTAAACCGCTCCGGCTCCTGGTATTTTTTGTTTTCGATTTATTAGTCAGAAGTCACTTCTAATTATGCTCTTTTCTGGTTTTGTAATATTTTTCTTGTTTTCCCTATTTGCATTGTGCTTCACGATGTAACTTTTTTATTTTTTAATTAAATGATTAAAAAATTAACAGTTATTATAATATAATTTTAGCTAAAAATTAAAGTTATAAGCCAGAAGTGTAAAGCGGGAACTTCGCTGACTGGTGGAATGTTGGAGACTCCAATTTGCGTGTGCTCGATGAGACCAGACCAGACCGGTGCTAGCTTGTGATAACGTGGTGAGTTTACCGAGCAGCGTGGACGGTCGAATCCTTTTTTGTCTGTTTCCCGTTTCCCTTCAGGCATTTAGCATGTTTCTGGTTAGTTTCGTTAGCAATTAGCACACTGGAGTAGTAGTACAATTTTGGATAACAGTAACTTCAAGCATTCTCTGTCTCTTTTTTTTAGACGCACTTCAAGCATTCTTTTAGGGGACGTTTGTTTCAGCGATGAATTCTGATTTTTGATTAAAATTTTATTGTATCTGATTTTTTTACTATAGCTGATTTGGATTTTTAGGTATAATTAAATTTAAAAAAAATATAAAAATAGAAAAAATATGTTAGCTCATCACGGATAATACAAAGGAACACATGAAAAAAAAATATAAAAAAATTTAAAAAAATTCAGAAAAAGACGAAATACTGAATAGTGAAAAAAAAATTGAAGCTGAAACGAGCGGGACCTGATTCTTAAAAGGCTGCACATGCTTCCGTTTATCTTATCAGAAATGCTTCAGCAAGTTCCAAGATTAGGCTCATGACCTGTGATTTTGCAATCGTTTATCAGATGTTCTAGACATGGCATGCCATGGTAACCCCTGGTGTGACCACTTCCATTCTTCATTTTCTTTTGAGAGGATAGCTCCGCCACTTCATCAGATGGTCTCTCTCTCTCTCTTTTTCAGAAAATTGTGTGCTAATTCCAAACCTAACCTTGCCTTTTTCCACTGCTGTTCAAAAGAACTTTGTTTTTCCTGGAAGAACATTGCATGGCAAGCTTTCATTCACAAGTACCGCTCGTCCTCCAAGCGTGCAGTGCCGCCTTTCCCCCTCCTTTTTTATGCTTGAAGCAACACTTTAGTGTACAAAGAACCATGTCCCCAGATATGATTAGCAGCATACCTAGTACTTGATTGAAGTTGATAATCATACCCTAATCCATAAGACACAAGAGAGAAAAACACAATCATGCACTAGCCATATGTCCAAACGAGCTGC
Source organism: Melocanna baccifera (assembly GCA_036346265.1). NCBI lineage: Eukaryota > Viridiplantae > Streptophyta > Magnoliopsida > Poales > Poaceae > Melocanna > Melocanna baccifera. Next base: position 6,961,332 of record CM070678.1, on the reverse strand, counting down.
TAATGAGGAGAACGGGAATGGCCAACGTGGCAAGGAAGGCAGCTATATGATTTGAGTACTGTAGCCGAGTTTTTTAGTTTATGATTTATGATTTATAACTTATAATTTTTCTTAAATAAATAAACAAAACGATTTATTCGTCGTCGTTTCGAAATAACTTATCGAAATAATATTTTTAAAACAGTTTATCGATATTTGATTTATTTATATATACACTCATGTTAGAACAGAAAACTATAAATCACATCCATAAGTCATAATCCATAGATGAAAAGATTGCATCTATGGGCCTGTTCTTTCTGGCTGCGGCTGATGGTTTTTGGCTGCGGCTGATGGCTTTTTGGCTGTTTGCGACAAAGATTGCGGAAAGAGAGATACTCGCTTGCAATTTTTGATGATACAGATATTAGTTTTTTAATGTGTACTACAATTAACTTGTAGATCCCGTCTTAAAAAAATACTCAGTTTAAAAGTTAGTACTATAGCAAAAACTAAAAACAGCTTTTAGAAACCGCAAAGAACAGGACCATATATCATGAACCCAAAAGCAGATCTTTTTCCATACATGTACAAAGTAAAGTTATAGTAGCAATTGCCTAGCAAATGTTGCTGTCTTGCAGATGAGCTGGTAAACTGCGTTGGAGTTTCGTGACAGAAGCTCGAGGCGTAGCAGGCTAGCAGCATCCGTTGATTGACACAACTCTATTAGGCCCTACAAAAGGCCATAATTTTTACCAGAGGAAATTGCTCATCGATTCCATGCCCTCCGACGTCTTAGGTACCTTTATCTTTATATTTAATTAACTGACGGAATCTATTACATAATTGTGCAGTTAGATATGTATAATATTATCTTTTAAAAATATAGTTGTATTTATTATACAATTATAATAATTGTAATATCTATACATGATTAATTTTTATTGTTATAATTTGGCACCACTAAAGTAAGTGGTGTAAATCTTCTCTTTTTTTCTCTTGATTAATAAGAGAATTTTTATGAATTTTAATTTTTCTAATTTAAGGATTATTTTGTGATTTTCTAGATCTCCAAAGTGAAGGACAAGCCTTCACCAGTGTATATGTATATATGTAGGAAAATGATTATATACTTCTGGAAGTACATACTCTCACTTGTTATATACCACTTAAATGATGATGTTATACCTTTTTATTCTTTAAATATACTATAATAATGATTATAAGATACTCTAAAGTAAATTCTATAAAAAAAATTCATCAAAATATGTTTTTATAGTATAATTTGTGTATATATTTCTTTTATATAAAAAATGTATATAGTAAAAATAAAGGATTTTGATGAAAATTTTCAACCAAATCACAATGAAGTATCTTAAAATTAGTAAAAATTTTAGAATTTTTTAAATATCGAGTTTAACTAGTTTACTAACTAATTCAAACAAGTTTGAACTTAATTCTAATTGTAGTTACATTTTGTATTATAGTTTGATTGTAGGTATGTACTGATTATATATATATATATATATATATATATATATATATATATATATATATATATATATATATATATATATCAGCAAAGTATGTAATCTAAATTTGTGCATTTGAAATCATAGTGTCCTATTTCAATGTCATGTGTGTATATATACACCCATTTAGTTTTCCCCTTTTCGTTGCCATTATTTGCCCTTTTTTTGGGTTACTTTGTGCAGGCTAACCAAATCACTACTATTATAAAGCATGCTCTTAAAAAACACGAGGTCAAAGAAGAGTACTCTGACCAGTGATGCAGTTTTCGACCTAACAGGAGGGAATATTGTGCCATTGTTACTATAAAGTACAGGAGTGACAGGTCCTCTGTATTGAGCGACCTTGGCATGCTTATGAGCCATCAGTCCTCTGCGCACTGGTTGTGATTTCCCATGACATGAGATTAGCCTGCAACTTCCGTTGTTTACTTTCTCCCGGGGAAATCTCCCTGAAATTAAGTGAACCTTCTTGGCGGTTTCCAGGCAGACTGCAACTGCCCCTCCTCGCCTCTCCCGCTCGGTGTCACATCGCATCGCATCGCACCGCATGTGAGCGTTGATCAGGCCGTGACTATGGTCCCCATCCCGCTTGTCCTCGTCTGTCGCAAAGTTTCGCACTGACCTAGCTAGCCAAGTTTGTCTTCTTCACAGCGCTCTTTTTGAAATCAAGGGGAGAGGAGAACTTTTCTTTTGCAGATCGAGTACCACTGTCTTCAGCTGAAACCTCTGTCCGCGCGTGCAAATGCTTCTTTTTTTTTTTTATCTTTCCAATTATTTCTTTCGACTGCAGATGGTGTAACCTGTGCACGGAAAAGGGATCCAAGGCAGGGTTTTTGTTCTTTTGTTTCAGGCAAGGTTCTCCTGAGAACTTCCTTCCCCGTTCTTTCCTGCCCTGCTTCAGCGTCTTTGGAGAGGTGTCCAAGCAAAGCAGAGCATGGATGCCTTCTGGTTGGGCTGCCCTCTCTTTGGCCTTTTACAGTTGTCCTCTCATGTAGGACCACTGCACTGCACGGCTGCACCCAAATGCAGGCGTGATCATCCCATAATTCCAAGGTACTCAGTTGAATACTTTAAAATTTCAGTAAAAAATTAATTATATACAAGATATAATATATATATATATTAGTAATTAGACTAAATTCATCTTATTCATATCTAATCAATCTAAATTGATACAAGATCTTTTTGGCCTATTTCCCTCTCCTAGGCCGAAATTGGCTAAATTAAAGTCAACCACAGTCTAGCATTATTAAATAATAGTACGCAGCAATGAGGAGATAGAAAACAACTAAAAACTCCTCTAAATTATTACAGCAAAATTCATGAAGTGATGTCTAATAGTGTCGTACCGCTCCACCCTTTCCATGCATACTCAAGAATCATCTGGAAGGGGGAAAACAAAAGTGAGATAAAATCTCAGTAAGCAAACTATTTAACAAGTTAATTGAACTACAGTTGATTAAGCATCAACAATTAATTTCTTAATGACCGCATTTATATCCACAACCACAATTACTACCTACCATAACAAAGTATTAGCATACCATTCTCATTAGCCTTAATATTTTTCACAACCACAGTCGCCATCAACAATTACCACAAGAGAAATATCTTATGGCACAACCGCAACCACAACCATACCACAAGAGAGTGAACCTCACTCTACAACCACAACCACAACTCTCATACCACAGGTGACTCTCATGAGCTAATTTCACATAAGATCTCAGAAGATCATCGAACCCCATACTCCATGTGACTCTCATGAGTCAATTCCACATAAGATCTAAAAAATTGGATATATATGCAAATAATTCATCCATAACAAATTTCATATGCATGCAAATGAACCATTCATAAGGAAATACATATGTATGTATATGATCCACCGCATCATTACCCAACAAGATAAGAGTGTGCATCGTATTACAGCAATGTACGATGCTGTACTGGTACAGTCGCGTCTAGGTGCGGCGACATTCACGATGCAAATGACATGCTATGATATGCATGATATGACCATAATTGATTCATAAAAAATATAACCACATAGACTGCAATTGATTCATAAAGAATATTACCACATAGACCACAATTGATTCACAAAGAATATTACCACATAGATCACAATTGATTTATAAAGAATATAACCACATAGACTATAATTGATTTATAAAGAATATAACCACATAGACCTCAATTGATTCATAAAGAATATATAACCACATAGACCACAATTGATTCATAAAGAATATAACTACATATACCACAATTGATAATGGAGCACGTAGCACAGCAAGACATCTTGATTTAAAAGGAATTAATAGCCAATAAACCAATAATTAAAATAGAGATAGTAACATTAATAAGTTAAACTATAGCAACAGTCGCTACATTTACTTGCCTTTACCGAAGGGATGAAAGCCACAAGCACGGTCGAGAGCAAAAACACTTGTTCACAAGTCAGCACTTAGCACAAATCCATAATTTATCATTCACAACAGAAAGGTGAAGCACCACTACGCCCGAAACCCGACACTCCCTCTCAAACTGCCGTTCCCACGCTCAGCCCACTACAGCAGTGCTGATTGCCTTTTTCGTATTTTTTTAATCCACTAGTCAAACCATAGGAAACAATAACATTTTTGAAATCTACAGAATGAAGACTACAACTTTCATAAAGACACCATAATTTTATTCTGTTGTTAAAGCGATGTAAATCACTACGGAAAACAGAGGACTGAACCTGTAACAGAGTTTTGACTAGCAAGTTTCTACCGTTCACCACCCACTGTACACTGGTCTAAAATTTATGAAATTTTACCAGAAGCTAGATACATAGTCATGTACAACTTTTGTTATTATGAGGTAATTTATGAAAATCGTTAGAATCTCTGAAACTGCCCATGAATAGAGACTATATTCTGAATTCTCCATTGCTACATAGCAGAGTTTCAACCTCTGTAGAGCCCAAACCCCATGGCCTAAAATTCTAAAATAATATAGGAACTAGATCTCCGCGTCTTCTACAACTTTCGTGTTGATCGGTTCTGTAGGAAAAATCGTCTTCTATCCTTACTCTACAAAGCCCCACCGACTGCCCGAACCCTAAAGATCCGATAGAACAATAACGCGGTAAAGCTCACAACTCCTAAACCGTTCATCGGAACGATGTGAATGACAACTCTACAGAAACATAATGAAGTACTCTACAAATCTCTAGGTGGTGAAATCCCCAAATTTAACAGACAAAGTCTTCTAAAACGCAGAAAACCGCAGACAGCGCAAACCACCTGATTAACTAAAATCTAGCCTGATCAAGAAATCGCTAAGAACAAAAGGGATGGAAAATTGATGTTACCCTTGGAGATCAAGAAAAAAACCTCTGAACACCAGCACCAGAAAACTCTACTCCCTTTCTTCTCCTCCTTCTTCTTCCTCTTCCTCCTTCTCTTCTCTTCCCTTCCTTTTCCTCCTTCTCTTCCCTCTCCTTCTCCTTCTCTTCTCCTTCACTTTTCCAACAATGGCAACAGGGGAAAAGGGCTCTAAGGGAAGGAGGAGCAGGGGAGGGTCGCCCAAGGGGGTGGGGGGCGGCAAAGGGGGTGGGAGAGGAGGTGGCGGCTAGGGTTTAGGAAAAGGGGGAGGAGCGGCTGGGCCTTAGATGGGCTTGGCCTAGGCCTAAGGTGGGAGAATTCTCTCTCTAGGCAGCCCACAACTCTTTTTTATATTATTATACTATTTTTCTTCCTTTTAGACAAATCTCATAGCTCTCTCCGGCCTCCTGCAATTCACCGAAAAAAGGAATTCCATGAATCCGCTAAATATTTCCAGAAACGCTGAAACGATATTTAGGGTATTATAGCGCGCCCGGTGTACACCATGGAGTATAAAGCATCGGGAACCTAGCCGTCCTGGGCAACTTATATAGTATAAAAAATCACATGGTGCAACCTCATGTGCTCAGCATACTCTGCGGAGTATAAAGTATTGGGAACCTAGCCGTCCCAGACAACTCTATGGAGTATAAAAAAATCACACGGTACAGCCTCGCGTGCCCGACGTACTCTGCAGAGTATAAATCACCGGGAACCTAGCCGTCTTAGGCAACTCTACATAGTATAAAAAATCACACGATGCGGCCTCGCGAGCCCGATGTACTCTGCGGAGTACAAAGCGCTGGGAAGTTAGCCGTCTTAGGTAACTCTATGGAGTATGAAATAAATAGCACGGTGGCCTCGTGCCCCAGCATACTCTACGGAATATAAAACGACTAGGGAATCCATGGTGTGAACCTAACCCTAGTGAGCCTCGCACTTTTCACGCATTGCACCAGGAAGTTCGTCGTGCTACTTCGACTGACTACAGAAAGCATCTAGGCCCTTAGAATTTGGTTTTGGTAATTAATGATGATTTATGAATATGAAACTAATGTGTGTGTTAAGAATTATATAGACAAAGTCTCATATGTGAACAAAGATAAGAACAAGTTGCATGAAAATGGATATCGAGAAAGATCAAAATCAAGTTACATGAAATATAGAATCTCTTTTTTATTTTACCGAACAAAGTAGCTTTAAATCATGCTCTTGTGTCATTTGGATCAATTTAGGATAATGCATGCACATGAAAATAAGTTTTAAAACAAACAGTGCTTTCTCAGAAAAATTGAAAGTACCGCCGGTATAACTGCGGAACTACCAGAGTGCGGTAGTACCGTAGTACAAACAGTGAAACTACCGGACCACGGTAGTACCAAATTTTCAGCAGTACGTTTTTTCCAGAGAGCACCCTTGCTGTGGACTTTAACACGCCGAAATCGGTAGTACCGGGATTGTAATGACGGAACCAATACTGGCGGAACTACCGATGTTCGGTTGTACCAGGATTTTATAGCGGTATGTTTTTTTCCAAAAGGTACCCCTCCAAAAACATAAACTGCAAAAAATCGAAAGTATCGATATTAGCACAGCGGAACAACCGCGATGCGGTAGTACCGCACCGTCATGCGGAACTACCGTAGTGCAGTAGAACCGCATGTATAACGGTGGTAGTTTCGCATTATTTTTCAAACGGCTAGTTCTGACGCTCTGACATAACCATTACTGTGTGCTACAGTGAAGTGCGGTAGTTTCGAACTTATAACACCGGTAGTTCCGATTTACCTGATTTTTCAGAATAAATTTTTGCAAGGGCTAGTTTTGGTTGGTGAGGGCAGGGTTAAGATTATCGGTTCTGAAATTTTACCGGAGGGGGCCGGTAAGACCAAAATGCCCGATTTTTGGGTTTTTTCAGAGAATTTCGGACCAAAAAATTCAAATGAAATTTGAAATTTAAATGTAAACCGGTCGATTATCGCCGAAAATCGACCGAAATTTGTTGAAAAAATCGGGTAACAAATCGGCCGAAAAATCAAACATAGATTCGAAGTCCCCACCTCTTCCATTCCATCCGGCGCTGTCCACCGACTCCTCCGAGCCCATGGCCCGCCTCTTGCCGTCGCCGTCCGGCAGCAGCTGCCGCCTGTCGGAGCTCCTGGAGGAGTAGCACGAGCCCTTCTCCCTCGATGCGGCCGGCAGAGGCGCCATCTCAACGTGCTGGCTGAGGAGCAGCAGCGCCTCCTCCCAGGTGCTGAGGCGGCCGGCGGTGAGCAAGAAGACGCCCGCGAGCGGCCTCATCAGGCTTCTTCTCTCCAAGCGGGCGGAGAGATTGAGCCGCCATTGACTGGGGTGCCGTCGACCGCGAGAGGCAGAAGTTGCTAGGAGGCAGGCAATCAAGTGGGGGAACAGAGGCAAGCGGGCGGAGCGAAGGCGAGTGGGCGGCGCGGGCGGAGAGATTGAGCCGCCACTCGCCAGGGATCGAGGGGATGAGAGGCGGAACACCTAGGGTAAAGCTGAGGAGGCCGAATGGGCCAGTTTGGGCCAGGCTTCAATTTAAAGTGGGCCGAAAGTATTTGGCCGGTACGAATATTTACTGGGGGGTCCGGTAAATCCGATTTTCCCGATTTTCGTCCGGTTTTCATCCGATTTTCTAAACCCTGTGTGAGGGTATAAAGACCCCTTTACCAGCCTAAGGACAATGTGCTGAGCAAGTATTGAACACATTTGAGCCTAGAGCATTCATTCTACACCTCTTTCTCTCTTGTGCATTCATTTGAGATGTTCTTGAGCCTTTGCAAGTGCATACACATTCTAGATTGATCCATTGCACTTAAGCTCCGTAAAGCGAAGTGTGGTCTATTACTCTTGGTGCTTGCCGGCACCTAGACGGCTTGGAGGTCGATCGCGAGGTGATATCTTCAAAAAACTTGTGAAGAGGCCCAAGAAAATTATGAGTGGTTCGGTCCTCATCATCTCCGGAGAGGAGCAAGAGCAACCACTAGTGATCGAGGAGTTGAGGCTTAATTTGTGGAGCCGGTCCAAGAGCATTTGGGTTATCCACAACGTAGACTAGTGAAGATCGATAAGTCTTCGATACCACGAAAAAACATCGCGTGTCTCTTTGTGATTATTTCTACACTTTCCTTTAGCAATTACATTTTGTTGAGAAATTTGATATATTGACTATCATTACTTGTGCTTGTGAGTTTATTGTTATATCAATTGCTTGTGGCACTTTAGAGTTTCTAAAATTGAGTAGGTTTGGTTCATCTAGCACACTTGCTTAGCGGTCAATTAATATTGTTTGTTTAATTAGGGAAGAATTTTTAAAACCTCTTATTCACCCTCTCTAGTTGGTTATCTTTGATCCTACAACTACATCATGGTCATAGATGCTTTGTCCGACCACCACGCGGTCGAGATCTCGTCCGACCGTTGCATGGTCGTACAATAGGGGGTATAGGATATCCTTATCCATGGGAGAAGGTAAGAGTTAGAGAGAGAGAGAGAGAGCGCTAACCATAGAAGAGAGCTTGTATGTAAATGAGTTGATCTGATCCTCTCATACCCCCCTTAGGGGTTTATCCACATGAATAGGGTAGAATGGAAAATTTTCATTCTACTCCTTGATAATTACAAAAAGTGAGGGTACATTGGTATATTCATCTATACTATTGGGTCTATTACAGACTGGGCCTATTCTAAGGTCCAATTACGGGGGGCTGGAATGCTGGATCACCCCCACAACAGTACTCCCTCGACATCGAGCGCGAAGGTCTCGAGGGGAGAGCTACCGTGATCGATTGCCCCAGCCCCCCGTCTCCCGCATCAGCACAACATGCATCTATAATGATTCTAAAATTTTTGCACAGTAAATTGATTATATTCTGATGACTGATGTATCAATTATTTAGAAACTATGTAAATATTATCAAGTCTTTCTTGTAACTTGATGTGTTGGACACTTAAATGATTTGATCTCCTTTGGTGTCTGATTGTTAGATCCATGTTTTATTTAGCAGTTTAGATAACATTATTTAAGTTGTTTAGCTAGAGAGCGTTCAACAAAATATGTTATTGATAAAAGCAGTTTTGAACTTCTAATTGTTGAACACAAAAAATCTGATAAAGAGAATTATCTTTTTTACTTGATTAAAGCATCTCGTTGTGATTGTACAACTCTATTGTATAATTATTTAGATTTAAATTTTTACTCAGATTAGTAGTTTCAAAGAAACTGTTCATCTTTAATTACAGCAATTATGGTTAAAACTATCAACCTTTGAGTTCTGTTCTTTACTCATTGCTGAAGTTACTTCCTTTTGTATGCTTATATGCATGAAAGTTCATGTCATATTCATGTAGTAATTCTAAAAGTTTGGTTCCCTTTATGAAATGGTCTACAATTCAATTCATGTTGCTTAGAATTTTATGCTATGTTAATTTTTAGTTATTTTATATTTTCTTTATATTATTTAGGATGTTGTTACTAGTATGAATAATTGTACTTTAATTTTTACTAATATGAATCGTTATATTTTCTATTAAATAATATTTTTATAACTTTAAATACATATCTTAAAATTGCTGGTCCGCCACTGCCCAAATGCACCCTCTATTTCAGCCTTCTTTACGGTTGCACGTCCGCGCACCACGCAGCCACGCACGGCACGGACCGTCTATGGTTTGTAACGCACGCCCCACCCACCACTAGGTGCTACTCGGGCTGGACAGGCAGCGCCCCAGTGTACAACGTTACATGTCACATCAGGGGTAGATCCACCGCCCGGTGACCCGGGCGGCTACTCGGGCTCGCCGACGAGCAGCCCTGTTAATGCGAAGTGCTATTTAGGTCTTGACTAGTAAAGTGCCCGTGCGTTGCAACGAAAAACTAAATAAAAGTGATGCATACTATCAAATAAATGTACGGAAGCATTATGGCTTCATCGAAAGCCTGTAAAGAAAAATTTAGCAAATCCATAATACACATAGAATGATTAAAGAAAATTTTAGCAAATCCATAATGCACATAGAATGATTGGTCCAACTGAAATGAAAAAACAAGAGATGCTGGGGCAACTTGAGCATAATCATGCTAAGAACAAGGAACTCTTGCAACAGCTCGAGTGGAATCATGCTAAGGAAAAGGAACTCTTAAGGTCATGATACCCTTGATAATAAGCTCACTTATTGTCACTAACCTAACAATTAACCGAAACTAATACAATGGATGACATCTCATGTTCAAGTTCATATTCCAAAATAAATTATTGTGCAGAAAATATCATGGTAAGTTACCAATAAATCATCCCCACACACTTCACAATTAGCAAACCAATATGTCCAACAATGACAAGAAAGAAATATAGACGTTTGACGTGAAGTAATGCCGAAACCGGATGAGAACTATATGACTTCCACTACAAACAATGTACTCAAATTACACAATTGTAGCATGTGGTGTCATGAGATCACAACAACGTTTATACTCCAGTGAGAAAAATACGCTCGTCTTTATAACCAAATATGCACATATATAGCCTTAGCTTGAGCAACGCATGTCATCAGCAAATGAGCTTGGCCTATCATCCATAAAGTAGAAAGTGGCACAAACTTGCTTTGCAAGGTTGCAAGCCTTGTCGTGAGTTCGAATCTCATAATAGAACACGGAGAAGTTGAGGCAAGCCCAAGTCGATGGGATGAGTAGGAGCCAGTTCAACAAGAGCAATATCCTACGAAGTACTTTGTACAACAAACTATTTCAGGATAAACATGTTATTTACTTTAGTAGACCAAAAATAAAGATCATAAAAGATAATCCAACAATTACCACAAGCATAATCATAACAAATCTACCATTGGCGATAAAACTACAAGGCACTGATAGCTCAAGCAATTATTGTACAAACATTGTAATGATTAACAAACTAACTGGCTGCCTTGTAGGCGCCATTGTGCTCTCATTGCTTCCTTCCTCTCGTACAGTCTTGAATTCAGAAGGTACCTACATAAAGTTAGAAATTAACCTATCAGAATTATTTGAAACTATTTTTCAACTACAGTACTATTACCTTGACGGTGGCCTTACCTTGACGCAGGCGTCGTGGCCGCGAGGTGGGCCGGCGTCTTGGAGCATGCACCGTGGCGGCGGAGAGGGCGAAGTGGTCGCGGTCTTGGCAAGCCCAGGTGGGAGGCGGAGCGGAGGAGGAGGCGCGGGGTGGGAGAGGGGAGAGGCGCGGGGAGAGGAGGAGGCGCGGGGTGGGAGAGAGGAGGAGGCGGCGGCGGCGGGGCGGAGGAGGCGGCGGCGGGGAAGGGAGGAGGAGGCCGGGAGGAGGGAGGAGGCGGCGGGGAGAGCGAGGGAGGAGGCAGCGCGCGCGCGGGGGGGGAGGAGGAGGCGCGCGGGCGCGGGGAGAGCGAGGAGGCGTGGGGCGGCGGGAGGAAGAGCGAGGAGGAGGCGTGGGGCCGGCGGGGGGAAGAGCGAGGGGTAGGCGTGGGGGCGGAGGGGTGATGTTGGAATTTTAGGGTTTAATCAGATCGTGTGGCTGAGAAGAGAGGAGAAAGATCGAATGGTTAAGAAGTGAAGGAGGGTGGACGTGACGGCAACCACCAACTCCTTCTTTTTAAATAGTAAAGATTATTTGACGCGCTCGGCTGGCTCCGCCCCTGCGTCACATGCAGCGCCACGGCTGTTGCGGCCGCCTCGTCGCGTGGGCGTGCCGCGCAGCCGCGGTCGACATCGCGCTGGCCGTCGCGGTTGCCCCGTGATGATTGCGGTACCACTCTGCTGCACAACGGGCGCGATATGGCGAATAAGGCCGGCGCGGCGTGCCCGCCAATCGGGAGACGATGGGGGTCAGGGTCGTACAGCACTTGCATGCCTCAACTCTGCACATTACAGCTGACGTCTAATGCAGCCACACAACAAATATACGCGATCCAGATCCACCGAATTGAAGGAGGCTACGCTTCTCAAACTACACACGTCACTCAGAATCTTGTGGCCAGTTTTTTGGGAACCAAAAAACGCTCGCGCAGATGACACAGCAAAGATTTTTATCCTGCATCAGCATCACCAATGAATTCTCCATTAGCATCCCATGGTCTAGCCTCAAAAGACTTCCCGATCATACTCCTCTTCTTGTTTACCGTCCCATCATCACGTGCATATTCAGGGAAGTAGCCCAAAAAAGATTTTGTTCCAAGAGAATTGACTCCTTCAAACAGAAACTCCATCACCAATTCCTGAATGTTAAGGCAACAAGTAGATCAACAAATACCACAAAATAAGTCAAAAGTAAGTGTAAATACAATGATCGCCAGAAAGCAACCTTGGCGTGACTTTCACCAATTAGCTTCTTCAAGAGAGGATAGCCAGGATCCTGCCCATAGACAATGCACAAGATTAACGAAAGATCCTTTGTACAAGTAGTTTTACAAAGGATAATAACTACCTAGTGAGCAGTAGTAGTTTGGTGCAAGTAATACTCAAATACAAGTCAATGAATATATAATTTTCTAATCGCGCAGTTTTGATGGAAGAACAAACCTTTTCAGCTCTCCACGTGAGATATTTATGTTGTGCTTCTTGATTACGAACAATCTTTGCTTTGTCATTTTCTTTAACTGCTTGATCCATTAACTCGAGCCAGACCTGCAAAGTCAGAACACTGAAAACCGATGGCCGCACACCACAGAATAATTCTTCAAGAAATTCGGCATAACAACTTATATTGACAGAAAAAGAGCAGAAATCTTGAAATTACACGTTTTCCCATGAATGTTCTCAGAAAATTAATAAAATAATCGGTGCATACCATATAGTAATCCGTTAAAGCTGAATGTAGAACTTGGTGGTTGCATTCAGTTGGCTCAAATATGGTCCAGATCACAATTGGAGAGAAGAATCTCAGCGACTCGCTTGTAATCTTGCCACCCCAAGGCAGAAGCTGCATTTCTTCTAAATAAAGATACCGAGCTACATATAAACCTAATATAGGAAGATTTATGAGGTAATACGTTGGGTGAAGGACAAGACCCAATTACCTCACTATACTTCTGTACAAGAGGCATCAAATTCCTGTAGTACTTCTCTTTGTATTCCTTGTGTACAGTGGTATCATACAAAGGATTGAGGTCCCTACGTGTAGATCAAATAATCATTCAAGTCATAATTACATTCGAGTTTACACACAGCACGAATAAAAACACAACAAATTTTACTTGCAATTAATGTCAACCATTTTCTGACACTTACAAGAGAACAATACTCTGTGCAGGAGTTGTAAAAGCGTTGGCGCAAAATATAGGAAGATCGTGGTCAGGTTCAGAGAAAGCAGCAAAGTCAAGAACCTGCATAGGCATATGCATCATAAGTATAGTGGATCATCTGCCTGATAAGACCTTCAACAGTAAATAGTAAGCAAGAATGGTAAAATGAGAATCCGACAACCTAACCAGGCAGTTCATTGTTTGCCGCATCACCAAAAACACAGTCATAAATCCTAAGAAAGCCCAAATTAAAGTGACAATGGTATTTCTTGTGAATCCTGTTGAACAATGACTAAAAATAGATGCTCCAAATCACTCTGAAGCAGAACCAAGAAAATGCTTAAACCAGCATTAAAATCAATATTAATTTGGGAATAAAGAGAACAGTTCAGAAAAAAAAACATTACTAGATTATTAAGCAGTCAAAGGCACTACAGAAATTTTCAGGTACCAAATCCTTATTAAAGACACTTGCATGCCAGAGGAACTTGAGGGCATTAGGTCAGTTATGAGGTAGCTGACGGCGAATTGTGGAATGGATTAACAGTGTCATCAAATATAAGTACATGAATTAACTTAAAATGCAAATCAATTTGTCAGTTCGTATTTTTTCTGGAATAGTTCTTGGAGAGTTTTAGTCCTCAAAAAGTTCTTGGAGAGTTTTGGTCAAGGAAACTTGAACTGAGAGCATCAACACAGACGGAGTACCTGAACTGAGCTTTTCTTCTCAATTGTCAAGCTGCGCAGCAGTCTAATTTTGGGGGCACTGAATGAGAGAGCACTGAAAACAGTATTATCATCCTTGGCTTTGATGAGCTTGAACTTGTCCTGAATGCATGAGACAAGACAAAGTTGATATGTGCAACGAGAAAGAAACATTGACAGCAAGTACCACGCTAGTTGATATCATAGGAAGACCTGATTTTTCTGATGTTTAAGATTGAAAATCGCAGAATAAAATGTTCGCACTTAGTAGCCTGCTTCTTCACCAGATGTTAATATACTAGTGTGTGTGATCTCAAGTAGAAGCAAAACAAGTATTCTCAGTCGGGGCCTTTATTATATGACAAAGTAGCAACAGTTCAACATTATAGATTAAATAACTAAATCAATCGAATGTACAGAACGGGTTGTTTTGCAAATATTTGAAGTAGTATGTACAAAATGCTCCGAATAAAAAACAACTAATCGCAATGACATGGTTGCAAGTGAAGAAAGAAGGCCTTTACTTGGATCATTGTTTGCAAGAGATTTGCCCGCAGAGTCAGATTAAGACCAAGCACCAAAATTTCAGCTGATAGTAGCAAGCACAATTTCTTACGGACTGAAATTTACCAAGTAGGAGCATCTAGTTCAACCTACTAGTCCTGCTATGGACACACACTAACATGCATCCAAGCTATAATTAGCAACTTTGTGCATGGTAGTAAGCAGTGAGTAGCAGCATGACCCAAATCACGTGGACAGAAACATTCAAGCCCGTTTCATTGCATGAAAAACAGGTTCACATAGTACAAACAGGCTCAAGAAGGAGAAGAGATGAGCTGGGGTAGCAATCACCTGGGAGGGGTGAGGGGTGAGTGTGGTGCGGAGAGAGGTCTGCTCCAGCGCGAAGTGGACAAACTTCTGGTACGACAAGCCGGCGCCGGCGCCGCTCATGCTCGCCTCCCAGCTGGTTCGGTGGTGCGACTCCGTCCGAGAGAGAGGAGAGGGGAAAAGCTTCAGCTACATTCTACATGGGGGACCTTTGCATTCTGTCCAACTAGACCATATTAATTCGCTCTCACCAGTCACCACCTCATGTGTGCAACTCGGGACATGTATGCCAACGCTCTAGTTTTTTCAGCGCGGTCCTAATGGCGTAGGCCTGTGCCGCGTAAACTGCACACGGATGAATCTCTGACCATCTGGACAGGGTGTTGGATATTCTTCCCGGTCGTATAATGGACAGGGTGTTCGATTTTTTCCTCGTTAGGCCTTGTTTGGGCTTCCCGGAAAGGGCAGGCCGGCCAGGCCTACGTAGTGCATCGCAGCAACGCTCGCGTCATCGCATGGCAGTCATCTCGCACCGGTTACCACTCGTTTCGGACTAGTATAAAAACTTTACGGTATTGCAGCAGCGCTCGGATTACCAGGTGCCTTCTGACATAATTTGTTATGACCATGCCATTTCCAGCGATAGTAGTATATTCAATTCAAGCAGGTAGGTACATGAGCAGAAATTACATCTTATCGTTTGCTCACTAGATAAACATATGTGGATGCGCAGTCCAATCCCGTCGTGATGCCAATCGTTGCTGTATAACAATAGTATCCGTCCAATTTCTGAAGAATATTCCCAACTTTCATCCTCAGCTCGTTGTCAGTAGCTAGTCCATGTTCCGATATACACCGCAATCTTAAAAAATGTCCGAAAATGAAAGAAATACCAACGAATATATGTTGGTGGCTTGGTGCTACACTAGTAAATAGTAACACTCTGAAACAACCTGACAAAAGTGTTTGCTTCTCCAGAGAGATTCCAGGTCCTAACTTAAAATTGCAAGTGTTACTAATGTTCTACTCCACTACGCTTCGACTTGACAGGCTTATGTATGTGCATTGTGCGCCAAATATTTGAAGCAGCATGTCTGAATAAATTGAATATCACATGTGTGCACCCCTTCAAGCACACTCAAATTCAGCTAAAACTGGGTTATACAGCCTCCAGTTGAAGTGTACTTTTTTCAATTCAGTTAAACAGAATTATACCTCTCCAGTGGAAAGTAGAAACGTATGCGGTAATTTTCAACGAAATTGGACAATAAAATGAAAAGGCAATCCAGACTCCAGTGCCAGAGTCTATATCTAGTTACATCAGATTCTCCTCAGATCCAACTGCGGAATGACACACAAAAAAGAATAGGATTAGATGAAGTCCAGGTTATGGACATCCAGATTCCGAACAATGAAAACAAGAAAGCAAGGTCCAAAACATTCCAAGCGTGTCTAGTCATCACAAACGCTCGAAGAACAATTAGCATCTCTAAAACCAAAAGCAGGTCAAAGAATGCACAGCCCAAATAAGGCGACAACCGTGAACCACGGCTTTTTAGCCTCCAATTTCCAAATCTGTATAGAAATCAATATTCGCGATTTGCAATTATTAGTCAAAAGAACCTAGAGCTAGCGATCTTGCCTTTAATCGTTCTATATACACTTCATTTCCACCGCACACGGCAGGCACGCTCGGATAGAAGAAGAGGTTGGGGGTCGGGCAGGAAAAGGTCGAACAAACTCCATTGATCCAAGAACCTAGGGCTATGCGATCTTGGCGAAACCGCCGCCTCCTGCCATCATGACTTTGAACTCCTCGAAGGAGATGAGGCCATCGCCGTTCTGGTCGACGCCCTCGATCATGCGGCGGCATTGCTGGACGGTGGCCTTCTCCCCGAGGCCGTGGAGAACGCGCGCGAGCTCGGCGGCGGAGATGGTGCCGTTGCCGTCGGCGTCGAAGACCCGGAAGGCGTGGCGGAGGTCCTCCTCGACCGCGGCCGCGTCGCCGGCCGCGGTGGCGTTGAGCGCGGCGAACTCGTCGAGGCTGATGAAGCCGTCGCCGTCGGAGTCCGCCTCCGCCATCATGCGCGCCAGCTCGTCGTCGGAGGCCGCGTGGCCCAGGCTCTCGAACAGCGCGGCGAGCTCGGACCGCGAGATCCGGCCGTCGCCGTTCGAGTCGAACTTGCGGAACACCCGCTCCATCTCCTCCTCCGGCGTCCGCGCCGGGGATCCGCCGCTGGACACCGGGTCGGCATGCGGCGGCGGCGGCGACTTGGAGCGGCTGCGGCGGCGGAACAGGGAGGGCATCTTGATCTTGCCCATGGCTTTGCTTTGCACGGGAGGGCGTCCGCTTGGGTTATTAATCTGCCTTTGGCTTTGGCTTCTTTCGGTGGTTGCGGATTCGTTTCACGGGGAGACGGCGCTATTTATAGAGATAAGTTTGAGGGAAGTGATGCGGGGCGTCTTCCATTACAGATTCGGAGTCGAGTTGTGAAGGGAAGGCTCGGAGGAAGGTGCGACGCTGTGCGTGGCGCGCGCTGGCGGTTGCGTGTTTGGGCTATGGCAGGTGGGCCCGGTGATCGGGTCTGGCGGAAGAGTGGATTACGGATACCGCAAACGGTTGGCTTGGGTTTTATGCTTTCTAGTACCGGGTGTTTGCATTGGTTTTTTATTTAGATAGGCTAAAGTTAATATAAATATGTTAGTTTTTATAAGTTATTTCTATAAATCTTTACTATTTAAAAAGAAGGAGTTGGTGGTTGTCGTCACGTCCACCCTCCCTCACTTCTTCACCATTCGATCTTTCTCCTCTCTTCTCAGCCACACGATCTGATTAAACCCTAAAATCCCAACATCACCCCTCCGCCCCCACGCCTACCCCTCGCTCTTCCCCCCGCCGCCCCCATGCCTCCTCCTCGCTCTTCCTCCCGCCGCCCCCACGCCTCCCGCTCTCCCGCCCCCGCCTCCTCCTCCCTCCCCACCTCGCGCCGCACTTGCCCCCGCCTCCCTCGCTCTCCCGCGCCGCTCGCTCTCCGCCGCCCGCCTCCTTCCCCCCCCCCCGCGCCACCGCCTCGCTCTCCTCCGCCCCCCCTCCTCCCCCCCCCCCCGCGCGCCCGCCTCCTCCTCTCACCTCGCGGCGCCGCCTCCTCCTCCTCTCTCCCAGCGCGCGCCTCCACCTCCAGCCCCGGCGCCTCCTCCTCCTCCCCAACCCCACGCGCGCCGCCTCCCCTCTCCGTCCCGCGCGCGCGCCTCCTACCCCCATCCTCTCTCTCCTCCGCCGCCGCATCCTCCCCTCCTCCGCGGCCAAGACTTCGTTCAGACGGTGGCGCCGGATAAGAAGCCGGGCGCGCGCGAGGTGAACGATGGACACCGGAAGACAAAGAAAGCGCCGCAACTCTCCGAGTACCCGAGCCGGAGGAGCCGGAAGCGGTGCTCAAGACGATCGAGACCTTCCGTTGGTGGTGTTCGCCGGGGAGGTGCGGCACCTGGAGGACCGACTTGCCGACGCCGCCATGGGCCGCGCCTTCGTCCTCCAAGTGGTGATCCCCCACTCCACCCATGGCGGTCCAACTGGTGCTCCTCCTCGTCCTCGCCTACTCCGCCGCGCCGCCGCGGTTCTACCTCCCGGCATCGCTCCGCCGACTTCCACAAGGTCCCGCCTTTTCTTCTCCTCCCTGCTCTCCCCGTCTCTCGCGCACTTCCTTCAGGGTTGGGTTGGTTCTTGATCCGGGCGAGTCTTCACGCGCTGAAATTACAAATGAATCGTGCGTTTGTGTTGTTGTGTCGTGGTGATTTGCAGAAGGATCTGCTCACCGTGAAGGTGAACCAGTTGAGCTCCGTCAAGACCCAGCTGAAATTATTGAAATTGTTATGCTCTACAAGGTTACAAAACTGTTTGTTGAAATTGTTAGTTTGCATTAGATTTATTGTTTAATATAGTTGTTGATATAATGACATGCTTATGTGCTATGTGCCTGTGTCATATTCGATTCGCATGTGTCCGAAGTGTTAGCAGCAGTCCTGATCATGCAATGCTCATATTATCCAAGTGTTCGATATCCGAGAAAGGTGGTATCTTTGTATCTTAATATATTATTCTTGTGTTGTATTTTGGCTAGATATATATAACCTTATTGAGTAATGGGTAAATGATTTCTTGTAAGTGTTTCAAAATTCATTTAGCATGCATAATACAACGATATGTATTCGAAGCCACCGTAATGTTCCATAAATTCATTCGAAGCCACCGATGAAAAAGTAATGTTCCATAAATTCATTCGAAGCCATCGTATGTCGTAGATGATTTCTTTGTCGATTCTCGAACATTACTCGGTGTTTCAAAAAGTAGTGCACCTATTTTTGATCACTTCATTTGGGTAGATGATTTCTTTGTAAGTGTTTCAAAATTCATTTAGCATGCATGATAGTTGAAAAATTAATCTATTATTAGGTGTTAGTTATAAACATTTATGCATGGTGTGCTTTGTTTCATTGTTCATGTTCCTTCTTATTTAGAGCATGTAAAAGTTAAATGTGTTCTTGTAATAGCCAAATTATATATATCAGGAGTTGCTAATAATTTGTTTGAGGTAGCTTTCACAATCCACATTTTTATTAAGCTCTTTTTGTGATGTCATGCAGGTTGTACTCCTTTACATTGGGCTGCTATAAGAGGAAATTTGGAAGTTTAGTGTGGACTAGAATTGATTTCATGCACTCACAATTATTCTTATTTCCTATTTTTTGAACATCTCCCCCTTCTTTTGGAGTTGGTTCTCCCAAGTACTTATTCAGTAGTGTGTGCATTAGGTACTGATTTCAACTCCACTAACGAAAGTTTCATTCTCTGCTTTTAGTCTAATGCTACAAAAGTAAGCTTTGAAGAGAAGTACTGCTCAGGGAGGTCAGGAAAGATTGGATATGCCCCTATCCTGTTTTGTTTTGTTGTTATCCTCATCATCCTGTTCCTGAACTCGATTATTTTTGGTGAGGATTGCTTGTGAGCTTTTATTATGTATGTTCAAACTTGAGACTTGTGAAGCCTTTGTTCATCATCTGACCTGATCTTAAAACCTCGCCAGCTCCTAATTTTTCTAGAATCACGTGTGTAATCGAAATGGCTAAAGGTAACCAAAGAAGGCAATGTGCGGTTAAATGAAACCATAAGGCCAGATAATTTCACTAAAAGCTACCCTGCATCTTACGTTATAGAAATAATCAAGGAATTTGTCTAAACATTACAGCACTAGACAACATTCGCCACCCAGAAGCTAAAAATCGCTGATGATGAATCACCCAACCGTCGTGCACTGGTTCATTGTGGTCGTGGGCGGCGTGGCGGGGTGGGCACCGATCGCGGCGAAGATAGAGGAGGAGGAGGAGTCGATGGTGGCGGCGACGATTCACGCCCGTGGAGGATGCGGCGGAGGAGGAGAGAGGAGTGGGGGGAGTAGGAGGCGACGGTGCGGGGGACGGAGAGGGGGAGGCGGCGGTGCGGGGGATTGGGGGAGTAGGGGAGGAGGCGTCCGGGGGGTAGAGGAGGAGGTGGCGGCGGCGCGGGCTAGGGAGGAGGCGGCACCGGGAGGATGATGCGGCGGCGCGGGGCGGAGGTGGCGAGGCGGAGGAGGAGGAGGCGAGGCGGCACGACGGCGGGAGTTGCGATGGAGAAAGGCGCACGGGTTCGGTTGGGAGGCAAACGGGAGGAGGCGAGGCAGCGGCGCGGGAGGGGCGATGGAGAGAGGCGGAAGGTGCGCGGCGGGAGGCGATGGAGAGAGACGGAGTAGGGAGGAGGTGTCCGGGAGGGTAGAGGAGGATGCGGCGCCGGGAGGAGGATGCGGCGCGGGGGGCGGAGGTGGCGAGGCGGAGGAGGAGGAGGCGGCGAGCGCGCGCGGGAGTCGCGATGGAGAAAGGCGCATGAGTTCGGTGGGGGCGGGCGGAGGAGGCGAGGCGGCGCGCGCGCAGAGGGGCGATGGAGAGAGGCGGAAGGCGTGGCGGCGGGAGGCGATGGAGAGGCGGAAGAAGAGGCAGGAGGAGGCGGAAGCGCGAATGCGGGAGGATGGAGAGGCGGAAGGCGAGGTGGAAGAAGAGGCAGGAGGAGGCGGAATGAACACAGCGCACGGGGATGGGTGGTGTAGGAGACGGGTTTTAGGGTTAAAGGGTTTAGGGTTAAAAGAGTTTTAGGTGTGACATTACAGTGCACTACTTTTTGAAACACCGAGTAATTCAAAACTCCGAGTAATGTTCCATAAATGCATTCAAAGCCACCGATGAAAAATTTCGGTAGAATGGTGTATAAGATGGTTCAAGGCGTTTTGAATGTCCAGTCCGTGGATCATATTTTGTTATACAAAATAGTGAGTTTGAACATACATTTTTGCTTACATTTCACAATATTCAAATGATAACTCAGACCACTTAATATATACAATGGAAAGAGTTATAGTTGGATACTTAGATGTACTGGATTTCCCTTAAGTATGAACCAACGGCTTAAAAGGATAATGCCAGATTTTGTATTATGTATGCATTTAGAATGGGGTAATATAGATGTTGCTACCAGATTTTGTATTATGTATGCATATTTGATAGTATGCATCACTTTTATTTGGTTTTCCGTTGCAACGCACGGGCACCTTACTAGTCAGTATTATTTATCAGTTACTACTTTACATTTTTGTATGTTGTAACATACTTTGTATTTTATTATTTTACAATTCTGTAAGTATATAGCGATTCAAATGTTGTAGTGTTTTTTGTTATACCATCTTTTTTACATAATACACTCAGTAAAAATCCAAAAGTCAATATGAATACCCTAGCTTCTATTAGCTACCATTATTTATCAGTCATAGCCAAAAGACATCATCAAAAGTCAATACGCACAAACTCATCGTTGGATCACTTGTGCCTAGGATATATTTAGTAGGTTTTGTGTAGTTCAACTAGAATGTCGAATGGTTTTAAGGAAGATATGGGGTGGGTTCTTTTAGTCTACGATTTATGATTTTTAGCTTAAAATTTTGAATACTAGTTGTTCATGAAAGAGAGTACGAAAAAATACTTGTGTGAAATTTCGGATATATGAAGTTGATATAGTGTCTACTATAATTGATTTATAGACTCCGTTTTAAAGAACACACTGTTTAAATACTATTTATTATAAATAAGTCAAAAACCATAAATAGTTTTTGTGATCGTGCTTCCGTCTGTTCTCACCAAAAAAAAAAGTAGAAGTACACATAATTTGATGACAAATATGCGTTATTTACCTCTTTCGTCTCGCACAGAAGTTGCCGCTTCTACCTTGAAGCACACACAGGAGAGGAAAAAAAAACGGGCGAAGGCATTACTTGTCCCAATAAAATACTCAAGCAAATTCATGCAAACTCTATGACTTGATCATGGTGTCAGTCACGTGCAAACTGTAGTTGCTTATGTTGTGGCCTCTCTATTAGTTTTGTGCACGACTATCTGCGGACTTATTTGCTTATCTTCTAGTAGTTTGGACACATATCATTTGAAATATTTTTTTATTCACAAAATCGGCATGTAATGCACTGGTTCGAAAGTTAAGACAAGCCAATCAAATGCTTAGGAAAATAGAGCATATACAGGGGCCGCTTGAACCGGCTAATGGTTGCGGTTTCTAGCTGTAGCTTCTGACTTATAGTTAAACTGTTGTGTAGCGGTTGTTAGTTTTTTTGAGTCATTCAATAAAAAAATAAAGAAAAGTAAGAAAAAATAAAAACAATGAAGAAAAGTGAGAAAAAAATAAAAACATCGCTATATTTCTATGGACAATAGGAAGAAAAAGAAAAAAGGGGCAAGATTAGAAGCCAATATATTCTAAATATCTTATGATTTAAAAAAGTTAAAAGCCAAAAAAATTAAAAGATAAGTCGTTTAGAGTGAGACCATAAGCATTCTCGGTAGAAGAATAGTTTTGCATTAATACTATATCAATTGTCAACGCGCGAGCATATAATATAAAATTACACATCACGTATAATTTTCCAAAATCGAAAGTTTTTTGTATGCATGCTTTTTACAAACGCAAGGCAAATGCAACCCTGGTTCAATGTTTACTCATATAAACTGTTCACAGTCTGACAACGGAGCCAAGTTCATAAAAAAGCACCGCGGCAACGCTATACGCATGGCTCCTCTAGATCGACACATGAAGGCCCTGTTCCAAAGTATCTGCCTTTTGTCTTTTGGTTGTAACGGCATTATAGCAGAAATTAATTTTTTCCAACTGTTTAATTAAAGAAAAATAAAAAAAATAGAAACATCGTTATAGCTTCACGGGAAAAAAACTACATTAAAAAGCAAATGTGTTTTAAACAGCTTGTACCTTATAAAAGCTAGAAACCATCGTGATTTAGAATGGGGATGAAGACACAACATGGTCACAATTCTATGTATGCATATCACTTAACCATTTGTTCATTTTATTTTAAAAAAACCATGGAAAGCATTGATAAGACCCTGTTCAAAATGGCTTTTTAGATGACTTTTGGTTTTATCTTCTTTGGAAAACTGAAATAAACAGGGCAGCTTCTCCAAGCGACTTCTTAAAGCCACTTCTTTAAACGGCTTTCCGAGTCTGACGCCGTTTCGAAAAAGCACAGTCAAAAGCCTTCAGCCGACGCCATTTTAAACAAAATCTTAGGCCCGTTCAATCTAGGTTTTTTAACAGCTTCTGGCTTCCAGCTTTTGGTTTTTGACTGAAATTACATTGTAGTGTCTGTTAGTTTTTTATGAGTCATTCAATTAAAAAAATAAAAAAATATTATTATATCTCTACAGACAAACATATAAAAAAAGAAAAAATAAAAAACTAAAAATCGAAATTAAGAAACCATTACTCATTCTAGTTTCTGGCTTCTGAAGCTGAAATGAACGCCCTTATTCTCATTTCTCCGAAGTGTACTAGCTTGCCGCTAACCGCTATCGTCCAACCAACGGTACATGTATTGTAGTATTATTAGAGTATAGCAGTGTTTCTTAAGTGAATATAAATGATTGCAGTTGACAAAGGTTAGGAGTTGACATAGACATTTGACTAATTTCGACCGAATGGATCGCATAAGTGATAAAATATTAGTACCTCTCTGGAACTAGAGCCGTTGTCCAGATCCATAGAATGCTAGGGAAAACCGCGGTCGATCGGAGACTCGGCCTATAAAAATTCCTTGTCGACGTGCTCCGCGCAACGGGGGAATGCCGACGGTTGCTGGCTAGCTTGTAGTGGTACAGGGTGACTGTGGTAATGAGCATGGGCTCTAAGCGCCACCGTGATATAATGGTATAGATAGTGATTGTTTATAATATATCTATATATTATTTATAGATAAATAAAATTAAAGATAGTTTATATAATAAATTATTTATAATAGTCTTATATATTTAATGAATTGTATCTATACAATAAACAATCGTCTATATGAGTCATATGACTGCCTATTATATTAGGTATTAGACATCTTTCTCTTTTCTTTTTGTCTCTTATCATATCACAAAATCTTAGGTAGTATAGTCTCTATTCATATTGGTTTGTAAAAGGTGTTTTCTATAGTAAATAGTTTTTTTATAGTTCCTAATTTTGAAACGAAGAGTCTTTTCAAGACGAGATATACTAATCGATTGTAGTATATATTGTAGTGACCTTATTTATATTGGCTAAAATCGTATGCAAGTTTCTTATTTTGTACGACTCTTTATAAATTATTACTATTTATAAGTTAAAACTAAAAATTATCAGTAAAAACCAAAAATTAATATGAATGAATCCATGTACTTACATAATCCAGAAATACTGTTGTTCTTACGGAATCCAGAAATAAAGGGCGAAACCGTTATGGGGCCCACCATCCGGTGCCGTTCCCGTGATCTGGAGAGAGAGTCCGATGGAAAACGGGCAACCGTAAAAGAAGCGAGAAACCGCGTGAAAAGCTGCGCCTGCGCTGTGCTGCTGCTACGGTGTTGCGGGGCCCACCTGCAGCGGTCACTTCGTCATGGCTTGTCCCTGCATGTTCCTCTCCGGAGCCCCGTCGCTGTTGCTCGCCTAGCTAGAGGTGGGGCCCTTCCACGCACAACTGTGAGACGGTGGGCCCGGCGTCATGGTGCGCCACCTGTGTGTTTGTGTGTGTGTTATTTTAGTCGGATTGCAGCAATGCAGCGTACTCTGTTCTGGCCACAGGACGATTCGTACAGGGAGAGGATTTGTGGCTGTGGAGACCTGGCTCCTTGTCCGCTACCATGTTAGTGTTTTTAGAGTGGTTTTTGGATTTCATTTCTTTAAAGTTAAAATAAATAGAGTAATATTTTAAAAGATCTCCTTATTTCTTCACGGTGATTGCCATGTGCGCTGTCCATATCAGCGTACTTGTCGTCTGTCACTGTCTTGAAAAACACAATCAAAAATCATGAACTTAGGCTGTTGCTTATAGTTTTTTTTGTCCTAATGCTAGTAAATCAAAAATCGATAAGCTGTTTCTAAAAGATAATCCTGATAAGTTGTTTTAAAATAATGATAAAAAACTATTCTATTTATTTATTTAAAAATCATATATCATAAGTTATAAATTAAAATAAACTGAAAAGAAGATATCCATATCCATGGTATGCAAGCCAACATGAGGACAGGGTATTGCTAGTGAAATCCGACGTGGGCACGCACAAGGGCCCAAAGGCAAATGTGCTACAATTGCTTCCATCGCCACATACAGTGGCAAAATCACTGATCGCTGGCGTTGAACGCCATTCTGAGCAGGGCCTGGCGTTTTTCATTGGTCCGTTGGCCTCCAATGTTAGGAGTGAGAGCTCCTCACTAATAAATGGAACCGTGCAACATCTTTGGAGTAGATGGCAATGAATGACCCAGCACCATTTATTTGTTTTGCCAACCAGCTTCACACATGTCATGTCTCCAATTACTAGCTTGCTGGTCCGGAGGAAAATATCTTCAGACTGTTGCACATAAATTGAAGTAACGGCTAGTATCTGTCCTTTTGGCAGCACACGCAAGCTAAGAACAAGAAATCTTCAAATCACACACATGAAAATAGAGAAAGGGGTGAAATGCACGCTAGAAATACATTAATGAAAAGTGTTTTGAGCGTTAGATCTCTATTCAATAGATCTTTTATATCTTTTTTAAAAAATATTAGTATTCCAAATCTAAAATAATCCTAACGTTCAAAAATCTAAATACTCTTAACCTAAAAAACACTCTAAGTGCACTACCCTACTTCCCAACTAAGGCTGTAAAAAATACTTGAGACTCGCGAGCTACTCAAACTCGATTCGTTCTAGGCTCGATTCGAGTTCGGCTCAAACTTTGAACGAGTCGAACTCGAGCTTGATTTCGAGCTCGCGAGCTTCATCGAGCCGAGTTCGAATAGTCCGCGAGCCTCGATTCGAGCTTAAATAGTGATACATATTAACTCTTATCAAGTTTATCCGAGCTGAACCCAAACTCGGGCTTTTCTTATTATTGAAAATTAATGTATATTTAAATTATTTTGAATGTTATTGAGCTTACTCGAGTCAAGCTCGAACTCGAATCTTTCTTATTTTTAAAAATTAGTGTATAATAAATTATTTTAATTGTTATCAAGCTTCAACGAGTCAAGCTCGAGCCCAGGTTCAGATTCAGACCCCAACTCAAGGTCGGCTTAAGTTTTTATCGAGCTCAAGCCTAAAAGACTAAGGCCCCGCCGTTTTAGCTTTTTTTTAGTTTCAGCTTCTAACTTTAGTTTTTTTTTCACTATTCAGTAATTTGTCTTTTTCTGAATTTTTTTAGATTTTTTGAGCTTTTTTGCATTTTTCTTTTTTTTTCCTGTGTTCCTTTGCATTGTCCGTGATGGGCTAACATATTTTTCTATTTTTACATTTTTTTTAAATTTAATTATGCCTAAAAAGCTAAATCACTCTGACAAAAAAAGTCACTCTGATGAAATTTCACCAAAAACTGAAGCCATCGCTAAAACGATCACCCCCTAAACTCACTCAAACTCAGCTCATTTACAGCCCGATTCCCAACCCACACTCCCACGTAACTGGATGATTGTGCTCGCAACTGCAGTGTCCCTGATCGATTAGGGCATCTTCAATAGTCCTAGCTAAGTACTATCTATAAGGATTCCACATCATCTATAGAGTACACACTAAAAGCTAGCATTCCAAAGGACTATCTATAAGGATAGCTATTTGATGTTTACATACACATACAGTCATTTATAAAACCTGACTCGTTTTGCGTTATAGACTAGAGACGAAATAGTAGCTAGCTGTTTGTGTTTTGCATACTCTTTTTCCTCCACATAGGATATATGCTGATGTGTATATACAAATAGCCAGCTAACTCAGTACCATTGGAGATGTCCTTAATAACGGTACGTTGAGATGACAAGCACGTGCATGTGTCAAAAGCAAGATCGTCGGTGCCGGTGAGCTGGTTGGTCCGTCCAGTTTGTCCACAGCGACACAGCCCACAGGACACAGCAGCACCGGAGAGAATTCGGAAGCGAGAGGACCATGCAGCTAGCCAGTGGAATCCGAATCGAACCCCACGGCTTCACGTGGCTGCAATCTCCACCACAGGCTCAGGCCCAAAGTCGACCGACCATATGCATGCATGCACATCGCACAGTGCTACTGCAAGCTAGCAGCAAGTCACGCGGATGCATGTCCGGCGTTGGGTGCGTGTGAATGATTCGCTCGTTTGTTCCGTTCGTTGCGTGCTCCGTGGGGAGGGCCCGCCGGTGCGTAGCGGAGGGGGGTGAAACGAAATTGAATTTTTCAAAATCTTACAAAATTTTGAATTCTTGCTTTTCCTGGATTCTTGCCTCTCCCCAGCCCTTCCCAGCCCTAAGCCGCCCGTGACCCAACCCAACCCAGCCCGCCCCGCCGCCTCATTTGTCTTTGCTGTTACGCGCAATCGTAGCTCGTCCGAAAACTCGCCGCCGCCTCTGGATTTTGCCAGCACACGCCTTCTCGCGTCTTCCTCCGCACACCACAGCTTTTAGCTCGAGTCAACACTAGTACACTTACCTGTCAACCTCTCTGACACCTCGGGACACACCTCACCAGCGTCGCGCGCCGTCGAGATCGGCCGCCACCCGAGCCTTCCCGCCAAGCCGACCGCCTCCTCACACGTGACGGACCTCTCGACGGCTTTGATGCCGCCAAATCCACCCCGACACCCTCTTAACTCGCCCCGCCGGCCTCCTCACTACCCACTCCGGCCACCCTCTCCGCAAGCGGGATCAGGACAAGCTCAAACCGACCTAGCTCGCCTATTTAAGCCCCGCGACCCCTTCCATACTCTAGCATACACCACCAGCAGGCATTAGCCGCGCCCAATTGCCTCCGAGCTCCCCCTGTCGCCCGAATTCCCGAAATCTCCGAGGTGAGTTTGATTTCTCAATTCGGTGATTTACTCCGTTATAATCTAATTGGTTTGTTGTGAAGCTTCCCAGAGACCTCAGGAACCCGTTCCCCTTCCTCCCCGAAGCTCCCGAAGTTCCCTCTGCCCTGTCCATGAGCGCCGCCGTGCGGCCATTAGTGGCCCTTGTGGACAGCCCAGACCAACCACCCTCCGGCCAAGCCGATGCTAGCATTAGCTTTACCTTGCTCCCTGGAAGCTTAAGCCCAGCCCGATCGACCCGAGAGCCCCTAGGTTAGCCCTATGCCCCTAGAGACCCGAGCGTGCCCATGGCGCCGCCGCTGCCGTTTATCGGAGGTGTAGGCGAAGCCGTGCCCAAAATTGGAACCCCAGTACTCCCCTCTACCCGTTACTACCCTCAGATCGCGTCGCAAGTAGCCCTAGCACCCCCGTTAACCGCCGCCTCTCTCCCCTGTTATCGGCCCGATCCGGCTGTCCAGAGGAAGACGACGATGACGCGGCGCCATCGTAGCCCTTCGCGCTCCCAGCCATCCAGCGGCCGTCGTAGCATCGCGCGCCCGAGCGTCCGATTGCAATCGGACGGTCGCCATGCCGCGCGGGAAGCCGGTTGGGCCGGCCGAGCGCCTCGGCCCACGGCCGCAAAGCGCGTGTCTTGTGCAGCATACATGCAGGCAGCGGCGTCGCGGCGAAGCGGGCGCGCGCGCGATTCATCAGAAGCTAACCAGCAAGACAATCGCCGCGATGAACAAAGTACCCGTAGCCTGCTATCGTTCATCCCAAAACCCGAAACCCAAAAAGTGAGTTTATACTCATTTGAACCGTTTCGAGCCCCTGAGTCCATTTCCGAGGTCCGTTTCCCCATACCAACCCCTGTTAACCCAAAACCTTTGTTTTAAAGTTTTGTCCGATTTTAATTTTCGTTTTTCCGGTCCAATTTCATTCCTTCGAAAAGCGGGCCTAATTTGTTTATTTTTGCGCTAGTCCCCGACGAAGCTAATCCATTGACGCAAGAAGCGGAAGCCCCAGTGCCAGCTCAAGGTTCGCCGGTGTACGAGTTAGTTGAAATCCCCGATTCGCAAGGCAAGTTGCATTAATTTTTGATCATATTGAACCCATGCTCTTTAATTAGCTAAATACGCATTATTTTATTACGTTATTTTCAGGCAATTATTTAATGTACAATTATATTTCGAATGACATGTCTTAGCTATAATCCCACCACCGATAATTGAACCGATTCATATTTTGTTAACCCTGCTCATTTGACGAACCCTAGTACATGAAGTATAGAATAAATTATACCATATGATAGTTCAGGAAGTCATGATTTGTACTGTTAAGTGATCCGACACTTGTCGGTAGGCTTTGTAAAATAACTGTGGAGGGTAAGGAGTAATCACGGGAAGCCATTAATTGGCCGGGTCCCCTGACCTTACCCTGAGAGAAGGAGGCATGATTGTGAAAGGTGCAGTACAGTAGTACTTACTAGTATCAGGAGATGCTAGTGGAATTGCCTCGGCAAGCTTTCAAGGACTAGACCCTTATGCCAAATGAAAAACATAGTACCCGCTCAACCACAAGCGTTGATTCGTCGAACCTAGACTAGTAGCTACTCAGTTCGGTTGAATCTTTACTATTAAAGAAGAGAGTTGGTACCGTTGGGCCACAACGATAGATCCTCACAAAACGGGTCCCTCTTTCTGACTATGGCCAGTCGGATCCCCGGGTTTGTGTTGGTGCTTAATCTATCGGGTAAAGGCTATATACGGGACTGAGTAGGCGAAGATCTTTGTTTTCTTAATTCAGTCATGAGGATTAAGAAATCTTGTGGGTAAAGCTGAGCAGCTCTGCAGAGTGACTTAAATGGTATTCGAATACACTGTGCTTCCAGTGAAAGAAGCTGTGTTTAATTGGGTGACTCCATTAATGAGGCATAAGTAGATTTGGCATGATTTTAGAAATATGTAAAAGTAAATGTCCAAGTTTATAACCCCAAGTAATTAAGAAGTTTACATTCGATTTGTTTTGAATCTAAAGCGTTTTACAAAGGTAAAACTGCATCTACACAAATAATAGAACTAATATTCCATGCCTGTTGAGATTTCCCCTGCATATAATTATTCAGTATATTTCCGTGCGACTTGTTGAGTACTGTGGTTGTACTCATACTTGCTAAAACAACGTAAACAGAAATCGGTCCGCACGACGTTGAAGTTTTCGAAGAAGTTGAAGACGATGGAGATGCCTTCGACGAGGCCGATGTTTGGTTTTAAGGGTTATCCTCCGCTCAGGCTTGCCTGTGGCACCCTTTTGGTTTATGCATTGTAAGGGCTGTCGCCCACTACTAAGCTTGGCTGTAAAAGCCTCTATATTGTAATAAAGCTGGTTTGTACCCTTTTAAGTACGTGTTGTCTTTGAAGTACGCTCGTATACAGTACCTCGCAGTTGAACAGTCCTGAGCTGCTGCGAGATGAACAGTATCGTACCGCCCCTGGAAACGGGGGTGTTACAGGGGGTGTGCCAGTGTCGCTAGCTCGCTGTGGTCCAGCCCAGCTCCAAGTGGCGTGGAGTCCGGCTCACCGCGCCGCACGCACTGACCCACGCTCACGTCGCATCCGTGAAGTGAGGGCCAGGTCTCGGGGGGGCCGCCCCCGCGCGCGACCAAACAAACAGCCGGCCGGACCGCCCGTGGAATGCCTGGAAAAAGGCGTGTGTGGTTGCGGCCTCCTCAGTCCTCAGCATACGCTGGGCGCGGGGCCGCGCGACGTCCCTCGGCATTCCAAGCAGACGCGCTTCTGCACTGCCAACATTTTCCTCTGAAAACAACCGTAATCGAGACTTACACCGTATAATTGTTAAGGGTTTTGATAAATATTATCGGGATATTTTCTTCTAAATAATTACTCAAATTTTTTATATTTGAATGTGCGCGAAGATTCGTGGCCACCAGTTTCACCATCTTCTCCGTCGATTTCTTCTTTCTCCTCTCCAGCGATCACTTCTTCCTCTTCTCTGGCAACCCATTCTTTCTCCTCGCTGGTGAACACTTCTTCCACCACTCTGACGAGAGGAGGGGGCGGCGCAAAGGGCGCGGCGTGGAAGGCAGCGGGGTCAGGATAAGGGTTAGGGTTAGGGGTTATATAGTAAGGTAGAAATGATGAGAGCCGTTAGATCTTAATCTAAGGGTCACAAATTTGAATGATTGTTTGAATAAAACATCCGAAAGATTACTAGACACACCTAATTATTAATTAACCTGCTATCATACCATTCGCACAACTCCTCTGTTTTCAGCTTTTTTTAAAGATTTGTTGTCATTAGTAAACTTGTCACCTCGTTTTCGCATGCACCACCTCACGTAACATATTAAAGAACCATGTGAGAATATGCTGTTTAATATTGTGATAAACTATTGCAATATTTCTAGAGTAGTTATTTGATTTTGCAAATATTGCACTTTGGTAGAATTAGTTTTGGGTAGAAATTGAGAATTTTGATACTTGAGTCAAGGATTGAGTTAAGATGACCTGGGTCATTGCATTAAGATTACATGATGCATGTTTTGGCTGACGTGGATCAAGTTGTGAAGAACTTATATCTGAAAATGATTTCTTTGTCTTTGGATGTGCAGAGTCGCTTGGAGTTAATCATGGTCAACAATGGAGATCGGGGCTATGCTCACAGAGGAACTAAGGCCCAAAATGACTAAGGATGCTGAGTAAGACGGTGAGCTTAAGCATAGCACGAGAAAGGTAGGAAATATTGATAACGAGTTCGAACGGCTGGAATGGAACCATGTGACTTGTATGGGCTAAGTGAGTCATGGTTCGATGGAGCCGGGATGAAGGAGACTTAACAACGCGTGGCAAGCTAGCAGTGCACCTACACATGGCAAGTATGACCATTGCTTGCAATGGATGGTGATGACCGAGTCAAAGAGAGGTATTTTGGTAGTTTGGCCAAAATATCAAAAACCACCTTAGATTAAAACCATGGCGAGTGGGCGACGTGTTGGAGAGCGGTTTAGGTCAAGGTGTAGCTGGTTTGATCAAAGGTCAAGGCAAATGACTTAATAGATTCGGGTTTATGCATTTTGAAAAGCATTTATAAATGAACTTGTGTGAGTAAAATCCGTACGTGGGGGGTTAACAGTTTCTCCCATTGTGCTAAGTGGATAGTATCCACTAAGCGATGGATGGGGCTGGCTAACCCATCTATAAAAGGGGGTTGGAATGGAGACATATAGTTAACCATCCAACCCATCTCTTTTGTGCTTTAATATTTTAGGTTAGGGTTTTGAGTGCATAGTGTACTCTCTGTCCTCTAAGATGGAGTGGCTATAAAACCATCTCTCTCAAGCAAGTAATACATCAATCTTTGATGATTTTCATATCCAGTTCTTGTTTTGATTTATTTCTTTTTCTTTTTGTGATCTTGCTGTGCCAAACATGTGTAAGAGGTGGGGGTAATCCTTAGAAATCTATCTCCATCTATCTAGCCATTTTGATAGTAAAATTCACGAGAAAACCCAATTTTGCTTGATTTTGGTGTCATTAAGTAACTTCTTGTTTCAAGGGTTTTTGGGTCATGTTCTTCAGTATTTTAGGTTGCTATGACATGGGAAAATACATTTAGAGCTATCTTGACCATCATATACCCACGAGCAAATTGTATTCACTGTTTGGGGTTTTCGCTCGGTTTTGGTGCACCTTCCCAATAAACTGAAAAGGTCTTAACTTTGTCCATGGTTTTCATGATTATTTATTGAAATAGGTTCACAATAACCTAGAGAAAATTCGTACAAAATTTCATATCATTTAGATTTATGAATCAAAAGTTCTCTCGATTTTTGGATCTAAAATCAGGCTAAAAATACTATTTATCACCCTGATTTTACTATAGCAACCAGTCAGGATGCAAGACTGTCTGGTTTGGTCAAGTCAGGATGCCGCACAAAAACTGTCTCATTTGGTCTTGTCACTACGTGAGGCTGGCAAATAAAATTAAAGTTTGTAAATAAAATTACAACTTAAGAGCATTTTTACTATTAATACCACTGCAGACACAACAAGAAATGGTGTTGCACTTCTCGGATTGACACTACAAATTAAGTTAAATTTTATAAATAAAGTTATAACATGATAGCATTTTTACTCTTAAATACCAATACACACAATAAGAAGTGGTGCCGTTACTCATTAGCAGACGTCTTGCATCTTCTTGCAGTGTGGCCTTCCTGGCCACAACGACCACAATGTCTACCCACCGCTATAGTTTACCCTTCATCCATATCGTTTCTAATTCGACGACTCTATCGATGGCCCTTCTCATCCTTCAAAAGGTCTAGATCTAAAATCCAAACCCTTTGTGTAATATTCAACGTGGTAAAGTTACCCACAACCCTAAAACCTCTTAGCTCGCTGCACCACGCCTGTAACACCCTGTCCTTTATGAAGTACTCTAACATGAAGCTCGATAGCTCCATATCAATAGTCCCACGGGCGGCAAGGACATGAGAGTATGGTTTGTGATGGAGCTTTGGCTTATTGCATGTACAGCTAGGTTCATTCACATGATCGTCAAGACACACCTCGTAGGTAACAAAGAGTGAGCAGTCCCAAATCTAGCTATATCCTAAAGGAGCATGTCAAAACAATACTCCGTATTTTCCATCACGTAGACTGTGTGTGACTGATCTTTCTCAATCTTTGCCTGCATGTATGTTGTGATCTTCGAGTAGTACAATGTATATGGATTGGTTGCAAAAATTGCTGCATTTGTATGCCTTTTCCTAAAATATCTGATTGTACCTTGCAGAACACCTTCGACAATGGCGACGAGGGGCTGAGAATGGATGCTCCTACGAACCCAGTTGTACATCTTAGCAAGATTAGTGGTTATTATGCCATATCTCGCACCGTTTGTGTTTATGCAATAAGAACGACTTCTCTAATGGCTCGGCCTCAATCCAATGGAAGAATCACTTGATATTTCTTGAGGTCCTCTGCATCACACCGGGAGGGTCAAGCTCTGGCAATGTGAGGCGTTCGGGTTGCGCCACCCCAGGAATGGCTGGTTGCTTGTTCTTCTCGACGACATGCCTCCAGGTGTGCTCCTCCAACATTTCCCAAAGTGCATCGAATTTACGCTGCTAGTTCTGCATAGCCAGTCTCTTAAACAGCTTTATCAACGGTTGCTACGGGAACTACTTGAAGAAGTTAGCTCCCAGATGGTGAATACACTATCTGTTCCTCATATCTGGGCAAGGGAGTGACTCCTCCAGGTCTTGCTAAAGTTTTCTTATGGTCTTGATCATTCCGGGGTGGCAGTCATAGATTATACAGACATCAGGATGTGCCCCAACTACTCCATTCTTCATATGTCGAAGCAACCACAACTATTGTCGAAATTCTCACTTTCAACGAATGTGATGCCACGGGCAGATCTGATTGTTGCCATCAACACCGATTACTGTCAGGATCTACCCCTTGTATTTCCTTGTTAGAAACATCCCGTCGGCCGAGATAACTGGTAACATATGTTTGAAAGCGTTGATGCAGGCACCGAAGGTTAAGAAGGTCCTCTGCAAAACCAGGTAACCAGGCGGTCTTCTGGATGGGTTGTCCTTCACAACAATGTATGTGCCCGAATTCCTGTCCTACAACACCTCAAGTATACGGGGAAGGTTGTAGTAAGCCACTTTGAAAGAACTGAACCTCCTTTCCAAAGCCTTCTACTTCACATGCATGCCTTAGCGTACCTAATTTTGTAATTAAAATTTTGCTCGATAGCCACCATGATGTGGTTGGCCTCTAGGTCCTTTTTCTTCACTATCTCACCATACATGAGATTGAATATGAAGGTGGATGTTAGGTTGCAATGCTTTGGTAAAACATTACTAAGCATGCAGGAGTGCGGCTTCACCTTCAAGAAAATTCAGTGAGTCTTGTACTTAGGTCTGCGTGCGTGCACATGCTAAGGATAGCCAACCTACTCGCAGGTCACATTGTATTGCTCTCGGTTGGATTTTAGGACCCGAAACATCTGCTGCATGGACAAGGTCTAAAGCTTAATGGCATCCTGCAGTGATCCCTTGTCAACAAACATTGTATGAAGCCAAACCTCCATAGCATGGTACTTCCATGGTGATTCGTGTTCATCGTGCACAGAAACACTCTCAATATCCACCCTATTACATGCCCGCAACATGGAATCTTCGTCCTCATCGAAAGAGTCACCGCCATTCTCTTCTAAAGATTCCTCCTCGACCTAGACCGTTCGGTCATCAATCTCTATCTGATGTACAATACTGTCGACATACTGCCCTAAGTCCGCCTATCCAGTGGGCTCAATTTGTGTAGTGCGATCTTCCTGTTCTATCTTAGCAACATCTGCATCTGCCTGTCGGGTGGGCTCAGCATATGATGTGTGATATTCCAATTGTGCCTATGCAATATCGCCCACCGCTTCCTCTTGATGAACTACACATTGCGCGCTCGAACTGCTCCCACCAATCGGACCTCCTGTGGCTCTCTTCGGACATGGTTGCATGAGTAGCACACACTCGTAATGACGTCACCGGCAGCCTTCCACAAAGTCCTTCCATACAACCCTATGCATAAGTCTCCTCAACTCTCACCGAATGTCCATGGCAGACTGACTCCAAAACTCATGTAGGATGACACTGCACACCTCGGGGTCTAAGGAGAAGCTGCATGTGAGCCAGTACAGGACATCTCCGATTCAAGTATTCTCACTGTCCAGGAGTACCATACTAATTTGTAAAAAACTACTCAGGTTAACACCGCATGGATCTTCACAAAATGGTACCAATACCGAAATGCACTTTCAATGTTGTAGGTTCGGACATGATTGATTTCTCATTGCAAATGTTACCATTTGTCAACATGCATTCACTAAATACGTGCTAAACAAATATGTAGCTACACGTTACCTACATTTGGATAATAGTAAGAATATATGAGGCTATTACCTTCACGCGAAGACTTTTTCTTCTTATCAATGAGTTTCTTTTGTTCTTCTCTCTAACCTCACATCTCCTCTATTTCACTCCCTCTCCCAAGCTCATCTCTTCTCTTTCACTCCCTCTCCCGAACTCCTCTACTTCTCCCCCTCTCCTTCTCTTCCTCTCCCAAGCTTTTTTGCAACCTTTTCCCCCTCTCCTTCTCTCCCTATTTTTTTCTCATCTCTCGAGTTCCTCTCGTTTTCTTGCAAGAGAAATGGTGAGAGAGCCAGTGAGGGGATCAGGTCAAAGAGAAAAGGATGAGCTAGCAGCAAGTAGTCGCTCAACCGTTGGACGATTAGAGGCACTAGTCGTAGCACAGTTGGGCGACTTGCCCATGTCGTCCAACCGTGGGGCAAGTCGCCCAACTGTGGGGCGACAGATGGTTATTTCTGTAAAATAAAAAAAATACACACATAATATTGTATTTCAAAATAAAAAATAGGTTATTTAAAAAAATCACGTCAATTTCCATGAGTTCTCCTTTTCTTTTCATTTTTGTTTTGCAAGTTTGGAATTGATCATGGCCTAGCAATATCTTTATAAAGCCTTGTAAGAGCATATACATTCCTTAGCATTTAAACTAGGTGCTAAGATAAACATGTTATCTTTCTCCTCTCTATAATACTATTGTTAGCTATTTTTACTCTAATATTTTGCACCGTCTATAGGTGCCAAATATTTAACTTTTTTCTGGCATAGCACTAGCTTTCAAGATTTATTTAGGTGTCATGCAATCCAAACTCAATACCCACTTTCCTATCTGTTGGTATCAGTACTAAGAAATTTCTGTCTTACGTGGCATTGCCTTAGCACCACATGCTCTAACAGACTACTACCTTTGTAGAGTGGCAAATTGTGATGCACCTGCATTTTGCACAAGTTAAAGGCTCTATTCTTTGCGGTTTCTAAAAATCGCTTTTGGCTTTTGCTATAATAACTAACTTTTGAATGGAGTATTTTTTTAGAGGGGGTCTACAAGTTAATTGTAGTATAAGTTAAAAAAATTAATATCTGTACCATCAAAAATCGCAAGCGAGTATCTCTCTTTCCGCAATTTCTGTCGTAAACAGCCAAAAAGTTATCAGCCGCAGCCAAAAGCCATCAGCCGCAGCAAAAAAAAAAAAAAAAAACAGACCCAAAGTTTGTTTCCACTCATATACACCTTGCGAGAAGACTAGCAAGAATTCTATGGCACTTCCCGGGTCATTGCAACCGGATGCACCACCTTCCCAAAGAACACGAGTGCTGTCCTTCCCTATCACAAACGAATAGCATTCAAGACAGGGTTGAGATGAGATATGACTATATGAGCATCTCCGAAGAAAATTCAAGCGTCTCAAAAAAAAAAATCTAGAAACCCAAATTGTGCCTTTCGAGTATTTCGATTTTGATGAAAGTTGATGAGCCAAATGTGCGAACTGTCCACGATTATATTCAGCCTCTTCACAACGATGGCATTCACATTCTCCCCCTTATGACGAGGCCCGTTTTACTTCGTGTTCTAGTTTCCCACGATACATCATTAACTTGACCAGTGCTGTAACGTTTTTCTCCCCCAATGAACGTGCCGACGAACCTAACAAGATACTCCACATAGGACGACTAGGCGCATATAATTAATATGCAATCAGTGTGCAAACTACGTACGTAATTACGTGCTATTATGATGATTTGTTAATGAATCGTCCTCGTAAAGCAAGACTGCTAAGCTAAAACAAGTCTTGTAGTAACACGCGTGTGCTTCACTTATCCGTCAAGACAAGCTCCGTCTTTGGACACCGAGCAGAGGAACGAACTTGATTTTGGTGGTGCTTTGACTGGCTTTTGACTTAAATTTTTGCTGTGGTTTTTTGGTTAAAACTATACTATAGTGGCTATTAGCTTTTTTTAAAAAACGAGTAAAAAAATTAAGAAAGTTAAGAAAAACGTTATATTGTCACGGACAACACAAAGAAATAAGAAAAACAAAAAACTTAAGTAAACCAAAATTAGAAACCGATGTGTTCCAGGTAGATTCTGATTTAAATAAACTAAAAATAAAAAAAATAAAAGTTAAAATCATTTAGAGCAAGCCAACGTCCAGATTAGGGGCGGACCTGCCCAGGCGGCTAGGGCCTAGGGGAGGCCGGGAGGCGGGAGGCGGTGGCCGGGGAGCGCCCAGGCGGCTAGGGGAGGCGGGAGGCGGTGGCTAGGGGAGGCCGGGAGGCGGAGCGGCCGACGGATTTGAGAGGAGAGCGGGAGCGGGTCGAGCGTCGGTGGCGGATTTGAGGAGGCCGGAGGCGAGTTGGGCGAGGTCACAAGGAGCAGTCGGCACTCGGCCGATTTTATTTGAGGAGCCGAGGAGGATTTATTTGGGGAGCCGAGGAGGAGGAACTGAGGAACAGAGGATGTGATTTGAGATTTGGAGGATTGGTAATATACTTTTACAATTTTATATATTGTATTTCTATAGTTCTATTTTATAAAGGTACAATAAATTCTATTTATTCTAGATAGTAGAGACCAGATAAGATATCAAAAGTTCAAAACTGATACTCAAAATTTTTTGTGCAATGGCCATAAATTGCAAACTCAAGCAAACCTATTCCTACTGTGCCATTTCAAGTTTCACCATTGTCACTTCAATCAATACTAACTTAGGTGATTTACAGGGCTTAGGTGATTTACAGGGGTGGAAACTTTCCGATATGATGTTTGTGACGAAGCATAGCTTATCTGATGCCTGTAGGATAGTCAGCAAATAATTGGATCAGGTTTCAGAAAATGCTAATGTAAGTTTCTCCGTCCATTGTTCACTGGAATATTATTATCAAATTGTGACATGTTTTTAGATGCACGTTGCAAGGATGCCATATTGCTATCTGATATTCTGATGTATATTTTAGACAATATCTTACGGTAAAATCGCATCATTAAATGCACCTAAAAACTGAACTATCAAGATGACCAGTAGCATTCAATGGCTTGCCTGTAGAGCTCTGACTTCGCCATGGCTGTATTTTATTCCTGAGTCCGCCACTGGTTCAGATGGAGCCAAGTTGGACCTAGCCATGCCTAAGATAGATTTGCTCACTCGGCTGGTTTTAATTAGGCCAAGTTGGGTACATGGCTGTACTTGCCCTAACGTGCATGCCAACCGCTGCCTGCATCATGGAGTAGCAATAGCGAAAATCTTTTATTGATACGCGCATTGCACTGTTGTTGCTGTCCAAGAGCCAGCTACGTACTCTCACTAGTGTAGTTCCACGTACGGACCTAATTCTGATCCTAGCTATTTAAGAGCTGATCCATCTTCTTGTGTTGTACTAGCAGTCGACATTGCAGCTGTAAATTGCACATGTTCTGGAGCAGTACATCTGTACAATGGTCGCATTCTGCTCGGCAATAAACTTTTTTTTTCTTGTAAAAGCATGTAGTACCCACTTGGTCCTAGGCGTCATGTAATGCATTGTTACGTTTTCTTTAATTAGCACTATATATATATATATATATATATATATATATATATATATATATATATATATATATATATATGAAATCTCTTTTCTACACCCAGGTGTAATTACACCATATGTCGTATCTTATCCGTAGGAAGTATCCTACGTAACGGAGGGTATATACGTACAGTATACAAGTATTTAAGATCATCTATGTGGTATGAATAATTTTTCAGAGATAGTATGTAGATTTTTTTTGATATACTCCTTTTTATGTCCGTATATGAAGGTATTTACAAAATACACTAAAAACTATAGATTCCCTTGCAAAATCATATGGTTCACGAATATATATATATATGAGTTTTTTTTCACTTCTCTTCGACCTCGCACCAAAAATCCAGACCAAACGCCAGAGACTCTATCTTCCATCACCAGAAGCAAAAATCTGTTCGCTGTTCTTATTCAGAAGACTCCTGCAAAAAAAAAAAAGATCTTGTACCGATCGTTGGAATGACTCCATCACCGGTTCTGTCCTTATCATAACGTTGCCGCTGACAAAAGAAAAATGGCAGACACGAAAACAAAGCAGACACATAACAACTTATTTGCGACGCCGACGTGATTGATTCTAGACCTTTCATCTTCTCGGTCGGAGAGTTCTAGAATGATCCATTCATCCATATTACTGCAGCCATCCATGTTCTGCATTATTGGACCTTAGAGATCACCCCATGTTCACATACTTTCCCTAGGGTCAGCTTCGGCAGTTAAGGATACTAACCAAACAGATCCTGTAAAATCTGTATAACACTTGTTGGAGCAAAGGCATTTTAGAAATTTCCCAATTTATAAAAAAAAAAGAGAGAGGAAAGGAGATAAGATAGAGAAGGAGATGGGGCTTATCACCCTGATGGCTGCCCTTTCATGTGGGTGTGCACGTGGAGACGGGGATGTTCCAATCCCCACTGTGCTTCTTAGTTGGACCTAGCCAATTTACTTCTTAGTGGCTTCGAGTGTCACTCCATCGTAAATATTGTTGGTTGATTACTGTTACTAATCATACATTAGTATGTTGTTCTACTGTGCTGTTATATCTATTTAATTGATAATATACACTAGTTCTTGGAGACTTTGTATGATTAATTGTGGAAAATCAAATGCCCGATAAGGATAATTAGTCTAAATAAAATTGTCTTAATTATTAGGATATTCTGCTAGTGTTTGGGCTGTTATTAGCATTGCATTGCTGTTATCCTATACTTGTCGAAGGCCTAATCTTATTTACCTGTTGCTATTAATTGATATATATCTCTATTATATCCTGCTTTTACAGATCTATACTTGTAATTGCTTCTGAAATTAATTTAGATTAAGGTGGTAAGTCCCAATTCGAGCAAAATAACTAGAGATAATCGTGATAATTATTGATTAGAAAAGTATAGACTGTTGTGTTGAGGGGATCATGTATCTAAATACAAGAGCAGAGAGAGACACCTGAGGACATTATCATCAAAATAATAATTTATGCAATATGATAATTGATAATTTCAACAACACTGACCAACAAATGGTCCCAGATGACCCATGGGTTTCAGCTTAACGCATTGAGCCCCACCTGAAAGTGGACGTCTGTAAAAAGAAAGCACTTGTTTGTAAGCATTGCAACTCTCTTACGAGTTA
Organism: Melocanna baccifera; assembly: GCA_036346265.1. Classification (NCBI taxonomy): domain Eukaryota; kingdom Viridiplantae; phylum Streptophyta; class Magnoliopsida; order Poales; family Poaceae; genus Melocanna; species Melocanna baccifera. Next base: position 6,920,083 of record CM070678.1, on the reverse strand, counting down.
CGACACAGCAGTAGATTTCACACTTTGTAAGTTGCTGCGACTGTGGCTAGTAGCTGCTGCCAGCGACGGGAAGTCGCCGGTCAGGGAGATTATTATTGGCGGTTACATCAGCCGTTAGCTTTCTTCCCGTTGGGTGTGGCCACTTTGTAAGATGCTTTTCTGACCACCATGGAAGATTCAAACTCCACCGGTCACGTAACGTAGCTGCCACTTCACCGGCCGGAACCTGTGAACTAGAACGCGATGGTGTTTCTGTGGCAACCGAGAGTTGGTAGTGCGGTTCCGAATTAGCTGAACGCCACAGCCTCCAAAGGGGAACCGATAGAGCGAGCGTCGTCTCGTGTGTCGCATTTTCTCTGCGGCGTAGACGAGTCCGAGCGATCCCGTGTTAATTCTGTTCACTGAAACTAGCTGGAACAAATACTGCTCGTGTGAGAAAAGGCCAATTCATCTGGTATGGATAGTTGGATACATGGTACGGACGTAAGGTGTGTACGGATTCACCGGCCGGCACATATACGTAGGGGTGAAAACGGATCGGATAGTTTCCGACCGATTCGGACGAATACGGATACGGATTGTGTCGGATCGGATTTTTTTCGGATAATTCTCGGATCGGATACGGATACGGATTTTTTTTATCGGATACGGATACGGATACGGTAAGCCTAGTATCCGTCGAATACGGATACGGATACGGATAATCCGGATAAAATGAAATCGGATATCCGGATTTTCTTGAATCTCCCCATTTTCTTATTTCTAAAATCCAAATAAAATCCAAAAGGCTCTAGAAAATAGCAATTAAATCCCAAAAATTCACCAAAAATACCAGAAAAATCCATGAGACCTGAGGAACACAAATAAAATATTTTTAGCTCATGTTAAAGTTTAATTTAATTATATTAAATTATTTTAAATTTTAAAAATTTATTTTAAGCTTGATTTAATTCCAGAAAACTTATTTTTATAAATAAGGCTTTATAAACTCCAGAAAATCAGGATGTTACAAACTATTTACGTATTTTTGTTAATTTTTGATATATAGTTTAAGGGGTTTTCCTATTCCGATAAATATTCGTAACCGTATTCGTTTCGATTCGTATTCGATCCGTATCTATATTCGATATTATTCGTATTTGTATTCGTATTCGAGTTATCCGTATTCGTATCCGTATTCGAAAAAAAATATGAAAACAAATATGGTAGAGACATTATCCGTCCGTATCCGATCCGTTTTCACCCCTACATATACGGATACACCTCAAGAATTATATATGCAAGCAAGTGCTCGTTTGCACATATCCAGTGAAATTATCTGTTGACCTTTTGTACGACAAGCATTTCTGCGCCTTCTCAATTATAGCACAAAAGAAAGGGAATATTTTGTTGGAATACGGGGTAAGCTACACTAGTGCAAAGTAAAATTTTTATTGTATAAATAGGAAGCCATACGAGTAAGAGATCATGAATCGTCATACTAGATGCACAACGCAACGGAAGGAGAGTTGAAGCAGTCCAACTCAACGTACTGTGTGTCGATGTAGTCTCAATCAACGTCGCATTTGCAACATTGCATCTATTGAAGTCCACACGTCCAGGGAGGAACACTGTGCACTGGTGTGCTAGCACCAACGCGCATGGTAGGGCCTGTGAGAGGTGGCAGCTAGGGTTTCGGTGGTTGTATACAAGATAATCTATTAGCCCCACGTTTCTCTTAATATAGCTTCTCGGTGAAACCGTATGTTAGAGGTCTAATAAGATGCAAAGCCCACTTGGCCCATTAGTAACGGATCCAATCCAAACTGATGTGTTCTAATCTGTTAAGTGTGCAACCCTATATGTTCATGTATATTCGGTCGTGGTCTAAAAACCCCTTTTCGTTCCACAAGTCGGTAGCGGTCCTTAACAAAACATATCGACTTTCAAATATGTATAAAGGTTATATCGGACGAACCTGTATAGTGCTCATGTACCGATCCTCTTACCTCACTATACCAAATCAAATTCAAGGTGAAAAATATGCCATCTCATGATAGTTCAAATCTTTACTCGAACCTATAGTGGATTACTTATTTGTGATTGACTTCGCAACCACATTTGGCATGACCATTGTAAGATCGTGAAGACCGACTAGAGAGGGGTTGAATAGACGGTCTTAAAAATTCTCTTTCAATTAATATCAATTTCTATTCGGCTAAACCAAGTATATAATACGGAAGATTAACCCAAATTGGTTTAGCACAAATAATATCTAAAACAACAATATTCATTTAAGTGCACCAACAACCTAAGTCTAACAGAAAACCAGAAAACTATCTTGATCATCCACATTCTTTCACATGTTTCATAATAAACCTGAAAACTATCTTTATGACCATTCAGTTATATAGTAGTATTTAGTAACCCATAAGTAAACTATTTCACATGTAGGAAACTATAACGATATTAGGTTTAAAGATCATATATACACTACATATAAGATCAACTGATGACACTTAGTAATATAACAATTCCCGTAATGTCTCATAACCGGTCAATCTATGTTGGAAATTAAGCAGTTTCAGCAAATTTCTTAGATTAATTCCAAATTTAAACATAAACAGCTAGGCAATTATCTAGAGACATGAAAATGACATGAATACTAAGTAATTATCTCCCAACATGGATAATGAATTCAAATCATTTAACCAGAACCAGGACAGCAAGCCAAATTGAAATAAATGAGTATTTGTAATCAGCATAATGCACATATTGATTTATGATATATTGCTATCATGTGAGGAGTTGTTCAAGTACTAAATACTTAGTCTTCTCAATTCTAGTCTAAAGATCAACAACTACAGTGACAATCTCTATTCTGCTTGTTTGCCAATATTAACATTACCTCAGACAAGTGAAAAACTCAATTACTCTTATAAAGCACTAATAGGAACCGAAAATAGCTACTGAAAAGTAATCAACAGAGCTACAACAATAGCAAAAACAAGTAAAGTAATGTGCTACGGCAGAGATAATTGAGTTCAACAAAATTCAGTGCAAACTAGAGATAAGACACACTGAACCGAAGTAAGAAACTAACAATTGACAACTCAAACTAGCAGAACATTTATAAATTGCCATTGAGATCTCATAAATGACTAGATTCCTCATCGAGCAATCACATAAGCCCATATTCTACCATGTAAAAGTCCTCCTAGTGCTAGAACTTCTTACCAATTTCAAAGATATAAACTAATATCAACTATCACGACAAACTAATACATAATAGAAATTAAGAATATAACAAAAAACTCATTGTGTGATGGCAGTTCAAGCCATCGAGAAGACTAATAGAGCAAGGCTCGTCTCAAGGACGATGTCCCATAAAACCAATCACTGACGCATGACTAGATATCGCCGAAAAGGTTAACAGAGATACAATGCCCACCTTCCCGATTCGGTACTCACCAAATCACGAAGTTGAGGCGTAAGTCGATGCTGCACAAAGCCAGCAGGAAGGAGATGATCTTCTCCCACCTCACATAAACAGATGCCTCAACCAAAGATCAGAGGACAGCCTCACGGCACAGAGCCTAGATCGAAGCAGCAAAAACTAGGAATTCCACGGCCCGACGAGCTTGTAGGTGCAAGATCGTCGCAGCCCTCCAAATCGACCAGGGGAAACAAATCCCTGCTGCTTGAATATGGATTGGATGGTTGAGTTCCCTGATTCGCCTCCTTGCCGAGCCCTCTCATTTGGATAAAATCGGAGGAGGAAGCCAAGACTCATCGGTGAAGATACGGCCGAGTCAAGAACCGAGTCAAGAACGGTGGAGCTGAACTTGCCGCCCGAGAGACCGGAGGAGAAGAAGGGATAAGGGAAGACGTCGTCCAGATCTGAACCGGCCGAAGCCGTATCTCTTCTCCCTCTATCTCTTAAGTGGGCCCCACGGGCAAAATCTTTCCCTTTATTTTCTTATACCAAAAATGAGAAAATTCCCAAAATAGCCCAACAATCTAACACCATGTTCTCTAACATATATCTACATTGTTGATTTGATACCCTATATCTATGATCTATGAAATATGATTATCAGTTATATATGTGCTGATCTATAAATCATAATTATCCTAAATAATGATATAAGATTATAGGTAATTTAGAATAACATCAAAACATGAATAAATAGTTCCACAAACATATTATATATTTATTGATCAATATAAAAGGTATTTATTTAAAGGACGAAATAACATATTATTAAAAAGATTGTAAATATAGAAATGATATAATCATCTTTAATTTTTTTTATGATTATCTCAAAGGCTTAGCACTAACATATGTTGTGCTTGTTCCAGTTCTTTATAAAGTGTGGAGAACAAAATTGCGCGTGATAATCGTTTGTCAAAAAGGGTGAAGCGGAGCACTAGCTAGGCCGGTAATAGCACTACGCTGGAAAAAGAGCGTAGCCGCAAATTTATGTTGACCAGACTGTCTGGAGCAGAGTTTGCGCGACTTTTGCAGCAAGACGGCGTGTTCACAAACAGAAAGATGGACGAGCCAAGCAATTCTGGGACTTCTTTTTATTTTGACAGAGAATAAAGAGTTTATTATACGCATTATACTTGCTGATAGGGAGAAGAATCTCACGTCGCGGTGTTCGTTCGTGCTCAGGATATTCTTGCCTATCGTATCATAGGTTGTCAAGTATCACGTCAGGCATCTTCTCATCTGAATAAAGAGTAGGAAGATAGGGCATCAATACGCAAAAGAAAATACTCTGGTGATCCTGATCCGAACAATTAAGTAAAATTTTTGCTTTTTAGCCTAAAATTTAAAAGTTTTTTATAAATAGACCTCTGGGAAAACGATTTTCAAAAATAGACCCTCCTACACGGCGCCAAAATGTATGACGCCGTGGATACATAGCACGGCGCCATGAGTTTTGGCGCCGTGCTATGCCACGTAGGAGCTACGGTGTGACTGTATTTAAAACATGTACCTCGGCGTCATGTGCTTTGACGCCGTGCTATGTACCCACGGCGCCATATGTTTTGGCGCCGTGTCGAGGGGTCTATTTTTAGAAATCTTTTTCTTAAGAGTCTATTTGTAAAAAACTTTTAAATTTTGGGTTAAAAAGCAAAAAATTTGGGATACCAAGCATCGCTTTCAGCCCATGAGATGAGAAACACGCCTCGGCCCGCCGAACCGATCAAGCCACGGCCTGTACGTTTCCCACTTGCTTTGGATGCGGCCATGTAGCCCGAGATGTGTATGCAGCCCAATGCTCCACACACCTGACGGATCTGACACGCGGAAATTGGTGGAGTCGCCGCCCACTTTTCCTGTGCACGCTGGTGTGCATTATGCGTCAGACACCGTGGACGAGCGGCCACCGTCCACGTAACAAACAAGCTGGTCCTGTTTGTATTAATTTTTAAAAATTATTTTTTTATAGCAAACTAGTATTATGCTTGTACGTTGCAACGAAATCTGAAAAAAATGATACATAAATATAAATATAAAGGATCATCAATATCAGCAAAAAAAATCATATGCGTAAACCCACAAGTATGCACATACACGCTCCGAGTCTGTTGTTTATTATATACATATCCAATACTTTACAAACATCTTAGGAGAATGATAAGCTACGAGTTCCTATCAAATAAGTTGGCTCATACGAACACAAAGAAATAAATACCCTCCATATGGAGCCACACACGAAGATAGCCAGTAGATTAGACACGCATCAAGGAAAGCATGCACTGGAGCATATTCTTTAGGTTTGACTAACAATCAGCAAACAATTGGAAGGGAAAACAGTTCGAGCTTGGTGTATTTTTATAAACTTTGTTGTTTTTAAAAAATTGAACATGAGCCTGGTTTAAACATAGAAATAAACATTGAACATGAACCTGGCTTAAAAAAATTGAACACGAGCCCCAAGAAAATTGCTAGCAATCTCGTAGCATCCACAATTGTAACAATAATACAAAAACTTCCGACTAAATAAATTTTGCACTTTCTCTGTTAAATGCACGTGTTGGTGACTTTCAAGGTAAAACAGCAAAAATTCCTTCACGTTCAACAACTGATAACAAGTATTGTTCACTTGAACCAGCTCCAACTAACTTTTGCCCGGCTTACTGCAGCCCAAGCAGCAGAGCGGGTTGATCTTAATGAGGTTGAAATCAACCTGGAAATGTCAGAAAATGTGTACATGCTCATATTAACATGAAAGAAATTTTGGATGGCACAATACCTTTGGCCCAAAGAGGTCACGTATGTTGTCAATGCCATAAAGAATTATCGTTGGCCTGGATTAACAACAAAATATGGTCAACAATGTTTCTTGCAATTTGATTCTAAAAAAAGTTTCCTTGCAATTTGTTAGATAATGCAAATTCTCAGCCCCCCCAAAAAAAGATAACATAAAGTTCAGCTAATATTTGATCCCGTTCAATCTTTTTACTTATACTTCTGCTAATGACATTAGTTGCAACAAAAGAATTCCAAAAGATGCCATATTTTGACAATAGACCCAAATTAACAGGTAAATGTAAATCAAGAAAATCTCACTATGAGCTAGCTCAGTTATACCTTTCAAGTGAAAGACCCCAAGCAATAACATTAACACCCTCTGGCAATCCCATGGGAAGTAACATTTCAGGTCTGAACATGGCTGAGTTACCTACTTCTACCCATTTCTTCAAACCTTCATGGTAACTAAAAGCAGAAACACAACAATGATTCATGGATGACAAGAATCATGAAAATAATAGCAAGCAAAGCTGTTTATGACCTAAAAATTTCCATGCATGGCTCAGTGTATGGGTTGGACGTAGGCTTGAAACGCAACTTTGACATGCCTAAGGGCCAGAAAAGGAGGTGACATTCAGAAAGCCCAATGTATAAAGACTGCTGGATGAAGCAAAGATACAGGACAATACAGAGAGCAATAGTTAGATGACTTGTGAATGCCTTATTGTTAAAACTTATCAGGCAGTAGGCAACATACACTGATACACAATACACTATTGATCTAAATAGAGATCTTTCGCAAGATCAACAGCCTAATAAGTAATAAACAAATCTCGTGTTTCTCAGAATAGTTGAATATGAAGTTATGGTACAAAACTACAAATTTTATAAAACTAACTGTCTAACTGCAAAATTCATAAATATTACGACAAGGTGTGTTGAACTGGTGATGCACCTAGACTTGAGAAGAAATCCTCCAATAGACCAATCAGATCACCAAGTGTCAAACCATAATCACAAATAAGACCTGAAATAAGAAGCATTATAATTAGCTTCCTTGCCAGAATGTTACTGTATGTCATCCAACATATGGACCAAATATCAATCAATAAAACACCCCATAGGCAAAAAAACAAGAAAACAGTTACCTTCTCTCTTATGGAATTCCGCAAGATGAGTTCGGTCCACAGCTTCATTACAGAAAACACGGTCAACTAAGTCATCCCCTGATGATGATTGTGTGTGTTCTTAATCCTTATGCATGTTACATCAATCCACTAGCTTTGCACTAGAACACTTAGAGTGGAGGGGAATCGAGAGACTTACGGTCGCCGATGAAAGCCATTTGGGCGAAGACCTCGTGCCTACGTGATGCAGGCGTGAAGGCGAGTCTGGACAGTCGTCGGAGTGGTGCAGAGGGTCGTCGCCGGCGAGGTCCAGCAGTGGCGGCGACGGCCTTCCCGTTGCTAGCAGCGCGCAGTAAATCGGGTCTCTTAGGATTTGTACAGGATTTTTGGTTCTCACGGAACGGGCGGTAGTCTTTTTTCGTGAGAGGCCGGAAGTCCCCTTTTATATTGCGCTACGCAACGGGGGACCGTAACCAAAATTGGTTAGGCACCCCCGATCAGGGTGCTGAAAAAGTGGAGGATGTGGGTTTCCCCACGTCTCCCTTGTCACGGCCGTTTGGCCTTTGATCAAAAAGTCCAACATTCTCCCCCTTGATCGTAAGGCTAAACATCATAAGCCCTCTCTCAATAAAAATTCATACCAAAGTAATGCGTCACAACAATTAACAAAATACCGCTGGACATCAGTACTTATAGTGCTTCGTTCTATATCGATTGGATAATATAATACTTCATGGGAGTTGGTTACTTTATATGATTCTCTTATTCCAGGATCACAGGCTCTCCAATAAACCCATGCCGGCAACATGATCACGAAAATTATTGGGTGGTAAGCCTTTTGTGAGCGGATCCACGAGCATAAATTTAGTTCCAATATGCTCAACCTTAATTGTTTGATCCTGGACTCTATCTTTCACAACATGATACTTTATGTCAATGTGTTTGGCAGCTGCACTCGACTTGTTGTTACTCGAATAGAAGACTGCGGGTTGGTTATTGCAGTACAAAATGAGTGGTCTAGAAATGCTGTCTACCACTCTTAATCTCGGGATAAAGTTTTTAAGCCATACAGCCTGCCCGGTAGCCTCATAACATGCCACAAATTCAGCCTGCATTGTCGACGATGCAGTAAATGTTTGCTTTACACTTTTTCATGATATTGTTGCTCCTGCGAGAGTGAAAATATAACCTGATGTGGACTTCTTAGTGTCTTTACACCCCGCAAAATCAGCATCAGAATAACCGACAACTTCAAGGTTATCGTATTCTCTATATGTGAGCATGTGACCTTTAGTGACTTGCATATAGCGTAGGATTTTCTTAACGGCTTTCGAGTGGTCTGGTCCTGGATTTGATTGATATCTGCCAAGCATCCCGGTAACAAAAGCTAAATCAGGGCGTGTACATACTTGAGCATAGATAATACTTCCGACAGCAGAAGCATAAGGTATAGCCTTCATCTGATCAGATTCATAGTCATTCTTTGGGCATTGAAATTTTCCAAACTTATCGCCCTTAACAATAGGAGCAGGCGAGGCAAAGCATTTATGCATATTGTATCTCTTTAGTACTCTGTCAATGTATGCCTTTTGTGATAAACCTAATGTTCCTTCGAACCTATCTCGGTGAATTTCAATACCAAGGACATAAGATGCTTCACCGAGATCCTTCATGTCAAAATTGGACGAGAGAAATCTTTTAGTTTCCATGACATATCCACATTTATTCTTTGCCAATAATATATCGTCCACATAAAGGATTAAAAATGTGTAATTACTCCACCTGAACTTAACATATGTACAATTATCGACATCATTCCTCTTAAATCCAAAATTTCTTATGACTTCATCGAACTTAAGGTACCATTGCCTAGAAGCTTGCTTCAGGCCATATATGGATTTCTTTAACTTGCATCCCAAATGTTCCTCACCTTCCACAACAAAATCTTCCGGTTGTGTCATGTAAACGTCTTCATACAAGTCTCCATTCAGGAATGCAGTCTTAACATCCATTTGATACAACTCTAAATCAAAATGTGCTGTGAGCACCATTATGATTCTAAATGAATCTTTAGTTGAGACAGGAGAAAAAGTTTCATTATAGTCAATACATTCTCTTTATGTAAACCCCTTCGCTACAAGTCTCACCTTAAACCTTTCGATATTTTCTTTGGAGTCACGTTTGGTTTTGTAGACCCATTTACAGCCTACTGTTTTGGCTACATTAGGAATTTCTACTAAGTCCTATACGCCATTATCGCCCATAGACTTAATTTCATCTTTCATAGCATCTAGCCACTTAGATGAATCCTTACTCTTCATAGCTTCCTTATAAGAGCTAGGATCATCCATCTTCCCAAAATCATCTTCATTCAAGTAAACCTCATAATCACTTGGGATAGCAGATCTCCTCACTCGTTCTGATCTCCTGACAGGTACAATAGTAGGCTCACTAGGCTGTTTATTAACTGTCACAGAGGGCTGTGAAAGCTCATCATTAGGTACAACACTAGTATTTTCAGGGCCCTCAACAGAAAGAGTAGCCACAAAATTAACTGGAGACGCAACAGGAGTTGCAACTACATGATCAACTGTGGGCACAACCACTTGGGGCACAGGAAAATCAGTCTGTCGGATTAGCAGAGAAGGAACATAAATCCGCTTCTCCTCAAGATCAATTTTCCTGGGCTCCAAGTCCCCACTGATGCCATCATTTTGCAAGAACACTGCGTGTCTTGTCTCTACAAAATTTGTGGTACGATCTGGACAATAGAATCGATACCCTTTAGACCTATCAAGGTAGCCAATAAAATGACAACTCACAGTCTTGGGATCTAATTTCCCAATTTGTGGGTTAAATACTTTAGCTTCAGCTGCACAACCCCACACATGGAGGTGCTCAAACTTGGTTTTCTCCCAGTCCATAATTCATAAGGTGTTTTGGGCACTGATTTACTGGGAACCCGATTGAGTATGTGTGCAGCGGTCTTTAACGCTTCCATCCATAACTTTACTGGCAAAGTGGAGTAGCTCAACATACTTCGAACCATGTCCATGAGTGTGCAGTTTCTCCTTTCCGCTACTCTATTTTGCTGGGGATCACCAGGCATTGAGTACTGACTATACCATTTTCTTGTAGGAACCTGGCAAAAGGACCAGGAACCTGCCCATAAGTTGCGTGTCGCCCATAATACTCTCCCCTGCGATCCGAACACACTACTTTAATCTTTAGATTGTGCTGATTTTCAACTTCAGATTTAAATATCTTAAATTTATCAAGTGCTTTCGATCTTTCATTAATGGGATAGATATAACCATAACGTGAGTAATCATCAGTGAACGTAATGAAAGAATTATAAACATCCGCTGATATCACAGGGAAAGGACCACATATGTCAGTATGAATTAATTCTAAAATCCCTGTGCTTCGAGTAGCACCTTTCTTTATTTGTTTTACATACTTGCCTTTGATACAATCAAGACAATGATCATCCGAATCATTAAAGTCTAAAGGGTGGAGGATTTCATCCTTAATGAGACGTTCAATTCTCCCCCTCGAAATGTGGCCCAAACGACAGTGCCACAATTTCGACGAAGTCTCATCAATTCGCTTGCACTTTTTATTCACATCACATATATTCATGGATATAGGAGAATCTTGCAGAGATAACATATAAAGTTTATCGTGTCGGATGACACGACCAACATTATCATTATTGAAATAAATAAGATACTTTTCGTGTCCAAAATTACATAAATATCCATCATTATCTAATAATGAGACAGAAATTAAGTTTCTTCTCATCGAGGGAACATAAAGAACATCATTAAGGCTCATTACAAAACCATTATTCAAAACTAAGCAAACTGATCCAATAGCTTTAATTTCAGCTTCCATTCCATTAGCCACTCTTAAGCTTCTTTCCCCTCTAAGATTTCTCAACATATGGAATCGCTGTAAGGAATTCGTAACGTGCACAGTGGCACCAGAATCAATCCACCAAGAATTTATAGGAAAATCAGCATAAAATACTTCATCAACAAAAGTAATTTCATAAGTATCTTTCTTGACGAGCCATTTTAGCCATCCAGGACAGTTATCTTTGAAATGGTCCTTGGATTACCAAAAATGGCACTCATCACTGTTCTTCTGTCCATTTGAGCTCCCAGGACCTGAAGCATTTTTAGGCGCTTTAGGATGCTGTGGGTGCTGTGACTTCTTATAAAGGCAGTAGGGTTGCTCCCTCTTTCCCTTTTCTTTATAGCCTCCTCTATTTTTAGAGGGACCAGATTTATTTGAGGAGTTGGCGTGATTCACAACATCATCAGCCCCCTCAGCCTTGAGCTTCTCTTCCTCCTGAGAAACATTGACAATCAACACGCTCATTGTCCACTTGTCCTTAATGGTGTTATAGTTCACTTTGAAAGCTTCAAATTGCCTAGGAAGAGACATTATAATATAATGGACAACAAAGCCATCAGAAATTTCCATGTCCATTGTCTTAAGTCTAGCAGCAATGTTAATTATGGTCATAATGTGCTCACGGATATTTCCAGTACCATTGTACTTAGTGTTCATGATCCTGTGTATCAGTGTGATAGTATAAACCTTAGATGATCCTTTAAAATGATCCTCGATGAAGGATAAGTAGTCACCTTTTTCTTTTCAGGGATTGCTCCCCTAATTGCTTCACTGATACAGTTCTTCATTACAGCAAGTGAAACGCGGTTTGACCGCTCTCACTTCTCAGCATTAGTTTTGTACTCCTTCATTTTGTCATCAAATTTGTCCTTTCCTTCATTAGGGGAGACAGGCTCATCAAACCTAAACGCATAGTCCAGGTCCAAGAGCTGAAAAGTTGTCATAAGTGTGAACTTCCATTTTTGAAAGTTGCTGCCATTAAGTGGCTCAATTGTATTAAGTTGAGCGGTAACAGAAGCAGCTGAAAAATTAAAAAAATTAAATTAGGAAAACACATAATTAATTTGCATGAGATTTAATCTTACGTTGGTATGATTAACAATATGCTCATAAGAATTTTTCGCATCACCGTTGGATAGAAACGAAAAATTTAACATAATTCATAACATGCAATTACAATTAACGTTGGTCGAAAAGTAATAACATGGGAGAATTAAATATAACAAAAATAAACATAATTGATAACATGCTATTATAATTAACGTTGGTCCAAAAGTAATAGCATGTAACATTAAATATACCTCTCTAATTGAATTTCTTGTTGGTTCCATTCAATTAGGGGACGACATCACGCAGCGGAAATGATAGCATAAAATTTTCAGCAGCTTAAAGACATTATCCAGTAATATATTTCATGAGAGATATCAAATAATAATTAATTAAAGAACATTAGGTATATCATAATACATGATATATATATATACTGAAAATAAAATACGTGAAATATACACCATAAATTAATTTCATGTATATATATACCTAAATATATGCATGAAATATATATGCTGAAAACATAAGATTATATGCTGGAGGCCTAAAAGAAAAAAGTTAACACATAATTTCCTAAAAGGTTAGTTGGCCCTTTAGAAAAATCCACCTCATCTTTATCCCATCCATGCCCAGTCAAAACTTAGTCCATCCTCCCCAAAATATCAGGCACGCCTACTCCTCATCTCCTGAAAACGTGCTCCACCACTCATCCAAAAACTCCTCCCGATTTTTTCGGATCTGAGAAGCGCAGGGGTTGCAGGCGGTGCAGGAGGCGCACAGTGGCAAAGCGGGCGGCAAGGGCATGCGCGCGCGTGACGAGCGGCGCGAGCTCGCTGCAGGGAAAGGAGGCGCGGCGGCCAGCGCAGCGCGAGCAAGTTTTTGATTTCTCCGATCTGATTCTTGATACGTTAAATCCCCTCCTTCTCGATGCTAGCCCGAGCCATTAATCCTCAAGACCGGGTTCGTGAATTAATCTAGGGTTCTAGAAAAAACTAGCAAGGTTCTGATACCAAATGTGTGTTCTTAATCCTTATGCATGTTACATCAATCCACTAGCTTTGCACTAGAACACCTAGAGTGGAGGGGAATCGAGAGACTTACGGTCGCCGATGAAAGCCATTTGGGCGAAGATCTCGTGCCTGCGTGATGCAGGCGTGAAGGCGAGTCCGGGCAGTCGTCGGAGTGGTGCAGAGGGTCATCGCCAGCGAGGTCCAGCAGTGGCGGCGACGGCCTTCCCGTTGCTAGCAGCGCGCAGTAGATCGGGTCTCTTAGGATTTGTACGGGATTTTTGGTTCTCACGGAACGGACGGTAGTCTTTTTTCGTGAGAGGCCGGAAGTCCCCTTTTATATTGCGATGCGCAACGGGGGACCGTAACCAAAATTGGTTAGGCACCCCTGATCAGGGCGCTGAAAAAGTGGAGGATGTGGGTTTCCCCACGTCTCCCTCGTCACGACCGTTTGGCCTTTGATAAAAAAAGTCCAACAGATTGTACTGCTGCGGCACGGGCTCCTCCATCTTGACCTGCAGTAGGTAGCTCATGCCCGACGCAGCATGGGCACCGGCGCCTCCTACGGCATGGCCTGAGGTGGACGCGGGGCCGTTGAAGTCGATCACCTCGTCGACATTGGCGCCGAAGGATGGGTCTATGAGCGGCGGAAGCTCCACGGAGTCGAGGAAATCACTGATAAAGCTGAACGAGTTGACACGCTCGAGCCCTGCGTCCGTCGCCTCCATTGGCCTGTTCCTCGCCACCAGGTCTGTGTTGAACACCTTGCATCTGGCCCACTCGTCCTGCACGCGACAACGGCATCCAGAAAAGAAGAGGAGTTAGCTCGTCAGCCCAGAAAGGAAGAAAATCTACAAACTTGGAGAAGGAAACATGGCAAGACAAGAGAAGCGACAGTCAGACCTTGGCGGAGCGCGGGAGCGGATGGGGGAGCTTGCCCTCAAGGTGGAACTCGTGCATGACCCAGCTGGCCTTCTCGCTGCGTGGGGCATGGCCGCGGTAGAATACGAGCGTCTTCTTCATGCCGACGAGGATGCCCCTCCCGCGAAAGATCTCCTTGCCCTTGCCGGTGGCCTTCCAGTAGCCGCTCTCCGTCGCGCGGTTCGTCCTCGCCCCCGTCGGGTACTTGCGGTCCTTATGGCAGAAGAAGTACCACTCCTTCTCCCCCATCTTCGCCTTGCATGCCAAATAATCAACGCACAGAACTAAGCCAAAGATTCTTATGGAGAGATGAAGAAGGGAAAGAGGAAATTAGGAGCGGCTTTAGCCGTGGGCATACAAACCTGGGAGGTCCCATGGCTCGCACTTGTTGAGGTTGACCTCGCCAATGACACCGGAGGAGAAGCGGCGGTCGAGGACCTTGGGGTGAGGTAGTGCGAGATGATCTCCTCGTCAGTGGGGTGGAACGGCGGGGGCGGGGGCGGTGGCGCGGAGGAGGGGCGGGGACCCAGATGCGAGGGGGGGAGCGGGGAGGAGACAGGATGGAGGAAGACACAAGCGGCGCAGCGGGAGGGGAGGGGAGGAGACGTTCGCATTGGAATGAATGAGGGGAGGAGAGGTAGCGGCGCGTGAGGAGGAGAGGAGAATGGAGGAGTTTGGGGGAGACGGGCGCGGTTTGGGTTGGATCGTGTGGGGGCGTTCGTTTACGGTTGATCTTGATCGGATGGTTGGGAGAGGAAGAGATAAATTATTATTATTATTATTTTTAAATGTAGAGATAGTTTTTTTATAGTGTAGAGCTTTTAAATAAAGTATTTTTTAAGGTAGATCTATTAATGGATTATAGTATATATTATAATAACTTCATTTATATTATTTAAAATTACATATAAATATCTCTTTATAACCTATTACTATCCATAAACTAACAACAAAAACCAAAATCAAAATGCAGTATGAACGCCTAACAGCTACTCGAGGGTCCTCAAAAAACATACTTGAGGTCCTTGCGGCCGAGGAAGTAGGGGTGCAAATGGTATGGGTTAATCTCGAACGATCCGGTACCGAATCCGATTTGTACCAAATATGGGAAGGTAATTTAGCATCTGGTACCGAATCCGATCCGTACCAGATAATTGTTGCAATATGGTAACGAAAATGGTAGAGCTAAAATCCGATCAAATCGTATCGGTAAGTGGTAAATTGGATACTATCCGACCGAATATCCGAATAAGCAAGTTAGTACTTCAACTGACCCAACCCATCAATTATTATTGACACCAACCGGTTTATATTTTATCAAAATCGTAACATAACTTTAGAGTCCAGCTACTCTAACCAGTCACTATCAATGCTCTCTGCTTATGTTGAACTTGCGTATGAATTTATTGGTTTTCGAATTAATATAAGAATTTAGTAGTTTTCGAACTAATGTATGAATTTATCAGTTTTCAAACTTATATATGAATTTATCGTTTATGTTGAATTTGTGTTATATTGGCTATTATACTTAAGTAATCTAAATGAATTTATTACTAGTTGAAGGTTTGAAGTGATGATGGTATAGTTCAGTGTATATTCCTTTATGTATACATATATTATCCATTTCCGATCCAAAAACGTTATGTATCTGTTCCGATGACACCATATTCAAAACTCTGAATAATCCGAATTCATATTTGTATCCGGCTTTACCGAATCCAACTTCAAATCCAGGGAAACAATATGGGTTATGATACGATATGAACAATATCCGTCCGAATCCAACCCGACTGCACCCTATGAGGAAGGACGAGTCGAGCAACCTAGTGCCCGATGAACAACTCTTCTATGCAAAACTGTGACGTGGCCCAGTAAGAAAGCTTAGAATCCACCCAACTATAACATATAGAATATTACCTCCCATTTCAAATATAAGTTATTTTAGATTCCGTGTCAGTCAAATACTTTTAGATTAGATTTTAGATTTTTGGTATGAAGTAGGTCAAATACCTAATATATTTTTACATTTTTTAAAATTTAATTATACCCAAAAAACCAAATCAGCTATAGTAAAAAAAATCATTTATAGTAAAATTTCAGACAAAAATCAAAGGATCTGTTCTTTTTGGCTGCGGCTGATGGTTTTTTGGCTGTTTGTGACAGAGATTGCGGAAAGAGAGATACTCGCTTGCGATTTTTGATGGTACAAATATTAGTTTTTTAACGTGTACTACAATTAACTTATAGACCCTATCTTTAAAAAATACTTTATTTAAAAGTTAACTACTATAATAAAAACCAAAAGCGGCTTTTAAAAACCGCAAAGAACAGACCCAAAAGTCGTCGCTAAAACGAACGCCCCTAACATGTTGGAGGCAGAGACGTCACGATTCTTTTAAGCCAATCTTGCTTGTAACTCAGGTAAATGCTTTCATACCGGCCAGCGAGAAGTTCGGAAATTTCACATCACTGCAATGTCGACACCAAGCAACCAGCGGGCTTCTAGCGCCAAGGCACAAAGCGACTTCGATTTGACCTACTTCATACCAAAAAAAGGAGAAAAATCCTGAGTTCGTCAAGAATTAAGCTCGCATCGATCAGATCAGCAGGTTTTCACGTTAGCCTTGTGCAGTTCTAGTACTACTTTTCCCCTTCTGTACATCTGTAAATACAAGCCATGCATTTTAGCCTTTACAACGAGACAAGTACCAAGACGCACACACGTGCGGAAGCAAAGATGACCGAACCGGCCGTTAAGCTCATCGGCGCTTTCGGCAGCCCAGTCGTCCGCCGCGCCGAGGTGGCCCTGCAGATGAAAGGAGTGCCTTACGAGCTCATCACGACAACAAGAGCGAGCTGCTGCTCACGCACAACCCCGTCCACGAGAAAGTGCCCGTCTGCGAGTCGCTCGTCATCACCTAAAGTTCTATAAATTACCATACGCCATTTTAACAAATTACCACCTTAAATTCAAAAAATATCACTTTATGAATTTGAGGAAAAAAAAGTTAAAACTTACCGTCAGTTGAATCTTAGATCACCATCTACGATTTTAGCTAATAACCATCCCATAATTTAGTAATTATCATATTGATGTGCAATTGTGCTAGTATTTGTGTGACTGTGTCCACCAGAAGAGCAGGCAAGGGTGTGTGGTCCTAGTACCATCCAAAGGAGGTGGGATCCTCCTGCTATGTCCCTATCTTTCAGCTAGTCAGAGTTGATGAGAAAAAAATGTTAGCGTAATAGTCGCACATACAAACAAATAGTAAATGAATCAAGTTTCGTTATACCCAATGAGCATCGGCAAACACACAAACAAATCACTCAGCTTGGGGAGGAAGCAACTGGGAAGCTTCTCGCACACACAAACAGACACATCAATTTGACTGGGGAGCCCGGAAGAAGAAGAACGTCGATCCTTACAGGGGAAGCTTCAGTACTAGTGCTCTCAATGATGAAAAGTGTAGTAGAGTGCTATAAATACCGTCACCATGTCACCACCATTAGCCCAACACACATCACATATACGTACTTAGAAGACTTAGGACTAGTGTAACTCGGAAGCGAAAATGGGCGAGCCGGTTAAGGTCATCGGCAATTTCGACAGCCCGTTCAGCCACCGTGCCGAGGTCGCCCTACGGCTGAAAGGGGTGCCGTACGAGATGATCCTGGAAGACCTGCGCAACAAGAGCGAGCTGCTGCTCACGCGCAACCCCATCCACAAGAAGGTGCCCGTGCTCCTCCACGGCGACCGTGCTATCTGCGAGTCGCTCGTCATCGTCGAGTACGTCGACGAGGCTTTCGACGGGCCGCGCCTTCTGCCGGCCGACCCCTATGACAGAAGCACGGCCCGCTTCTGGGCTCACTTCCTCGAAGAGAAGGTAACCTTACGAGGAGACGTTTAATTTTTGGGTTCAAACTATCTCCGTCTTAACAGGTTGTATCGGTTGAAGTACTAATTTTTTGCCGAGTGAGCAGTGCTCCAAGACGTTCTGGCTGTCGCTGTGGACGGAGGGCGAGGTGCAGAAGGGGTTCGTCAAGGAGATCAAGGAGAATTTGGCGCTGCTGGAGGGACAGCTCAAGGGGAAGAGGTTCTTCGGAGGCGACTCCGTCGGTTACCTCGACATAGCCGCCAGTGTGTTCGCGCACTGGCTCGGGGTCTTGGAGGAGGTCGCCGGGGTGAGCTTGGTCACCGACGAGGAGTTCCCTGACCTCCGCTGCTGGGCGAAGGAGTACACTTCCAACGAGACGGTCAGGGAGTGCCTGCCGGATCGGGAGCAGCTGCTCGCCCATTTCACGGCGAAGAAGGACACGTTTGTCTCGATGGCAAGGTCAATGCTGCCCGCATAATTCGGTTACGACTTTTTATGCCCAAAGCCCATATATAATAGTATGTCTATCAGCCTATGGATGTGGAACTGGATGTATCATGTATGGATAACGTATTGTAAAAAACCGGTGTATGGATTTGGTCACCGGTGTGCTAGGCCGGAATATATAAAAAAAAACCACAGCGCTTGTACTACATGATGCACGTCAATACACTCCACGCGCATGTGTTTGCCTTTTCAACTGGGACTCGAGTGTGTCACTGTGTGGACTGTAGAGTAGCCATTGCGAGTAGATCGCTAATTCCGCGCAGACCAAATCTAAATTGGGCTGGCC
Organism: Melocanna baccifera; assembly: GCA_036346265.1. Taxonomy (NCBI): domain Eukaryota; kingdom Viridiplantae; phylum Streptophyta; class Magnoliopsida; order Poales; family Poaceae; genus Melocanna; species Melocanna baccifera. The sequence goes on along the minus strand of CM070678.1, from coordinate 6,901,142 downwards.
CACTCCTGGCCTGGCCCACTCCAGGACTGCCTCATCTTTCTTCAGTTGTCTATCAGATATGCCTCCGTTTTCTTGTGTGCACTGGACTTGGCTCCGATCGACATGACCACACGACGAACTGCGAATTGTCTCATTTCATGGTGCTACGTACCTTCGAAGCGCTGTGAAATCATGTTGCGAATATGCCAATCAACTTGGAAATGAAGCTAGTAGGTGGCTTCTCGCAGAAAGAGAACGAGGTCGAAATAGTGTGTGTCCACTATTTCCTCGCAAAAATGATGAAATAGTATCCACTTTTTAGTCAAAACTGACCAGGCTGGGGAGTCGAGAGACATTGGACATGGAAGCACCGAAGATGTCTGAAGCGGCTAAGATCATTGGCACGTTTGGCAGCCCGTTCGTCCACCGCGCCGAGGTTGCCCTGCGGCTGAAAGGGGTTCCGTACGAGCTGATCCTGGAAGTCCTGAGCAACAAGAGCCAGCTGCTGCTCACGCACAACCCCATCCACAAGAAGGTGGCCGTGCTCCTCCACGGCAATCGCCCCATCTCCGAGTCGCTCCCCATCGTCAGTTCAGTGGTGGATTTGGACATTAGGCTAACTGAATTATAGTCCAAGATCCAAGATCAAAGTCCATTAAAATTCTCTTGACAAGATCCAACCGACGTAGTGAAATATGGTTGTTTCTATACACACATCAACATACGTGCCACGGCTGACTCCGCCCCTGGTCGAGTACCTTCGATGGGCCGCCCATCCTGCCGGCCAATCCCTTCAGCCGTGCCGAGCACCGCTTACGGGCGCGCTGGTAATACTAACTTCTTTAAAGGCAAAGAAAAGCCGACGCTCCTAGCCTATCCACGTCATCGGTTATGCAAAAAGCCCCTAAGGAATGAATAGAATGAATAGAGGAAGTTAAAGTTTGGCTTTGTGACTACCTATGCTCCTGATACATCTCCATTTTAATTCCAATTATTATTAAGCACAATAAAACATATATGTAACAATATGTAAATAACATAAAAATATATGTATTATCTCTCTAAATAAATAATACATTCAAAACATTAACATATTACCATATGCTTAATAAAACACATATATGAGCATATAAAATTTGCATACTGCACAAATGTATAATTTGATATATTGCTCTCAGGAGGAGTTGCTCAAGTTTAAAATGAAACTTGGCCTTTTACAACCCATGTCAATTTTCACGATCACAGTAACAAAACTTTCAAAGATTCTGTTAGTATAACTCAATGAATATTACCTTAGTGTAGTACCAAAGTCAAGAGCAAACAGAAATCATAGATTTCGGCAAATAATAAAGACTAGCACTAAAGTATAGCTACTGCAGATTTAACAAGAGTTTTCTTCAATCACAGAATCAATAGCATAAGCATGTATTCGACAAGACTAACAATTGCGGTAGGTAGTACTAGTTTAGAAACATAGCATAAGCAAATGACCAAGCAACAGACTACACTCAACAGAGATATATCACTAGCATATGAGAAATCACACTAGCAGAAACAATTTAGTTTGCCACTATGATATCAATTTGACACATATCCTCATCAAGCAATTCATAAGCTCACAATCTATCATGCAATAGCTCTCCCAGTGCTAGCCGAAAAGATCAGAGATACTAAGCAAGTAATCAGGCACATCACTAATGCATAACAGAAGTAAAGAGTAGAGATCAGCTAACGGTGTGATGGCAATCAAAGCCACCAAGACAGCTAATAGGCTAGGCTCGTTGATGACGATGTCCTAGAAAACCAATCACCGGTAAATACCAGAGAATCACCGGAGAGGTAATCGGAGATACAAAGCCAAACTTCTCAATTCAATAATCACCAAATCAAGAAGCCGAGGCATAGGTTGTTGTCACACAAAGATCACAGAGACCTCGGTAGGTCACCAAGCAAACAAACCACACACTAGATGCCACACTTCCCCGAAATCAAAGAGCCACACCGAATAACCAGCAAGAACGCGTACGAGCACAGATCAGTGCTGGACTCACCAAAGTAGAGATCGGGAACTCAAAGACCGGCAAGGCTGCCGAGGTCAAGCTGCCATCGATGCCGATATCAACGACGGAAAGCAAATCGCCGCCACTAGATTTCAGGCCAGGTGATGAGCTCTCAGATCTATCGTTCGGCCTCTCCATCTTCTGATTTTAAGGGGAGGAGAAGCAACTGGAGATGAGGCAATGGTGCAGCCAAACCGCCGCCGCTTTTGCCGCACGGGAGAGGATGAGGGGAGAAGGAATTGGGCCACACCCAAATGAATGGTGCACGTCGCCTATATCTCTTCCGCCATTTTTTCTTACAAATGGGCCCCACCGGCTTTTCCCTTTTATTTATTTTCTTTAACCGAAAATTTGGGGAAATTCCCAAAAAGCCCATCAGTTCACTGTTAAATTAACAATTTTTTAGAGGATAGAATATACAGATGAGTTGATCGTATGCAGATCCAGTGCGGTGATGCTACACTTTTAATTCATGCATGATGAAGGCAATGCTGGCCTGCTGTCCAAGTAGAACCATTCCATCCCAGCATACCCAACCCTCGGTCCGTTGCCAACTTGCAACCGGGACTCGGGAGGCTTTTAAGCCAACCTTGTTTGGATGTCCCAAATCATGCTGGACCGGCCTTGTTGGTTCACGGTCGCTTCCACAGCTGAAAAAAGTGTGTTTTCCGTGGAATGAATATTTTGACAGATCTGTGGCCACACCGACGGCCAGCCAGGCGTTTGCAATGCACCGGATGGTGCTGCCCACTAGCCCACGAAAGCCACCTAACCGTTCATATAAATGTTCTTGGAGTCACTTTCTTTAAAAAAAATTAGAATTTAAATATCTATGTTTATAAATTTAGAGTCTATTTTTTTCAACTTCTCAAAACAGTTTTTGGCTTTTAATACAGTACCTAACTTTCAAACGGAGTATTTTTTTAAGATATGGTCTATAAGTTAATTATAGTATACGTTAAAAGCCCAACATCTGTACCATCCAAAATCGCAAGCGAGTATCTCTTCCTCCGTAATCTTTGTCGCAAATAGCTAAAATTCAAAAATTTCAGTCAAAAGCCATAAACCGTAGCAAAAAAGAATAGACCCTTAATCACTTCCAAAGCTTAGCAGCGATAGTGTTAGGGCAGTCCCAATGCTTGAAACCATGACTAGTTTCTAGTCTTCTAAGACACTATGATACAAACTACAGCTCTAATCCATCGTTTCTTCGTGTGGGACCAGATCGAATCGTGACCAATCCTTTCATCCCCTTCCTGCACATACTCCCGCATCCTCTTCTCCTTTAGCAGGTGAAAATGCTTACGTGGCGTCACGGAAGAAACCAGGTTCGCTGCAGCGCGTCTCTCGCTGGTTTCCTCGGCTTTAGATGACGCGCTGAAACAGTTTCCTTGTGAAGAAACAGTTTCCTTATCTCTCTTCTTTAATTACTATGCCACATCATCAAAATGCTTACGTGACAAGCCTAAATAATGTAAAAAACTACAGCATTAGAACTGCCCTTATCTACCGCTCTATAGAAACTCGGCGGCAGCAGAGTTGTCGAGCCCCCATAGCGCTAGCAAATTAATGGCTCATGAGTAACGTTAAGTAAATACAGCTAGTATTAATTAAATACAATTAGCACTAATTAAATGTACAAACTAATTAGCATGTGGTTGGCTGACAACCTACTGAGTTACCTTAGCTCGGTAGATATAAAGAGGGGATTAGATTTATAAAAACAGATTAAATTAGAAAAAAATAAATATAATGCTATTTATATAAATATTTATATTTAGAGTTCAGAATTTAGGATTTCGTGTAAACGGTTCCATTCTGTGCTATCGTTTCATGGTGTAATTAATGGTTTGGCTATTGCGTGCTTGGCTCGTGGCTCTGTGTGCCTTGTACCTAGCTGCTTCTGCCGCGCGCCGAGCAGACGGCAAAGTGAGACTGCGAGAGCACCACCGCTAGGGGTGGAAACGAGACGAGCCGAGACGGCTCGAGCCAGACTCGGCCGAGCTCACACCGAGCCAAGCCGTGGCTCGGCTCGTTTCCAAAACGAGCTAGAATGCGGGCTCGGCTCGGGCTCCGCAGTTGGCTCGAGCCGGCTCGTGAGCTGCAGTAGAGGCTCGTTGGCGGAGGATCTGGCCTACAGGCGTGTTTCAGGAAGCTCACCTCCAAATCGAGAAGGAGCGGGGAGGCGTCGACGAAGGCGCCCAGCTGGATCGCGAAGGTGGTCCGGTGGATGCCGAATTGCCGATCCTCAACGGCGCGCTCGCGCGCGCCTCGGCCGCCGCCACCCTAAAAGCGATAAGCACATGCACCATTGTCACCACCACCGTCGTTCTGGGCAGCGACTCCATCATGCTTGCTTGCTCCACCCAAGAGTTCAACCCTATTCGCTTTATCTTCATCTGGGGACTGGGGCGGTTGAAGAGGCTCTCCTCGACGCCAGATCCGGCGAATCCGCTGCCGCCGGCTCCCGACCGGTCCCTTCTTCGCTCGGATCCGATCTCACCGTCTCCCCACTTGCTCCAAGCAGCCGGGGAGGGAGGAGGCGGCGGCAGGGAGCGGGGAGGGATGCGGCGAGGGGGCGGGGAGCGGGGAGGGAGGAGGCGGCGGGGGAGCGGGGAGGTGGGGAGAGAGGAGGTGGGGAGGCGGGGACTGAGGGAGGAGGCAGCGGGGAATGCGGAGAGAACGAGGTGAATACGGGCGGGGATCGGGGAATGCGGGCGGGGACCGGGGGAGCGGGGGCTTATGTTATCAGCGGCAGCGCCCCTAGCTCGTTCGGCTCGCGATCGGCTTGGGCTCGGCTTGTTAGTGAGCCGAGCTGGAGCATGAACTTGGCTCGCTGAGAAAAATCTCGAGCTCGAACCGAGCCGAGCTGAGCCCGACCACGAGTTTGAATAGCTCACGAGCTTCAAGCTTTTTGTCCAGCCCTAACCATCGCCCACCAGATGAAGATGATGGAACGATCAAGATGGGAAGTGCGGAAAAAGACTCGACTTTTCTTCGCGTCCTAGGCTACCCCGCCCCGCCTAGAGACGATGGAAAGTTATTTTTGGGTGTTCAGAATAGTATCGGTTTATAATTTTTTGTATTATAGTTGATTTATTTTTTTACTTAGTTAAGTTAGCTTATTTGGTATAATTAAATTAAAAAAAATTAAAAATAGAAAAAATATATTAGCCCATCATGGACAATACAAAGAAATACAAAAAAAACAAAAAACAAAAATTAAAAAAAACACAAAAAAACAAAACAGTAAAAAAGCTAAAGTAAAAACAAGCACGGCTGAAAAAGCTGTTGTGAGCGTGGCCTTAGCTTATAATTTATAACTTATATATTTTAAATAAATAAATAGAATAATTTTATTATTATTATTTTAAAATGATTTATTGAAATAGTTTTTAAAAGTAGCTTATCAATTTATTAGTATTTGATATATTTATATAAATATTTGTGCTAGAAATAAAACGCATTATACATAGGTATAAACCAACGGCGCAGTAAAAAGAACCTGATACGGCCCTGTTCTTTGCGGTTTCTAAAAGTCGCTTTTGGCTTTTGTTACAGTAACTAACTTTTAAACGAAGTATTTTTTTAAGATAGGATCTGCAAGTTAATTGTAGTACACGTTAAAAAACTAATATCTGTACCATCAAAAATCGCAAGTGAGTATCTTTCTTTTCACAATCTCTATCGTAAATAGCCAAAAAACCATCAGTTATAATCAAAAACCATCAGCTAGAGTCATCAGCAAACAGACCCGTAATGTGCAGCTCTGCGCGTGTAGGATGGGTCGGACCCAACGCTTTTCACGCCACTACTTTTCAGCCGACAAAGGCCTCGCTTGCCCACTACAGGACTTCTCCTTTTCCTTCTCTTGTCTATCTACAATTAACTTGCGAGTGCGACACACGGTAAGCTACAGGGGCTTGCCGTCTCGGCATCGCCTTCCTCCATCTGCTGCTACCTTCTCGCTCGGTCGGCGCTTCCCTTCCAAGCATCATCTCATCTGTCTCTCGATGGTACATTGCAAGTCTACATGGATGAAAGGCTAGAATAGATTGCCGAGCTGCACCTTTGAGGAGAGGTCATGTATGTACGTATCAGGGTGTATCGGATAATCAGGATATACTTTTAACATGGTTTTACAAATCAAGAATATACTTTTGGTGGCTCCAAGCCTTCTGATGCACTCGAGGTGATATTCTCTTGTGCTAGTGATATAATCTGAGCTAAAAGGTTGTATACAATCTTGCATAACAGTTAACGATGTTGATCGATGCAGTTATTTTTTGTTTTCTTGTGCTTTGCCAACGAACAAATGAATGGGAGCAAACCGCTGAGATTATTGGGATACGGATAGACTATTCTAGCGTAAATTAAAAATTTCTACCGCGTAAATCAGTAAACCATACGAGTAAGAGATTATAGATCATTACTACTAGATACACAGTTCAACGGAAGTAGAGTTGAAGCAGTCGATTCAACGAAGAGCGTATCGATGTAGTAGAAGCAGTCGATCGTTCTCCGGCCAACCGTCTCCTCCTCGCAATCTGAAACGACCCGCATAATTACCGTGGGGTAATGATGCTAGTCAACGGTTTATTACTCGTTTTAGCCGATAGAACATCGCGTTAACGAATAATAAGCCCATCAGAGTGTTGTAGCGGAACAATAATTAGAGACAAAATACGATATTACAAAAATATCGCCACGTAGGGCTGAAAATCCTTACAAAGTTGCAAGAGCTCAACTGCTACAATATTTAGGAATGAAAAAGGTTCTAACTATTGTCTACCTAAAGCAAAACTGACATAAATGCACATAGTACAACTGGATTCCCAGGAACAATCCCGGTCGTCGCCTTCGCCTTCTACTCTTCGTGGCCTGAGTCCATGGTATTCCAACCGAGTAATACTTAATCCATCCATGTAGCCCTCACCAGGTCTTAGCAATACTTTAGTCTAACATACACCTAAACAAAGGAGGATAATAGCAAGGGTGAGTACAAAAGTACTCAGCAAGTGTTATTAGCAAAAATGCACTGGATGCTCTTCTACATTCCTCAGAATGTACATTTATATTCTCAATCTCTGGTTCATTCTCAATCTCTTTCTCTTTCTCAGCCTTTTTCTCAGAATTATAGAAAATAAGTTTTGTTGTTAAGTTTGGAAAGAAGTCCATATTATTAATTTATAAATCTATCGAACACTCGTATGAACGGCAAAAACTCCCATAAGTTTCCGTGATCTCCTTTCCCGGAGACAGGCATGAATTCATGATTTATATAGCATTGCGCAAGCTTGTACCACTTTACCCATCATCATTCTGATCCTGGTGGCTCATGGTTCTTCCACATTGCCTAAGATGCAGTGCCCAGATCAGAATACAGAACTTTTATATCTATCTCAGTATATTATATCTCCACCCAGCTATTCCCAATCGGTAACTTGGGCCGGTGTACCACTCGCACCCAGGCTCACCAAAAGTGACATAGCTGTTGGCTGGGGCGGTTTCTGACCAGCGCCCATCACCCCACTGCGTAATATATCGCCTTCGCGTACCCCACGCTCGGGTTCTTGCGATCCGCATCCCCCACTTCTGGCCTACTCACCAGTTCTGGGATCTTGCGGCTGTGGATCCCCCATGCTAGGAGAACTCTGGAACTGCTGACCCTGGGTTCATCTCCCCTAAATAAATACTTACCCATGTGGAGAATATAATAACCTTGATAAATTATCGATTACTGTGGTCCTCGAGCGAAACAATGGTTGATACGATTAATACGGTCCGTTCATACGGATGAAGACTGATTAATCTTATATTTTATCCATATGTAGAAGATCCCATACCTGCCCTTTTTCTCCTACCCTAGGGATCTTCCACCCTCTTATGTACTGGCCTGACAGTGGCTTCTCCAACTGTCTGCCTGATCTCTTTCTTTTTTTTCTTACCACAATCATTCGATTTAAAATATAACTTGTATTTTCATGCATGGTGATAATAACTTAATAGGAAAATACTTTATTTTACTGAAGATACTCTGCTCATATGCTCAAAGGAATGCTTGCCTGGATTAACCACATATTCGGATTTAAGTAAACTCAGGTGAAGTCCTTCCCACGACTCGGATAGCTGCCTGCAATTAAATACATCGGCTACGACTTAATTTACGGAAACATAATAAAGTGCGAGGTGCCGAAGTGTTTGTGCGCCTAGGGTGAGGCTACGCTCAACTCAACTCCGATCGCGGTAATCAAGTTAATTTCTATACTATACTTGTTATTTGTCGTTATCGTACAAGCGTCGAGAGACAATCTATCTAGGATGTATGTCCAGCGTAGTATTGATTTCCGATAATTCATCGATTACACAAGATTAAATAAATACACGCACAAATTTAATGACGAATGTTATTCCTAGCCGTTTATGCAATTATGTCTATTTCATTCTCAAAGGTAAGTATGCAATTATTAACCTCTCTAATGGATTTTAGTCCCAGGGTTAGTCGTGTGACAAGTTAGATTACAGATATAAAAGAAATCATATTTTAATTAAATCAGTAAATAAATTATGCTACGGCATCTCTAGGCGATCCTCAAACTTTATTTTATCCACAAACGAATTTTTACCACTAAAATGCTACCTAAATCGCCGCGTACAAGTTTAATCGATGCGTGCGATTTTAATCGCCGCGCACTATTTTAGATCAATGCGTGAAATTCAAATCATCATTACTAGTTTCAATGCTTCTAATGGCTACTAATTTATTCTAATTATCAAGAATATTTATTAGTGGTCTTCTACAGTTTATGAGCGACTAATAAAAGTTAATTGGCCATTTACATGCGCAAAAGGCTAATTTAAATGATATTCTGATAATTCAATTTGTATGCCTACTAGTCTTAGCCTATGGTTGTTACTCAATTTTATTTTCAGTATTCAAGAATATTTGCTAGGGAGTTATGTAATCTCATATCACTAACCAAGTTAGTTAGGTATTTAATTACAACACGAGTTGGTTTAAATGTCAATACATTGATTTAAATTGATATGTGCTATGTTTTAATCTACTGCTGACATTTAGTTTAGGCTAGTCATTGTAAAGAAATGTTATTGGTCTTTTACCAATTAAATGGGCTTAATCAAAATGTCTGGGTTATCAAATGGTTTAGACAACAGTACATAGCTTTAATTAGTATACGCACAAATTTAGTCGGTGCGTATGATTTTAATTCATCTGACTGAAATTAATTGGTTCTAATGGTCTGGAATAACTGAGCGGGTTTCTACAAATTAAATACAACTAACAAGATTAACTGCATACTTAAATATGCTCTGGAGCGGTCTATGAACCTGTATCCTACTCTTGATAAATACCCACATCTAAGTTCGTGTCCTAATGGTACCTATTGCTTTTAGGGATTATATAAATTTACTAATGGAGTTTGGTGAGTTACTACTGCTAACCAATATTATCTAAATATTTAAGTAGATAACAGAGTGATTTTAAATGGTAAACTATCAATTTAATCGGTACGACTATACGCCGTTCTCTCTTAGTTCACGCACATCTTATAATACGTCTCACCGCTTAATACGGTTAGCGAAGGTTTCGCAAATTAATTTAATATGCAAATTTGAAATGCTTAGATTAACGATTTGCGAGAATAAATTTTCTACTATGCGCTAACTATTTTCTTCTTTTCCTAGATTTTCCATTTCCTCTGTTCTCTTTCCACTTTTCTTTCCTTCTAATCTCTCCCTCTCTACAGTCGTTCGGCCGAACGGCCTCCTGCGCCTCCACTCAATCTCCCCCCTCTCTTTTATCCCCTTCTTCCTTTGCTCTATCCTCTTTCCCCAAATCCCCTATGCGCTGGTCCTCTCTACGCCTTCCTGCCACTCGCCGACCTTCTGGCGCTGCTCCTCACCTCGGCTCTGGCTCGGCTCTCCCTCCTCACTTCTTTGTTGCGCTGCCGCCTTCCTCTCTTTCTCCCTCTCTCTCCCTCTTCCACCGTGCCGTCTCCTCTTCCTCTTCTGCCGCCGCACCACTTCCTCTACTCCTCTACCGCCGACATCCCTCTTCGTCTCCCCTCCTCTCTCCTACCTCTCTCTTGCGGCCCACGGCGCCGCATGCCGCCGCCCCTATGCCGAGAGGCCGCAGCCCCTCCCTTATTTCCAGATCCGGCCCTAGAGCCCGGATCCGGCCCGCTCTCGTGCGCCGACCGCTTCAGGGCCGCGCTGCCCGTCCCTCCTTCGGTCCGCCGACCTGTGCCGCCTCTGGTCGCCGGATCCGTGGCCTACGGCCCGGATCTGGCCCGCCTTAACCCGTTTGCCCTGCCCCTTTTATCTTCTTCTACGCTCTAAGCTTTCGTGTGGTTGATTCGATTTTTTTGGCACTACGCTTAGGGTTGGCTTGGAGGTATGTTGCCGTGGTTCAGCACCGTGGAGCTCGAGGCTGCCCGCATACCGGGGGAATGTGTGGTGGCTCTCGGGTGCACGTGTTCGACCGCCGGTAGCGCGCCGCCGCCACCCAACAACCATGGTAACCCCCTTCCTCTCTACTCCCTCTTGCTGCTGGTTGAAAAGTTGTGCCGATTCTTGAGGTGTGCTTGGAATGCTATGTGCTTGCACGGTTGACAAAAGTGGGATATAGTGTTCTACCGAAAATGCTAGTATGAACAAGGTTTTATGGGCTACCTTGGTTGGTGAGTGCTGGGTGGTTTCGACTGCGGTGGTGCTGATGTTGGTGCTTGTGGTCGCTGTCCCTGCTGCTAGCTTGCCGATGGTCCCCGCGGTGGTCTCCCTTGCCGATGCCTCGTGGTCCTACGGTCTTGCTCCTTGCTTGACTTCGATTGGCTGCTGCTTGAGCTAGCCTGGGGTTGACTGGTGGGGTTGAGCTGTGGTTTGGGTTTGTGGATTGTGGAGGAGAGGAAGAAAAGGGAAGCTTCTCCTTTGTCCCTCTCCGGTGAGTTGTGTGTGCTCTCTTCTCTTGGTCCGTGACTGTGGTCTCTAGTGTATGCTTTGGAGCCGCTCTATCTGGGGGGTTGTATCTGTCCTGGTTTACTGCCCATGCTGCTGTGCTACGCGGAAATATCTTGGGAAAAGCCATATTAGCCGCCGGCTATGCTGGGGGGGGGGTCCGTGATGGTCTACTAGCTTGTGGACATGTGTTGATCTTGGTTTTTGTTGCTCTCCTACTGCTGTGCTAGATGTTAACACTTGGGGGAGGCCATACTGGCCGATGGTTGTGCTGGGGGAGTTCCATCTGGGGTTGATTTATTTGTTGGCTAAATACACTTGCTGGCTTGGGTTTTGCTATAGTATTCGCGAGGTAAAACAGGTTTGTTTTTATTGCCGAATGATGATCCAATGGTTGTGAGAAGTGCCGACTGGCCCCCGGACGGTCTGGGAACCTCAGTGAACGAAATGCCCTGCCTGAAGTTAAATCTTAGGGCTCTGACGGCAATCCTTTCTTTTAATTACTTTCTTTTGTTCGGTCTTTTTCGGTGTTTCTAAATTATCTCTAGCAATTGAAACTGCGGTTGCTTTGGAAATCAGGTGATTATAATTGTTGTATGCAATGATATGAATGTCATTAATATTTTCTATGGCTTTTGGTTAATTGCAAATGTATGAAATGCCTACCATGTAATCTTATGTTTATATTCGATTGAGTATTACAACGGACACACGATTACCGGTTTTAGGGAGTTGTAATATTTGTATTTAACTTAATGTAACTTTTAATTGTCATGCAATGGATGCATTTGCTTTATTGTACAAGAGTTGTAATTAATTAACTGTTGTCCCACGGATTGATAAATATATATCTTTCACTTGAGTTGAATGCTTTTACTTATCGTGCAGTTGAAAGCTATCTCTCTAGTCTATACCAATCATTTCTACCCTCGTCGATGAGATCGAGGAAGCAACGTATTTGTCTAACGTTCGCCGGCTTCAATTTAGAATACACAAAAAGTTTAAATTCCCCCGAATTTTAGATCATTAGTTACGTAATTAATCCCACTTAACCTAATAACATGCCAATTAAGGTTAATTGAAAACGTGGGGCGTTTCACAATCGTCCTGAACAGCACCACAATCGTAGCAACGCCTCTACCAAGGTCCACACGGGTGTGTTTCAGGATGTCTCCCTCAGCCCCCGCATCTCTTCTTATATAGCCTCCAATCGGATTCTATCTGATAAAAGTAGAGATCATATCCCACTCGGAGATTATCATTTGAATCCTTATCATTTCAGCCTATTAAGTGTATGATCATATATATTTATGTATATTTGGCCATGGACCAAAAAATTCCTTTTCGGTCCATAAGTTGATAGCGGTCTCTAGTAGAACATAATGACTTTCAAACATACATAAATATCATATCGAACGAACCTATATAGTGCTATTTGTATCAATCTCTTTGTCTCATCATACCAGATTAAACTCAAAGGCGAGAAGCATGCCATCCTGTGATAGTTCGATCCTTCACTCGAACTTGTAGTGGATTACTCAGTTGTGATGGACTCCTTAATCACATTCGGTATGACATACATTTCCTTAATCCAACCACATCGATGGGCCTAGAAATATCTCTCCTATTATATAGGAGGGGCAAATTCTATTTTGATTACTCATATTTCTTCGTATATTTTATAGTAAACCCAAAAATTACATTTATGACCACCTAGTCACAGAGTAGTGTTTGGTAACCCATAAGTGAACTATTACATATGTAGAAAACAATGACGATCTCAAGTCTACAGATCATATATACACTATGTATGAGACCAACTGATGACACTTAATAATATAACAATTTCCGCAGTGTTTCATGGTAGTTCAATCCAACATTATATTCTTTAACATACATCCACATTATTGATTTGATATCCTATATCCATGATATATGAAATATGATCAACAATCAATACATATGCTGATATGTAAATTATAATTGTCCCCATATAATAATAATAATATCAGGAATAATTTAGAATAACATCAAAATATAAACAAAGAGTTCCACGAATAGTTACATATTTGTTGATCAATATGAAAGATATTTATTTAAGGTACAAAATAATATATTATTCAAAAGATCATAAATATAGAAGTGATACAATCATCTCCATGATTATTTCTAAAACATATCACTAACAGAGATCAGTGCCATCATCTTCCATATGGCCAAACCGGAATTAGCATCTTGAATCATTGATCTTCTCGCCATTGCTTTGTTTGACTCACCATTTTTATTAAGAGAGCTTTGTTTGACTTAACATGATTCGACTAACTGAATATTAATTGTTGTCTTCTTTTAATTTCCATGCGTCCTCCATGGCTTGGTCAGTGAGCGGTAGTTTCTTTTTTCTTCTCCATTACCGGAGAAATGTTCGAATGCTGTACTTTTTTTTTTTTTTTTTGCAGATAATCACGAACTCTAGTTGCCAAATCTCTCGATGGCCGGGCACCGACGCCCGGCCAGGCGGATAAAATAGACTATTCAAGTCTAGCTTGCATCTGAGTTGCTAACTAAAATTCCTCTTTACCAGCTTATTTTTTCCCCTACAAATGATACATGTGCACTGATCAATCGCAGTGTTGTAAATTGAACTATTCGACTGTGGGTACTATTTCTTTCTGAAGGAAATGCTTTACTGTTTCTTTCTGGACCAACTATTTCACTGTTACTACTAGTGCTAGTATATGGCCTGAAAACTATGGACCAGAAGGCCCCATTAGTAATGGTGTTGCTCATGGCCGTTGTGCTGTTGTGTACTCGTACGTGCTACGGTGCGGATCGATCAACACCGCTTTTCTAAATAATAAGATGCTCTTCGAAGTTCGAACAGCTGACGAGGAGCATCGTGTCAAATGTAAGTATTAAATTTGTATAAGACGGCTTGGGACTTGGGAGTTTGGGGCCGACGATAGATGCCTCATCACGTGTGCGATGCGTGACTTTCTGTGGCCTCTCTTGTCTCTCTCCGCATGTAAAATTGCTTTGATGGCCTGGACCGTATTTGTTCTATGTGGGTCAATCCTCTTTGGATGAACTAGTTTTCAGTTGCGGTTTGCTAGGAAGTTGCAATTCAAGACAGGAGTACATCAAATGATACTATGTAGCAGCCAATTGTTGTGTGTACGGTTTTAATCAGTGTGGTATGAGCCTAATCTGCAGAGGAGGTGAGAGAATGTTTGGAATTGATTCAATATATTGAAGCCGTCGACGCCAAAAGAATTAGGAAGTGATTGTTTTAGCGATGGTTTTTGGCTTTTAGCTGAAATTTTACTGTAGCTGACTTTTTTTTACTGTAGCTGAGTTAGTGGATAGTGTAGTGAATAGTAAAAAAAAAGCTGAAACTAGAAACTGAAGCCAAAAAGAAGCTAACTTGAGCGGGGCCTTAATGTTGGAATCGGCACCAAACTTTGAAAGGATGCCAGGCAAATAAAAAATGAAGCAAAGCCCACTTGTCGCAACTCTCGAAGCCACCTCCGCCGTCGTGGTACCGGGAGTTATTAGCGGTTATTGCTGTATTTAACACGTTATTTACAAAAATAGCACTCTCTCATTCTCAAATGCAAAAATAGCACTATTTTTCGTCCAGTCAATAAGTGACAGGCTTCTTAGGGTGACACATGGCACCTACCACCCGATCATCGGACGACAGGGTTCTCAGGTTGACACGTGGCGCACCTACCGCTTGGTCACCGAGCGGCAGATGCCTCGGGCTGACATGTGGCGTGCCAACTTGCGCATTAGCCCCACCATGTGTCGCCCCAAGGCACCTGCCGCCCGGTGACCAGGCGACAGGTGCGCCACGTGTCAGCCCAAGAAGCTTGTCGTTCGGTGACCCGGGCAGCAAGTACCACGTGTCGCCCCGAGAAGCCTACTACCTGGTCATTGGGCTGCAAGTAGTACTATTTTTGCATTTGAGGTTGAGAGGGTGCTATGTTTTGTAAATAGCGCATGAATAAGGCCAAAAGTGGCCTTTTCTCTGGTGCTAGCACCGCCCCTTGACCTCCACCGTCAAGGCACCAACGATGAGGCAGTGGCAGTGGGGGTGTAAGATTGAGGAGACCGACTAAAGGGGGGTGAATAAGTGCTTTACAATTTATTTGGCTAAAACCAAATTTTAGATACAGAAACGTAAATCAAATCAGTTTTGCTCAACTAAGGTCTAAATCATCTAGTTTTGCTAAATGCACCAACAACCAAATTCATTGTAAAGGTTTGCCATCTTAGGGTGATAAGCAATCAATATAATTCTAGAAATATAAATTACAAGAATGTAAATAAGTACAAGGAAACAAATCACAATTGACATGATCTCTTTTTGCAGTGGTGTTTGAAGACTTGCTGGTCTCCGTTAGTTCACGTTGAGGTAAACCCAAACGAATTAGACCGGCTCCATGAATTAAGCTAAATACCTCAAAATCTACTAGTGGTAACTCTTTCACTTCCAGGTAGATGAGCTCCTATTTTCACAACAGACTAGGTCTCTTCATAAGCTTCTTGAGAATATTACTGGACCACAATGCATTCACGTAATCTAGGAGTTAGCAACCTCTAATAATAATAAGCTAAGCATCTTGTTTGACTCTCACCAAGTGCAACACATGCACAAGTGAATACTCAATCCACCTCTAGAAATAACATATGCAATTAGAAACTTTTCTCCTTACTTACAAGTTTTAACACATATACAATTAAGAAGAGAAACTCACACTAACTTAAGAGAATGAAATATGGTGCATCAAACTTTCTCCCAATCGGCCATGGTGAGTATTTATAGCCCCACACATAAACTAGCCTTCCGGATAATATTTTAGTAAAAACAACCTAGATAGGTCTAATCGCCAACACATGACAGATTAGATTGCCCCCTACAACGGCTAGAAAACAAGCTGTTACAAACTAGGTCAGTCAGACCGCCTACACAAGGTTCGGTTAGACCTCTAGGTCCAGTTAGACCGCTCAAACACAGTCAATCAGACTGCTCGGCTAAAACCTCATAAACGCACAAAAACATGCTTTCTAGAAAAAAAGGTACCAGCTATAAAGCCCAATTAAACTGCTCCATCAGTCAGACCATCAACACATGGCTAGTTAGACCACTCACATAAAGTTGGCCAAACCATTGACCGATCCAACCGCTCACATAGATTCGATCATACCGTTGGCCGGCGACTGCTGATACAGAGTCGATCGTACAATTCTAAATTTTTCAGTAGAGACAGAAATGCATGTATTTTAACAAATTTACAAAACATGTTCGTAAATCATAGTACCATGCAACCAAAGTTTAAAGTATGATTCAAAACAAGTTGTAAAACACACTCTACACTTTAGAATTATGCCACAAGGTTTAAGGGGAATATGAACTAAAACCGTTTGCAAAATATATTGGCAAACTATTACCACATACTACAATGATTATTTATGAGTTTCAGCTATTTATAAAATACATTTGCAAAACTTAGCATTATAAAACAATGAGTAGATGCATGGACTTCAACCATTTACAAAATATATTTGCAAACTCTAGTCACATGCTACAATGATTAGATATGTATGAGTCTCAACTATTTGTAAAAACACATTCGTAAATAATAGTATAATGCCTTAGAGAGTTAGAACAAGTGAGATTGAGCTATTAACACATGATAAAACTTAATCTACTAGATAAAATCTCTCTTAATAGTACGACAACCTACACTAATAGTCTGGTCTCTCCATTAAACACTAAGACTAATAAAAGAGTAGGAGCACATCTTTAGCCTATGCTAGTTATACTTTTGCCTTGTGATCCGCTTTGGGATCTTCACTTTTCCCGAATTTATGATTATCTCCCCTTTGGGATCTTAACTTGATACTGATCATCTCTTTTTCCGAACCTTGACTTGATGACGATCAATTCATAATGCTTTACCAAGTCGTCATCATTATGAGATCTATTCTGTTTCACTAATTCATAGAAAATATTAGTCATATAAATCGATTATCGATAATGACCAAAACTTACTATTAACTTATAATTGAAGGACTATATTCTTCAAGGGCCAGGGCAGAGGTGAGAGGCGCTGTTGACGAGTGGCGTGGACTGAGGCGGGAAGCAAAGTGCCATCGGTGGGGGCGGAGGTGGGCGACACCAACAGTGAGGCAGTGGCGGCAACGGGTGTGAGATGAAACCATGTGTCATGTCGGTGGTTAAGAGAGATGGGATAGAAGAGAGAGACAAACCACTTTCATTTTATTGCTTTTTCTAGTATCATGTGGGTCCCACTTGAATAGGAATTGGATCTAAACAATGGAGAAAAAAGTGATACTTCCTTTGTCCAAGTTTATAAAGAGTATTTTTTGAATGATCTTGTCCATAAATATCGAATGTATTTTATGTTTCAATACAAAATTAATGTAGTATTTTCTTTACACCTCTAATAAATATGCAATTGTATTTGCTATTCTCTATATATATGCATTGAATATATTGTTTAGAGATAATAATTAAAGGTAATCTAGCCATTTTCATAATTTTCTTGGTCTATGTGCCAATAGAAAATACGTCTTATAAATCTGGATGGAGGGAGTACGTTTTATGTATACTCAGGTGGCGTTTTATTAAATCTGAATCGATTCAACACATTAAAGATGTTCTAAATATTTGCCTAGACTTTCTTGTAAAAAAGGTATTTGCATAGGCTAAGAGGAACCGTTTGACATAATAGTACAAAATTTACTTTAGCAATTAAGTTATCTAAACTCCAAAGCTGGAGGCTGTGGATAGATCATTATCCTCCGAGAAAGCAATTATAACTCTCCATCATCAATGTTTATCCAAACGCCAGGACATCTTTTAAACTCATTTCACACTATATTATTACATGAAACTCTCGGTTTCACAACAATTACATTTGTTCTTTGTTTGTACTAGAATGATCCTTCATAATTAACTTATTGACTCTAAAAAATAAAAATACTAAACAGGCATATCAATGAAAATATGCGTTACTATATACATAAAATTCATTCCAAACATAGTCTTGGTTATGTACGCATACTAAATTCATAGATTGACGGTTATTAACCAAAAAATGTGCTACAATATTTTAATAAACCAAACCATTAATGTGCTACATTGAACTACCAAAGCAATACATTACATAATTAATGCCATAAATAAAAAAGTTCATGTTGATCACATATCCGAATCGAATGTAGCCAATAGTGGAATAAATTGAAAGAGATAATTACATACGACAGAACTTCCTACTATCTTTGCAAAAGAAAAAAAAGAAAGATGATATTAAAAAATAGCATTCCTCATGGTAATCCTAATTAGTTACTACCAAAAATCTCAACAAAGTCAAACTACCACCAAGACACCAACAGACCTATATAAAACCATGGATATGGAATCATAGGTTACTCAAGTAAAAGAGGTCCTAGCACAAAACCGCTCATCCAAGATCAAATAGAGGAGGTGTTCACAGAGTCTACGCCCACAGAAGATACGCGACGCATTCAAATTCTCGCGACCTCCGAATCCAAACACCTCCTCGATGATTCCAAAAGCATCGACCCACCCTCGCCGCCGAATCCAAAGGAATACAACCCATCGCCATCTCGTAAGAATCACCACCTTCCTTGTGTGCGTGTAAAATCTCCTCCTCGTTGAGTCCAACTCCCACCACCTTTCTTGCCGCCTCCGCATCCACCTCCGAGAAGGAAGCGGAGAACTCCAAGAAACCGCCGCCGCCATGGTGCAAAGGAAGCAGGTGCGCAAGAAGCCCAAGGATTCCGTCTATCTTTCCAAGGACGGGTTGCTACCGGATCACGCGCGCCTTGGAGGCGATCCGGGAAGCAGGGGAGGCGGCGCCGCCATGGCCGGGACGGCGCTCCCCAACTACATGAGGGCGACGAAAAGCTCCGGCGCGAAGGCTGGCCGGGTTGTTGGGAGAGAGGAGACTCCCGCCGCGCCGCCGAAGCGGAAAACGGTGAGAGCAAAGGTGGTCTTCACCAAGAATCCGTACGTGAGCAGGGCGACATGGTCCTCCACCATGAAGAGGTCCGGCCTCGGCGCCACCGGGGGTGACGGGCATGCGGCGGCGCACGTCTGCCCGTACGCCTACTGCTCCCTCAACGACCACGTCCACGCGTCCGTGGTTCCCCTGAGGAGCTTCTTGGCGTCGCGGAGGAGGCTGATCGAGACGCAGCAGAGCATGAAGCTGAAGGGCGCCTCCCCGTTCCGCAAGACCAACAACGGTGGAGGAGGCGGCGACGGTTTCTTCGTCGAGATATATGCCGGCGCCGGCTGCACCTCTACCGCGCCAACGGTGAGCTCGGATGTGAGCGATCTTTCCACGGAGGAGATGGACGCGATGGTCAGGCGGATGGAGTACGTCATGTTCGATCACCGGAGTTGCGGGGATGCACAGGACAAGGTGAAAGATTTGGATATTTCAGTGGACGGTTCTTGCGGATCCAGCGATGTGATCTCGGATGGTTTGGCCGAGTTGTTGGAGACAACGATGTCTTGCGGTCGCAGAGAAGAGATTGATGAAGAGAAGGGGACTTCTGTGGATCAAGAAGCAGAAGACTTTGGTGCCTGCAAGTCAGATATTTCCAAAGAGCTGGATGCAAAAGATGGAGGAAATATTTCTGAAGGTGAAGTTTCTGTTTCTGAAATTGTTTGCTTCAATGCTATAGCTCATCCACGTATTGAAATTCAGAAATAACTGTTCATGGATTATGAACAATATGTCAATTCTGCAGATAGTGGTGGTGATGCTTCAAAGGAATCCTCAATTGATGACATATCCAGCGCATTTGGTGGGATGAATTTCAAAGATGTAGGTCCTGAGGCCAGGAGGAGAACGCCTGAAGAGGGGACGCAAATGCGGCCTTTCAATCCCAGGGCTCCAAACTTTCTTACAGTAGAGCCTGATCCAGATGCTGAAAAGGTTGATCTCAGGCATCAGATGATGGATGATCGAAAGAGTTCTGATGAGTGGATGGTTGACTATGCACTTAGGAGGGCAGTGAAAAAAATAGCTTGTGCTCAGAAGAGGAAAGTGGAGATGCTTGTCCAGGCCTTTGAAACTGTTCTACCACGTTCCCAGTGAGAAGAAATCTGTGCAACACGATGACGACAAGAAAAGCTCCCCGCATACAAGGCCTTGGCAAGCATGCAGCTGATAGCTTTTAGAGGTAAGAACTGGGAACAATAGGGTAAAAGTTCTTCTAGTAGTAGAATTGATGTGGTACAAAATTTTTGTAAATTGTTGATCCAACTTATGATGCGCTGTTGTCTGTTTTGCAGTTTGGGGTTTAGCTGGAACTAATCATGATAGCGAGGTTCTAACTCAAGTGGTCACTGCAATATTAGTGCCAGAGACCTGCTCAGCGAGGAGAGAGCTGCTTCCTATCACTGAGACCTCTATCTGGTAGTTGTTGTCTAGTTGAGCTGCATGGAACTCATTGAGTCAGCTGATTACTTGTGTAGCGCCGTACTGCATGTACATAAGTCTCGTGTGCTCATGTTGATATTTTAGTGAGAGTGAGACTTGCAAACTGGCAAGAGCGTTGAGATGTATTCCTTGGACAAAGATCAATAAAACTCTTATTGACAGCATTTGTTTCCTGAAAAAAAGTCGATCATATATGCGTAAGATTGCTTGTGTGCATGTGTAACAAGAGCGTATCTTGGTAATCTTGTGTGGACTATTGATCATCTGTTCAATTTCTCGCAGTTTCTGTAATCAGCAAAAGAAAGTCCAATTCTTTGTCATGTAAATGTTCCATTTTAATTTCTCTGTCTATCTTGTTCATGTAAATGTCCCAATATCCTGCCCTATTTCCAACATGTTCAGTAGTAATATGAAACAGCTGCAATCTACTTTGCCTGACGATAAGCAAGTGCAAGTTGAACTCAAGTTTTGCTTTCTGAATGCAACTAGGAACTATGTGATGCGTCTGAAGTAAGTTGCAGCAATAAATTAATCAATGCAACTAACTGTTGACTGCTGATACTGTTTTATAGTCTACTTTTGTGCCAAACTGAGACTCTAGAACAGGCCATGCCTATCCTTAGCAACACAAACTAGGTGTCAGCAGTCTGTGTGTTGACATACAAACAGATGGGCCAAACCTGCTAGGGTCTAGAAAGTAGAATGGATGTCACCAAATACTATATGTCAGGTAACAAGAACCAAGGCAGAAGAAATTCCAATGTTTGGTCATTTGGTGCAGAGGTTTCTTGATGCATACTAAACCATTGGCTTGGGTTTAAAAGCTGTGATGGTATGAGTTATGTCTAATCCTTCTTAGACTCTTGGCAATATGAAAAATCTTAAAATTTGTTTGGAACTTTGGGTTGCATGCCGGGTAGTTCATTCAACTCAGAAACAACCAAGCAAGAGAACAGATGTAACGTTCACCATCGAGATTCAAGAATAAATGGCACTGAATAGAAATAACAGGAAACGCTCCAAACGGATGGATACAAGGAGAGTGCAAATCAAGCATGCATCATTTTTACTATTATAAAAGAAGGAGTTGGTGGTTGCCAAAACCTCCATCCAATCTGGACCGTCGGATCTTTCCTCTCCCTCCCGCCACCCGGCCAACCCTAAAACCCTCCAACCGCCGCCCCCCTCCTCCCCCTCCCCCTCTCGGTCTCCCCTCTTCCCCCTCCCCCCGCCGGCCCGTGCCCTCCTCCCCATCGCTCCTCCCTCTACCCCCGCCGCCCCCTCTCCCTCCTGGCCTCCGGGTCATACTATCAAAGTGGTGTATACTATCAAAGTGCGTTGCACGGGCACATATTTGATAGTATGCACCAATTTTATTTGGTTTTCCGTTGCAACGCACGGGCACATAACTAGTTATGAATAAATGACATAAATACTGAAACCAGACACAAGCCACAACGGATACAAGGTATGACGCTCTCACCAACCTGGTACGTACTGAAGGATAAACGCTCAGCTTGATGCTCCAATCACACCAACCCCAGTAATAGAAGCCGACCATCACTGACAAGTGCTGTCAAACCACAATGGACCATTCAGGATATCAACATGCGATATCAGATGTAGGCCATAGCAACTTTGAGGAGTGGATCAGACCTTTCAATTGAACAAATTCCAGTATATTCGGTGAAGCCAGCTGATGTAATGCTAGATTATAGCTAGAATGCTAGATACATCCTTTGCAGAACTTACAGCTCAATGCAGTGTAGACCTAGTAGTATTTTCTGGCTGCGTAAGGCATAAAAAAGTGGGTAAGTGCTACTCATCAAAATAAGGAAGATGAGAAGGTTTAGGGTTTAATCATATACCACTCCATTTGTCAGTATTGAACCGTGAGAGATTAAGATATACCAGATTGTTTCGAGATTTTCTGCACTGAGGTAGTCAATATCTATACTTCCCCCAGAAGATGTAGTCAGGAACTTATCGTACAGTAGATCAAATCAATTAAGAAAACAATTACAGTCCATCACCAACTGTGAAATGTTTAGCACACCTACGAGCAATGTTTGGTAGAGGCAGCAGACCAGGGAGATGTCAAACCTCTGTTAAAAAACGATTACTATTGTAAGTTTATGGGAATTGCAGTTACAATACTAGTTATAGCTTGCAGCAAAAGAAAAAGAGATATGATTAAGAAAAAGAGAGCTAAATAGATATGACTAGTTTATGGGAAGCAGTTAAAAGAGACTTAAGGAATTTGAATGTATCTAAAGAATTAGTTTTGGATAGGAGCGTATAGAAATTAGCGATCCACGTATCTGAACCATAAGAAAGTTTAGGGGCAGTGTTTTATGTTCTCGGCTCAGTTGACAGGCTGTACGGCTTAAGGTTTTAGCATTGTAGGTTTTTCAAACTCGTCCCTTTGATCTTGAGGAGATTTTATTCCTAGTCTACCCTAACTTGTTTGGGACAAATGGCTTTATTGTTGTTGTATTAAGGAAACCTTAGTATTACAGGATTTACAATTCCAGTCTTCAGAATTTCTAGGTCCTTGAGGCTCACGCCTTTTGAGTTCAAAATATGCCTTCAAGATTGCAGGATTCAGGATTTGAATCAGCTGTCCAACAACATCCCTGAATCATCTATAGCCTTCCTGGATGTTCAGTAACCTGAGAATTCAATGCAAATGATTATGACTTAGGAGATTGGTGGTGTTTGGAATTCACTTGACCAACTTGTTTATGAATCTTGTGTCAATTCTTCACCAACTTTAATATCCGGGCATTCACGCAACAACAACACAAGATCCTTTGATAGGCTTTGGAGCCTACTAGAATCTGTAGCTCTGTCTGCTTCTGATATTACATGTGGTTCCCCTGATGTATGATTATTCTGCAGAATGCTCTCATGAAACATCTGAAGTGCATCATCTGCTGAAATTTCTTGCACAGAGTTGTGCATATCCTGGAGTTTTCCTCTGCACTGGGCACTGGGCAAGAATTTTTCCTTCAAGCTATCGGGAAGACTAACCAGTGCACTGTTTGAAGGACAGTAGACAGAAAATAGAATCAACAAGAATGTTACAAGAGAATGGCCGTACAAGAAAACTATTCTTGGAATGACAAAGATCCATTTTTACCTGGTAACCCCACGGACAATGCCCCACTTGCAGCCAACATGCACAGATTGCCTAAACCCAACATTGAAGCCCTCTTGGGCAGCATCCTTCTGCCCTTCTGTTATGCCATCCCTATAGCCCATCTAAAGTAACATTGAAAGCTTTTACTTTCAAACAGTTCTGATATCAATGCAAACTCATGATTCACAGCTAACCAATAACCATCGCAGTCCAAATCATTTCGAGCATACCTTATGAAACTGGCTCTGCCTGTAGGTCCATTCTCTGTCTAAGGTGAATCCATGACCCGGAGAATCTGAAGCATCATCCCACATGTCATCGTCGGCAGCAACATCAGCACCGCCATTGTCTGAACCAAAATCGACACAAATCAACTAGTTGTAACATGAGATACTAGTCTTGTATTTTTAACAGAAACTTGGATTTATTGGTGTTGTGGCTACGGGCCAAACAGTAAATAATGACACTAACAGAGTGTGTAAAGAAATGGGATATATCCCCCTCCCTTATTAACCCAAGGAAGTATATATATATGACCACAAGGCACTATTACAATAATACCCCTATCCTAGTGTACTATCTCAAGGGTATGCATATCTTTTACATGTCTTATTAGACCTCTTGGCCTAGCAAGCTGAATAGATGCTGGTGGGAGCTATCCTCACAACATGAGCCTCTCATGGTAAAGGATTTTATTTTGAGCAGACCGGAACCATGTTACCTAGGCCTTTTGGCCCCCACTCCCGTCCTTTCGGCCTGGTAAGGAGCTGACCCATGCAGCATTTGGTCGTGTTGACCGAGTCATGAGCGGTTCCCGTAGCAGGGGACACGCGTACACTTTTGGTTGGTGCGTCATGCACCGTCTTGTTGCGTGGTGCGAGTTCCCAAGGGACACCCAAAAAAGACGTGCGACTTTAAAAACCGGCACCCGGCGAAACGCCGCTACCACTGTTCTTCTTCTTCCTCGTGTGCGCGCTGGCTGGTTGGTGCCCTCGTCCGCGGTAATTGCTGTAGCCACCGTCCCCGTCGCCGCCCCTCCTTCCACCGTGCCGTCCGTGACCCACCTACAAGCGCGCCCACCGCTGTTGCCCTTCATTGCGCGTAAATGTCTCGTGGCGGCGATCAACGTTCTCGTCACACCGCTGCTTCCTTGAGCCGCGGCAGTGTGTCCGGCTGCGGGAGCTCATCAGCGACCGAGGTAGAGCATGAGCTGGTGGAGCGCGATTCGTCGACGGCCAATAAGCGATGGAATGCGTTGAAGAAGGTGAACGGTGTGTGCACGAACATGCTGGGGCCGAGTCTAGCGACTAAATAGCTGATTCGATCTCTGGTACGTGATGGGAAGATCTCGGGCCGTGGGCAGTCCGTCTGCCCTCCGCCGGTGATATAGAGCCCCATCCAGCGGAGTCGAAGACCATCATGTTCACCACCTACTTCGATGCCGGACTCCACTTTCCTACAACGATGTTCGTTGGCAAGGTACTCAAGCTGTATGGACTGGAGTTGGCGCAGCTGACCCCCAACGCGATCGTCCAATTGGCGATGTATTGCTGGGCTTCTTGGGTGGAGACGGTGTGGCCAAGCCCGGCGCTGCTCACCTTCCAACGACGATGCCAGTCGAAGAAGCTCGCGGAGGGCGAATACTCCAACTTGGGAAGCGTAAACTTTGTGCTTCGGTTCGTGTGTACAAAGCTATTTTCGGCGAATGCGACGTGGATGAAGTGGGAGTCGAGCTAAATGCAGCGGTGGTTCTACCACCAGCTGGAGAACGGCAACAGTCTGAAGTGGTCGGGGCGCTTGATGGACTTCAACATGTCTCCATTAGTAAACCTTGACCGCGATGACGAGCATCGTGAACGGAGGCTTGTCGGGGTCGCCCTTCGATTCAATATGCAGGATCTCACAGAGGAGTACTGCATGTACGACGTGTGACCGTTGATGCGTCCGTAGCATGTTCAACCGCCTGCACATAACGGCGACCTCCGCCCGCGTTGCTTTATTCACGAGACCAAGCGACTGAGTAAGCGCCGCGATGGCACCACACTTACGTTCGTTATGTGGTAGCTCGTTGGTGATTCCATTTTGTATTCGTGGCAGAACTCACTCTCAAGGACACCGAGCGTGCTGCGGCCGTTTTCCTTGGGCCATTTATAGCGAAGGAGCATAGCCTTTGGGAGTCGGTGATGGCGAACCTCGACCGGGTGAACCAGGTGTGCGAAGCCCTCGAAATCCCTGTGCCGAAGCGTGCCATGCCCAGCGGTGGCCGGACTCCCGCGATGGCGACGGAGCGAAGTCATCCCCTCCGTGCCGAAGAGCTCACTCTCCCCTCGTGGTGCAGCCGCTGGGCTCAGCGCCTCCTCGTCCGGACAAATCAAGTGAGCTCGAGGAGACTGCCGTAGGTACCAACTTGGAGTCCGCAGACGATGCGAAAGAACTTGAGCCCGAGCCGAAGCATCGCGTAGGTGGCGCAAGCGCCGCCATTGTTGCGAGCCCCACAAAGGTCCCAGGTGACAAGGCCGACGATGCTGGCAGCCCCAAGCCTTGTGCAGGACGTAAGGTCCCAGACGCCCCCGAGGATGGAGCTCTGTCGTCGCCAATCCGCCAACTGTCTCTGGATACTCGAGTGGCGAAGCGTGCTCGAGAAGATGTAGCTCCTTCCTCGTCCATTCATGAGGCGTCCCCAGAGATCGGAGAAACGAAGTGTGCTCAAGCATCCACTCCCGAACCCACAGGTGCAGGCTTCCAAGTGGCGCTGACAGTGCTTATGGAGGAGTCGGACTCCGACGTGGATTTCCCCGCTCCTGAAGTAGGCGCTAGAGCTGGTGCTGCCGGTGGTGCTTCTGCGAGCCCAATTATGGAATCCACATGCGCTATCGGTTCCCAACCGGCTTCTCCCAATCGGGCTACAGATATGACCAACTCCTCTCGCAACTTCGCGAAGCTTTCCCCGATTTGCTCCCTGACAATATCATCGGCGTCAGCAGGCCCCTGATCTCCGGGGCGCGCACAGGGCTCTAGCGATGGAGCTGGTCGCGGCCCGGCTAGCGTTGCCGTCGTGGACGTGTCTTTGGGTCCAACTATCCCCGAGACCGTCGGCTCGGAGTCCCAGCAGCTTGTTGTGGCGGACTTTGTGGCTCGCCCGGAGGCGCTGAGGTGTTTAAGGGGGGCGCGGACTGCGCGGACACGGCCTTGGACTGCCGCGCGCTTTCTTCATGCAGCTCAAAACTCCTGGAGAGCACCCTCGAGGCCACGGAGATGAAGGTACATGTAAGTCGATACACCAACAATTTTAGTAGTTTGGTTGCTGAGACCGGGATATCTCGCAGGCCCTCGCTCTTGCTCGTGCTGTCTAGGCGATGAGGTATCGGGAGCGGAATGGTTTGCAGGAGCGGTTGGCTGCCGTGGAAGTAGAGGCCATGTTTGCCCATCGCTCCGCTGAGGAAGTGGTCGCTGTCGCAGCGGCAAAGGACGAGCGCATCTGCTTCCTAGAGACGGAGGGCACGAAGGCCATCGCCAAGGCGCGTGCCTTGTTGGAGCAGATGCACTTGTTTTCCTCCATTATTGTGGGTGTTGAACACTATATGATTGTAACATTTAATGAAAGCGATTGTTTGAAGTATTGTGTGCTACGACGACCCCCCCCCCTTGAGTTAAGGAGAGTAGGGCATAGTCACAAAGGCAGTCGTGCCATCCCGCACGCCGAAGTAGGGGAACCCCGGGTCATCGCCAGCCATTTCCCAGCGCTGGCGAGTAGGACGGCTCGCACATAGTCATAAGCTGAAAATGGGCACGTGTAGGTGCGCTGGGTAGATCCCGCACGTCTGCACGACCCTTCGGGTAGACTTCGACGCATTCGATCACAGGACGAAGCTCCGTCCACCACCATTTGAATGGGCAACGACGAAATCGGCGGTGGGACAAAGCTCAAAAACGCACGCTCCGTCCCCCGCGCTTCGGACAGGCGTCGACGAAGTCGGAGGCATGACGAAGCTCGAAAACTGGCGCCTTGTCCCCCGCCCTTCGGACGGGCGTCAATGACGTCGGCGCGGGATGAAGCTCGAAAGCACGCGCTCCGTCCCCTGCCCTTCGGACGGGCATCGACGAGGTCGACGGTGGGACGAATCAAGAAAACAGGCGCTCCATCCCTAGCCCTTCAGACAGGCATCGACGAGGTTGGCGGCGGGACGAAGCAAGAAAACGGGCGACATGATGCAACTTGCGGGCATACGCCTTCCGTTGCCGCTCGGATGAAAATTCTAACGACGAACCCCTTGTGATGACGTTAATTACACGGCACGATCCGCTATCCGAGACCTATATACGTAGCACGGTGGGGGCAGATTGGATCAGCTGGCCGTCCAGGTGCTGTTGTACATGTGCCACCACCAATGTTCTTCCTTCGAGGGCTTTGTCCCTGACGATGTTCATGCAGAGGGTCACGATGGTTGTGTAGTGCCACGTGAGATGGTCGCCTCGGCCGTGCACCTTACACCACAGTCCGTGCTGTTGCCCCTCTTCTTGGCCACGCTCTCCGTCATTGTGGGTGCGGCCCCTTCCATGACCGCGGGCTCTCCTGCCACGCCCACGGTTGGCCGAAGTATTGCTGGTGTTGCCGCTGCCCTCGATGTCAAGGACATACTTGGGCCATTGACCCTTCCGCTGCTTGCGGCCAAAGCTCTCCTTCGAAGAGTTGGACGTCTGCATCGGCTCGGAGGCGTCGCCTCGATGCTGCTGCGCGTCCTCTTCGGCTCTTGCATACTCCATCTTGTCGAAGAGCTTGGCGAACGTTTTGATGGGCTTGCGCAAGTTGTACTCGGCCAGCGGTCCTAGGCGAAGGCCTTGTATTGCTGCGTTGATGATGGTCATCTCGTTTACATCCTTAACTTAGCAACGAACCTTAGAGAAGCGCTTGAAGTAGTCTTGGAGCCTCTCCGAAGGCTTTTGCTTGATGGTGAAGAGCTGATCCACATCGACCCGATCGACATAATTGCCCTGAAAATTGTTATACATGCAGTCCTGGATCTACTCTCACGCGTATATGGAGTTTGGTGCAATGGTGAAGAACCAGGAGAGCACTATTCCCTGGAGGGCAAGCAGTAACCCCTTTGCTTTGGTGGAGTCGTTCCTGTCGACCGCTTCTTCGATGGCTATCTCGTAGATGCGAACAAATTCCTGGGGGTCTGTATCGCCCTTGTATGGTTCGACGGTAGGGAATTTGAAATCTTCTAGCCACGTGGACTGCTACAGGCCAGGGGAGAGCGGAGACTCCGGGTCCACGCGCCGAAGTGTAGCACGGGCGGGAGGAGGGGCTTCGCGGCTGTTCACTCGCTCGGCTGCCACCTTCGCTACCATAGCCGTGGGCATTGTTGATTCTGAGCCTCTTGCATCTCCCGCTGGGCACCTCGAAGATCTGCCAACTCACACTACAGCATGCCAAGGACTGCCACTAGAGTATCGTCTGTCGTATGCGCAATGGGGTTTGCTGTCACGGAGGCACATGTCGCGAGATTATTGGTGATGATGGCTTGGGCTCCGGAGCCGGTAGTAATACTTGTGCAATGAAGAGGGTCGCTGGAGATAGAGTCGGAACAACCGGCGGGGTCGACAGACGCGTCGCACGGGCGTCGCGGCTAATGGTCATGATGGCGCAGACGTCCGGGTAGATGGTGCGTCGGTGCGGGTGCCGGGATCAAGTGTCGTGCCAACGCGGGCACTGATGCCGACTGTCAAGTTTGCGTGGGCGTCAAGATAGTGGCCGATGGTCCCATCAACATTGTTGTTCGAGTCAGCTCTCCCTACCGACATTGGTCACTTGTCACCTACGGCGGTCGAATGCTGCTGCCATGAGGGGAGCGGGCCCTCGATCACCATCCCCTGAGCACCGGCGGCGGCAATAGCTACCCGTGTGCTTCTCTTTCGCTTGGTTGCTGCCGTCGCCTTCTTGGGTGCCATTGCTTTCCTAAGCTTGCAGCTTACCCGTCATCCCATAGACGGCACCAACTATTGTGACTACGGGACAAACAATAAATATTGGGACTAACTGAGTGTGTAAGGACTCCCTTGTTAACCCAAGGAGTATATATACATGACCACAAGGCACTATTACAGTAATACCCCTATCTCGATGTACTATATCAAGGGTATACATGTCTTTTACATAACTTATTAGGCCCTCTTGGCCCAGTAGGCCGAATGGATGCAAATGGAGGCCGTCCCCACAACAGTTAGCTAGGTGCATTTTAGTAGTACGATCATAGCATGGACATAATGCATAACATTGCCAAGCAGTAATAAGTCACTACTAACTCGTAAGTAGCAGTACACGGCAACCGGTGACAATAGCAGGTTAGAGATATTTCTTGTGCATCGCAGGTACACGCACCATGGCGAGCGATTTCGCCCTCCCTGGAGGATGATGCTTCTATGCGCAACTCCCCAACGGAGGCTATCACACCTATCTCATCAGAGCCTGCCATGTAGAAAAGACCCTGCAATCGAGAGAGGAAACGCCCGTGTGATGAGATGTCGAAGGGAAGCTTAGCACAAAGCAGCCTCCGGTAAGTCGGAGGAAGTATGTAACTGACCGGAGTAACAGGTGCACAGGGGCGGCGTGGGGAGTTGCTGGTGCGGCGCCGTTCGCCGGCGACCCAAGCCGAGGGCGGAAGCGATGAGGCAGGCAGGGGCTGAGTGGATCGGCCGGTTGCGGCTGCGCAGCGAAGACGGCGGCGAGGGCGTAGTGATTGGGAAAAGAGCAGGAGTTTGGAAGCCCAGGAGGCTTGCAGATCTCATAGCCCATGGGTCAATCGGTTCAAGCCCAACTCCGAGTCAGCCCACTCGACCTCCTCTCCTCTCCTCTCCTCCCACCCAAATCGTCGCGAGAGCCGAGAAGAGAAATCAAATGCCCCCCGATTCAATTTCAAATCCAGAGAGAGAGAGAGAGAGAGAGCGAGCGAGCGAGAGAGAGAGTGATAGACTCCGAATTGGCTTTGAGTGACGACCATGGCTGCCTCCCCTTCGTGTGCGGCGCCATCCCTTCCCACCTACTGGTGCCTGGAGCTCGTCCACGAATGCTTCCCCGACCTCGCGCTGCCACCTCGTATAGATTGCATTGCGACCTCCAAAGTCCAAACCCTATCAGATCAATCGATCTCCAATCTTTTGCCGAGTTTCTCTGCCTGGCTAACTCATTTTTGGTACCAGAGATGGTGGCCGGCACGCCAGAGGGATACCGCGACCGCATAGAGCTGCGCGTTCTCGAGATGTGGTTGGAGTCCGTCGAGGTCCCTGAGGACCCCGACGCCGCCTGCTTCAGCCGCTGGCGCGTCGCCGCCCTCCTGCGTCATCAGCACATCGCGCTCTGCTCACGAGGTGCTCGGCGGGCTCCATTTGATACTCCTTCCTCCTCCTTGTTGTTCTTTTATAGATTTGATGGTTGATTAAGCTTTGCAATGCAAAGCCTTCGTCTTTCCTGCTCTTGGCATTGCTACTCTAGTTTGGTGAATCCGGTTATGTGTGTCCTTTCATTTGTCCTCGGATATATTTGAACATCTGTTTTCCCCGAACTTTTTGGCGGATTTTAAAGACCTACGGACGAGAGGGTATAGAATCTTTAGCTTATGATGCCCGAAAGTACATTCATGACAAGAGAGCCTCCTTGCCAAAGCTTTGCATTCACTCGGTTTTATGTTTCCTCACTATTATCTGCAACGATAAAACCTGCTTGTTCATGTGCTCATTCTTGAGAATTGAGATTGCATTTGTCTTGGCATTCTATTTTAGCTAAAAGAGGTGGATTTAGGAATGCATGTGGAGCATATAAAAAGCAATAAAACAAAAGATGCTAGCACTATGACATCTAAAATGTGAGCTAGATAAGATGCTTTCTGTTTCATACACACACTGAAATATTTTGCAAGAGCTAAGCGGCTGTCTTGCACTAACATCTGGTTCATATCCTATGGGTGTTAAACTGTTAATTGAATTGTCACTACTTGCTTTCAAGGGGATCTCCTTGTGTTTTGCATCGGAAAAGAGTACACTGGTCTGAAGATGAGGTAAAAGCTCTGAAGGTATGCATCCCCTAGATTTTGCTATATTTTCCATGCTCAATCATCGGTTGATTGCATGCATTGTATATTAGGGATTGCTTCTTCCATTTAGTTTTCTTGTCTGTATCTGCAAGGTATCTGTTGTGCATCTTTTGCAATGCAGTATTTTGCTGGGGCATTTAGGAAGGTCAAAACATACCATGGAGGAAGATCAAGAAATATGACATCTTCCATCAAGAGCACTCGCCAGCTGATCTGAAGGACAAGTGGAAGAATCTGAAGAAGAGAGCCTTAACACCATGATCAGAGCTGGGTCAACCACAGCTCTTGAATTAAATTGTTCCACCTTTGTTGTCTATTGAGATCTATCAAGTGTGTAATATGTATATAAGTATATCGAGTGAGGTATGACAGTTAGGTACTTTTGGATGGTTTGAAATGACAAAATATTAGGAAGTCTAAGAATGTAGATGTGTGAGTCATGTATTTCTCTTGTCTGTTAGTATGCTCATTCAGGTATGAACAATATCTTGAGGGATAAGATGGCTCTGTATGTTGTCTGTGTTTTAATTAGTGTTGATAAGGTTAACTGACCTTGTTTGCTGTAGTGAAGCATTTTCTTATTAAGTTGATCTGAGCCAAGTCTGACTTGTAAAGATTGATCAACTTAACTGTGATTATCTGGGGCTAAATGAATGGAGCATAAGTCAAGAAGTACTAGGCATTTGTTGCAAGCTATAATCCTGTTATCCTTGCCCCTTCATTCAGAACAAACCACACGAGAACAGTTTAAATTAAGAATTCTGGCTTTTCTTTATATCCAGAGACAGATGTTTCTCATCTAGGAAACACAAACATAATGTTGTGGTAGTGCTATGAATCGGCAACAATCACAAGAAAGAAAAGGGGAAGGTATTGGGGAGATTTAGAGATTTAGACAGATGAGGTGAGGAAATAAAAGGTCATGATTCGTGAAACAAAATATAAGTACTAAAAACCTTGAAATCACACAGGCAGTAAAAAACATACCTCTTAGCAATGCCAATGTCAGGTTATATCCCAATTCTCAAGCATGGTTATGAAGGAAAAAGCCCGCCACTTAGTAACGCAATATCAAGTTATATCTCAAAATTTCCTTTTACTGTGCTGTATGTTGTTATACATCTTTAAACACCAGATATTCACGCGTACATTTACATGGTATCATGCATACAATATACATAGGCAGTAAAAAACTGTACGAGGGGCAAATAAAACAGCCTTGTAAGCATTTCATATTGGGTGGGGCTATTGTGTTAATTCTCACTGATTCTGCTTTTTGTTTGGATACTCCCTTGGTCCAAAAATGGTTGACCCAATCCTCACATTTGTGCTGCCCATCTCTATCTGTGTAAATCCAACAAAACAATAGATGTCAAAATTTGCTGCGCTAAAGGATCAATGGAGCTCTAGGAATTCTGTCACGTCTGCACCTAATTTTGTGGTTTTGATTTTCTGTTCTCCTGTAGGCATGTATGACACATATTTCTTACCGCTTGCTCAAAGTCGCCAGACATTCCCATGGAGAGTTCGAACTCTTCTGTCGCTATCCCAAGGGCCTTGCAAACTTCAAGCTTACAATTAACCAGGGCCTGTATCCAGATTCCAGATCACACAAAACAGCAGCTTATGAAAGTCAACAAAGAACATGCATTTGTGATAATCTGATACTGGAAATCCACCTTAAAATTTTCTGATGTTGAGGAGTAGTCTTTCATTCCTATTGTCATGAGACCTGAAAATATTAGGTGTGGGCATGCTAGTTTCACATGCTTAGCAAGCTCGATGCATCTGCAGGGATCGATACCAGATTTTGCTGAATCAATGAAAGCATCTCATTAATGAATTATACTTTAGGTATGCCTTCTGAAGTAATGATCTGAATATAGCGATATTAGGGTAGTTTAAAGATTGTTCATAAATGCAATTAAATGATGACTGCATGAAGCATGTGGAAAGATATTTCCTATAACTAAAATTAAGCTATTAGATCAAGGCAAATGAGAAATGAGATTTCATAGGTCTTGAAAGGAATATTCATCCAGACTTCTAGAGACAAAAGTTTTGAATATTTTTTTCTGTACTCACATTCTTCTCCACTTGTGTTCACTTGCACCAAAACTTTCAAAGGCTCCCTTCCCAAGCTATTGACAGCACGATCAAGGTGATTAGCAATCTGAAAGTATGTCGACATTATGTGTCAATTGACAGATACATATTCCATACTCATGGGAAGAACATAAGGATCCAATTCATATAACAAACATGCAGTAATTAGTCTTCTTCTCCTTTTGTGCTGCCTGGGACCCACATGTCAGCCTCATAATGAGTGGCATATTGTGAATCATGTCGTTATTCAGTGGCAAGATGTGAATTCTCTTTGTGCAGACATATGGGTATATACTATATACTAGCATTGCATGGTTTAGATGCATTCGACTCTTAGAAGGAACGGGTGCTTGTTGCTAGTTGCTTACCTTTTCATTATCTACACCCTCAACCATGTCAAGATTTGGAACAGCAGCTGCAAAATGACGGAAGAGGTATTAAGACCGAGCAATATAGTGTCTGTAGTGGTTAGTTGCTTAGTAAAATCAACCCTAGGTATGTGTTGAGAGTTAATGATTTATAATTCTTTATGTCCAGGATAAAAAATGTGTTTGAAAAATGCATTAACTAAAGAACGAACAGCTGCTAAAACATTATCATGAGAGCAATATTTGGAACACATCGGTATTCATTAATTCCTTATATGGTGTAGTAGTTACCACTTTTGCACTTGGTGAGCACATCAGTGAGCAGCAATTTTCCAATTTCCATCACTAATTATTCATTACAAGGTAAAGGACAAGTTAAATTTGCATTTGTTCCTCTCCTTCTATAGGAGGAAAAGGACCAGTTATCCATGTGAGATGTGGTGTGCAGCAGAGAACTAATCATTTGCCACAATCTTCAATACGAACCAATGAGGCATGATGAGAACTAGAGAAGGAAAAATGCCAAAATTTAACCATACCTAACAGTGATTTCGCTTTGTTACTCTGCAAGTGCCCAATGAAATGCCACCGGATATCTTCCGGAAGCTGCAAAGACGGTAGAAGCAATTAATCAGCCAACGTCATTTCTATACGACGGGTTACAGGACACACCGATCGAATTCGAGCCACCCAATCCGAACCTGCGGTGCCTTGGTGACGATCTCCTGGACGTAGTTCTCGCCGAAGCAGCGGTGCCCCGCGTCGTAGAGCTGCCGCAGCATCGACACCGGCTTGGTCTTCCCCACAGCCACCACCCGCACTGCCTCCGCCGCACGCCCCGACCTCTCCGCCGCCCAACCCACCCGCGCCAGAATCGTCCTCAGCGCCGCCGCTGCCGCCCCCTCCGCCGCAGGCGCTGCCATCCCTTCCCCACCTCTCCTCTTCCTTCTTCAGCGTCCGCCCCTTTTGTTGTGTTGGTCGTTGCCTCTATCCCAACGCGCGCACAACCACATCACGAGACGGGCCGGGCCGAAATGGATATTCGTCTCACCAACACCGGCCCAGACTGGTAAATCTGATGGACAGAGCACGTTATTTGGTCCGGGCCGTAACCGTTTCGTCGTTGAAAATTTTTGGTTACAACTTATAGCTTTATGACTATGTGTACAGTTATTGTCATTGTATAAATGTTTAGGTGATTGAATCAAATATCAATAAGTTGATAAGTTATTTTAAAAAATATCCTAATCAAGTGCTTTGAAACTACGTCTAAGGGGGTGATTGGAATAGCGATGGCTTTTAGCTTTTGCTGAAAAAACACTGTAGTGGTTAAAAAAACACTGTAGCTGAGTTGGTTTATTGGGCATAATTAAATTTTAAAAAATGTAAAAATAAAAACAGCACGCTAATCTAGAGTAGACGATGCAAAGGAATACGGGGAAAAAACAGAACACAAAAATACGAAAAAACGCAAAAAAATTTGAATAAGGACAAAAATGCTACAGTGTCAAAATCATTGCTACAGGGATTTGAAGTCCAACGCTGAGAAAAAAAGCCACAATGATCGAGGCCTAAACCGACTTATTTATTTAAGAAAAAAATGTAATTCGTAAATCATATTCGGAAAAGAACTCTGGCGCATGCGGCGCGAACCAGAAGTGTGAACTCTAGCCACGCCACGTTTCGCTCCCCGCTCCTCCGATCACCACGTAGCTACACTATTAGTGGCGCCGAGGTGCAGTGTGGTATCGAATCGCCGGTTTGGGTCGCAGGCATGGACGCGGAGGGGTTGCTGGCGTCGGCGGCGATCAACCTGGGCCTGGCGCTCTTGCTCTTCTCCGTGCTCAAGAAGCAGCCCGGCAACGCGCTAGTTTACCTGCCGCGGCGGATGGCGGCCGGTGGTGGCTTGTTGCCGCTCGGCCGCGGGCGGTGGACCCCGTCATTCCGGTGGATCTGCGCGGCGTTCCGGCTCTCCGAGGACGATGTGCTGCGGCGCCACGACCTCGACGCGCTCGTCGTTCTCCGCCTCTTCAAGTTCGGGTAATTACATGCCCTACTGATCTACTGTTCTGAATGTAACTTTGCTCTCTCTCATTATTAAAAAAAAGTGTAGGATCAAGTGTTTCAGTGTTTGCTCCATTGTTGGACTATTGATCCTTGCACCAACAAATTATACCAGTGAAGGTCCATCCGACATCACAAGATCAAATTCAATGGGAACTTTTCACGGTATCCAACGTGACAAGGGGCTCCGACAGGTTTGCTCTAGTCTGCATTTTCTTTTCTTTTTTTCGAACCCGCAGGAGAACTGCGCATCATTATATTAAGAAGAAGAAGAATAGTACAAAAGGAGTCTAGACGACTCGAACACCCCCTAAGGGGGGCACAAATAAAAAGGCATCAATGCCAAATCCTACGGAGCCCTTTAGCTTCCGCCATACACCACATACTGGCCTCCTCTCTAATGTCCCACATGAGAGTATTATGGTTAGGCGAGACTCCCTCAAAAATACAACTGTTTCTATGCTTCTAAATCCACCAAGCTACCAACATAACAAATGAGTTGAAACCCTTGCGATTAACCTTAGGAACCCCTTGCAACGCTTGACGCCACCATTCTGTAAAAATGTAGTCATCCAAACCTGGAGCTAAATGTTGCAGACCAATCAGGGATAGCACTGAAAACCACACACTCCTTGTAAACACACAAGTAGTGAGCAAGTGCTGCACAGTCTCCTCCTCCTGATCACATAATGGGCAATGCTCTGGGTGATCTAGTCCACGACGGGCCAAACGATCTGCTGTCCAGCAACGGTTTAAAGAAGCCAACCATACAAAGAATTTGCATCGAGGAGGAGCCCAGGTTTTCCATATTGCCTTCCATGGCTCAAACTCCACAGATCCCTCCAAAAAACGACGATAGACTGATTTTGTTGAGAATTCACCAGAGGGAGATGGTGTCCAGATATGCTGATCCTCTACTCCCGGAGTGAGCACAAACCCGGTTAAGAGGTCCCAAAGATGGAGATACTACAATAAAGCCTCACTTGGTAGGCTGCCTCTAATGTCACGAATCCAAATCCCATCAGCTAATGCCTCCCGTACTGTTCTGAGATTAGCAATTCTTTTTGGCACTTGTAAACAAAGAGCAGGTGCAAAGCCCCGTAATGATTTTCCATGCAGCCATTTGTCACTCCAAAAAAGTGTGCTTTTGCCGTCCCCCACAATGGAAGAGATTGAGGCAGAAAACAAAGCCAATGAATGTGGATGTACTTGAATATCGAAGCCAGCCCAAGGCCGATCAGGTTGAATCTTTTTAAGCCATAACCACCTCATTCGCAAGGCCCATCCGAGCACCTCTAAATCAAGAATTCCCAGGCCTCCTAGCTCAAATGGCCTCTTGACCCGGTCCCAAGCGACAAGATAGTGGCCTCCAATTACATCTTTGCGACCTTTCCAAAGAAAAGCTCTCCTTATCTTGTCAATTGCTTTGATAACCCACTTAGGAAGGTCTAATGCTATAAGCTGATAGATGGGTATAGCCGAAAGCACTGCACGAAAGAGGGTGGCCCTCCCAGCAGGGTGCATCATGGCTGCCTTCCAACCTGGTAGCTTAGCAACGATCTTGTCAATTATTGCAAAGAAATCAGCCTTAGAAAGTGGTTTGATAGACAGAGGAAGCCCAAAATACTTGCAAGGGAACTCTTGCATCTTGCATGGAAAGGTGGCTTGCACAACTTCAATATCCTGGCCGTGGCATTGGATCGGGCTCACAGAGCATTTAGAGATGTTAGTAACCAATCCAGATGCCTCACCAAAGACCCACAGAATCTCCCTGATCAATGCCAAATCCTCCAAGCAAGGTCTTACGAAGAGGATTACGTCGTCAGCATATAGAGAGACTCGCTGACTAGACCCTTGCGAGAGTAGGGGCTGTAGCACTCCAATGTCACTTGCTCTATTGATCAGGGCATTAAGCACATCCATGACTATAATGAAAAGCAATGGAGATAGAGGGTCTCCTTGCCTCAGCTCCCGCTGATGCTGAATTAGATCTCCTGGCACCCCATTTATCAAAACTCGAGTTGTGGAAGATCTCAACAGCTTAGATAAAACATTGCACCAAACTGGACCAAAACCCAAATATCTCAATACCTGCAGCAGGAAGGGCCAAGACACCGAATCAAAAGCCTTTGAAATGTCCAATTTGAGAAGGATTCTTGGTTCCTTCTGTCTATGCAGCAGCTTGGCTGTATGCTGCACCAAAATAAAATTGTCATGTATGCATCTTCCTTTAACAAATGCACTTTGGTTGGGGGACACCAAATCCTTGAGCTTGGGAGCCAACCTGTTGGCTAACATTTTAGTGACAAGCTTAGCAAAGCTATGTACTAGGCTTATAGGTCGATAGTCTTTGATTTCCACAGCATCAGATTTCTTTGGCAGCAATGTGATGTAGGCTGAATTGAGAAGAAACAGCTTGCTGACATCTCCTGCAAGATTCGGCTTAGGGCTGATAAAAGATCCTCTTTAATTATATTCCAGCAGGATTTATAAAAACACCCGGTATATCCATCTGGGCCAGGCGCCTTATCTGAAGGGAGAGACTTAACTGTTGCCCAAACCTCCTCCTCCAAGAAACCTAGTTCAAGACTGGATAGATCAGCAGGTTCTTTATAGAAGGACTCCAGGTTGAGAGTGCATTCTCTATGGGCTGCCGTGCCAAGAAGGTTAGAGTAGAACTCCCAAGCTGCTTCCTGTTTCTCTTCTTGGCTAGTAACAATGCTATGTCCCACTTTAATCTTGGCCATGAAGTTCTTTCTCTTTCTATACCGAGCCTGCTGATGGAAGAAAGCTGTGTTTGCATCCCCTTCTTTTATCCAACTTAATCTAGAGCGTAAACGGGCAATCGTACGCTCAAGCGAAGCGAGCCCAAGTGCATGCCACTTCAATTGCCGACGGAGCCAATCTTCTTCCCCGGACAATAAGCGGGTGTCTTGTGCAATCTCCAGACGATGGATGATTTCCTTCGCATGTTGCAATTGAATCTTGACATTACCTATTTTCTTTTGGCTCCAAGTATGCAGAGCGCATGCAAGACGGACCAACTTTACGGAGAAGAGTTGCAATGGACAGGAGGCTACAACTGGCTTATGCCAGGAACTCTCCACTTCCTGCAAAAAGCCATCAAGTTTGGGCTAGAAACTTTCAAAGTGAAAACGGCGCTTCCCTTGTACATTGTCCTTCAAACCAAGAATTAGCAGGCAGTGATCTGAAATCATGGAGGCTGAGCTCTGAAGAATGCAATCAGGAAACAATTGTTCCCAATCAGTGGACATGAAAACCCTCTCAAGCCTAACCAAAGTAGGCACCTCCCGCTCATTTGACCAAGTGAATTTACGACCGAGCAAAGGGATTTCATTCAGCTCCATGTCATCCAAAAAACGGCGGAAACGACCCATCATTGCTCTATTAATATTAGTGTTGTTCTTGTCTTCAGCCATATAGATGAGATTGAAATCCCCTCCGATAGCCCACGGCCCATGGCAGTCTTGCCGAATATCTCGTAATTCTTGCAAAAATTGGACTTTACGGTCATTCAATTGAGGACCATAAACTCCCGTAAACCACCAAGCAGGCCCTTCCTGAGATTGAAACTTAACCGAGACCGAATAGGAATCAAACCGAGATAAAAGAGCATGCCAAGTATTGCCCTTCCAAGCCAATACCACCCCTCCTCTTGTTCTGTCTGCCGGGAGCACCACAAATTGATCAAACTCAATACCAAGCACAGAAGCAACCAGACGACCTGAGATGGATTCTTTTTTCGTTTCCTGCAAGCAGACCATGGCGGCTCGATGGGTGACGATTTCGACACTATCACGCCTTGCTTTTCGGTTGAGGCCTCTCACATTCCAAATCAATATATTAGGAGTCATTGCTTAACAGCTGCTGGGCGACCAAAGGATCCTTTCGCAATCAACAAACATCAGCGGCTGCAGGAGGTTCCCCTAGCGAAGGTGGCTGCCAGCCGAACAATGCTGCAAGCGCCGCAATATTGGAAAGGTCATACAAAAGTGGATATTCAAGTGTCAATTCTAGTCAACAAAACCGATCAACTCAGCAAAATCAGTTTTGGAGATGGGTAAAAGGTGAATTTTAATCTGGTTTAGCAAACACAGGGGGTTAAGTAAACCTTTTCATTATTTAGGGGGTTATCTGGACTTAGCTATACTTAGGGGTAGTAATTTGGACTTTTTCCTATTAAAATCAACACATCGACCATCTGAGGCATCATTCTTGCATTGCCACAGCAGAGTGTCGGGGCTCTTGCCGCCCCGGTGCCACCTGGAGTCTACACATTGCCTGCTGCTGAGTCCGCAAGTTTACCGGATGTGGTGATAGGTACCCTGTTAGTGGATTCATACAGTGCTCTAGTTCTTTTTGACTCTGATGCTACTTATTCCTTTGTTTCTTGTGAGCTCGCTAGAAAGGCAAAGTTGAGTATGCAACAGATTTCGCAGTCGGTTATAGTCAGTTCTCTGAGTGGTATTATTGCTAGCTCTATGGTTTGTCCCGGATGCATGGTTTCGATGGATGGCAAGGATTTTGTGGCCAACCTCATAGTTATTCCTGTTAAGGGTATTAGAGATATAATAGAATTGCTTCAGTTATTTCCTTATATGTCTAGGTTTCCTTATCTATATATGGCATATTCCCCTGTAATATCTCCTTGTACTCTCTATATATATTGCCTATTGAGCCTCTTCAATATACACACAATATTCATAACATGGTATCAGAGCGAAGATTCAAACTCTAACCTTTAGCTCCGTGCATCTTCCGCCACCGCCGCCCCTAGGAG
The DNA here is from genome assembly GCA_036346265.1 of Melocanna baccifera. Classification (NCBI taxonomy): domain Eukaryota; kingdom Viridiplantae; phylum Streptophyta; class Magnoliopsida; order Poales; family Poaceae; genus Melocanna; species Melocanna baccifera. The sequence goes on along the minus strand of CM070678.1, from coordinate 6,860,056 downwards.
AATCAATCTCTACTCCCAGGGGCAACCACCTCATCTCTGGCCGCCACCAGCCACGCCCCGCCTGAATCTGGCCCAATCCTGGCGATCTCCTCGTCCTTGGCCCTCAGTTGCTTCGCCGTAGTGGCCTCCACGATGGCCACCATTTGCCTGGCGTGCCTCCGCTAGCTCCGCCCACATCTTCACTGCATGGTGGAGCATGAAACGGTCGACGTCCATCAGCTGCTGGTGTGCGTGCGCCACCACGTTTGCCTCGCCGCCAAGAACCGATGGCTGATCGGCGCACCTCCTCTTCCTGGGCACCACCCCCGCCGAGCAGATCCTCCGCGAGGCCCACGAGCGCCAGGAGCCCGAGATCTGCCCTCCCAAGTAGAAGATCGCCGACTCCATCAAGCTCTCCGATCACCGCCTCCGCAAGTGCAAGGAGTTCGAGGACATCATCCATCGCGTTCGTTGGAGTGTCACCAACTGGGGTTTCTCGGCCTCGCGCCTTCGCCCTCCGGCACATTCGCCCCGCTCACCGTGCTACGCTTGGAGCGCTTCCGGCTCCACGGCCCGTGCGACCTCGGCTATTGCCGGAGCTGAAGTCGCTTCACTCGTCGTACTTGCCGTCGCGCCGACCTGGTGCGCTTGTACTGAAAGAAACCATCTAATGTTAAAGAGGTGAGAAGTTTTCTTAGCTTAGCTGGTTATTATCGGCGTTTCGTGAAAGACTTCTCCATTATTGCCAAGTCAATGTCTCAACTCATACGGAAGGGCGTGAAATTCCACTAGATCGATGAAAGCGAGCATAATTTTAATATTTTGAAAGAAAAGTTAGTAACTGCGCCTATTCTCACTCTTCCTGAATCAAGAAAGCATTTCACGGTCAACTTGAATGCATCGCGAGTGGGTTTGGGTTGCGTGCTCATGTCTCGCAATAATTGAAGAAACATGAGCAAAATTATCCCACTCACGATTTAGAGCTAGCTGCAATGGTTTTCGCTCTAACGATTTGGAGGCATTATTTGTATGGAGAGTTTTGTGATATTTTCACTGACCACAAGAGCCTCAAGTACATCTTCACTCAGACGGAATTGAATTTGAGATAAAGAAGGTGGTTGAAACTGATCAAGGACTATGATCTCACTCTCCAGTACCATCTAGGCAAAGGAACGTGGTTGCTAATGCCTTTAGTCGCAAGACGATACCCTCCACTCTAGGCTGTCTCATTGTTGACTTTGAACAGATGGAAATTTTCTATTGCTGTGCTGGTACAACATAGACTAAGATGCAGTTGTTGCTGGAATAAGCAATTCTAGAATGAGCGAGAGAAGTGCAGCAAAACGATTGGTGGTTGTAACAAGTGAGGAAATGCATCGATGAGGGGAAAACAGGGGATTTCACCATTGATGAGTGGGGTGCAATACGGTTTAAGGGCCGCCTTTGCGTGCCACAAAAAGCTCTAATCAAAGATAAAATATTGAGGGAAACTCATCGTACCCCGTACATGGTACATCCTAGTGAGATCAAGATGTATCGAGATTTGAAAAAGAGCTTTTGGTGGAAAGTAATGGAAGTGGATGTTGCTGGCTATGTAGCGTCTTGCAGGATTTGCCAGTAAGTGAAGGCTGAGCATAAATATCCCGCTTAGATAAATTTAGCAATTTGAATCACTGGATTCGGAGTTTGGACGACGGAGAACAAGTCATCGGAAGATTGGTTAGAAAGAAAATTACTAGAAAAATACCAAACGAAGGAATAGTTCTCGAGATCTTCTTTTTGGCTGGATTTCTGGTTTGCTGCTGTGCAATACAAGTGAGGAATAAGGAGAGGAGGCTGTGATTCAATTTATAGGCTAAGAGAAGCAAGGAAATGGCTAGAATTGAATGCCGAAGTAATGACCAGAATAAATGAAATGTCAGTTTCAACTTTGCACGTAAGGAACTGAATAATTGATGAGTTAATGGCCAATAAACTAGAAGGAAATGATTGGAGACATTTCTACTACATGCCATTTAATTTTTGGTGGGATGGCTTTGGATAAAACTCACCGGAGGCGATGAATCGACGACGAGATGCGAAAATGGTCGATTTTGGGAAAAACTTAATTCCTGACAATCGTCTGCATCAAAATAAAATTAAATTAGTTGGTTGGTTGCTAAGATACTAGAACACAATACGACATGAACAAAAATAAAAAAGATAACCGGAGCAAAGGTGACATGGTGGAGGGAGGATGTCTAATAGTTTGCTCAGGGGTAGAATGGAGGTAGAACTCCTATTTATAGGGCAAGAGCAAGAGGGATGAGTTAATATGGCTGAGTTATATGCAATGTCGGTTTTCAATACTCGAATGCAAGAAACTGAAAAACTAAAATTTTAATGAATAATAACTGAAAAGAAATTGATGTTTGGTAATGAATCATGGCATTCTTGTTGCATGCCAATTAATTTGGTAAGAGAGAATTGATTTTGCTTGCATACATGCAATACTCGCGGTGGCTTTAGCTGAAGAACAGAGTGTTTGTTGGTCTAATGCCTGGAGATAAACAACAAAGTAAGGAAAAAGAAATATTAAGCTAAAGGGAACAGTCAAAACGCCTGAAATAGAAAGGATTTATGGCACTAGATGTGGTGAGAACTTTGGAGTTCAGCGTGTTTGAACAAAACAAGACTTTGGCCTTGTGGGAAATCTCATTATTTCCTGTTATTTCAGAAAGAGACTAATGCTAGGAAAAAATATTTAGACCTAGAGAAATAGTATGGATATTTTTATGGAGACTTTGAATTTTGCAAGTTTGAATTTGAATTTTGGAAGTGAACTAAAAATTTGGAATGGAATTGAGGCTTTAAAAATGAACTAGGTACTAGAATTTGGAATTTAAAATTTAGGATTACCAAATAATCTTAAAATATTTAAAAGGATGGCAAAAATGGATAGTTTGGAATTTTTGATGAATTTAAAATTTTCAATGGACTCAAACGAAACTAGGACGAAGGAGAACGGACTCCTAGAAGTTTAAAATCTAAGAAAAAGATTAAACTATATTTTTGAAATTATTTTGTAAGAGAAAAGATATTTATGATGTCAGTAAAGAATTGAATTTTTGGCTAAATTAAAATTTCTAAAGGAAATTCTGAATTATGACTTCACGCTAATGTCAGCCCTTCACGTGGCAAGTGACGTGGCGGATTTTGTTGACGTGGCTGCCACATGGCACTAACGTGGCTCAGGAGCAGGCAGGTGCTGATGTGGCACACCACGTGGTGCTGACATGGTTGCCATGTGAGTCGGGTGCTGACATGTCTGCCACGTATCGGGCACATGGACCTGTGCCATGAGGTGACTGTAGGATCGAGGAGGCCGATTAGAGAGGGGTGAATATACGGGCTTAAAATTATCTTTCAATTAAAAATAATATCTATTTGTCTAAATCTAGTATATAATGCGAAAGATTAACTTAAATTGGCTTAGCACAAATATTACCTAAAACAACTAGGTTCGTCTAAGTGCACCAACAATCTATGTCTATATCAAAAGTTTGCAATCCTAGGGTGACAAACAATCAATTTAATTCTATGAATGTAAATTGCTTGAAGGTAAATTGAGCATAAGTAAATAAACCACAATTAACACGATTACTTTTTACCGTGGTGTTCGGAGATTTACCGGTCTCCCCTAATCCACGTTGAGGTAAGCCCAAACGAATTGGACCGGCTCCACGAATTAAGCGTTCGACCTCAAATCCACTAGTGGTAGCTCTTTCCCACTCCGGGTAGGTGAGCTCTAACCTTCACAACACGCTGGGTCTTCTCACAACCTTCTTTGAGAAGATCACCATGCACGACGCCTCTAACGCCGTCTAGGAGTCGGCAAACTCCAAAAGTAACAAGCCAAGCCTCTTTGATTTTACCTTTCATCCAAATGAGACTAAGCCATATTAAAACATATTAGTCTCACAATAGTATTTGTCATTATCATCAAAACCAATATAATGGAGTTTGAACTTACAGTGACACGCCACGTGGTGGACAGGCGAGCCAAGAAGGGAAGGGCTAGTGGAGACCGTTAGATGGAGATCAGGTGGCGATGATGCACAGAGAAGTTTAGACAGTCCAAACGGGCAAGGAACTCTCGGACCGTTCTATCGGCAAAGGAACGTCCAATTGTCAAATGAATGTTCGGACTGTCCGAACGGCAAGGGAACTTCCACACCATCCGACCAACAAAAGGGATGTTCAGACCATCCGATCTATCAAAGGAACGTTCAGACTGTCCAAATAGCAATGGAACATTTGGACCATCCGATCGGTAAAGGGGCACGTTTGGACCATTCGATTGGCCAAGGGGACGTTCGAACCAGTCTGGACGGCGTGCCAAGGTGGCTACCACACGGTGCCTCGTGGCTACCATGAGTGCTTGGGTCGGTACACGGCCGCGCCAGCCGAAGGCGGCGTCGAGCCCAATGGTTGCCAGCAATCCAGTGGGCAACGGTTGACGTGCGCTAAGGCAAGGGGAGATGATAGGGAAACGGCGTCACCGAGGTCATTTTGGATCAAAACTAGTTTTTCAGTGAACTTCAAATGACATAAATTTTGAATGGTTGATCTTTTATGAAAGCTTTTAACTAGAGAAATGTTTAAAATGACTAGCCCTATAAGTTTGGTATTGAAAACCTTCCAAAAACTTAATAGATTTTGATTTATGAAAATATGTCTGTTTATTAAAAAAAACAAGATCACATAAAATCCTTTTGAGGCCAAATTTGCTATTTTATTTCTAAAATAGAAAATTTTATTTCAAAAATATTTGAAAATATTTGAAATAAATATTTAAGTACTTTTATCTTGTTTTCCCCAAATTTTTTGCCTCTTAAATATGATATTTGACTTTTAACCAAAGAGGCTCTTTGAAAAGGCTAAACTTACATATCATTAACAATTTCACTTCAAAAGTACCAAATGAAACAAATGAGAAGATGTTTGATTTGAAATGGCATATATGACTTTGAAATACCACTTTGAAACAAGATATAGCAAAGAATCCGATCCAAGAGGCAAAACTCATAAAGTGCTAGAATATAACCAATATAGGTTAAAGGAGTTTTTGGGTAGGTTTTAAAATCAAATAACTTTTGATAGATTGGTCTTTTGAAAAATCTTTTGAATATGAGAAATGTTAAGAATGACAAACTCTAAGTTTTTCATTCTGGAACCAATTTGAAAATCTTTTACAATTAATTCTATGCAAAATATAAGTTTAACTATAAAACAAGATACTTTTTAGCTAGTTTTAGGCTAGAAAACTTATTTTTCTTTAGAATTAGTTTTTCTTGAATGAAAACTTTTGAAAAACATTTGCTACGATTTTATATACATTTGTGACTAGTTTTTCACAAGATTAGTAATAGTTACAAAGTTTTGACTTTTAGCTAAACAGATTAATTTTGAAAATCAATACTAGTATTTAATTAATTTGGACACACTTAGGAATGTGATATATATGATTATAACTTAGCACTCCCCTTTAATGGTACAACAGTATAGCGTAGCATAGTCACTTAAAAAAAATGTAAGAACGGGCCAATAGCCTAGTAGTGAGAACAAGGGTGTCCGTTCCCATTCAACTGGGTTTTGATCCCTAAAATCGATATGCACGTTTTGTGAGAAAGCATGTGCCCGCACTCCATAAGACGATGGAGCCTATGCAAATTTCTTAGTGCGTGTAGCATGTGTCTATGTACATCCTCCTTGTACTTTAAAAAATGTATTTGTCTCCGGTTGCAAATTATTACATTTCCTACAAGTTAGTTTTCATAATTTCCTTCAATTTACCTTTGTTTGGCATTGTGGTGACTTTTCAAAAGTGCAACACAGCGCAGCAACCTCAAACTAGCACTTGGAAACCTGTTGTTGTGTGGATAATCCTTTTTTTTTTTTTGGCGAGGAATGCCCATTAATATTAACCATTTGCCATAGCCTACTTATGGCTCCATAACCAGTGGCAGATGTTGTATTTTACTATGTTGCAGTACATAATCTAATTACATGTATGGAACTCTAATAATCCAGTGATATTATGTTGTTATGATTCCACAAAATGTGCTTCGAACTAATTATCGTGTCAAAATGTAGAAAAGTCTAAGCGCTTTAAAAAACTACATCAGTACCATACTCAGAAACTACTTGTGGAACGCGATAGTTTTTTCCAAACTAATGTATGGATTTAATTGCTTGCTCTGAAACTCTTGTAAATTCATGCGTGTTATGGAAACTCACTGCTCTGGACTGTTTAGTCCTTGGAATGCAGAAAGTTATAAACAAATATTAGAAGACAGATTTTGCAGGAAATCCCCGCATTTTAAATGGTTGCAGCTACAAGATACAGCCGAGCAAGACGAAGGCACGTCTGGTTACAGTCTTACAGACAGCTGAACTTTTGCCACTCCAGGCAGATGCAACAACCGTTGCCCGTTGGCCTCCACCGCTCTCTATTATTAACCCCGGCCTCCGCTCATCCAACAAAACGAGGAAAACTAAACAAACACAGCAAGATTATATAAAAAAAACGGAGCAACAATTGCTTCGACGGCAAATGGCCGGCCGTAGACTTTTCTTGCCACCCCATCACCGATTTCTTTAATTAATCACTCGATCAGAGCTGCACGCACGCCAATCCCCAAATCTCGATTTAATTATTGCGGTGGTGATGGATCACCACATTCTCGTCTCATCCTCTCCCATGGCGAGGAGGGTGTAGGAGGATAAGAACAGGGCGGGGAAGATAATGGAGGGGCGCAACCTTGTGCACCAATTTGTTGATAGCCCAAAGCCGTATCACAACAGAAGGTATGTATGTTCTTTGCACCCCCAATTTTGCAATTGGGTTGCCTTTTTGGCGATTTGTTAACATAATCTCTCGCATTTCTGGTGCACTCCATCCTGTTAAGTGTACAGTCCACGGAAATGTCCTACTATTTTGCAATCTTATATCAACCCTTTTCCTTCTTTAAGGAAAGCGTGTGGAGTGGCAACCAGGATGGATGCTAATGCCCATGGCGACCACTCAGGTTTGTCCTCTCTACATTTCCCTCTGCGCTCTATTGCCCCCTTTGTATTCTTGTACTTTTTTCTTGATAGAAATTAGATTAAAACGTTGTGCATCTTTTGGCCTGCGGGTATCGTTTGCAATTCCATTGATCATACACAGGCTGTGAAATTTCAAGGCTTTAGCATTTTATTGGATGGTTCTACATTTAGATGACAATTGCAATTTTTTTTAACCACCCATGGGAAAGGAAGGTATAAATATTAACTGTAAATCATAAACCGTCTGCAATTTTAATTTGAGTATTAGCTGCACTTGTTAATTTCAAGCACCATCTTTGAACGAAATTCTTCATGCTACTTCCCGAAAACTTAGCATGTTTCTAGGTAGATGAAGCTAATGTCCTTCTATACGATACAGAAAATCAGATGAAGTTGCTACATATACATTTGTGGTTTGCTATATTGAGTGAATGTGCTTCCATGATCAGTGCCAGGTCCAGTTGGTACAGCAGAGAGATTAGAACATCTTTTGAACCAACCGGCAAATAAATTTTGTGCCGACTGTGGTTCTCCAGATCCAAAATGGGTGTAAGTGTCCACGAATTCTATAAGTTGTTTCATTTTTTAAATTTTCTTTGCAGCATATACAAATCAGTGTAAAAAACACATCATTTGTATTGTATTCATCTTAGAGAAACGTTGAGTTTATGCTTTCTTTTTGCCATGGTATTTCAGCCCGAGTGCTACATGTCATTCTCAATCTTCCAATGGTTGTGGTGTTTGCAGGTCATTGACTTTTGGTCTGTTCATTTGCATCAAGTGTTCTGGAGCTCATAGGAATCTTGGAGTGCACATATCCAAGGTAGCCGTTATATCCCTGCACTGTTAGCAATTTTTCGCTGCCTTCCATTTCCACTTTCATTTATTACTTGATATAATTTGATGGTTAGGCCATTGGAAGCATTGGCAAAAAATAGATTATGACCTTTCAAGACATATAGGCTCTAGATGAGTTTCAATATGTGCGTATTGGAAATCTGCAATCACTCAGTAGCCCTTTCTGAAACTCATTAGTGTAACCTTGGGACTTGCTTTGTCAATCTGTCAATCACTGCATATGAAGAAAAGAAGCTGAACCTTGTAACTACTTTATCACTCACTGTGAATTGCTGCATGGACATGCATGCTTTTCTTGAGAAATAATCACGGAATCGGAATCACCACTTCATCTTAGAGGGCAAAAAGTGAGAGAAGAATTTGGAGACCTGTAGGGACTAGACTAGAGACTATGTCCTCAGCCTAGTCATTTCTGCCATTCCTTTTTAAAAAAAAGGAAAAGAAAAGAGGATTGCTGCCATTCCATAAGGTTGCAGGTATCAAACAGTAAAGCATATGTTTCAACTATCATTTTGTAGGCTATAGAAAATTTTCTGAGGTTCACCATCAAGATATAATTTCAGAAACACATGCACACAACCACACACATATATTAGCAATCTTTTTCAGAAGAAAATGTCTTTAACAAAACAAAAGTAGATGACTGGCTTTTTAAGGAAGAAAACAGGCACATGCCAGATAGACACTCCCAAATATTGTTTTTCCCATATAAGAAGACCTTGCCAACATAGAATATTTCACCATGAAATACACATGATAAGTGAGAGTAATGGCCAGTGCAAATCTACCATGGTGGTTTAAATATCCATTTCTGGAGTTTGAGGAGAAACCCATCTATTTCAGGTGGTCTCAGTGAAGCTAGATGAGTGGACAGATGAACAAGTCGATTTCTTAGCCGATTCAGGTGGAAATGCTGCAGTAAACATGATATATGAGGCATTTATGCCTGAAAACTACATGAAGCCAAGGCAAGATTGCTCAACAGAGGAGCGCAATGATTTTATAAGGTACAGATTAAGTTACCAACTTATCATTCTTTGATGTCCCATGTAACACACTACCATAACAGATTTGTTTTATATTTGCCCAATACAGCTCTATTGTCCGACAAATGATCTTTCTCCTTATCTGCATATGTGCAGGAGAAAATATAAGCTTCAACAATTTTTGTCTAACCCACTGCTTTCATGTCCTTCACAATTCGACGGCAAACATCGTCACCACCAGCAGCATACTGGTACAAATCGACATGGTTTAGGCCATGCTTTTAGGAACAGCTGGAGGAGAAAAGAGCACGAGCACAAAGCAGTAAAGAAAACAGTATGATCAAACTATCCCAAATTCATAGTACACTTTAGACTCTACTTGAAGTTTTAAAAAATATTTTGACATTTTGCTGTCTTAGATGGAGATGGGTATGGTAGAATTCGTTGGATTAATTAAGGTCAATGTCATAAGAGGCATGAATCTAGCTATTCGTGATATGATGTCAAGTGATCCTTATGTTATCCTTAACCTAGGACACCAGGTAAGCAACTCCATTCACTGACACTGTATCTTAGTGATGCAAAATTCTTTGTTTCGTGACTTCCAGTTCCATTTTTCACCCTTGTAGTCCATGAAAACAAAAGTGGTAAAAAACAACCTGAATCCTGTATGGAATGAAAGACTTATGCTATCGATACCTGATCCTATACCACTGCTTAAATTGGTAAGTATGTTTTCTTTCCAGGGACATTGGAAAATAATCAGTAATGAGTGCCTGGTTTTAAGTCAGATTTTTGCATTTGAAGTAACATTTGCTTCAAACCTCCTGACAGCAAGTCTATGACAAGGACACGTTCACCACTGACGACCGAATGGGGGACGCCGAGATTGACATTCAGCCGCTGGTTTCTGCAGCCAAAGCCTATGAGACCTCGATTATCTCCGATACTGCGCAGCTCAACAAGTGGCTGGCAAAAGACGGCATCTGGGTCCCAAGGGACAGTGCTATCTCCATCATCGATGGCAAGGTGAAGCAGGAGGTGACCGTCAGGCTTCAGAACGTGGAGCGTGGCCACCTTGAGATGGAGCTCGAGTGCGTCCCGCTCACGCAGTAGTGTTGTCTGCAGAAATGGACTGCTCTGGAATTCTGGTATCAACATCACAACATGGCTACATGAACAATTTCTTTACAACAGTTGAGACTTGATTGTGTGATTACCGTGGGTACCTAGAATTCAATGATACGTTCGAGGCTTCTATGTATCAGAAATACGTGTAAAGTTAGAAAGGAGTAACATGATGGGAGTTGTGAGGTCCAGTAAAGTGGAGACATTCTAACGCAGCTCTGCTTGGCTTTTAGGCTTGTCTGTTAGAATTCCAGTTTCACGCGATTTCTTCTTCGTGCGCTTCTGTTTATAACAGGTAAAAAAATGGTACAATAGTTCAGAAGGAAACGGAAATGACGAATTTGCTTTGTATACGTTCCTCGTGGTCTCAGGACATATCTAAACAGATACGCCATGTCCATTTCTACTGAAATGCATATCCAGTTTTTCTTCTAAAATAGGCATCTAAATGTCAGTTTCCGAGCTATTAATGGAGTCTTCTCTGAATGTCAGTCTGTTATGGAAGAGGAGCCAGCCGAAAACTTTTACCTTGTTAGGAACTCTTGCTAGCCACATAATTTCTGTTGTTAGGTCCTTGACTCCACGCTCCATCTGCACTGCATAAGCTTGTATTATATTCCCCTTTTGCTCCCCAAGCCATTTTCCCCTTACATCATTCTCGTATTCAGTTATCTTTAGGACTCTAAACCTGCAAACCATTGGTGAAGCTGATTTATGCTGTTGATGTTGGGAGCAATAGTGTGCAACTTTATGCTGTTAGTCAAAGTCTGTTAGCCTGTTAGTCAAAGTGTGTAACTTTATGCTGTTGATGTTGGGAGCAATAGTGTTGTTTCGACTTCCGACTATCCGTGTAGAATAACTCAAAACTTGTGCAGAAACCACTTAAATTATCTGTTGCTTTGTTTACACTGTGCATGAAATTTGCAGTGCACCTGTGAGCTTATTGCCATCATCTTCAGTTTATGTCTATTACTAATATTGATATATTCAAATTTTCTCATCTGAAATTCTGTGTTGAAGTATTGAATATCAAATTATTAAGAGTAAATTTCGCAAAACTTCATGTATTTTGACAAAGATTTTTTTAAAATAATTAATTTTTAATTCTGATTTACAGTTTTATACCATCTTTTTTTTGCAGTTTTGACCATATATTGCCTAATCGTTGAACGATTTATGCTGGTCGCCTAACTATTGGGTGACACATAACAAGTCGTCCAACCGTGGGCAACATTGACCCTAGTTGCTCAACGGTTGGACGACAAGCCCCTAGTCGCCCAACCGTTGGGCGACTAGAGGGTATATACTGAGCGGCGCACAGCCGAGGCCGAGGACGCGCCTCATTTGCTTTTGGTCGAGAGAAAGAAAGGATCGGAGAAGAGAAAGAGGAGGGAGCAGAGGAGGAAGAGGAAGAGGAGAGGAGAGGGAAGAGAGGAGGAGAGATTTGTGCATCAACGACGGTGAGTTTTTTTTATATTTTTTATATATTTATTTTTTAAATATGGTAGGATAGTAACTAAATCATTAAATTTATAGTTTAGAAAGTAACACCAATTTAGTTGTTAATAATTGTATTGTCGTTTAGATCGCTCTGTTGTGTATTTGAAGACCCAGTTAATTTTGTTAATTACTTATAAATTGTAGAAATCCCGTAATAAGTATTCTTAATTTTTAGAATAATTAATAGCCATCGAAATATTTAAAATTATTTTTGACGATGAGAATAGCACGCGTGGATGTAAAATAGTACGCGACGATTTAAGATTACGCGTAGTGATTAAACTTTTACATGACGATTTAAATAGCATTTGAGTCATAAAAATCTGCAAATAACAAAAAAAAATTAGACATCTCACAGGGACGTCTTAGTATAATTAATTTAATTATTATTTAAGATTTACTATCTGTTATATTTATAAGTAAATTGTCACGCATATACTAATTACGGAAAAAGAATAGGTACAAAGAGGGAAGAATTTAGTCCAGTAACTTTGAGACCTAAAATTATTTAGAAAGATAGATAAATTAAATAGGTACAATAACATACGTGAAATCGGTTAGGAATGATTTAAAGAATTCCCGGAGTTACGATATTAATGATTAAATCAGTAATTGTGTCGTAATTACTAACTTTAAATTGATCTATAGATATAGCTCGCAACCTTAGTGGTTCGAACTGGCTTTTCGGCCTGCTGGATTGGCACATTGATGCGCAGCATCGTGCAAGCCATCGTGTTACGCATCCTGAGGGCGGGGATGAGGAAACCTAGTTAGGGGTGGTCCGTACGCGAACACCCCGACGGATTTGGAGACTAGACCTACGTTGGAGAGATAGGTTTATGTACAAACTATGATACTTCTTTTTATGATATTTACGCTATATACTTACTTCTTCGTAATTTGCAGGTTGAGCGATGGTGGCCTTTTATCTCTTGTGCAAATGGTGGAGGCCACCGAAGAGGGCGGTGCTCCAGTCGAGAAGGCCAGGGAGGTCCATGCCGACCTAGAGCGGTCACGACAGTTCCCTTTTATAATCTACGAAAATCACCTATAGTCACCCAACGGTTGGACAACACGGTTTAGTTACCCAACAGTTGGATAATTTGGCCATGTGTCACCCAATAGTTGGGCGACATATAATCAAAAGTGCAAAAAAATTTAAAAACATGTATAAAACTGTAATTTAGAATTAAAAGTTGTTTATTTAAAAAATCTTTTGACAAAACTATCGCAAAATTACATATTTAAGAGACAATTTCACAAAATTTTAGACAAAAACATTCGTTGAGCTATAGGTTGTAAATTTGCCATCGCAGGGGCTACGTCCCAACAGGTTGGGCCTACTTGGCAGTCACTATATTTCCCTCGCATCATGTTCCGTCGCGTCCACTTGTTCAATAGTTTAAGTGTCTGCTAGGTGGGCCTAACCTGTTGATGCAACCCCCTATGACGGCAAATTTAAAACCTGCAACTCAGCAAAACATTTTGGGGCCGTTCTTTTTAGCTGCGGTTGATGGTTTTTAGCTGCGGCTGATGGCTTTTTGGCTGTTTGTGACAGGGATTGCGGAAAGAGAGATACTCGCTTGCGATTTTTGATGGTACAGATATCAGTTTTTAAACGTGTACTACAATTAACTTGTAGACTCCATCTTAAAAAAATACTCAGTTTAAAAGTTAGTTACTGTAGCAAAAGCTAAAAACGGTTTTTAGAAACTGCAAAGAACAGGCCCTTGGTCTAAATCTGTTCTTTTGTGAAATAATCTCTTAAATCTAAAGTTTTGCAATAGTTTTGTAAAAGTACATATAGTTTTGCAAAATTTACTCAATTATCAATTACATCATTTGTTTATGCATATTGGCCTTTTGTTGTTGTTCTGGGCTCCAAGATCAGGATACCGTTTAGATCCTTAACCAGGATTTTTTTTCAGGTTAATATTACTGCCTATATCTGGTTCCGTTTTCCAACCTGTACACTAGGAAATTTTGATACCAAAGATCAGCTTTTGTGCCTGCAAATTAGGAGTTACAAACACGAGAAATAGCTCGTTCTTGAACATAACAATGCTCCATCTTGTTAGGGTATATCTTAGCAACCAGCCAAGTTCCAATCTTCCTCAAAAGGGCCCAGGAACAATCTGAACTTGACTTCAAGTTTTTGACACCATACATTTAGTTTCACAAATGAGGACTATAGAAGATTTTGAAAAAAAAAAACATGTGACGCAACAATTGGTCATTGAGGATTTTGAGTTAACTTCTATATTAATACCACAGACAAAAGTACTCTGACTTTATATTTCGAGGAAAAAGGGTAACTATGTATACATTTATGGGTCGTGCATTGTTACTGTCATCAGTATCCTTATGGAAAATGGTATGCGTACGGGAAACTTGTCACGAACTGTTTACGAAAAGTCAATCAAAGAACGGCACATGGCGTAATCCCCTACGGTGAATTGCGTTGTCCACGTTCAAGCGACCAGGGCTCATGTCAAACAACCTCCTTGCCCACTTCCACTAATCTATATTTCACCTCCAAGTTTAAGCACCGCAAACGCTAGATGCATAGCAGGTTCCGAAGTTTACACTGATCAACAATCAATATAATCTTATTCTTATTGCACTGTTCATGAATCTTTTTAAGTATGGAAACACGTCAACTACGCCATGTTGGCCTCGACTACAAGTTAGTCATGAATCGGAGTACTCAAGTACTCGAGTACCACTGTGAGGAAGGGATGAGCAGGGAGACGAAGACCGCACTCACAAAAGATCTGGAACACCGGGATTTGTCCAATCTTCCCAATGACCATTGCTGTCCGGTGGTCTCAATCCACCTCATGAATTTTTGTGGCGGGATCTTTTCAGTCTCTTCCAAGACCTTTAGCTTAGGCCTATCCATCTCCGACACCCCCTAGTTGGATAAGAGCTTTACCATTTTCTCGACTGGATGATTTGAATTTAGAAGAAGATTGAAGGAAGAAGATGACTTATTTGTCAGAAAATGCAAGGATGATGGAAATGATTGAGAAAAGTGAAGCCGAAAAGTAGCTCAAAAGTGGCATTTTTATCGAAGCATCGGTTACTCGTCTCAGAAGTTGAACGCTTTTCTCAGGAAGCGGATAGGCGGACAAAATTATAAGAGGTAATTGAAAATTCTCTTTGAAGTCTGTCTGTCTTCTCAACTCAAACGAAATTATTTTTCTATTCAAGCGCATTCCTGATCAATAATAAAAAAGACAATGTTTTCGATCATCTACGACTCCACTTGCACAAGTAAGTTATTTTTATTTGAAGTTGGGGGCTAGATGATGAGGATATAATAATTCTCTATTAATTATGTTATCATATTCTCGAATATACCTTTTAACGATGAAGGAGAAATTTTGTAGAATAGTCATAAGTTATACTACGACTACCTTGTCGTAGGTTCTGCTACGATAACCTAGTCGTAGATTCTACTACAACTACCTAGTTGTAGGTTTTGCTATGACTACCTAGTCGTAAGATCTGCTTCAACTATCTCGTCATAAGTTAAGCTACGACTTCCTAATCATTCTCCTATGTTCGGCTAACCTATTTTCACAGCAGGTTTATCTAACAAAGCAGTTAGAACACGCATTTATGCTTCATAACCGCACACAATCTTGCCCACATCTCTCTGACAACAACCGTCTTACGGTGGATGTTCACATCTCTCTGACAATAACCACCATTCAGTGGTTAACTCTCAAAGTGTCAAGACGTCTTCTGGTAAGAAACAACTGCCACTATTTCGTCGCCAATATAAGAATTGATATTGAAAAAAGATAGGGAGGCGATGAGTTATAGAATGAGTGCTAGATTTCTCACACTGTCTACACTTATACATTTTTCCTCAGTAATAGTAACACAGGATGTAGGGTTATTATTCTCTCAGGAGAAGATCTGAACCTGTATAAAAATTTATGTGTCTTTACTTTGCATGATCATCGAGGGTCTTGAAGGTTTCCCCTAAATCTAAGAAATCATACGTAAGATCAATAATAAACATTAACACAAACAAATGGGATGACCTTTTCGTCGTATTTTCTAAGCGGTTTATTAGAACAATTTTTCGAAGTAGTTTATCGGTATTCGATTCGTTTATACAAGCGTTTGTGTTATAGCCAAAAGCTATAAGCTGCATAACACCCATATTTGTTTATAGTATCAGGCAAGCCACCACTCCCACGGCGACCAGCATGGAACCATGTTCTTGCCAACGGCGGCAATGGAGTACTTGGCCCCAGCCATAGCAAGTGACAGGAGCACCGAATCATGTAGAGATAGCTTGTCATCACAACTCACAAGAGACATTGCAGCTTGGCCATGAAATAGGCATGACACTCAGGACAGTGGCCTGCATGTTGCAGCTAGGTGAAGCCCTAAATTGAAGTTCTACTACCAGACCATGCCCGTGTTTGCTCGGATGGGGGGGCTTTTCGGTGGGAATTGGACTCCATGGTGCGTGTTGGCCCCTTAAGTAAACGGTTAGTACAAAAAAAAAAAAGAAAGAAGAAGAAGTACGCATACCACTACTCGTATGCTTATATTGTGGATGTGCTTCCATACGATTCAGAATAAAGATAAAAGATCAGTATGAATTGTACAGTTACACAAGCAATAGATGGATGAGGAAGTTGGATTGAGCGAGGAGTTGGACTAAGGCAGAAACAGAAGGAGGTGGCTGTGTTAGTGTGTTTTCCACCCCTTGTCATTTTTGTTTTTCCCCGATACCTTCATGTTAGAACAGACCTTAATTATGGCCAATGCAAAGAAAAGTGTAGTTCGAATCCAACTGTATGTATATAACTTTAAGTGGTCATTCTGAATGTAGGTATGGAAACAGGCATGTGAATACAGAGACAATAAGATGACACGATTGGCGCAGAACCTCTTCCTTCGACAGAATGTCTTTCCGAAACTAGACAGGATAGTGAACAGCTCAGATATAGGATATCCTCTTCGGCCCAAATAATTTCGCGGTAATTACAAAGTTGTACAAAGATTTCGTGTATCCTATTGTCAGAAACAGTTCACATGCAACAAACTTTTTTTTACAAAACCTGCAAAAAAGGTCACGTGGATCCTGCTTACGCTGACACTTGATTCCACCCTTCATTAGAGCTACTACTACTAGGGTGCATTTGTTCTGTTTGTTCTGTCTTCCAACATTAGCCGGTGTTTCCCCTGTAATATTTTGGAATATACAGTGTTGAACTGATGATACTTAATGGCCGATGATCTGATTGGTTAATTAAGCTGATGGTGCTGTCCAAAGGACGTACCTTGATGTGCTTTCCTGATTCCTCCACTGGACCTGTGATAGGCTGGTGGAAAGCTTCGTCTGATGGTCCTGGTGGAAAGCTTCATCTGATGGCCCGTGAAGATGGAAAGGTACCCTGACTGCACACGACGCAGCTAATGGTTCAATTCTGGCACCTCTACATTCACTTAGTAGTACAAATCTTCAGTAGCAGTGTAAAACTGTTTGTAATAAACCGGAAACAGCCTTTCATTGTCGAGATCATTTTTAGGTTGGCAGGATCAAGATTGTACGGTCGTGATAGAATCCTAGCTATAAATTCGTGATTTCGAAGATTGTTAATTCGCATTGCTATTTTATATGAGTACTGGCTGAGTTGGATGCTACGCAGGATCGAGATCGTCGGATACAAATAGTATTTACAGGCTATATGATCACAGGACTACGGATGAGGATCCCGACAATCTTAGGTGCATGCAGATGGAAGTGCTGCATGAGCATTCAGCAGCAAGAAGGTGGTGTCAAAACCAGAAGAGACAAGATCACGTGAGCAGGGAGGATGCTCTAATCATGGACACTTCTACAACAATTGTGCGGTCACAACCAACAACCCGAGCTGTGACTGCCGCACCAAACAGCTTTAAGCTGCGGCTTATGATGTGGCAGTTGGATTACACCGACCACAAACCCCAACCATAAACCGAAACAAATGAGCAGGCCCGGTGTCACTTTGCCAGTGCAGAGGCTGCAGGCTCCAGAGCGTTGCTGCGATGCGAGCAGGCCGTGCCGACCCTCAGCCGTGGCAGCACATGTCATGCCGGCGACGCCGCGCGCCCATACCAAAAAGAGGCTTTACACGCTCTCTCGTTGCAGCGTGTGGTATTATTGTACGCAAGAGTGTTGTGTGTGTGTCTGATGAACACGACACGGTAGCTAGCGGCTGATGGTGCGATGGCCGCCGCTGGGGTGTGGGTCCGTCCGACCAGAACGGCATTAGCTGGGCTTTTCTGATTTGTGCGGTGCCCGCAGCTGTGTGCTTGCACGAGCATGGCCATTATTGCTTGGTGTGGTCGCCCGATTAAATTACTCCACCATTTTGAAGGCAGGAGGGATTAGCGTGTTGATGCTTCGTTCGTTACTCGCCTCATCCGTGTAACGCCCCTTTGCGATCAGAGAAATATTAAGCGCAAAGTAAGATGGATGTTTTCTCTTTTTTTGTTACTCTTTCTTCTCAGGGTTTTGTTTCTTTCGAGGTTCCCCTCTAATGTTAATGTACGCGTCGTGGGGTCACGATCCAAGTTTCCCTTTCATCCAAAATTTTGGATGGTGAGCTCTAACTTGCATAATAGCCTAAGCCTTAACTTTTTTGGGTTATGACTAATGGTTTTTTATTGTATTTTTTAAAACGACAGTGTACGGTGAAAACATCAACACAGATGGCTTATATAATTTTAGACTCAAAAAATCGTTTAGAAAATTTATTTCAAAAAATTGTCTCATTTATTATGAATTTCGAAGAAGCTAAAAAGCAAATACCCGAAAGAACAGGCCTAAAATGCCACCCCACCTCCTATTGGCTAGATGCTACTTTTTTTTGATGGAACTAGATGACTACCT
Organism: Melocanna baccifera; assembly: GCA_036346265.1. NCBI lineage: Eukaryota > Viridiplantae > Streptophyta > Magnoliopsida > Poales > Poaceae > Melocanna > Melocanna baccifera. Next base: position 6,841,612 of record CM070678.1, on the reverse strand, counting down.
GACAGTGGTATCTCACAAAAATTGATAATAACAAACCTGAGTATAACTATACTACTAGCGATACCCTGCGAGTACATACGATCCATGCAACATTTTAAATGAGAAAATACGAACAGCCCTGGTTTTATAGTACAGGTAAGAAAAACCTTCCAAACAAACAAATAAACAAACGAGCCAAAAAAACCCTTCAGTTTTGCAATAGGTTTTCAATATGTAGCTTCTGGTTACTTAGAATCTGAATGAAAATCTGGACTGTTTAGGGGAGTTGCAAATTCTAGAAGTAGCTGCAGCTGTCAGAAGCTAAAACAAATAGACCCTAAATGAAGCGAACTTACGGCGCAACAAGGACCGAGCGTTGCTCGGTTGGCTAGCTACGTAGTGAGCGAGCAGCTGGACCGGACTTGCTCCTAGGTTATCTCATTATCTTAGGGGTTGAACAGTACCCTTAGAAAGGGTACAAACGTGTGCGTGTTTAGATCCTAGTGTATGTAAAAAACGTGCATGCTTGTGTACATATAGTTTTTAAGTGAGTATGCATAGATTGTGTGTCTACCCTGTACTACTAAAAAAGAAATTTACGGCACGATTGGGCTGGCTTTTGGACCATCGATCACAGCCGTTGTTTTTCCAGCCCTATTTAGTATTTACGCTCGGCGGTCACTCCGCTGCTCCATTCCAGGTGGCTCCTTCCTCTCTATTCTCTGTCTCCGCGTTCCCCTCCCCCTCTGATCCAGCGAAGCCGAGCGCCCCTGCCCAATATTCCCCTCTCCCGCTCAGATCGAGCGATCCCCTTCCCCTCGCGAGCTCGCCGCGAGATCGGCGCCCCCTCCTCATTTCCGTCGCTTGGGCACTTCCTCCGGTCGGAGATCGGGCACCGTCTCGTTTGCCCTTGTAGTAAGTTCGCCCCCCTCCCTACTAGCTCCTGATCGCGTGTGAGTCCCACGGATCTAGTTGCCGACGGTCAGATCTTCTATTTTTGATCCTTTTCTCTTGGTGATTGTGATACGTGTTTTTTTTTTGTTGCGAGTGACGGGTTAACACTGTCGATTACTGTCGATTTCCCCCTTTTGAGACGTGTTTCGTTTGTTTTCACCTCTACCTTTTCTCATTCCCATGTTAACCTGTTCTAATTTTGTGTATCGTGTTGGTTTGCTGGTGTGTAGTGGCGCATTAGTTGTGACTTCATCTTGGATTACCGCGTACGAGTTAGCTAGAGCTAATGTCGCGTCAATTTTATTTTTGTCAGATTCTGTTTTTAGATGCAACTCATGCTAGTTTAGCGTCACGCACGCATGCCAGTAGCTCGTAGCTTAGCTAGCGTTGATTCCTATTGGTTCTTGGCAGTTAATAGCATTTTAATCTTGTTTGACTAGTGTTGGAGTACTTTAGTTCAGTGTGACGAGAAATATTAATAAAAAGACGAGCATTCTTTTCAGTTCGCGAGAATGTTCCAATGTTTTCTGATTGGAGGCCATCTCTTATGATCTGGAATCTTGCGTGCAGAAAATGACAAATTGTGCGATCAGCATGGACTATTAACTCACAACATAACCATGTATAGGTGTTATCTTATTATAGATGGAGGAAACTGAAGTGTGCTGCTGCTCTAGCTGTATATGTGGTGTTTCACTGAGGCCCAGAGTTACATATGTCCCTATGTTGGAAAATGGAAAGAGAGAGGTCCAACGATGAAATGTATAGTTATACACGCACCATCTATGAACAGTGTGACAAAAACAGAGATATGCTAATAATGACGATAGCCTATTTGTTTTGTGTCTAGTTTGAGGTACTTCGTGAGAGGGCATGATTAGAGGATAGCGTCAAATGCTCCTTGGAAGAATAAATTTGGACTTTCTTACAACTAAAGGTTTAGGTTTATGCAAATCAATTTAAGAGGTCTGTTGAAACTTAAAACTACGACGGCTGTGAAGCTGAAGTGACATACTTCATGTATAAGAACTAAATTAAAGTATGTATGTGAATGTCACTCTTCAACTGCATTGGTAGATCATTGAAATGAACAACTATGCATGTTAGCGGCTACACAGCATCAGGCCATCAGCTACCTCCTAACAACAGTGATTTGGACCAGCCATAACTGTGCTCATCACTCAGTTACCACAAATCTTTTTAGGGGGAAACAGTTGAAACTACAGATTATTGTTGCTAGAAAGGTAATCTCTTCCTCGATGAGTACATTTGGATCCCATTTTCAAAAATCGATCAAATAACCACTCAATGAACCAACCCTTGCAACCAAACCTCGGCCATCTCTTGGCCATGTGCTGATGAGCTCTAATGTGCAGAGTGGGAGAGTTGGAGAGGTGCTTATAAAAATTGTTCACGCTGACATAAATCTGAATATAGCTCTTTTTACCAGCATAGGAATTTAGTTCCCATGAAAAATTATTCATCGATGGACATCTACTGTCCAAGAGAGGGCACATCTACGGTGATGATTTTAGACTTGTATGTAGATAATGGCACAATGCTGAATCACAAGCATTCTCCATGGCCCCATGCATATTCTGTTTTGAGAATCTGGCACCTAAACTTCTTCAGTTGTCTTACCTGCAATAGAGGTTTGACATGTATTTTTCTGTTTTCTTGTTGGATTAATTGAGCACAGTTTCATATTTTACTTGTTATTTGATTTGTTTGATTGTGTTTCCTTTTTGGGCATATGATGCGTTCCTAACTCTCAGTGCCCTTGTTGTACAGTGGAACCATCTGCTACTATTTTATTTCCTTCAAAGTAAACCCTGGTAAAGTTGCTTCCCAATGTCAACCACAAAAGTGCTGGATCCTGCTTTTCAAGGAGCTGGCCAAAAAGTGTATCCTTCCACACGATTGTCAGTCTGTTTAGTTTTTTTATTAATTATCTCTGATAAAATTTCTTTTGTTCTTTAAGATTGCAAATCTAGACCCTCCTTGTTTATTTATGTTGGTGTCCCCTTAACATCATTTAGTGGGGCAGAAATATGGCGAATTGAAGATTTTAAACCAGTTCATTTGCCAAAATCTGATTATGGTAAATTCTACTGTGGAGATTCATACATAGTTCTGCAGGTGGTTGCTTTGCCGCTCGTTTTCCTTTGATGCATCTTTCTATTTTTCTATAAAACAGAAGTTTCTAAGTTATTTCTTTATGTTTTCTAGACGACCTGTGCCAAAGGTGGTGCATATCTGTATGACATCCACTTCTGGATCGGGAAAGATTCAAGTCAAGTACATGTTTTGTAAACTTAATTTCTGCAATACTCAGAAATACCATTTCCATCCTTAGGACGATGTTTCATCATGCAGGATGAAGCTGGTACTGCAGCAATCAAAACAGTTGAACTTGATGTCATACTTGGTGGTCGTGCAATCCAGCATAGGGAACTCCAAGGTTATGAATCTGACAAGTTCCTATCCTACTTCAAACCTTGCATTATACCCTTGGAGGGCGGGTTTGCCTCAGGGTTCAAAAAGCCTGAAGAGGAAAAGTTTGAAACACGGTTATATATTTGCAGAGGGAAGAGAGCTATTAGAGTTAAAGAGGTATGGAAATTTTACTCTCTTGCTGCCTATTCTTTTCAAATTTCAGTTCAATAATTCTGTATGCTACATTAATATGATGCCTTCTTTGTTCAGGTTCCCTTTGCCCGTTCATCATTAAACCATGATGATGTGTTTATCTTAGACACTGACAAGAAAATATACCAATTTAATGGTGCTAACTCCAATATCCAAGAAAGGGCTAAAGCATTGGAAGTTATCCAACATTTAAAGGAGAAGTACCATGGGGGTGTGTGCGATGTTGCAATCGTTGGTGAGGGGACATCTAAACTTTACATTGGTACCTTTGTCATCTGGTGCACCCTTTTCTTTACTCATGTGGTCTATGTTAATAATGTCAGATGATGGAAAATTACAAGCGGAATCAGACTCTGGTGAATTCTGGGTTCTTTTTGGAGGTTTTGCACCAATTGGGAAAAAAACCGTCAGTGACGATGATGTTGTACTTGAAGCTACAACACCCAAGCTCTACAGGTATTTACTTTTATTGAAGTGATTTTAGTTGATTGCTAATGATAGCAACAGACCAAACGGAAATAACTAACAAGGAAACTAGTCATCATTATCCCAAATTCTATGCATACTATTCCTGTTGCTGTGCCAACTACTGCTAGTGCTGGCTGGGGCCACGCCCATGACATTATTATTGTTTACAGTCACAAATTGTTAAGAAAAGTATGAGCTTAATCAGTAGTTATTTTTAGTAATGTACAATTTAAAGTTATAGTAAAATCAGGAGTGACAGTTTTTAGAAAAATCTTCATTCCTTTGTAGATGAGTTAGTTGAATGCTTAAGTTTCTGCTTGTTATTTGCTTTAGTTGCACCTCCTATGTTAGGCTTCTTGTTAATCCTTAATAGGTGTGCAATCAAAGCGGATACGGACGGATATCACCTGTCCTATATCCTATTCCACATTGTTTCTTCGAATCAGAGTCGAACGCGGATAGTATCGGATACGAATACGAATGCCGGTGTTATCGGTTACAAATACAGAGCGAATACAGATCGGAATTGATACGATAATGAATATTTTATTGAATAATGCGCGAAATGGATCATGCATAACACACATACAACATTGGTCTACTAACCATGTCCAAAATGCAACAATATTGCAGCCGCTTAATAAGTAGGCCAACAAAGTTCAAGAAGTACACTAAGGGCCTGTTCTTTTTGGTCATACGATGGCTTTTGGTCATGGTGATGGCTTTTGGTGTTTTTGCGCGAGATTGCGGAAAGAGAGATACTCGCTTGCGATTTTTGATGGTACAGATATTAGTTTTTTAACGTGCACTACAATTAACTTGTAGACCCCATCTTAAAAAAATACTTCGTTTAAAAGTTAGTTACTGTAGCAAAAGCCAAAAGCGGCTTTTAGAAGCCGCAAAGAACAGGCCCTAATACTTATATATATACTTGCGGAATGCTTGCAACAAATCAAAATTAGCCCTGATTCCAATTTCTTGCAAGTGATGACAAACTAACCATCCCATTTTCTTTTTTTTCTCCTTGCTTCATTGCCCAATGCATTTTTCTTTCATTTTGTTTTCATTGAACGCAGCTTGCAAGAGCCGTTGCGGGAGATCAACGAGAGCTAGCTCCTAGATACTTGTATCGGGGACGAGCTGTGGACGGTGGGGACGAGCGGCGGGCTGGCAGACGCTGTTGAGGCCAGCCGACAAGCTGTGGATGGCGAGGATGAGCGGTGGGTGCAGCCGAGGCTGGTGGGACGAGCGGTGGTGTGCTGCTAGGAATGAGGGCCGGCAGGACGAGCAGCGTCGTGCCCCTGTGTCGATGTGGAACGGGGATTGCGGCAACGCTATTGCTAGGGTTGGGTATTGCCGAATTAGGAGTGTTGCAATGGACTAGATGGCCAGATGGGCTTCGATGTTTCATGGGTTGTGATATGAAGAGGTATTCGGATATTTTCCGATTTAGAACTCCTGGATATTATTGAGAAAATCTAAGATAATCCCTCTATCTGGTTGTTGTGGACGCATTTGTGGGTAAGGTTTATGAGCGTTGCCGTCCACGACAATTGTTGGCAGCTAAGAACAACACAACGGCAGTAGCATTAGCTGGACGCGCTATAGAGAATATGGCGGCAATAAAGGAAGCTGCGGCAACAGGGGATGTTGAGTCCAGCACCACAGAAGAAGCAGCAGGAGACCCGAATCAAGAGAGGACAACTATATGAGGAAAGAGATAAGTAATTGGGTAGGCTAATATCTTGTTTAGTAGTTTCCTTAGTATTAGTATGATATAGTTATATGAAACTATCTACATTTAGAGAACTCCTTTGTTAGGAAGGTACCTGATTATATAAAGGGTACTAGCTCTTATTTGAGGAGGCAATAAAGATCTATTCCACAAATCTCTCGGCTGGATTAGAGCCTTGACCACAAGGGTTAGGGGCGATCTTCGCCCAAACTATCCCTTTCCTGCCCTATGACATCATCTTTGGTATCAGAGCTCCCCTCATCCATGGATCCCGATGAGAAGCACATGCTGCATGAGATTTTTCAGATGATGGAGAAGATGAATACAACGATCGAGAGGGTCACTAACTTGGAGAAGGCAGTTGACAAGTTGCAGCCTTGTAGTGATGGCTCAGGCAGCAACAAGGAAAAGGGCTTTGCTTCGATTCTGCAGCAGGATGGTGCAGGCAACACAGCCGGCTGTGGAGTCCCTCGATTCCATAAGTTGGCTTTTTGATTTTTTGATGGCAAGGAGGGCCCTTTTCCGTGGTTGAACCGCTGCGAACAATTCCTCGTAGGGCAGCGAACCATGGAGGAAGAGAAGGTCTAGTTAGCATCCTACCACATGATCGGAGTAGCTCAACAATGGTACTATCGCTTATAATGCAACCATGGTGTTCCAACTTGGCCTCGATTTGTCGAGCATGTTAATATCTGTTTTGAGCCTCCCATATGGAGTAATCCTCTCGGCGAACTTGTCCAGCTCCGACGCACGGGCACGGTGGATGAATACCAAGAACAGTTCCTATCTCATGCCATTGTGACGAGCTGACAGAGAAACAAGAAGTCCAACTTTTCACTAATGGCCTTCGCAACCCTTTCCAAACAGACGTTGAGCTGCAGAATCCATCCACTCTGGAGACAGCGATGAGCCTTGCATGAGCATATGAAAGAACGTTGAAGATGATTGCTGAGGACTTCAAACCAGCAGCTCAACCAGCGCCGAGTCGACCATCTTTTCCCAACTGAAGTACCCCCATTAGCCCGGTTGGTCCAGTCAAGGGCGTGCCATCGGGAGCACCCTCTAAACCACCGGCAGTAGCAGCAAAATTCGCCGCCAGAGCTCCCAATTTGCGTTTCCATCGTCTGACCAGAGAAGAGATGGTAGAACGACACATGAAAGGGCTCTGTTTCAATTGTCCGGAGAAATTTTCCAAAGATCATGCTAGCAAATGCTCCATGAATGGTATATATTTGCTGGAATTGGAGGATGATGTGGAGATTGCAGGTCTGTCGAAGGATGACATTGAGATCACTTTGCATGCTCTAATAGGAATTAGTGCCGGCAAGACAATGCAACTCACAGCAGCAGTCCAGGGTGCAGAGTTTAGAGCCTTGGTTGACTCGGGCTCCACACACAATTGTGGCCAAAGAAATTGCGCGTCAGATGTGTTTGAAGGGAGTTGCTAGCTGTTCCATCAAAGTCTTCGTGGCCAATGGTGAGAAGGTAGTTAGCTCATGTCTCTTGACTGGCGTTCAGATTCAGATTAGAGGGGAGGAATTCTTGTTGCACTTATGTCATATCACTCGTAGTGTTTGATATGGTATTAGGTGTTCAGTGGTTGCGCACTTTGGGCCCCATCGTTTGGGATTTTGAGCGCCTCACTATGTCTTCTTGGCGCCTCGATCACATGGTGACATGAAGCTTTGATGGCCGGCCCGGGTGTACATGCCAACTTATTCGGCTTTGTGGTAGCAGGTGCTGGCCGAAGCCCATGGCTGCAGACATGAGCGCATTCAGAAAACACTTCACAGGTTGCATGCCACATTTTATCACCCGCAAGCCAACGAAATTGTTCGGGATTGTCTGTGGTTGTGTCGTTTGCCAACGCAACAAAATGGAACATCTTCACCGCCGGTCTCTTGCAGCCCTTAGACGTTCCCAATGTTGTGTGGCAAGACATCTCCATGGATTTTGTGGAAGGATTTCCAATGGTGGTGGCAAATCAGTTGTTCTAATGGTGGTCGACCGTTTCACTAAATATGCCCACTTTATTGCTTTAGGCCATCTTTACACTGCTAGTTTGGTTCCTCATGCATTTTTCAACGCATTGTCAGTGACTGTGACCCGATTTTTACTAGCAATTTTTGGGCTGAGCTCTTCTATCTTGCTGGTGTCAAATTGCGTCTGAGTTCAGCTTTTCACCCCCAAAGTGACGGCCAGTTTGAAGTTGTCAATCGCATCATTGTCATGTATCTTCATTGTCTCGCGGGGGATAGACCCAAGCAATGGCTTCAGTGGCTTCCGTGGGTGAGTACTGCTATAACTCCTTTCAACATCCTTGAAGACGACTCCCTTCCAGGTGGTGTATGGCCGAGAGCCCCCTACATTGCTGTCCTATGAGCTGCGGGTAGCCCGAGTCACAGCAGTAGATTGTCAGCTCAAGGGCCGGGATGAATTTCTTGAAGAGATTCATGAGCATTTGTTACATGCTCAAAATTACATGAAGCAACAGCATGATAAGCACCATCGAGAGGTTACTTATGAAATTGGGGATTGGGTTTGGTTTTGTCTTCACCATCGCACTGCTACTTCCATCAAACTGGGTTCGACTTCTAAATTGTCTTCACGTTTCTATGGCCCGTTTCGCGTGGAGTGCATTGGATCTGTTGCCTATCTTCTTCAACTCCCAGCTTGTGCTTGTATTCATGATGTTTTTCATGTTGCACTCCTTAAGAAGTATGACGGCCCCCCTTCGGCTGAGCCGGTTGCATTACCGGACTTTGTACATGGTCGTGTGTTTCCCTCACCAGAACGCATTGTCTGTGCGTGCCTTAATCGCGGGTCCTGGGAGCTCCTGGTTCAATGGAAGGGGTGCTCGGCAGCAGATGCGACTTAGGTTTGGTTGGATGAGTTCAAGGAATGTTACGCAATGTTCCAGCTCGAGGACGAGCTGTTTCGTAAGGAGGGTGGAAATGTTGTGGATGCATTGTGGGAAAGGTCTATGAGCGACACTGTCCACGGCAATTGTCGACAGCTGAGAACAGCACAATGGCAGCAGCATTGGCTGGACGCGCTCCAGAGAATATGATGGCAATAAGGGGACATTGAGTCCAGCACGGCAGAAGAAGCAGCAGGTAACCTGATCAAGAGAGGACAACTATATGAGGAAAGAGATAAGTAATTGAGTCCAGCATAGTGCTTGTATCCATCATGAGGCCAAGGGGCCAATATATATACACGTACATGTATGTCACTTATACAGAAAATCTCTTGTACAACAGGGTAATTACACATATGCATGAGATATATCTAACACTCCCCCTCAAACTTATGGTAGATCAACAACATTAAGTTTGGAGAGGTGAAAACTATCCTGAGCTTTGGTCTGTGCCTTTGTGAAGAAGTCTGCCAACTAAACTCGGAAGGAACATACTGAAGAGCAACAACCTGATCCTGTACCTTTGTTCGCATGTATGAAGCATCAACACCAATATGATTTGTAAGCTCATGCTTCACTGGATCTTTAGCAATGCTAATAGCACCTGTACTGTTAGACAAGAGGAGTCGGCGCAGAAACAGAAACACCAAAATCCTCAAGTAACCACCGTAGCCAAGTAACCTCCGCAGTCAACAACGCCATCGCTCGCAACTCACCTCGACTTAACGAAAAATGCATGCGCTTCTTAGTCTTCCAAGCAATGAGAGAACCACCAAGAAAAACACAGTAAGCATAGAGAGACCGGCGATCAGAAGGATCACTAGCCCATGTGGCACCAGAATATGCCTGGAACTGTAAAGAGCTGGAGCGAGGGAAAAAGAGACAACGAGATAGTTCCACAAAGGTATCGTAGAACACGAAGGAGATGACTGTAGTGGAGTTGTGTGGGAGCAGAAACAAACTGACTTAAGATATGCACAGAATACGAAATGTCAGGACGAGTAGCACCAAGATAAACAAGGCTCCCAACAAGGTGACGATAGCGAGTAGGATTAGGAAGAGGCTCACCATCAGTAAGACGAAGATGAACATTAAGTTCTATAGGAGTCTCAGCTGTGCGCTGATCAGTAAGAGATGCATGCTCAAGAAGATCTTGAATATACTTTTCTTGGAATAAATAGAAACCATCAGGGGTAGAGATAACCTCAATCCCAAGAAAGTAGCGAAGTGGACCCAGATCAGACATAAGAAACAGCTCATGAAGACACTCCTTAATAAAAGTGATTTACTGAGTATCATCTCGAGTGATGATCATATCAACATATAAAAGGAGAAGCGTCCGACCATGATGCGAAGTGTGAATAAAAAGAGCAGGATCATGAGCATTGACAGAGAAACTAGCTGCAATGACAACAGAAGAGAAACGATCAAACCAAGCGCGATGAGCTTGCTTGAGACCATAGAGAGCGGCGAAGGCAGCAAACCATACCCTCAGGAATAGAATACCCAGGGGGCGGTCGCATGTAGACCTCACGTAACTCGCCATTAAGAAAGGCATTCTTGACGTCTAACTGGGAGATAGACCACTGGTCATGTGAGCAACTGGAGCAAAAGTCTCATCATAGTCACGACCATGCTCCTACTGAAAACTGCACGCCACAAGACGAGCCTTGTAGCGCTCAAGAGAACCATCAGAGCGGGTCTTAACTTTATAGACCCACTTGCATGTGAAAGGAGTGACACATGCAGAAAGAGAAACAAGATCCCACGTGCCGGTACGCTCAAGAGCAGCAATCTCTTCTGCCATCGCATGCTGCCACTCTTGATGAATAATAACATCACGATAAGAAGTCGGTTCAGCAATAGCAGTGGCAGCAAAACCAAAACGCGTAGGAGGCCGAATAGACTGGCGATCGCGAAGAGCATAACAAGGAGATGCTGAAGAGGAAGGCCCATCAGAAGAAAAGGGCACATCAGGTATAGTAGAGAGAATAAGAAGGAACAGGATCAGGACGAACCTCAGGAGAGGATGCTGGTGGTGAGGAGGGTGCCGACTGGGAAGAAGGCACCAGAGAGACCAAAGGCTGTGGTGATGGAGTGGCAACTATGGGAGTGGAAGGAAAAGTCAGGAAAGAAAGTGGCTCGACAATAGATGCTGAAGGGGAGGAAGAAGGGCGTGGATAGAAAAGACGAGACTCATCAAAAGTAACGTCCCAAGAAATCCGCATCCGTCGGCCAACAGGGTCCCAACAGCGATATCCCTTGTGCTCAAGATCAGAGCTCAGAAAACACACTCAACAGTGATCGATCGGCAGTGCGCTCACGAGGTGCAAGAAGAACATAGCACACACACCCAAAGAGGCGAAGACTGAAATAATCAGGTGTCTTGCCGCATAGTCGCTCGACTGGAATCCTACCTTGAAGAGCAGAGGAGGGCTGAATGTTGATAAAAAAATGGTAGTGGAAACAGCCTCAGCCTAGAAGTGTGGTGAAACATTAGAAGCAAGCATAAGGGCACGTGCTGTCTCAAGAAGATGACGATGCTTGCATGCGGCCACACCATTCTGAGCATGAGCACTGGGACAAGAAAACTGAGGGAGAGTGTCCTGCTCAGCGAGAAAAGCACGAAGTGCTCTCGATAAGTACTCCCCAGCAGGGTCAGCACAAAAAACGCGAATGGAAGAGTCAAACTGAGTATGGACCATGGTGGCAAAAGTCTTGTAGATAGATAAAACATCACTAAAAGATCACATAAAATATATCCATGTATACCAAGAAAAATCATCAATAAAAATGATATAATATCGATGACCTCCTTTTGAGACAAAAGGAGCTGATCCCCATACATCAGAGTGAACAGGATCAAAAGGACGCTGAGATACTGACTCGCTAGAAAGATAGGGGAGTTGAAGTTGTTTGCCAAGCTTACAACCCTGATAATGGAGAGAGACATCACCAGACACAGACCCTAAAAGGCCACGATGAAATAAAGAAGACATACGAGACCTACAAAGATGTCCCAAACGATGATGCCATTGAGCAAAAGAGGCGGTGGAGGCGGCAGCAAACGCGGAGGCAGTGGTGGAGGCGACCAGATTGGCAGGGGCAGCGGAAGGAAGTCGAAGCCAGTCCAGCTCCTAGAGCCGTTGGGAATCACAGCGGCGAGGGCCAGTATCAACCAAAGTCCCCGTGCGGCGATCCTGAACACAACAAGAATCAGAATCGAGAATAACACGACAACCATGATTAGTGAGTTGGTCGGCAGATATGAGTTGCATGGGTAGTTTTGGGACATGGGAAACAGCAGGAATAAGAAAAGATGAAGTGGAAAGAGTGCCTCGTTCGATGACAGAGAGATGTACCATCTGCTGTCTGAACAGTGATTGGAGCAACTAGAGGGCTAACAGAAGTAAGAGTGGTGGAATTAGATGTCATATGAAAAGAAGCTCCAGAATCAAGAATCCATGGTGATGTACTTGAGGAAGGAGTAGAAGGTGGTCTCTCACCCGAAGACTGAGTAGCAGAACCAGCAGTACCTGACGATGCAGAAGCAACTATGTGACCTAGCAATTGTAGAAACTGCTGAGTGTCAGAGGCACCAGGACTCCGCTGAGAGGAGGAACCGCCAGTGCCTCTCGGAGGATGAGCACCACGACGAAAATCTTCTTGTAGCAAAACTGCTTCACATGTCCATCCTTATTGCAATAGGTGCAGTGGAGTCCCCTACCAACAGCCGCTATCACTGGTGAAGGCGAAGTAACTGACGACGCAGCTGGAGTAGAAGCTGAAGAAGCCGCCAGAACCGAAGGGAACGATGATGATGATAGTAGACCCGCATTACGAAGGCGGATCTCCTTAGTACGAACAGCTGTAAGGGCCTCCAAGGCTCCAACAGGGTCACACGAGGGTGACGAGCCAGCAACTGAGCACGGGTTTGCTCAAACTCTGACCGGAGACGTGTTAAGAAGTCGTAGATGCGACGAAGCTCTAGGTGAGACTGCTGATGTTGACAACACTGACAGGTATGACAAACATCTGGTCCCAAAGAGTCAATCTGACGCCATACCGCAGATAGCTGAGCGTAGAACTCATCCACAGTGGCATCTCCCTGCTGCAGCGACTGCTCCTGACGCACGATAACAAGGTACAAGCAATCACCAGATGGCTCATAGCGAGTGTGCAGATGTGCCCACATTGCCGAGCGGAAGTCAGACCAATAATATCTCCAGTGAGATTCACTTCCATGCTGTTAACCAGAATAGCAGAAGCATAGGCATTCACATCAATCCATGTCTTGTGAGTAGCAAACTCAGACTGAAAAGTCTCCATGGCAACCTCAAAAGCCTCAGTCGCCTTTGTACGAGTGTCTTCGGAAGCATTCGTCGGGAGTACAGGCTCAGCAGGTGGAGTAGGGCGAGGCGGACAAGGCAACTCACCGGTAAGAAACTCCCAGATACGCTGACCACACATGTGAAGACGCATATGCTGAAACCAATCTCGATAGTTGAGACCATCGAAAATCACCGGACATCGAGGAATAGAGACTGAGCCTGCAGAAGAAGACATTTTTCTTTTCTCTTTTTTCTCTTTTTTTTTCTTTTTCTTTTTTTTTGAGTCAAAAAGGACCGGTCAAGAGAAAATGCCTGTCAAAAGAACTCACCAGATGGTCAAAAGACCTGAATCTCTCAAAAAAGGCCAAGGCCAACTGGCCAGAGAGGGAGCGGCCGACCCTTTTTCTACATCGACAGAGAGAGCCGTGAGCACACCGAGCGCATGGTCTCCCCACGGCAAGCCACTGTCCGACAGTTGCTCGGCACGCTTGGCTCTGGTGGGCAAGGCTCTCTCGGCCTTTGCGCTCCCGCCTCCCAACTGCTTCCCAGCTGACGGCGTCTTCAATCAGGGCGGCCCGAGGGGATCTGGCAGCCCTGCGCCGGCGGCGGCAACCCGCAGACCCGCAGGATCCGGCAGCGGGTGAGGGGATCCGACGGGATCTGACGGCCTTGCACCGGCGGCAGCAACTCACAGGCCCACAGGCACGGCTTGGAGGCGGCGGTTGAAGAGGACGGGTGCGACGGCGACTCCAGCTCCGGCAGCTCGGCGACTCGAAGGTGGAGCCGAAGGCAGCGACCCCTACAACCCCAGCGGCAAGAGAGACCGGTAGAGGGCTGTAGCTGCGGATTGGTGGCTGCGACCCCGAAAGGCCAGAAGAAGCAGCGAGTCAGCGAGTCCGGATCCGAAGGCGGCGGCAGATCTGGAGGCGAATCCGACGACCGACGGCGTGGCAGTGGAGAGCCCGGCAGTGGTGAGATCCCCGGCGGCGGCGAGATCTCCGACTTCGATCACCAGATCTGGGCGAGACGGCCCGACCAATCCAGTTTCCGATAAGCACGTAGAAGGAAAAGCCACGGGCTGACAGTGGCGGCGGCAAAAGAAACCCTAGGTATGACAAACCCTAGACTCTGATACCATGTTATGAATAGTGCTTGTATCCATCATAAGGTCAAGGGGCCAATATATATACACGTACAGATATGTCACTTATGCAGAAAATCTCTTATACAACAGGGTAATTACACATATACATGAGATATATCTAACAATAGTTATATTAAGCTATCTATATTTAGAGAACTCCTTTGTTAGGAAGGTACCTGATTATATAAAGGGTACTAGCTGTTACTTGAGGAGGCAATAAAGGTCTATTCCACAAAACTCTTGCCTGGATCAGAGCCATGACCCCAAGGGTCAGGGGCGATCTTCACCCAAACTATCCCTTTCTTGCCCTACCACATCATCGGCGGATTGCTATCTCCCAAATCCAGCTCCGATTCCGACAACTTACTATCCGATGTCAATTCTGAATCCGACAAAATCAACTGGATACTGATTTCCTTTCCCGAATTCGCTCCGAATTGCTTCGGTTGGTCAGAAAATATCCGTTCCGATTGCACCCCTGGTCCTTAAGGCCTATTGTTCTATACTATTGAAGATGCCCCTACACATGCTATGGTTTAGTTTGACATTGTGGTGGTTTACAACCCACAGTTCTTTCTAATTTTCAATGTATTGGCTACTTGAAAACATCTTTTTTGGATCCACAAGAAGTAAACAAAATCTTACATTCTTACTAGAATTGGTAAGGATTATTGTAACAGCAAAGAGTCCACAATGCCGCACTGCACAGCAACCACAAACTGGCGCTACCTTACCTTAAGTTTTTTGGTGCCCCCCTGTTTACTCGCACTGCTACATTATCAAATGTTTATCCCTGCAGTATCGGTGATGGTCAATTGAAGTTGGAAGACACAGCTCTTACAAAGGCAGTGCTTGAGAACACCAGATGTTTCTTACTTGATTGTGGGGCTGAAATGTTTGTATGGGTTGGTCGGGTAACGCAACTGGAGGATAGAAAAGCCGCCAGTAAAGCAGTTGAGGTAAACTCTCAAACATTCTTTCCTTTTCTTTTATCTTTTTGTTTGCCATTTCAGATATGTAACGCTGTCATGTTTTTGTCTCTGGTAGGAATTCATCATTAATCAGAAAAGGCCAAAGACAACAAGAGTGACTCAAGTGATTCAAGGTTATGAGAGTCATGAATTCAAGTCAAAATTTGAATCATGGCCAGCGGGTAATGCAGCAGGGAGCTCTGGTGCAGAGGATGGGCGGGGAAAAGTTGCAGGTAGTTTATTCAGTCACAAGGTTGTCAAACTTTTTTTCCTTTGATTCTTGCTGATGATCTTTGGTGTTTCTTCTAGCTTTATTGAAGCAACAAGGTGTTGATGTCAAGGGAGCTTCAAAAAGCAGCACTCCAGTAAACGAGGAAGTTCCTCCTTTGCTCGAAGGCGGTGGAAAACTTGAGGTTCTGTTGATCATCTCACTCTAGGAGTTGCATTGTTTAAAATAAGTAATCATAAAAGGCATAAATGAAATTATCCTTACAAAATAAATTGTTTGTATTTCAGGTGTGGTGCATTGATGGCAATGCTCAGACTGCCTTACCAAAAGAGGACATTGGAAAATTTTACAGTGGAGACTGCTATATCATTCTTTATACATATCATTCGAGTGACAAGAAAGAAGAATATTATCTCAATTACTGGATTGGGAAGGATAGTATGGTGGTAATAATACTTTACATGTTGCCAAACTTAAACTATGGCCTAAATGTTTTTTCACATTGTCCCAATTGTTGATACTTATTTCTAGTGGATCATCAGTCTTGGTGATGTGGCGTTTATAGTTTTGTTGGTCAAGTATTTAGATAAAACCTATGTTTTAACCTTTCTGCAAAACTATTTATTCACTAATTTGTGCACATGTGGAACCCACATTACCCGATTAGATTAGGAAGGTCATTCATAAAAGCATGCATAAGACCGAAGTATTGCAGCAATTAGTCTCTGAATGCTTGGGATTTTGGTTTGTAGGGACCAACTTTGAATTGCAACCCTCTGGTCTGGTGAATGGATGGCTAGGATGCTCCGGATCTGCCATCCAAAATATTTCCATATATAGCTTAAAATTGAAATTGTGCCTTTTATATTAGTATTGATGTGTTAGTAAGTATAAACTCATGCTATAAGTGGGCAACGTTTTTGTTAGTTGGTCTGTTCTTCGAATTTTTTTACACCAATAGGACTTATCATGCACATGTAGAAGTGAACTGGTCAGCTTGGATCGATATTTACTTTTTTTGGTTTGTTCTGCACAGGATGATCAAGTGATGTCAGCTCAATTAGCTAATACAATGTGGAATTCTTTGAAAGGACGGCCTGTTCTGGTGCTGCATTTTATTTCATAAGTGCCTACAATATTTGTTCATAAGAGAAGAGTTTGATTTATTAGTAGTGGTGTTGTAGGGACGCATTTATCAAGGGAAGGAACCACCACAATTTGTTGCTCTTTTCCAGCCCATGGTTATCTTGAAGGTACAACTGTTGCTGAATACATCTTTTTTTGACAATTGCCCACCACCTGAGTGGTTGCTTCTTTTTTATGTTGTTATTCTGTAAGGGATGCATAGCTCAAGCTGCTCAACACCATAGATCTGAATAATATATAGCTACACTACGGAGGATATCTGCTAAGTATTTTTTTGGACAAATCATGTAGGGCGGAATCGGTTCTGGATACAAGAAGATCGCAGAAGAAAAGGACGTGGGCAATGAAACTTACTCTGCTGAAGGCATAGCTCTAATTCGAGTATCTGGGACAGCAATCCATAACAATAAAGCTCTTCAAGTTGATGCGGTATCACCTAGCTGTCTGTTATTCTTGTCGATAACTTGGATGAGATGGGTTTTTTTTATTGAATTATATAATAAAAGATTGTTTGGAGTTGGAGGTGCCAACATTTTCTCTCTCAAAATGTTGACCTTTGTGCCAACTTCTAACAACTAACTCTGAAATTGTACAGAAAGTCCTTTGAAATCTACGATGATATTGTACAGAAATTACGTTATTTCTCCCTTTAACTAATCACTCATTATTTTACAGGTGGCCACATCTTTAAGCTCCACAGAGTGTTTTGTATTACAATCTGGAAATGCAATATTTACGTGGCATGGCAATTCTAGCACTTATGAGCAGCAGCAGTGGGCAGCGAAAGTTGCTGAGTTCTTGAAGGTATGATGCCACCTTTAAACAGATTTAAGAACATCAACTCAGATTTCTATGCACTTTTTGCTGAGTGACAGATTCACCTGTCCAATTTACCGTAAAGTGTTATGCCGTCCGCACAGCTGCAGGAAAAACTATTAGTGACATAAGGTGTTATGCTGCGAGAACAAAATTAACTTACACGCTGATTTTGAATGAAATCTAGTTATAATGGTGACATGAAGATTAGTTCAGCATTCGGGTGGCTTGTATTAACAACTATCTCAATGTTAGTACAAACTGAAATAAGGCTAGTACACAATTAACCAGAAAAAAAAACGCAATGTACCAGTCCAAAATAGGTATGCTAAGATTTGTCTGTGCACTGAATCTGTTTTTAGCAACCTATTGTTGACCAGAATTCTTTCTGTCCATCTTTTCTTTTGTTTCTTGAGATATTTTACAAGTTGAATGAAATTGACCAACCTAGTACTAACTGCTGCTTTTGCCAACTAACACTACTAATTGGAAAATATGATCTGTACAATTTTATCAGGTTTAAACTGAAGTTAACTTTTTTATTCAAGTCTTCACTGGTTAGTGCAGTATTTACTGTTACATGCCCTGGTTATTTATGAAAGTAATGAGATATTTCACTCGAGATGGTTGTTCACTGTAGCTTGATAGTTGATCATAGATTCATGGTTGATTGCTATCTGTTGGCCCATCAAATTCTTCTATTTAAGTCATTATGACACTGCACAGTTTAAAAGATCGTGTGGAACTGTATGAACATTTTTATGGTTCTTGCTAAATCGTTCCAGAACTCTTTGTTATGAATCAATTGAAAACTTCCAAAGCTTCATGAAGCCCTGGCTTTTCCCAACTACCCCTTACTAAGATTTGATATGTCCAATCTTACAGCCTGGTGTGGCAATGAAACATTGCAAGGAGGGTACAGAGAGTTCTGCTTTCTGGTTTGCTCTTGATGGAAAGCAGAGCTATACAAACAAAAATGCCACTCAAGATATTATTGTTAGAGAGCCTCACTTGTATTCCTTCTCATTTAGGAACGGTTAGTTGTTGTAAAATTCTTACTTCTTTCCTTTCATTCTGTTACAGTATCTATACTTTAGAAGTTTTTGGCCTAATCATATTTTTGTTGCTTTGGTTTCATTCGTGATAACATGATCACCATTGATCAGGGAGACAGGAGGTTGGTCCTCTTACACTTGCTTTCCATAAAACTGGTCTTGCTTATAGCAATTCAGGGTATGTGATTTCTATGAGCTTTAACAGATTTATGAGATCTTCAACTTTTCCCAAGATGATTTATTGACTGAAGACATGGTGGTTCTTGACACACACGGTGAGGTCTTTATTTGGATTGGTCAGTGTGTGGAATCAAAAGAGAAACAGAAGGCTTTTGATATTGGCCAGGTATGACCTGATGCTTTGACCTTATTGTTTTAGTTACTTTTGTGTCACTATTGTGCACTGTGTAACGATTACTGTTTACCCCAGAAATACATAGAGCATGCAATGTCTATTGAAGATCTTCATCCATATGTACCACTTTATAAAGTCACTGAAGGGAATGAGCCATGCTTCTTCAAGACATACTTCTCTTGGGATAACACGAAATCTGTGGTATGCTCTTGGATATCTCATTACCGCTGTATCTTCTTTTTGTTGTTTTGTGTGTCATTGGTTTATACGATGAATAAGATGCTTTGCATGTTTTACTTGAAGTTAATAAAATTGGATATCTGCTGCAATGTTGTGGTTTCATTTACTTCCCAGAGGTAGTCTTTATAATTCTCCATGATCCCTTAGACATGCTTATGCTATTCGTGTTCTTGTTTGTGCTATCACTTGTTAGAGACTGCATGGTAATAGGTTTCATGCTTTTTACAGGTTCATGGAAATTCATTCCAAAAGAAACTTTCACTTCTTTTTGGATTGCGTTCGGAGGTAAGTTTGTGATTTAAGTTCTTGTAGATACAAAATTAGTTACGCTCTTATGCATATGCATGCTTTGCTTGTATTAACATTCAATGTAATGTTTGGACGTTAACAAGTTGTATAGCTAAATTACTTTTACAGAATGAACCTGATATTTAGACAGTTAATCATGTTGTAGAACAGGAATCAAATTTCAAGAATTCATTGTTAAATGCAAATTATAGAGATTCAACTAGCATAATGTTATGTGGGGAATTCCGTATCGGCGTTGTAATGCACAGTGAGGGGCTCAGGTGCTGGCATTAGAGGGCGGCAATTGCTAACAGGGATATGTATCCTACTCTATCTCTAGTTTACTTTAAATGCCAGATAGATATTTATCTTTAGGAAGCGGAATAGGATTTGAATTCGGAATAGGATTGGTTTGGGACTATAAAAGGGGAGCTTACTCATTGTATCAGGGGTAGATAATAAAGAAGTCTCCATATTCCCAGTCTTGTGCTTCCTATTTCCAATCTCTTGTTGTCGGCAATAGCCTCCACCACGGCGGGCGATGAGGAGCTTGGCTGCAAGGACCGGCGAATCATCATTATTTCCTGCGCAGTCAAGGAGATAGCAATATCGTATCAGAGCCATTTGCAGTGGAGCCAATGTTAGGGTAAGAAGAATCAACAGAAGTAGTGACCATGGTGCAACTCGTCAAAACCCTCCAGATGCTCACATGCACCAGCAATTGGGAGATGTGGTCACCCGTCTGACGGTCGTCGAGAAGCAACCAGCGGTGGACTTGCCGGGTCTCCTGCAGGCCCTGCCTGGAGCACAGCAGCTAACCCTCCCGACGCATATGAGATAGCCGTCATTTGTGCCGCTGTAGACACCGTCCACAACATCTGCTTCCAACCATCACATACCACTACCATATACTTTATCCCACCCCACTGCCTTAACACTCGCCCCACAAGACATACCATTGCCCACCACCACCCCCTTCAACCACCACCAATTCCAAGAATAGCACGTGGCACTTTTCCATCCGCCTTGCCCACAGGCAGGTTGTCATCAGGAGTGCCCCGATATCACAAGCTTGAATTTCTCGTTTATGACAGCAAGGATGACCCGTTGGCTTGGATTAATCGATGTGAGCAGCTTTTCCGTGGACAAGGGACGGAAGAAGCTGATAAAGTCTGGCTAGCATCATATCATCTCACCGGAATTGCCCAATATTGGTATTTCCAGTTGGAGCGGGATTCAGGAACACCGTTGTGGCCTCGTTTCAAGGATTTATGTCATCTTTGGTTTGGACCACCTATTAGAAGCAATACTCTCTGAGACTTAGCATGTCTTTCATTTGCTGGCTCGGTCCAAGACTATATTGAGCAATTCCTCGCACTGCTGTGTTGCAAAGAGGCCTTACACCTCGTACACCAGATGTAGCTCTTCATGGTCGGATTGCCTAAACAATTACGGATGGATGTTGAGCTCCAGAATCTAGCAGATCTTCGGGTGGCAATGAGCTTAGCATGGGCATATGAGCGTCACAACCAGACCATTCTAGGGATCCCAGGCGTCGGCCACACTCACCCACCTCTACAACTGTCGGGTTGGCAGCGGCCATCTACTCCCATACCTGCCATACAGTGGCCCTTCGTAGCAGAGAGTGTACCAATGGTTAGTTCACAGGCCCCAGCAAACTGCGGCCGTCCCATATGCCGACTAAATCTGGCAGAGATGGCCGAACGACGCAAACAGGGTCTCTGTTTCAACTGCGAGTCTGCGACGAACAGTATGTTCGAGGCCATCGTTGTTAGCGGCTTTTCTATATTGATGTGTCGGATGATGATTACGATCTCGGCCTGGACAATCGTTCAGTTAATTCGGATCAACTACCCATAATGTCTCTTCATGCCTTGACATGCCAGTGGAGCATCCGGAAGAACGATACTATCCAAGTCAAGGTCATGGTGGGCAGGAAGGATTTTATAGCACTATTGGACACAGGATCAACACACAATTTTATCAATGACGGCATGGTGGCCAGCACAGGCGTAAAGCTCGAGTCCTGACCTGGTCTCCTGGTGGAAGTTGCCAATGGGGATCGCGTGATCAGTGAAGGCGCTGCCCGAAACCTGCTGCTGTCAATAGACGGTGAATAGTTCCTGACGGATGCCTTGGCTATTCCACTCGGCGGTTTTGACATTGTAGGCGTGCAGTGACTGAACCTTGGGCCTGATTCTTTGGGACTTTGACAATCTCTGTATCTCTTTTTGGCATATTGTGTGGCACGGTATAGTAGCACCAATTGCCAGGATCTAGGCGATTACATGTTCAAAGGAGGATATGCTCACAGCATTATTAGCTGAGTTTGAAGATTTCTTTACTGAACCTACAGGCCTCCCACCTGCTCGGGCCTTTGACCACGGGATTCACCTTCGACAGGGCGCTGAACCAGTGGCAGTACAACCATATCGATACCCTCAGTTACAGAAGGATGAGCTCGAGCGCCTGCAACAAGGCACCATCCGTCCAAGCACATCAGCCTTCTTGTCTCCAGTGTTGCTTGTCAAGAAATCTGACAACTCATGGCGCTTTTGTGTGGATTACCCAGCGCTAAATGAGTTAACAATCCGCGATAAGTTTTTGATCCCGGTCGTCGAAGAGTTCGTTGATGAGTTAAAAGGGGCATGATTTTTTTTTACCAAATTGGACCTCTGTTCCGGCTATCATCAGGTGCGCATGCACCCCGACAATGTGAAGAAGACCGCGTTCAGGAGACATCATGGTCACTTTAAATTTTTGGTAATGCCATTCGGCTTAACCAATGCACCGTCGGCGTTTCAGGCTTTAATGAATGAGGTTCTGTGCCCTTATCTCTGCCGTTTTGCCCTTGTGTTTTCTGATGATATTTTGATATACAGTGCTTCATTTTCGGAACATTTGTAACATTTATGGACAATTCTCAAGTCTTGTGCGACAATTGCCTGCATCTAAAGCGGTCCAAGTGCACCTTTGTGACACGGTCAGTGGCTTATCGTGGCCATGTCATTTCAGCCAGTGGTGTGGCCATGGATGCAGACAAGGTGGCTGCGGTTCAGACACCACAGACACCACGAGGATTAAGGGGCTTCCTTGGACTCGCCGGCTATTACCCAAGATTCATTTGTGATTTCGGCATTATAGCTACCCCTTTCACTCAACTCCTCAAGAAAGAAAGTTCAGTGGACGGAGACTGCAACTCAGGTGTTTCAGTCTGTCAAGACGGCCCTCACCAGCGCCCCAGTCCTCCGTCTGCTAGACTTCTCCATTGACATCATCGTTGAGTGTGATGCCTCTAGAACCGGCTTTGTCACAATTCTCCACTAGGGCGTTGGCCCTCTGGCTTTCTTTAGCAAACCAGTGGTTGCACGCCATGCAAAGCTTGCTGCCTACGAACGGGAATTGATAGGACTGGTTCATGCTATCAGGCATTGGAGGCCGTACCTTTGGGGTTGTGCTTTCATCGTGCGTACCGATCACTACAGTCTAAAATTTCTTCTTGATCAATGGCTATCCACCATTCTGCAACATCAATGGGTCAGCTAACTGGTCAGCTATTGTTTTATGGTGTAGTATCATCCTGGCCGGTTGAATATTGTCGCTGACGCTCTCTCCCACCGCGAAGGGGACACTGTTGCAATTTGTGCACTTTCTGGCCTGTCTTTCTCCCTCTTTGATGACCTACAGCAAGAGAGAGCATCTTCACCCGAATTACAAAACATTTGTGCTCAGGTTCATTCTGGGGAGTTGGGCGCCCCTTGGTCTTGGACAGATGGGTTACTTCTTTATGGGGGGCCAAGTGTATGTTTCAGCTACTTCGCCCTCCTTGTAGACCATATTGGCAACCGCACACACAGGGCACAAAGGATTCCAGAAGACACTCCATCGCTTGTGGTCAGATTTTTATGTCTCACATGCGAGACAAGAGGTCCAGAATTTTGTGTTGTTTGCCAACAAAATAAAAACGAGAATTTTGGTACCATCGTCGGTATGGGCTGACATTTCAATGGATTTCGTGGAAGGATTACCTTGCGTCCATGGGAAATCAGTCATTTTATCGGTTGTCGACCGTTTTTCAAATATGCTCACTTCATTCCCTTGGGTCATCCATACACCGCCACTTCCGTCGCCTGTATTTTCTTTCATGAGGTTGTTCGCCTCCATGGGATTCCCTATTCAATTGTCAGTGACCGAGACCCTGTCTTTACTAGTGCATTTTGGCAGGACTTGTTTCGTTTGACTGGTACGCAGCTGCATATGAGTTCAACGTTTCATCTATAGTTCGATGGCCAGATCGAGGTAGTCAACAAAGTTATTGCAATGTATTTTTGTTGCCTCACAGGGGACCAACCGCAGAACTGGGTAGAGTGACTGCCATGGGCTGAATACTGCTATAATACGTCTTATCATTTAGCTCTTCGTGACACTCCCTCCAAAGTGGTCTATGGGCGTGCCCCTCCATTGCTGACATACGACGAGGGCACCGCAAAGGTCGCAGTAGCTGAAGCACAACTTTGGGACCATGATAAATTCATCTGTGATGTCCATGATCGTCTTCTCCAGGCCTAGCAATATGCCAAGCATTACTATGATAAACACCATGGGGAGATTTCTTATGAGGTCGGTGACTAGGTATGGTTGTGACTGCTCCATCGCCAAGCGACATCCCTTCCAGGGTGGAGAACTGGCAAGTTGGGGCCATGGTTTTATGGGCCTTATCAAGTGTTGGCTCGCATTGGTTCCGTTGCATATCGCCTTCAACTTCCAGAGGGGTCTCGCTTGCACAACATTTTCCATGTGGGTCTCCTCAAGAAGTTCCATGGTGATCCGCCGACCGGTACTTCCGCCAATTGAGCAGGTCGTGCCATTCCAGTGCCTGCCCGGGTATTGAAAGCAAGTCTCCGTCGCGATGTTTGGCATGTCCTTGTCCAATGGGTTGGTCTGCCTCCGGCTGATGCGACATGGGAACCGGTGGACAATTTCAAGATAGCTTATCCTTCTTTTCAGCTCGAGGACGAGCTGTTTATCGAGATAGGGAGAGATGTTATGTGGGGAATTCCGTATCGGCGTCGTAATGCACAATGAGGGGCTCAGACGCCGGCATCAGAGGGTGGCAGTAGCTAATAGGGATATGTATCCTATATCTCTAGTTTACTTTAAATGCCAGATAGATATCTATCTTTAGGAAGCGGAATAGGATTTGTATTTGGAATAGGATTGGTTTGGGACTATAAAAGGGGAGCTTACTCATTGTATCAGGGGGCAGATAATAAAGAAGTCTTGGTATTCCCAGTCTTGCGCTTCTTGTTCCCAAATCTCTTGTTGTCGGCAACAGTCTCCACCATGGCTCCTGGGCGATGAGGAGTTCGGCTGTCAGGACCGGCGAATCATCATTACTTCCTGCGCAGTCGAGGAGATACCACATAATCTTTTCAACATAATCCCTTTTGCAGAGCGCACCTAAGAGCTCTAGTAACGGTGGACCCACTCAAAGGGCGTCTGCGTTGGCAGCTCTATCATCTGCATTCAATCCATCTTCCCAGCAGAAGCAGGTGAGTGTTCAATTTCAATAGTTTCTTTACCAAAATATTATCAGTGGAAAATGTTGGTGTGACTAGCTACTCAATCCCTTTTCAGTCTAATGAGAGGCCTAAAAGCTCTGGTGATGTCTTACCTACTCAGCGTGCCTCAGCACTGGCTGCCTTATCCAATGCATTTAATCCATCCTCAAAACCCAAAACCCCACCTCCTCGTTCAGGTCAAGGTTCACAAAGAGCAGCCGCAGTAGCTGCACTATCCTCTGTGCTGACTGCTGAGCAAGCTGGATCTTCTGAGAATCTCCGAGCTAGTAAGACAAGCACAACAGCAGAAAAGACTGGTAGAGCCGTGCTTTCTCTCATGTTTCTCATCTTTTTATGGAGTAATAATTATAAGTGTGGAGTTATCTGGAAGTCAAATCTATTTTGGGTTTTCTGATTTGTGTTTCTTGTTTCTGTGAAAATTTCCCAGCAATACTTCAAGAGGATTGTGTTCATCTGTCTGCAAGTACAGCCTTGGAACATTGGATGCTTTGTTATATTTTTTTTATTGTTGTTATACTATGGAGTAGCTCCACCATGTACACCTGATTAATAGGAAGAATCATAGATGAAGAGGGTCATTACAGAATTGCTGGTATATCTCCCGTTCAAAGTCTAACACCTTTAGTCTATGCAGATGCCGAGAGGATTGTAATAACTCCATCTGATGCATCTCCTCGCTCTGAAGCTGGGGGGTCCTCTGAATTTCAGTCAGAGCAAGATGCTGTAATAGATGGGGTGCCATCTGAGGGTGATGGAGCAGAGCCTGAGGCACCAGAGGAACAAACAACTGTTGAGAATGTTGGTGAAGCAACATTTAGCTATGACCGCTTGATATCCAAATCTACCGATCCTGTCCGTGGGATAGACTACAAACGCAGAGAGGTTTGTTCTCAAGCACATTTTTATATTTGGAGTGTGCATGTGCCTGGTTATTCTTTGTTCTAAAGCAAATTTTTGGTGAAATGGTGAATATACGTTGGTTTTGTGCATGTCTTGTGATTAGTTTAAGCCCTTTCACTGTAGCTGAACTGCTGATGCTTTTGGCTGTTGTATTGATGTTTCGAATTTAGTTTGCACTGGTAGGAAGTTGTGTTCAGGTCAATTTTAATTTAATTACTCTTCTGTAGGCATACTTATCAGAGAGTGAGTTCCAGACTGTTTTTGGCATGACTAAAGAGGCATTCTACCAACAGTCAGGATGGAAGCAAGAGTTACAGAAACGAAAAGCTGATCTCTTCTAAAGGGTGGCTCCTGAACAAACGATTGTTTCTGGTTTTGCTGCAAAATGAGATCAGACTTGTTTTTATCTCGTCTCATGATTAATGTCATGATCATAAGGGTACGTCTGCCCCATTGTTGGTCATTTTCTGTGGACGGCTACTGGTGGCTTGGTCAGTTAGTTTTGCAAATTTTATAGGTCATTCTTTTATTTGTACATGGATTGAGTTGTGCTGCGTGCAAGGTCCTAATATGCTCTAGCTTGTTTTGCGTCTTGTCTATATGTGTATATTTTTTCTCGGTTTGTTACGTATGGGCATTCCCTGTGTAGGTTTTGGGAGGTCATTCTGTATTGTTATCCAGATGTATCGGACATTTGTGTTATCTGTTTAGCTGTGCTGTTGACGTTTGTTGGAATTGAACCCCCGGTTAAATTTGTCCACTCTTATGAAGTCGCTGTGGCCTGCAGATCTTTCTTGTCCTTCTCACAGGCCAGTGCCCTGTATGTTTGGATCAGCTGCCATTGAAAGTATGAAGTTGCTCTTGCCAATCAAAATTAAACTGTACTCTTTATTAAATGAACATACTGCTTTACTTGGCATACATTGCGCACTTAATCCACAAATTATCGAAGGAATAAGCCCATCAAACAAAGAATCGATTACAAGTCTACGACTCACAAGTTCTCGATAAGATGCGTCGCTTAGCTTAGGATTGACATGCCCGTGCGCTGCATTGTCGGCGCCTGCTGACCCGCACCGGCCGCCTCCCGAGCCGCTCACGGAGTCCGCCCTTCATCTTCAGTGTCATCGCCAGCTCGTGCTGCGGCGGTGCGTCCATGATCGCGGCAGGCACCATCTGCATGGCAGACTTCCTGACGACGGCGACCATGACTGTTGGGTTTTTTCAAACCTTAAATTGATTTAATAAAGGCTTACAAGTCTGTCGTCTATTCCTGGTCTATTCCTCTATCTTTTTTATGGTGCTGTTTACAATTACATTATGAGACTAGAGGGTAAAGATTTATTTATAAACTTCACTTTTAGGTGTTACAAAGTGACCTACGTGTTTTTGGTACACCGTGAGACTTCTAAATCATATCACTAATCACAATCAGATAGACCAGTTTTATAAGTTTAAAATATATTAGTCCTTAACATACATGTGTGAGTTGTGTCAAATTAGATTGTTTATGAGATCAATTCCAATCTAATCATGTGGGTTAACAGCCTACAGAGTCGATTTTGCAAAACAAACCAGCTATTCCGCTCTGTGCTGTACCCGGGTTAAACATATACATGCATATTAAATTCTCATAAATTTCAGTAGATTTGATCTTAATAAATATGTCTACCATATTCCAGCACAATCGTCCTCGGCACCTCGAGTATTAATTCCTCAAGTTAAATTTTGTATTAAATTATTCTCTATCACTTGCATTAATAATATGAATAATTTCACATTGATTTAAACTTACAGTAATTACAATAAATGTTGAAAGCCACATAAAAATCCAATATCTCCCACTTGGTTGCAACATTCTAATCAATAAACTGAGCTCCCATGTCTTTAACATGCTTAGAAAATAATTTCTGACTAGCTGGCTTAGTCAGTGGATCAACAACCATATCAATGCTAGGCAAATAAACTAAATGAATAGACTTGAGTCTATTTATTACATCATGAATATAGCGATTCCTTCTTTCAATGTATTTACTTTTATTATAAAATTTAGGATCCTTCGAGACCTTGATCGTTGCCCGATTATCACAAAAATATTGACATGTTTGATGCACTTTCCACGACCTTAAGTGATGCAAGAAATTTCCTCAGCCATACACCTTTCTTTGCTACTTCAAATACAACAATGTATTCAGCTTCAATAGAGGAGAGAGAGCAACAATGTATTATACTTTTGGAACGCCAACACCCTGTAGATATTCAATTGATTCGAGCAGGCCAGGTTTGCAAGTCAAAACTTATGGTTGAGTAGTTACTTTGTTCTTTTCTCAGCATCAAGTTCAATCCTTATTTTTCACCAATGAGACAACCTTCAACAAGCCAATAACCCAGTGCATCATGACACTACCATCAATCCAACCAAAGTCTCCTCCCTAGGGTAAGATCACGGACTCCAACCATCTCGTGGCTTTTCATGTGTATCCTTAACCCTAGTGTCATTTTGTAATTATATCGGCAAGACGGTGAATCTTAGTAGTGTAAAGCATTTGAGTTCTTAGTCTATCATTGTATATTTTATAGTAATTTTATTATCACTAAGACTTGACAAGATGAATATGGCCATTAAGTAAGGCATGCCTTTTCTGGTGTTAGGACATAGCTAAATTATTGTGTCATTCTAAATAGCTATTTTAAATAAATAATAGTGCATAAATAAAGGATAATAAAATAATAATAATTAAGTAATTACATATGTATGTTCAACATGATAAAAAATATGTGACTTGCCATGTTGTTCAAAGTATTCAACTTGCTCCAAATCTTTTGGGTCTTGATATGCTTCTGGGATTGACTATTCAATGAAATCATGTGCTAGCACAAATAAAAGCAAGTAATTAGCTCCGTGCTCAAAAGAATATGAGCTAGAAAAAATAAAATAAAATAAAAAGGAATAAAATTAAGAAAAACAATTAAAGATGGGTTTGAGTTTTGTCGAAGTCTAGGTTGGTGAAACGGAGATGGGAATGGTTTCAACAGGCTCGAGACGGTCAAAATGGGTGTTTATATGTTTAATGGGTTTCGGTAAACAATAACGTGTCAGGTTTAGGTTAAACAGTTATGTGTTTACACTGTTCATGATGGATTGGATCAGGAACAGTAATGGGTCACAAACAGTATGGATCAGATCAGAAACAGTAGTGGTCGGGTTATTGAATAGTGCACTACGGTGATGGCTCAACCCATAGGGTGGTTCGGCCAGGTTTAAGTTTTTGGGCTGTCACTATTTGTCACACGGCCTGCTACTGCGCGGCGCATGGCCTGTTACTGTGTGGCCATCTTCAACCTTCATTGGTGCTATAGCGCGCCAAACAGAGCAAAATAACGGCGAGCAATTGCGATGCCGTCAAAGGCCACCGACGACACATGGGTTCCAGGAGGTGAGTGGGTTCCATTTTAGGGCTTTTGCGGTGGTTGAAACTCACTAGATATGGCCGACAGCAAGGGGAATACCGCGACGCTCGACCATGGCATAGGGGTGAACTGGTGGCTAATCGGCAAAGGCAAGGGCTCGGTGAGCATTTTGGGCGCAAGGGGAAGGTCATAGCATTGATGGCTTGATCTATGGGGTTCCGTGGAGAGTTTCCCATGGCAAGGTGGTTTGGCCGGGTGGGGAGGCTAGTCACCGGTGAGGTAGGGGCTAGAGAGGCTAAAGGGAGGCTTTAGCGGTGTTTGTGGAGGTCACGGTGAAGCTAAGGGTGGATGCAATTGAATAATGGTGAAGGCCTTGGCTAGAATTGAAAACAGGGCTTACTGGCAGTTGGAGAGAATAGTGGTGAAAATTATCCGACGTTAGGGGAGGAGGAGGGTTATGGTTGCCCATGTGGGCTAGTAGGAAGAATGGCGCAACTTTTATAACCTTGGCAAGGCGTTGCGGAGCAGTAGGTTTCCACTCGGGTGTTGGTGCGTGGATGAAGCGATAGAACATGGGAGCTTTCAATAGGGTTCGGCAAGGGCGACAGGGAGGTTGGCAAGTGGTGTGGTGCCTTAGCCTCGGTGTCTCCTTGACTAACGAGTTGTGGTAGTAAAAAATGTAGGGTGTAGCATGTCAACCACGAGAGAGGACGGGCGACAGCGGCGCACTTGGCCATGGCTACTTCGACGCGTAGTCAAAACCCTATTAAGGGGGATGCCAAATCGTTGCAAATACCGGCCTAGCTCGTTGCAAATCGAAGGCAAAATTGTAATATTTGATCATAATGCTGAGCCCTCACTATGGCAGGTCACCAGCCGGCCACTTTGTATGCTTAATTAACACTAGTACTAATCATAATTAATTAGTACTAATTATAAACTTAATTAAGAGCTAATCATGAGGCATTGATTGATGCCGCACTGGGGCTTGGCAAGTCGCCTGCTGAGCTTCCTTAGCTTAGTAGATACCTGTTAAGTTTGATAGTTGCTTGTCAAGTTTAATAGGTCTGTAGAGAAAGGTAGATTTGTAAAAAAAGAGCGTTCAAAGACTATTTTCTTTTTAAAAATAAGTGGCTGCAATGTCATTTTTTTAACAGTTTGGCGTCCTTGTCCTCGCCCTCGCATCAGTGTGGCTTTGTTGGCAAGAGAAATTTTGGTGGGACCCGCACAAGTCATAGTGTATGACAAGTGAGTCCCGCAATTTCGGTCAAGCGCATTAATGCTTCGATCAACTAATAATTGCTTGCTGGTCATCAATTCGAGGGATGTGATTTAAAAAAATCGAGGGATGATGTGTTAACTGATCGCAAGGGCCTTTTTTTATCGAAAGTGAAAAAAATATGAATTTCACGGAAAACAGTTTATTTCGCGCTCTAAACCGGATATTTAGGAGATGTACTGCAGTGCATTTAATTTTGATAGGTTTTGTCCCTAAAAAAAGAAATTGAGAGGATTTATTCATTTGATGAGGCAAGATGTTTTTTATATTTTTCTCAGCAGTGATTTGTATAATTTTTAAAGCATAATAAATAGTGAATATATACTACTTATGTCTTCATGTGCTTTAATATTAGCGCTAATTTTATTGAAGTGGAAAGTATAAAATCACTTCAAGTATTGAATCACTGCTCGTCTATCTTTTTTTGAATGTACTAGTACTAGAAAGTATGGGAAGTGTTTCTGTGTTTTTCTTAATAGTGATTTGAATAATTTTTAAGCATGATGAATAGTGGATAAATATTATTTATCTCTTCATTTGCTTTACGATTAACGCTACTTTTATTAGAGAGAAAAGCATAAAAACACTGCTAAGAAAGTATATTGATTCGGATAACCGTTCATCCGTCTTTTCTTCAATGTACTAGTACTAGAAAGTATAGTGATACGGAATAACCGCTCATCCATCTTTTCTTGAATGTACTAGTAGGAGAAGGTATATTTATACGGAATAACCGCTCATCCATCTTTTCTTGAATGTACTCGGACGAGAAAGTGTAGTGATACGGGATAACTGCTCATCCATCTTTTCTTGAATGTACCAGCAGTAGATAGTATAGTGACACGGAATAACTGCTCATCCATCTTTTCTTGAATGTACAAGAAGGTAGTACAGTGACAACTGCTCATCCATCTTTTCTTGAATGTACTAGCACTAGAAAGTATAGTGATACGGAATAACTGCTCATCCATCTTTTCTTGAAAGTACTAGTACAACAAAGTAGTACAGTGACAACTGCTCATTCATCTTTTCCTGAATGTACTAGCACTAGAAAGTATAGTGATTCGGTGATTCGCATGTATGTCAGTTCACTTGGAAACGGCGCGGCAGAGGACAGGAGGACGCACGTAGTAATGGCCGGTCCTTGCACCGCCCAGGTTGGGCCTGGACCTTGCCAACCCTATGTCCACAGCCAGGCCGTCGCATATTCGTATGCTACCAGTCTTGTCCTAGACTGGTCCCCACCAGCGAGAAAATTAGCAGGCCCACGAAAGAACAAAAAGGGCCAGGTCCAATGATGACTGATGGATGTCTCGCTGACCATGCGTTGTCTAGGCCCACTTGTCGTTCCTGCAGATAATTGGATTATTTTTGTCCAACGATTTGAGAACTTTCCGGTGTCGCCCAGTGCGCTGTTATCACATGCCTTGGCATCGAGGAGGTTTCATGGGAGCATGGAGTAAATAAATATTATAGAGGGATCTCAGAACCTCTTGTGAGTGAGGCTTTAGCAATTCGTGGTGGTGTGGACCTCGCGCGTCGATGGGGTTGTGCATTGGTCATCTGCAAGATGGATTGTCCTTGTCCAGGTTTGGTAAATCTCCGGGAGTCGCGCGCGTTTGAAGGGCAGATCAACGATCGCATCGATCCTATTTGCACGCATGTTTGGGAACTTCTCTGTATACGATATAAAGCCATAAAAGGACATAAATGTAGAAAATGGTACTACTAGTACTGCGTACGATCTCTCATTCAACAAACACAAGCTATGAGTATTGGACTGATCATTGAGCAAATGACACATGCATCATGGATGAACAGTTGATTTGATGGGTACGTTTTGGTTCCTCTTGCTTTGTGTGGCGAGTGTTGCATATATTGCTGTCCTGTTAGTGGAGCAGTGGTTTATAAATGCTCTATTATTGTCAACGTTATTTTTAGTAATTTACGTACTTGATTGGAGATTTTGCCGTGAACATTTTTATTAGGACCAAATTGATGGGATGAAAGTTTCGGTACTTTAATTATGGGCACCCATAGAAATTTTACAAATTGATAATTAATTTGCCAACCTCTAGCTAATTTGTTTGAGCTAGAGACGGGCCTCCCTAAGAGGAACCAGTATCTTTGAATTATTGGTGATGTATGATAATGTTTTATAGTGGAATTAAACTATTGCTTATCTGACTATATTTAGACTTACCTCATACAAGATGCCATGCACAATAATTAAGATCAGGTCATAGGCTGGATCAAATCTTAAAATAGCAAAAACAAATAGGAAAAAGTTTATATAACACCCTGAACTTTGATCGAAAGTCCGTCCAGTACCCCGAACCATGAAACCGGACATTTGATCCCCCAAACTTTGCAATCAAGTTAAAATAATACCCTGACCTGGTTTCGGATAGTGGTATTACCCGCCTGGTGTGATGAGTTAGTCATTTTACAATATAGGATGATACGCTGGTTAAATTTAGGTGAATGACAAGTAGGGCCCATATGGCCTTCTCTCCCAAATCGAAACAAAGAAGAAAGGAACTACAGGATGTGGTGGCCATGGAAGTACAACTAGAAGCTCGGTAAGAGAGAATCCCTATGGACTCCACATATCATTGACCCAACTTGGCCAATATATCATCATACGTGGTAAAATAGTTCACTAATCGCACCACGCAGAAGCTATTACCACGCGAAATCAGGTCAGAGTGTTATTTAAACCGAATTGCAAAGTTGAGGGGTGAGGTCAAATATTTGGTTCCATAGTTCGGGATGATGACGCTCTTTCAAGCAAAGTTTGAAGTGTTATATGGACTTATTCCTAACAAATATATATAACACCAGTTTTGGGCCCTGCTTAGCGTTGGATCGCTGGTGTTGGGCGGCAGCTTCGAAATCACTGTAGCAGGTACTGTAGCTATAGTACCTGCTATAGTAAAAAAAATTTCGTTTTTTTTTTGTTTTTTTCTCACGTTCCTTTGCATCGTCCACTCTAATTTAGTACAACGTTTTTATTTTTAAATTTTTTAAAATTTAATTATACGCAATAAACCAACTCACTCTGATATTTTTCACCACTACATGTTTTTTTCAAGAAAAGCCAAAAGCCATCGCTATTCCGATCACTTCCTTGGAAACTTAGAACTAATAACTTATGCTATGTACGGCTAGTTCCGTTGTACGTGTGTGGTGGCATATATATATGCGTACGTACTTACTTAAGACATGCATGCATCGATATCTCATTGGCACGTAGGGTACGCACGCCCAGGGCCGGGCCCAGGGGCGTGCGGCCCGTGTGACCGCATAGGGCCCTCTAATTTTTTGGGCCTAAAAAATTAAGCCCAGCTCCCTCCTCGTCGCCCCTCCTCCCGGCTCCTCCTCGTCGCCCCGCCGCCCCCTCCCGCGCCTCCTCCTCTCCCGCCGCCCCTCCTCGCCCCCTCCCGCCGCCCTCCTCCCCCGGCGCCGCCTCCTCGCCCCTCCTGCCTCCTCCTCCTCCTCCGCCGCCCCGCCCCTCCTCTCCCGCGCGCCTCCTCGCCCCCTCCGCCGCCTCTCCTCCCTCGCCGCCCCGCCGCCTCCTCGGGCCCGCCGCCCCTCCTCCCCAGCTCCCTCTCGCCGCCCCGCGCCCCCCCTCCTCTCCCTGCGCGCCTCCTCGCCCCTGCGCCCCTCCTCTCCCGCCGCCCCCTCGCCTCCTCCTGCGCCTCCTCCTCCTCCCTCGTCGCCCCGCCGCCGCCTCCCGCCGCCTCCTCCTCCTCGCCGCCCCTGTCGCCTCCCTCCCCGCCGCCGCCTCTCTCCCCGCCACCGCCCTCCTTGCCGGCTCGCCCCCTCCCGCCTCCTCCTCCCAGATTAGCTAATTTATCACACCTTATTTTCCTATGAGTAATTTCTTACTATTTTGTGTTCTTGCTTGAGATTTTTTAGTTTGGTTTGCACTCACTGTGCACTTGTATCTTGCAGAGATTTGTCATATAACAACCTGAGTTGTCCGATACCAGGATCATTGCATACTTTCTAGACAGGGATGGAGGTTTTCGGAACAGTTTCAGTGATGGCTGGGATTGCATCTTGTCAAAGCATCTGATACCGTTCTATTACTGCATAGGTAATCAAATCACTCCTTTTCTTATGCATGATGATTGATATTTGTGACCTGAACTTTTGATGATTACAGAGGGACGTAATACACATTTCTCTCCTAATTGAATCATTCCCAAATGTTACCTGTGACGATAGTCCCTTTATGTTCCAGGTGTTGTGGTTTTCTTTGTACTGCTTGGTTTTTTTGGGTTGATAGTAGACTGCTCGTCCTTCAACGACAACCAAGATCCATGTCTAGCTGGATGCCGGAACTGCTGCTATGGTTAGGGCATCCGGGACTGACTTCCTACTTCTTTGACGGTAAGTGAACTTCGGAAGTTGCGTGCCGCCATTCATGCGTAATTTTGACTCCTGATGCAGTAGGTATTATTGATGAAACACTGTTTGTGATTGGAACGCATCGTCTATTCCAGACCAGCACATAGAGAACGTCAACTCTGGAAATGTGAAGAGATTTCAGTTCGGGAGCTTGAGTCTGCAGCAGACAATTTCAGCACCAAGAACATACTAGGAAAAGGCTGCTTTGGAAACGTTTACAGGGGGCAGCTTCCTGATGGAACTCTTGTGGCTGTCAAACGACTGAAGGACGATAACCGGCGTCTTCAGCTTCGGCATCCTGCTGCTGGAGCTGATCACCGGCCAGAAAGGGAGCCATGCTGGACTGGGTAAGTGGTCCAATCTACTTGATAAAAACTACTGTGTAATCTACTGTGCAAACTGGCATGCAATCTACTCTGTGTTCTTGTCCAATTTGTTGGTAGGATGTGGCGGCACGCATAATGTCCTTTTCCAAGACGGGTCCACACTCGGTGTGCATCCTCTCTGCCAATGGGACCATCTCCAATGTAGCGTTGAACCAGCCTGGCTCATCCGGTAGCAATACCTTCACCTACGAGGTATGAAATCGCATTAAGACTTTACTGTTTGTATCTTATCACTCGCAGTAATGTTGTGAGTTATGGCGTTTGGTTATTAGCTATTGTGAATTTCTGATATGTGTTTCGTTAGTGCTGAGTTATGGCGTTTAGTTTAGGCCTCACTTAGAGCTTTGTACAGAGCCTCCAAATTTCACGGCACGGCCCTGCGCGCGCCCATCCTATCCTGTTCATATAATATCTTGTACATCTAGCTAACTAATCTAATCAATACGCATCACGAGGGGAATCGTACTGGATGCACCCCCAACGATTTGCTAATACTAGTCGAAAATGGTGGCTGGGACTAGCTATGTACTACAGTTTTACGAATCATTTAACCCTTATTTGCACTTTTCATTTAATTAATGTTGGTTGGTGACATCGATCTAACATGCATGCATGACCACGTGAAAGATCGAGATGATCGATTGATTTCAACTAACAATGAAGAGCTGTAGGTATATGTCTCGCCCTTACTGCATGCATGCTTGCAAAGTCCACTGCTCTAATTAACCCATGTTTTGATTTTTGAGAAGTGTTTCTATATTTTTCTCATTAATAACAATAATACTAATATCAAAGCACATAAAAAGATAACTAATATTTATCTACTATTCATCATATTTTAAAAATTACACAAACCATTGTTGAAAAAAGCATTAATTAAATCAAAGACTTCATCAGACGATTTTTCAAACTATATAGCTGTTGCCACGATATTGTCAGTACGGGTTTACTCGACCGGGAGGACAAGTAAAACGTACGTACTTTTAATTAACCCCGGATGGACAAGCTCGCACGTACGAGACATGATGTACGTGCCAACTTTTCTTTTTGCCCCCTTTTCAAAGCAGCAAAATGATAAATATAGGCATGCTACTAGCTGGCTAGCTGACCAACGACTTGATTAATTAATTTGTTCATGGGACTCTTAAGGATATAGCCAACAACACGTAGGTACGTCGTACGCACGTAGTGTATCTACTCGCGGTAGGAGACATCTAGATTCAAATGTACACGTCTCAAGGTTAGATATCTCCACCGTCACACTCATGCATATATGCACAGTTATCAGAGTTTACTATGTACTACTTATGGCATCCGCTTCGTTAATTAATCCTAATTTACGCCTTGATTATTATGCTGTGTACTGTGTACGTACGTAGCAGAAGGAAACTCTTTGGAGATGTACATAGAAGTTTTTTCACTACGGAGCCTGATCTAATCGAGTAACTTATTATGGATGTTGAAACGTACCTTTTGTAGGATCGTTGATGTCAATCAGAGAAGGATGAATGATTGTAATTAGCAGCGAAACCTTTTTCTTTAAACCCTACTGTCTTCAGAATTTTTTTTAACCTGTCAACACAACAATAACCAGAACACAAAAGGTAGCAAAAAAATCTATTCTTTATCTGGTACTGTAGCAACAAATAAAAACGAGATGTTACTTTTGCTTTGAACCAGGTCTATGCTAATTATTGGTTTATGTGTTGGCCAACCATAACTAGATAAAACTTCTTCACGTGAGGCCATGCATAACACTACTTGTTACCTTTTTTTTTTGTTGCACTGATGCAAGGAGCGTGAGAAGACCGCTAATTATTGAAAAGATGGCGAAACGTCGATCTTCTTGTCGTGGCTGCCGATCCCTTCTGAGAACGTTGGCAGCGTGGACTAATAGCAGAAATTACAAATCCCATGCACAGCCATACAATCTCTAATTTGATAATGCACCCATGCACATGCATGTAAAATCAAATTGCCCTTTTGCTTTACTCAAAAACTATGCTCACGTTAATGCATCGTAACAACTTTTTCATGGCCAAAACTTTACACAAAAACAAGCACCAGTACCTGCAAAAGCCACGGCTGCCACCAGCCAAAAGCCTCGGCCAAGCACCCTGAACAATCTCCGTATATATGTCTCCGGAAAATCACGGCGCCGCCCAGCCAATATAATAGCCGCCTTTTTTTTTCTCTGCCGCACTTCCAAATTTTCTAGTCGCCCGTGATCTTGTTTCCAAAAGCCCCGGCGCTCAACAGCCGCAACCCACTTTTCACTATCTAGTCATTGTCTATCAATTGTACACAAGTTTTTTGATTTGCTTTTATACTCCCACGGTCACCGTTAACCCTTCTAAAAATTCTCAACCTATTCCAATACGTCATTAACCATAATACAACTCTCCTGACCCTTTTTGCTTCAGCCAGGCTTTCTGGCCTACTACTTTTCAAGGGACCCAAAACCTTTCATAACATGGGTTTTTTTAATTATTTTTACACTTCCAATTTTTCCAGCTTATCACATGTTGAAGCCTCCAAGACTGCACCACCTGTATCTTCCCCACCCTCATCTACCTTTGATCTTCACGTGTCCAATCATGAGCTCAACCATCTTGTGACTCCTTCAACCGTCTAACCTTGGAACTCTCCATTCTAGTCCCGGTCCTCCTTGTCATCGATCACGATCGCTTCCATACTTCAACCTGTATATGCAAAGACCAAAGAATATTTTTCCGGCACAAATTCGTCCGAACTTGACCAACATCAATCCGTACACGCGCAACACAATAAGTAATATCATAACCAACGTTGTCAATTATTTATCATCTAAAATAGCCTAGACCTAGTCACATGGTCTAACACCCTTGCATATGTTTTTATTGCAAGTTTTACCTATCGACTAATTAAGCATAAATTTAAGTCTGATCTGACACTGCAATTGGCTAATTAATCTCATTGCAGGCAGTAGCTGACATCGTAAATTAATTTGGTGGAGCATGTAATGGGTTACGATCTAGGTTGGTGGCTGCCTCTTGCTCTCGGCAAGACGTGCAGTTACACATTGTACTATTGGAGCGTGATTGGTAGACATGCATGGTCGTATTAATTGTCTGCCACAATACCGCGTCAATTAATCTCAAATCTGGTGGTGAAAAGCTAGATGCCCTAATTCGTATATGCATGTGAGCACACAATCTGACGTGCAAGTCACAAGAAAGCGAACGCCTGCAGTTGGAAAGAGATGAACGCGTGGATCGATCTAAGGGAAGGAAGGAATGAACGGACGGTCTGGATTGATCGATCTATTCGATCTCTCGATCGATTTTTAGGCAAACAGAGAAATGCGTCTTTTTCGATCGCTTGTCGCTGCAGGCATGCGTGCTAGTTTTTTTGGGAAAAACATGAGCTTTCATTAATCAAACAAAAAGGAAAGCTCTCCAGCTTCTACCAAAATGCAGGCAATAGGAGACCCATCCTCCTCCTGCTTCCACAACGTCACCAACTGCTGACAGTCAGTTTCGACTGCTACCTTACGAATTCCGTCTCTGCAAGCTAATGCCTCAATGGCGAGAGTTCGTGATTCCCTATATGGCTTTGCCAGTGCTACTACAAAAACCTCTCTGTCATCGCAAAGAACCGCTCCCGCCCCTGCCATAATCGACGCAAAATTAATCGCACCATCTGAGTTCACTTTGAACCATGTTGCAAGTGGCCAGTCGTTCCCACTGAGAAACAAGACGGGTACCTCCCATGGTCACTGCTTCTTTAGGAAGTTCTAGGCAGTGTAAGTCTTCCCGTACAAACTTTCATTTCCTGACGAGGATTATAGCCTTCGTCCCCATGAGTCCAGTGATTCCTTGACGTCCAAATACTCCACATAATCGTGATGATAACTGGAATGTCCTCACTAGAAACACGGCCTGAACATACAATATCCTTTCGCCATGTATCTGGATGAAGTGAAGGGAGCCTGATATGCAAAATTTCTTTCGCTGCAGTCCAGAATATTTGTATAAACGGAACGAAAATAAGCTGGCTCTCTGTCTTCCTATATCACTGAATTTACCTAGACCCTGTTTGGAAACGCACTAAAATGTTTCCTGTGAAATTCCCGACTCCCACGGTCTCTAAATTCTATACGTGTGAAACAGTGGTACTCTCTCCCTCCCACCCTCTAACCAATGACAGCAGACGGACAGCGATTGACATCGGCCACCTACCCTATCTGAAGCTACCATCAGATTATCATGCATCTTAAATCTGACGCTTCGTGCCCCTATAAATACCAGCTTCCCTCCCATCCTCGTCCTCATCTGCAGTCGACACACCAGCTAGCTATACTTAACTATCCACAGGTAAGCTAGCCAGCATCAGGTACTTGCTATAGTTGACTATCCACATCTAAGCTAGCCAGCGCGAGCCGCGCAAGATCAACCAAGTAAGTACCTGACCATGGCCAAGCTTCTCGCCACCTTCGCCGTCCTCCTGGCGCTGGCCGCCCCCTCTCTCGCCGGCGACCCCGACATGCTCCAGGACATCTGCGTCGCCGACTACAAATCTCTTCAGGGCCGTAAGTGATCTGTCACACGTCTTTACTTTCTCCAGTGCGTGCAACAACTATCAATTCCATGCGTATATAGATCGTCAGCAGATCGCATATATAGCTGATGATATACATGCATGCATGCGTGCAGCACTGCGGCTGAACGGGTTCCCGTGCAAGAGGCCGGAGAACGTGACGGTGAACGACTTCTTCTTCGACGGGCTGATCAACCCCGGCAACACGGGCAACGCCGTCGGGTCGGTGGTGTCGGTGGCGAACGTGGGGAACCTCCCGGGGCTCAACACCCTCGGCGTGTCCATCGCGCGCATCGACTACGCGCCGTCGGGGCTGAACCCGCCGCACACCCACCCGCGCGCCACCGAGATCATCTTCGTGCTCGAGGGCTCCCTGGACGTTGGCTTTATCACCACGGCCAACAAGCTCTTCGCCCGCACCGTCTGCAAGGGCGAGGTGTTCGTCTTTCCCCGCGGCCTCGTTCACTTCCAGAGGAACAACGGCAACTCTCCGGCCGTCGCCCTCGCGGCCTTCAACAGCCAGCTGCAGGGCACGCAGTCCATCGCCGAGACGCTGTTCGGCGCCGCGCCGACGGTGCCGACCGACGTGCTGGCCAGGGCCTTCCAGATCGACGGCGGCCTGGTCGAGTCCATCAAGTCCAAGTTCCCGCCCAAGTAGGCCGCGCCCGATTATGCATGCTAGTACGTACGTCCCAGTACTGCATGCGCACGATGGCAACTACACTGCACTAATAATAATGGGGGACCGTAAAAGTGTGATTTTAATTTGGATGCGCTTTAGTTTGATCCTTTTGTATACTCTGATTGGTTTGTTTTTTTTTGTGTCGGTCCATGTTTCGTGTGATGCATGGGGCTCATCACTTCACTGTTGTTGCTTTTTCTTCATGAACTACTAGTGGTATGCATCTGTCAGTTCAAATTAATGAATGTCCCTGCAGATTGTTTTGAGTTCTTATTTATCGGATTGTAGACAGTAAAGAAATGCGGATGGGCACTGGCTTTCCTCCACTCCATATATCTGCTGTAGTCTCCTCCAGTTACAATTTCACGCCCTCAGCATCTTTTTCATGGACCATGCCCTCTGAAGCATCCTTGTCAGCTTGAATCCTGTCCATCTTCCTCTTCAGTCCCTCCAATTCCCTCTCCAACTCAGTCTTCTCGTCAGCAAATGCCGCTGCAGCCACCTCCTTCATCTTCACTATTTTGTTAATCTCAATCCGGAGCCCATCAGCTTTTGTGGCCACCACGCTATGCTACTTACCAACCTATGCAACCTAAAACCAGGGCTTCTCCGCTTCTCTCCTTGCTGCATCTAACTCTGTCTTGCTCGCCTAAATCTCCGCCTCCAATTTCACTATTTTATTTGTAATCATTTTTTAACATGAAATAATAAAACATTAACTTCTTAAAGGTAGGGGGTTCAACAACTAATTACTCAGATTAAACACAATGGAATCTACTTATGCCTTATAGTTGGAATCACTCATTAAATACAACTTCATTTACCGAAAGTATGGCGTATTCGAATACCATTGGTTTTACTCTACAGAGTTGTCTAGTTTTACCCACAAGATACCTTAGACTCATAATGTCATACTATAGACACGCAACATTTTCACGTGCGACTGAGTTGAAATAACAAGGTGTTTCACTGCTCATATCTTTATATAGCCTCTACTCGGTAGATTATGCACCACTCAAAATTTGGTATCCACTGGCTAATTTGAAATGCTCCCGCCTAATTCTGAGTGGGCCTACTGTTGTTAAGTATGGTTTTACCATTCTCATATCACGCTCCTTCACTCCTGCTTCTTGTAGATATTCAATCCAATTGAGCAGATACTAAACTAGATTTGACAAGTCAACACTTGTGGTTGAACGATTTTTATGTTCTTTACTTAGTATAAGATTCTAGTCCTTACTTTTCACCAAGAGGCAGTCATCTACAACCTAGATCCCCAGTGCTCTACAGCACTACCACCATTGTACTCAAGCCTCCTCTCTAGGGTAAGGTTGTGAACTCCAATGAACTTGTGGCTTTTGACAATTCATCCTTAACCCTAAAATTGTTTCAATAAATCTACCGGCAAAATGCCAATATCACTTAGTAGTATAAAAATTTTAGTTTAGTTATCCTATATTTAATTATATAGTAATTAAATATTACTAAGGTTGTCAAGGTGAATAAGACCTCAAATTAAACATGACATTTTCTGGTGGTAGGACATAACTAATTCACATGTCATTCTAAACATTGTTCG
This sequence comes from Melocanna baccifera, assembly GCA_036346265.1. Taxonomy (NCBI): domain Eukaryota; kingdom Viridiplantae; phylum Streptophyta; class Magnoliopsida; order Poales; family Poaceae; genus Melocanna; species Melocanna baccifera. The sequence goes on along the minus strand of CM070678.1, from coordinate 6,799,498 downwards.
TAATTAAATAACATTGCATAAATATCAGTAATGAAAATACTATAATTAAATAATTTAAACATTATGGGATTCAATATGATTAAAAACTTGTAACTTGCTTTGCTGCTCAAAATACTCTACGGCTCGTAGGCTTCAGCGTCTGGCTCCAGTCCTTGGACGGTTGCTTCAGAGTACATGAGAGCTAGTGCAAACAATTAGAATATCAGAGTCTGTGTTTGATAAAAATTAAGCTAGGGAATAAATTAAAATAAACAGGAATAAAATGCATTAAAGTCAAATTGGGTGGGTTGGATTTTATTAGGACTTGGTTTGGTGGAATGGAGGGTGAAAATGGATTCGTGGGGTCAAAACGGTCAAAGTGGGTATATTGCTAATTTTTGTCTTCGGATGAATAGTGGTGCTATAGGAGTGAATAGTGTCAGGTTGCCCAATGTGAACAGTGCAGAACAAGAGAAACCAGCTCAGCTCAGCTTAAAAATGAAAAGGTCACGTGGGCCAACCTTCGCCCCAACGGTGCTTGGCGGCTCGGCCCAACGCGCACGCACAGGGGTGCCCGATGCTTGCCACGTGGATGGTCAAGATCCAACCACACCACTGCCTTCTTCCTCCTTTGGTTTGCTTCTTCGGTAGAGGAACAGAGTGTGGCAGCTAGGCTAGAACAATGCTAGTGAAGCTCAACAGCAGCTAAGGGTTGTACTGTTGGACTTCGCCAGGTGAGGGGACTCCATTTTGGGGCTTCGGGAGGCTTAAAGATGCTTGGTGAAGGCTGGCAGTGAGGAAGGAGGCCTCGGGCTCCACCACGGCAATGGGCACTCTGGTGGTTCTTTGGCACAAACAGAGGCAGTTCATCCATCTATGGCATGCAAGAATCAAGTTAGTGGTGGCGACTTGGGTTGAGACTCTCTAGGGAGGGCTGTCCATAGTAAGCTCCTACTGGGAGGCGATGGCTCGTGGTGCAGGCACAGTAGGGTTTAGGGACTGGTCTAGTGAAGGTGGCTTCGACTTCGGGGTGGTCCAAGGGTGCTCCAGCGGCACAGAATTGAATTATTGTGACCAGAAGTGGAGGATTGATCGGAGGAGCTTACCAGCTCAGGGGAGCTGAGTGGTGATGGTGCAGTGAGAGAGGGGTTAAAGGGGTGGCTTGGTCGAGTGATTCAGGGTGCTGTAGGGAGGTCCAAGTGATGGGTTTGGCTGTAATGCCGATATGAGGCGGTGGGGCAATAGGGCTCCTTCGGCAGCGCTGGTGCGTGGAAGGCGGGGTGGGGGTGGCAAGGGCGCGATCAGTGAGGCTAGGGTATAGACGAGGTGGCACTAGCTTTGGCTCTGGTGAGAAGTACTACAAAGCCATAGAAGTTGGTGCAGGCTGACAATGTAAGGTACGACGTGCGCACGCGCGTCAGCCAAGCGGTGGGTGAAAATACAGTGGGAGGCTCCGGTCAACGCTCGGCACGCGAGGTGAGGCGAAGTAGTGAAGGGTTGGTAAGGGAGGACTATGGCTCCTAGCGAGCTGGTGGGGAGCTGACGCGAGGGAGGTACAGGAAGGGCTTTGCTTAGCACTGAGCTCGTCGAGGCACTTGATGAGCATGGCCACCTACCCCCGCTTCTCCACGGATTCTTTGAGGAGCTTGGCATTGAGGTTCTTAAGCTTCTCCACCTCCCCCTCCCACTCAGACGACGAGTCCCACCACTCTTCCGATGACCTTGCCTTCGCCATCGGCTCGTCGCCATTGGCTGCCTCTACCAAAGGTGGCGACCGGCATGAGATATATGTGGAGACCAACACCAGTCAGCCAACGTGGTGGAAGGGGGTTGAGCCGATGGTTATTTTCCTAGATTTGGAATTTTGGGGTGAAAAGCACCTGGTTTTTTGAGTTTGGGGTAAACTTTGGACTTAGAGCAGAGTTCAAAAGCCAAAATTAGACTTTATCCTATTAAAATTATATTAAAATATGGTAAGATGGAAATTTTACTTAAAATGAACTAAAATTGCACATCGTGAGTTACTAAAGTTTAGTTAAAATGGTATGCAACTTTTAATTTGACTGTTGCTATTCATAGCTTAACTATGTATCGTTCTTCATGTGTCAATTACATAGTGAACTTACAATTTAAACTAGAACGAACTAGATGTAAATCATTGTGCAGACATCATGACCACGAAGACATCTGGTAGCCCATTGTGACATCCCTGAGCATGGATTAAACTAAATTGTGGACAAGATGTAAACACATACTTGAATTGGCCAAACATGATTTCTGTAGCATATACACATATTAAAATTTGCACTAACATTGAACTAAAATTGCACACTGCATGAAACTGAAAGTTTAGTAGAAATGATATCCAAATTGTACACTAATAGGATTTGTAGAAGGTTAACTTCGTATGGTTATTACCATGTTATTTCCAGAGTCAACTTACAACTAAATGCTGAAATCTTGTGGTTATTATGGTTTTCTTATCTCAGGTTTGACAAAACTTTTATTATAGACACATAAAAACCTTCATGGTTAGTGAGACAAACAAAACTATTATTGTAAGCAGATAAAACCTTAAGGATTAGTGAAAACAACAAACTTTCATTGCAGATTACCATTGATAATAAGTACATTATTGTGGTTAGTTTAGAATGGTAGAATTGCTTACATATGCTATTTCGGTCTATATCATTCCATGGGTGGAAAGTTAAATATAGATATTCTTAAAGGTCATTTTATCACATATTTGGTAATAGGTTTTGCCATTGGTTTATAAAATAAAATAAAACTATGAAATTTATTTTAGACATGGGCAGATGATAAGTTCAAGTGGGTGCAGATTGAGGACGAGATCTTGTATTGTGAAAGTACCACCCTAGTCAATTAAGGACTAATTATCCAAATTGAGCACTACCGTACAACCATAAGTATGGTTTCAGACAAACCTAGCTAATTTATTTGCAATGGCCTAGCTTTGATTTCACCAATTGGAGGAATGTGAGTGCATATAGGGACAATTTATTCCCACACACCGTATGAGGGTGCTTCTGATTGGGCAGCTAGAACCCTTCAGCGGTGAAACTTTAGTAGGCAGAGTTGAGTTGGGCTGGTGTATTGTAAAGACCTTATCGTGATCTCTCCGTCACACATCCACAGAAGTGTATTAATCACATGTGAATGTGAGTGATCATGCTTTCTGGGTAAAGCTGTATAACCTCTGCAGAGTGTAAAACTATTCGAATAGCCGTACCTACGATCAAGAGCGAGCAAGATGCATTTTCATATGGTAGATTTATGGTTTTGTTTTTAAATAATTTTTTTGGGAATTTGGGAGTGGTAGCGCTCTCAGGTGTTTGTTCTAGTAGGTAGAGCCAGTCAGGTAGATAGAGCCTGATTCATTAAATTTTGACAGATAGAGCCTTAATACTAGTGTTGGTAGCTAGAACCTTCACTAGAAAAATATCTAGTTTCAATTATTACAATTAGTTTGTCAAATGAGTGCTTTGTAAAAATATGAAAATTTTGTGAACTATTGCTTTACACAAAAGAACCATAATAAGCCCATTTTGTTAAGCCTTGCATCTAAATAACTGTATTTCCCCAAGACTTAAAAAATATTTGTAGCGATGTAATTATTTGTCTTATAATTGAACTAATTTCAAGTGTTAAAGCTTTCATGTGTACTATTGTTTTGTGGTCATTTCATTATATATGCTTGTGGATTATTTAGTTTATCAAAGGTGTGGAAACTTATACGTTATCTAGATTATTACCATTGTATACATTGCCAGATTTTCTAGATGGAATTTGATCATGTCATCTAAAGAAGATAAAGATAAAGAAAAAAATAGTGTAATAACCTAATCAATGTGGTAATTGTACTATCCTAAAATTAACCCTCTTAAGGACCTGCATGTAATTTAGAAAAAGGGATATGAGAAAACAGGATGTGTGGATTTTAGGGGGGAAGTTGGTTTCCTAGAGCAAGTCATATGGAAGAGTTGGTTTGGTATAGATCTTATGCCTTGTTAAGAGGGATTGCGGAGGAGAGAAGAACCCAAACCCTAACAACCCTAGTTACCTTTTTCTTCCCTCTGGTGTCGTCACAGTCACCGGTCACATCATCTTTCACCATGAAACCCTTCGAGTGTGTCACCACTGGCATTTGCTACCATCACATCCATCTTAGTTTATTTTATTTAGAGATTAAATTGTGATTAGAGACATATTAGATGGTGAGTCGGGGGAAAATTGAGTAGTAGATCGGTTTGATCCGTAGTATTGTTGTACTATTTTTACGGGTAGTGTATGGACATTATATGGGAATTTCATCTACTAGAAATTGTAGAGAATTTTGATAGATTTCTATAGAACTTTTATTCATGTCAATCGGATGATTATATTGTAAGATATCAACTCCAGTTCAACAAAGCTCCAGCAACAACAAATGTACCAAAAACTCCAGGTTCAGTGCCCAGTCCAGTGATGCAAAGATCCCACATCTACACTGGTATCCAACCTCAGAAAAGCAACATATCAACAACAGGAGTGCAATGCTTTTGGCGTCACGAGATGGGGCATTACGCCAGCAATTATCCACAGAAGTATTAGGCTATCACTCCAATTCCTTTCAACTTGGGATCTACATCTGCCAGAGTGTCAGGCCAGGCACAAAGTCGAGGAGTATCTCATACTCTAGGAAAAACACCGAGAACCCTACAATCCCATGGAAGAGGTCATGTTAACCACATCACTGTAAAAGATGCTTCGAAGGCAGCAATCATATTTAGTAAGTTGCTTATTAATTTAGTACCCACATGAGCTTAATTAGGTTCAAAGAAAGAAGCAACTTAGCAGTGCAAAGAGGATCAAGAGCCGAATTTCTCTGTCCTTTCTTTTTTCCAATCTGTCTGAACCTTGGGGTCAAGATTCTCTTTAAGGGGGTAGATTTGTAACATTCTAAATTTTTTGTTCTTGAGTTAAAATTGCTAAAAATATTATTTTCTTGGTTTTTCTCAATTTTAATATAGTTTTCCCTAATTTTTGGATTTTAAAAAGGTTTTCCCTATTTGCCAAAATTAAGAACTAATTTCTGTGTAAAAATAAACACCAAATTTAAGTTGAAAATAATTTTACTAAGTAAAAAATGCCTTACAGAATTTATATGAATTTTCCCATATTTTTAGCCTTGTTTGGTATTTATTTGAACCTATTTGGATTTTTTGGTATTTTCTAAATTCAGAAATGAATTACAAATCTCCAAGTCTTTGCTCTACTTATATATTCGTGTACTCTGACGGTATATGTATTTAACGATTACACTGTGCATGCATGTTTGGGAACTTTTCTATGATATAAAACCATAAAAGGATATGACATGTAGAAAATGATACTACTAGACTTCTGATGAGTATTCGACTGATCATTGAGGAAAGGACACATGCATAATGATGAACAGTTGATTTGATGGGTTTTGGTTCCTTGCTTTGTATGGTGACTGTTGCATATATTGCTGTCGTGTTAGTGGAGCAGAGGTTTATAAATGCTTTATTCTCATTGTCTACGTTATTTTTAGTAATATATGTACTTGATTAGAGATTTTGCAGTGAACATTTTTATTAGGACCAAATTGATGGGATGGAAGTGTCGGTACTTTAATTATGGGCACCCATAGAAATTTTAGAAATTGATAATTAATTTGCCAACCTCTAGCTAATTTGTTTGAGCTAGAGACGAGCCTCCCTAAGAGGAACCGGTATCTTTGAATTATTGGTGATGTATGATAATGTTTTATAGTGGAATTAAACTATTGCTTACCTGACTATATTTAGACTTACCTGATACAAGATGCCATGCACGATAATTAAGATCAGGTCATAGACTGGATCAAATATTAAAACAACAATATCAAATATATAACCCAGTTAATTAACACAACGTACGATTTAGTAGCAGGCCCGGGCCCATGGGCGTGCGAGCGGTACGACCGCACAGGGCCTCAAAAAATTCAGGGCCTCGTCGAGTCCGCGCGTGCGTCTGCCTGCGTGGCCGCTTCGCTTCGTATTCTGCGCAACTCGCGGCGCCAAGAATCAAGCGCCGCGAATCGCGAATGCAGGCGCAATGGCTGCAGAGCAGGCCTGCAGCGGGTGCGGGCGCCGGGTCCTGCTGTCCTGCAGGAGAAGTGGAGAACGTGCTGCAGCAGAGCACTAGAGCAGCTGCACTGCAGGAGTCTGGAGAAGCTGACGTGCTCGCAAGGAGAAGAAGGTCTCCCTCCCTCTCCGTTCTTGGCTAGAGAGGAGGCGAGTAGATGTTCCCCACCGGCCTGATCCACCACCGCCCGGACGGCTCGGCGCTCGGCGACGCGCCGCGTTCCGGTGGAGCTGGCGCCGGCGGCGGCCGAGCTCGTGCCGACGGCGACCCCAAGCCCGGCTCCGGTGGGCGGTCGACCTCCACGAGCGCCGTCGACGTCGTAGCCCAGCTCGGCGGGCCCGAGAGTGAGATGCTCCGCACCCCTCTCATTTCCTCCAATCTTGATGCTTGATGTTCTCCAGTTAGCCTAGCATGGCCATTGGAAGGCAATGTGTGGTTGGTTGGTGGGTGGTGTGGCGTGTGGCCGTGTGCTTTGCTTCTTGCGAGAACGGATTCGAGCGGCATGTGAGGCTCTTGCTGGTTTCGAGCAAGGATTTGAGCGGATTGCGGATGCTTGTTCTGAAATTTTAGGAAGTTTGGATCTTTTGTCTTTCAAGTTTGGGTCTTTGTCGGTTGCAACAAAATCCTGTGAAATGCGTATTGTTGGAGGAGCGTCATTGCGGCCTTTCCTTTCTCGATGAATTTTGAAGCTTTCGTGGTGATTCGGGTGAAAAGGCGACATTGGCTATGAAATGGGGAGCTTGCTTGATCTTGGATTTCAACAAAATGTGCGCCGTAGAAAGGCTATGAAATGGGGAGTTTGGTTGATCTTGGATTTCACCAAACTGTGCGCTGTAGGATCCAGAATATTTTGAATTTTCTCGTTAGACAAAAATTGTGATGCATTTGGGGGTTACAATTGGGTCGAGAAAAAATTGTGATGCATTTGGGGGTTACAATTGGGTAGAGCTTATCTGTAATTTCTGATGGGCTGACGAGACTAGAAGTGGCTGAGTTTAGCTGAAAAAAAGGAAAGAAGTTTCTGCACACTTGGAGGTTCATTTCTGGGAGATGCAAGGATTCGTAGGCAAAATGGAGCAATTTGATGCCTTTTCATGATGACGTCCAGGAGTTATGGTCATGATTTCAGTCTGTTTGTCCTAGGATTTGGGAGGCGATGATTTCAGTCCTCTTGAAATTCTTAAGTTTCTAAAGCGGCATGATTGTTTTCCCAATGCAGCTATTGCATATAGAATTTTATTGACCATTCCTGTGACTGTTGCATCAGCGGAGCGAAGCTTTTCTAAGTTGAAGCTATTGAAGTCATACTTGCGTTCTACAATGACACAAGAAAGACTTAATAGTTTGGCTACGATAGCACTTGAGAGTGGATTGCTGGAAAAGATTAATTATAAGCATATTATTGAAGATTTTATTTCAAAGAACACTAAGAGAATAATGTTATTCAAGTAAAGATTATGCAAACCAAGAGTTCAAAAGGTACTATTTTTGATATATCGCATTTGCTCTGCAATACATACATTATTTTGGCTATATTTGGTACTTTGGTTTAGGCATCACTTAGAGCTTTGTACAGGGCCTCCAAATTTCACGGCACGGGCCTGTTTAGTAGTAGCCGAAAATGGTGGCTGGGACTAGCTATGTATAGCTGTGCTACGTACAGTTTTACGAATCATTTAACCCTTGTTTGCACTTTTCATTTAATTAATATTGATTGGTGACACCTAACAAGCAAGCATGACCACGAGAAAGATCCATATGATCGATTGATTTCAACTAATAATGAGGAACTGTAGTTATATGTCCTGCCATTACTGCATGCATGCAAAGTCCATTGCTCTAATTTACCCATGTTTTGATTATTTTTCTAGAATACGGTTAATGGCTTAATTAAATCGAAGATTTTGTACTTCATCAGACGATTTTCCAAACGATGATAGCTGTTGCCACGGTATTGTCAGTACGGGTTTACTCGACCAGGAGGACAAGTAAAACGTACGTACTTTTAATTAACTCCGGATGGAGAAGCTCGCACGTACGAGACGTGATGTACGTGCAACTTTTCTTTTTGCCCCCTTCTAAAGCAACAAGATGATAGGTAAAGGCATGCTACTAGCTAGTTAGCTAACCAACGACTTTATTAATTAGTTTGTTCGTGGGACATTTAAGGATACAACCAACAACTCGCAGGTACGTCGTACGTACGTAGTGTATATTCTCGCGGTAGGTGACGGCTAGATTCAAATGTACACACATCTAGATTAGATATACGTCTCATCTCCACCGATACACGCATGCATATATAGTTTTAGCATATATAGCGTCTTTTACATCTATATTTATAAAAATAGCCGTATACAAGTAGGAATGAAAAACATGACGCTTCTGCCGCCCGGTCACTGGGCGGTAGCGCCTTGCAAGTGACACGTGGCGTACTTGAGCCTGGCCACTGGGTGGCAGGTGCCTACCGCAAAGCCACCAGGAGGCAGGCCACTTGCTGCCCCTCCACTAGGAGGCTGGTAATTAAGCTAGTTAATTAGCCGACTTAATTATCTAACTAAATTAGTTATATATATCATATTTGTTTAAATTTTTAAATATAGTAAATGAGTTTAAAAATTATAAAATTTTATATGCAGTCTCCTAACACAACGTACTTCTTTGTATAATTTTTTGATAATTTTATCTACTATGAATGTTGCTCAAAAACTCGTACAATTATGATATTTGTAGGAGTTGTTACATATAGCAAATGAGCTCAAAAAATTATAAAATTTTATGTGCAGCCTCCTGACACAGTCGAACTAATTTATAATTGTTTAGAAATTTTATATAATCTGAATTTAACATGTTAATTTATGTTAATGTAATCATAAAATTAGCGATATGTGATGCTCATTTAATTAGCGATTGAAATCGCCACCATACGGCAGGCATCTTTTGCCGTGCTTAACCTCTGTCCTTCACACATATGTCAGTCCGTTGCTGCTATCTTTCCTTTTCTGCTTTGTTGTTTGCACAATTGTCACTCTGTCCATGTCATCCCCCTCACCTACTGCCTCGTCTGCATTGTGGGGCACCACCCCCAGGCGGGGGCCAACACATATGCTATGTTCTAGTCCCATAATCAGTAGTTAGTACACACATTCACATCATTAGGATCACACAGTACACATTGCACACAAGTAGCTTATAATGAAAGGATGATATATAAGGGAGATCACATAAAAGAGTATATACACATAGGGCCAATCGACTGAAATAAACATCAGAGTTTAGAACAAATTGCAGTGAAAGTCTAATAATAGAAGTATCTAGTGATTTTAAATACCCATTTGGCATCTTTCTTGATTTTAAATACCCATTTTAAACCAATTGCCCTATGTCCTACCAGCAAATCAGTAAGAAAACAAGTTGAGTTACCTTCAATCGAGTTCATCTCTTCTATCATTGCCTTGCGCCAATAGTTCTTCTTCTCAGCCTCTTCAAAGCTTGATGGTTCCTCCTCAGCTAGTAGGCATTGTTCACTGTAGTCAAAATCAAGTATTGGGTTTGTAGTGGCAATTAGGTCTTCAATCTTCCAATAACGCTTCGGTGCCTCAGTTGATTTGATAGACACATTGCTTGGTGGTGTGTAGAACTTCACTCTTGTAGGAGTCCCTAACTCCCCTGATGGATTGTCGACATTCGGGGTTGAGCTCCACTCGACATCATCATGCACCCCCTCACTATCACCATGCTCTCTGGGATCGTTCATCATTGTGGCTTCTTGTTCCATTCCTCTAATTTCCCTGGAAACCAGAATGGTGAAATATTCAACTGAGAAAGTCTCACTCCCGGGCTCCTGTTCCTGCAGATTACTGGTAGCATTCCACACCCAGCTTCCTGCTTCATCAAACATTACATCTCGTGTCACACACACACGGTTTGCAACTGGATCATACATCCGAAATGCCTTGGATCCATCTTCATAGCCAATAAACACCATCTTGTTGCTTCGATCATCTAACTTCTTGAGACTTGGTTTCACCACTTTAGCATGACCGATGCACCCGAAGACACGCAAATGACTAATATTGGGTCGCCTACCATACCACGCCTCATAAGGTGTCACTTCTTGCAGACTTTTGTCGGTGACTGATTCAAGAGATACACTGCTGTTACCACAGCCTCTCCCCACAGGCAGCTCGGCATGCCCTTTGCTTTCAACATACTTCGCGCCATTGCCACAATGGTTTGATTTCGACGTCCAACCACTCCATTTTGCTGTGGAAAATATGGAGCAGTAAGTTGTCGTTTAATACCTTGACTAGCACAATATTCTCCGAATTCAGCTGAATTGAATTCACCTCCTCGGTCAGTTCGGAGCGTCTTCAGTTTCCTTCCTGTCTCCACCTCAGCACTGGCCTGAATGTGCTTAATCGCCATGGCCGCTTGATCTTTTGATGACAGCAACCGAATCCACATGAAATGGCTCTTATCGTCAACAAGCAACAGAAAATACCTCTTTCCTCCTGGAGTTGCTGGAGTGATTGGACCGCAGAGGTCTCCATGTATCAACTCGAGCACCTCCTATGCCCGGTACCTTGACTCAGTCGGGAATGGCATTCTCCTTTGTTTACCCGCAAGGCACCCGTCACACAATTGATCAGGCTGATCAATCATGGGAAGTCCATGGACCATCTCCTCCTGGGCGAGTCTTCGCAAGGCTTGGAAATTAAGATGCCCGTATCGAGCGTGCCACTTCTAGCCTTCCTCATTGCAGACTGCTGCCAAACACACAGGCTTGACTATAGTCAGGTTGAGGAGATAAAGCTGGTTAATGCTTCGAGGGACCTTTGCCAGCAGGCAATGCTTCTGATCACGGATGGAGAGGATACCATCTTCGATGTGAACTTTGAACTTCTGTTCATCCAACTGTCCAACGCTTATAATGTTGCTCTTAAGCCTGGGAATGTAATAAACTCCCTCAAGGGCTCGATGTTCACCAGTTTTGCAGGCATAGAGGACAGTCCCGCGTCCACATATGCCTACCAGTGAGCCATCCCCGAATTTCACTGTTCCAGTGACGTGAGTATCCAGATCAACGAATGCCATCTTGGTTCCTGTCATATGATTCGTGGCACCAGTATCCAGATACCACGTGTTGGAGATGAGATTGGCGGATTCATCCTCCCTGAGCTCTATCCCCTTGGCCTTCACTTCATCCACATGCACTTGCTCAGCAATCGGCAGTTGCAAAAGGGTTTCGTCATGAGCCGTGGAGATCGCACACGTCTGCGCCATCAAGAGGGTCGATTCTTCTGCTGTCTGCACCAGGTTCACTTGATCCCTGTGCTCTCGACGTGGCTTGCGGCATTCTCTTGCAAAATGCCCGGAATTACCACAGTTGAAGCACTTCACCTTCGAACGATCGCGCGTGCCACCGTTCGGCATCATCTCCTTATTGTCGCGGCTCTGTTGGAAATTTGAGTTCTTCGGGCGCCAACGACTTTGCTTGGCGCCAGAGCCGCTCCCAGCTCCCTTGCTCCAGTTAGCGGAACCCTACTGGTTCCTTTGCTGCAGACGAGTCATCCATTCCTCCTCCATGAGAAGGAGCTTGCCACCTTGCTGCACATCACCAGTGTCGTCGTCGTTGCCATACCGGTCATCAATGGATGACAGACACCCAACGAGTTCTTCCAATGGCATTGTCTTCAGATCAAGCAATTGCTCAATCACAATCGCCACTTGCTGGTACTTCGAGGGTACTACCCGAAGCAGCTTCTTGAGTACTTGTTCTTCCTCAAGTTCTCCTCCCATCTCATAGATATCATTGGCGAGGCCAGAAATGCGCATCCCAAAGTCTTCGATTGATTCACCATCCTTGAACCGGATGGCATCAAGCTCATAACGCAATGCCTGTTGCCTTGCTTCCCGAACATGGGTGACGCCGACTCTCATCGTCTTGACAGCCTCCCAGGCTGCCTTTGCAGAGTCTTTCATCGCAAGGGATCACAGCATCTCCCGTGGCACAGCCTGGAGGATCGCAGCGAGGGCCAGCCGATCCTCCCTGAAGTCTGCACCTCCGGGCTCTATGGCACCCCAGACGCTCTGGGCTTGTAGATTCACCCTCATCAACAATGCCCAGTCGGCATAGTTGGTTCTCGTCAGAGTCGGATACCTCAATGGCACCCCCGACTCCTTTGGCGCTAGCAGTGTCACCGCTGGCAGCAGACTTCCTTCACCACCCGTAAAGTCGCTGCTACCTCCCGTACTTGATCTCCTTCCGGGGGGCGTGTAGCGACCACGACCTAGGGTAGACGACATGGAGGTAGGATCAAAGCCGCTCTGATACCAAATGTTAGAATTGGCTATCGGCTATCACACTCGGATCTCTCTCTAAACTCTCGCGCTCTCAGGTGGTTTCTTCAGACGTGAACAGAACTCTGACGAAAATACGACAACAGGAAAGAACACCACACATAGACTAGAAACTTTCTGAGGCAACGCCACAAAACCTCAACTAGTCTGAGGTGACTTAATACTATTATTTAGCATTTGTTACATGCAAAAATGTGGTCAAACGGAAATACAGGATCTCCTGCCAAGCTACCTCATGACTCGGCAACAGTCTTGACTACTAAACAAAAACAACTCGGTACTGCTAGTTCAAACTGAGTTCCAGTCATTCCGGCTGAAACAAGCAGTCCTTATTATACTCCAATGTAACAAACAAAAACACAATAGTAATACTCAAGATTATATTTGTACTCTAACAGCTTCATCACCACGGCCTACAAGCTCTTCGCCCGCACCGTCTGCAAGGGCGAGGTGTTCGTCTTTCCCCGCGGCCGCGTTCACTTCCAGAGGAACAACGGCAACTCGCCGGCCGTCGCCATCGCGGCCTTCAACAGCCAGCTGCAGGGCACCCAGTCCATCGCCGAGACGCTGTTCGGCGCCGCGCCGACGGTGCCGACCGAAGTGCTGGCCAGAGCCTTCCAGATCGACGGCGGCCTGGTCGAGTCCATCAAGTCCAAGTTCCCGCCCAAGTAGGCCGCGCCCGTGCATGCATGCAGTACGTTGGATGGCCGGCCCGTGCGTACGACCTCTCGCTGCGAGTACGTACGTCCCAGTACTGCATGCGCAGGATGGCAGCTATACTGCACTAATAATAATGGAGGACCGTAAAAGTGTGATTTTAATTTGGATGCGCTTTAGTTTGATCCTTTTCTATACTGTGATTGGTTTGTTTTCATGTTTCGTGTGATGCATGGTGCTCATCACTCCACTGTTCTTGCTTTTTTTCATGAACTACTGGTGATATGTGCCTGTCGGTTCAAATTAATGAATGTCCCTGCAGATTGTTTGAGTTCTTGAAGACAGTGAATTGTTAGCGATATGCTCTAGAGATAATTATGAAGATAATGGTATGACTTCTATGTTTATGATCTTTTGAATAAATATCATTTATATTGATTAACAAGCATATGACTTGTTTGTGGAACTCTTTATTTATGTTTTAATGTTATTCTAAATTATCTCTGATCTTATATCATTATGTGGGACAATTATGATTTACAGATCAACACATGTATTGATTGATGATCATGTTTCACGGATCATGGATGTAGGATATCAAATCAATAATGTTAACACATGTTAGAGAACATGATGTTGATTTGACCCACCATAAGACACTACGGGAATTGTTATATTTTTAAGTGTCATCAGTTAATCTCATACTTAATATATGTAGGATCCTTAGACCTGAGGTCGTTATTATTTCCTACATGTGTAATAGTTTATTTAGGGGTTATTAAATACTACTCCGTGACTGGGTAGTCATAAAGGTAGCTTTCGGGTTTACTATGAAACATACGAAGAAATATAAGCGATCAAAATGAAATTTACTCCTCCTATATAACAGAAGAGATATCTCTGGGTCTCTCGCTATGGTTGGATTAAGAAAGTATATGACCATGCAAAATATGGTTAAATGGTCAATCATAGCTGAGTAATCTACTACAAGTTCGAGTGAAGGATCGAGTTATCATAGAATGGTACACTTCTCACCTTGAGTTTGATCTAATATCATGAGGCAAATGGATCGATACAAAAGCACTATATAGGTTCGTCTGATATGATTTTTATGTATGTTTGGGAGTCATTATGTCCTGCTAGGAACCGCTACCGATTTATGGACTGAAAAAAAGTTTTCGGCCCATGGTCAAATATACATGAAACTACAGCGTCACACACTTAATGGGCTGGAACGATAAGGATTCGGATGATAGTCTTCAAGTGAGATACGATCTGTACTCGTATTGGATAAGGATCCGATGAGAGGCTATATAAGAAGATATGTGGAGGCTGAGGGAGGCATCCTGAAACACACCCATCAAAACCCTAACCGCCACCTCTCATAACTCCTGTTGTGCGCGCTGGTGTTAGCACACCGACACATAGTGGTCCCTCTCTTGACATGTGGATTTCGGTAGAGGCGCTGCTACGACTGCAGCACTGATCGAGACCATCGTAAGGAGAAGACAGTTGGTCAAAGGATGATCAACTGCTTCCACTACATTGACGCGCTTTTCATTAAATCGGCTGCTTCAACTCTATTTTTATTGCACTGCGCGTCTAGTAGTAACGATCTATGATCTCTTACTCGTATGGTTTTCTGATTTATGTGGTAAAAAAATTTTAATTTACGCTAGTGTAGCATATCTGTATCCTAACATAAACAAATGAATGTTCCTGCAGATTGTTTGATTTCTTATTTTCCCAAGTAGGCCGCGCCCGTGCATGCTTGCAGTCCGTTTGTGCAAAGGCGACCTTCGTCAACCCATCATCACCGACATGCAAATATATCCGTTGCAGTCTCCTCCAGTTACAATTTCTCCCGATGGAGTGGGATGCAAGAGGCCAAGCAGCAGTGCAATCGTGGTGAGACGGTAGAGAAAGCTGAAAGCGGTGAACAGCGCGTGGTGGAGGCCAGATCCAGGTGACGTCTTCAGATCGACGACTCTACGCAGTCGGCGGCGGCGCCAACTACCCTAAGGTTAACTGCTCTCTTATGCTTGGGTTGTGGGGAAAATTGAAGAAGTATATATATATATTTTTTTTTGCGAGGAACGAAGAAGTATTAATTGAATTTCAGGTTTGGGTTGCTATTTTGCTCTGCCTCAATCGGATTCCTGTAATTTTATCCAAATTTCCCCAGTACCCAGTAGACATACTGTTCGGAATGTGGGGATCTAGAAGATTAGTTCACATATACACGGAATGTGGGCAAGGTGCATAGTTGTGAGGATGGAAGAGCAGCCAAAATGAAGAAGAATACTTGTTATTTACGATACTTTCTGCAAGATTTTGTTGAGGTATTATTTAGTTTTACAATAATGGGACTGGGCGTGGTTTGGATTATATGTAGTTCTAAAAACAACTGTGAATCTCTTAATCTGGTTCTTCAATATTTCAGTTCACTGCCTGGGTAGAGAAGTGAATAGGTTGGTTTTAGTTCTGAGATCCTGTCTTGGTGATGGCAGCTTCGATATGTTTTGCAGCCTTGGATGGAATAGCAATTTAATGCAATGACATAAGGTGGCTGCAAGTGTTGATATGCTCACTTGGTAATCTTCCTCTGTTGCCCCTGTTTGCATGCAAAATTGATGTGTTTCATTTGTTATGTAAGTTTAAGATCCAATAATTATTATTTTCACATGAATTTTTCTAATGCAAAATCTTCAGCGTCTATTCAATTTAATATTTATATTTTAAGAACAATTGTTCACAATGAGGTATATAGGAAAAATTATTAATATAACAAATTTACAGATAGAAAAACTGAAAAATTATGAGAACTAAAAGGAGCTAGTACACTACAGGATTTCCTTGTACACAATATTTTTGGCGACGTTATAATTTATTGATTAGTAAATATGTCCGAAAATCACATTTGACAATGAACTATGCGATATAGGTAGAATGCAACATAATATTATTCTTGTCGGTAGTCCCAGACTGTATAATTGATCAACTGACAATCAAATTTCTACATATTTCGAATTAATTTTGTCTTCCTCCCCAATCGAGATCCGCTAGATTGTTCAATTTTTTCATTGTCAACCCTCTTTTCATCGTCAAGATGTGAAACACGCTTTCTTCTCCTTTGTAACTTTGTACTATTGCATTGCCCTTCAGAATCTTCGTCGTCGTCAAGATGCACAACTTGTTTATGATTTCTTCCTCTTCCTCTACTACAGCATATATCTTTGTTTTCTTCACCATTGTCGTAATCTTGTAGAAGTACAACTTCACTATCTTCATGTGGGCCCTGTTTTATGACAGAGTCTCTTGGAGTTTTCTTCAACGTACTCTACAAAAGCATAAGAGAATTAGGTCATTCGGTTTTATTAATGAGGTAATGTATATATATGAATAAATTAAAAAGATTTACCTTGATATGTTTTTCAATATTGATTGTTGAATCCTTCTTGTCACTTAGAACAGAGACACGTTTTTTGCCTTGTTCTTATTCTTCTTCTATGCTTCCCCTCGTATTGTTCATTGTCATCGCTAGGTTGCACTACTGTACCCTCATGTGGTTCTTGTTTTATGACAACATCTGCATGGATTTTATTCAAAGTAATCTACAAAGAATTATATATAGATCGATGTTAGTGTCAAATTTGTGAGTTCAACAAAATTTACAAAAAGTTTTGCTTTTAAATATTGAAGAAAATATAATAAAAGGTAATTAAACCATTAAAAGATTTTACCTCTTCATCCTTTCCGATCTTGACTGCTGATGCAATATCCCAGAAATACCCTCATGAGGACCTTTGCATAAATAGTAGAAAAGTAACAGGTGAAAAGGGGATGTTTGGATTTTAGAGGAGGGTTTGATTTTCTGAAACAAGTGATTTAGAGACGGATTAGAGTTAGTGCAATGATAAAAGAATCATAGGGAGGAGAACCCTAAAAACCTAGCCTTATTTTTCCCCAGTGCCATTCCCCAGCCGCTATCGCCTTTATCGGCAACACACGTCGCCATCGTACAGTGCCCGCGCCTGTGCATCGCCTTGCGCCGGAGACAACGGCATCGCGCGCCTGGCGCGCACACATCGTCGGTTGCTATGTGTCCGGTTGCCGCTGTCGTGGCCACGGTGAGTTTCGGTCACGGGTCTCGGGCCACACACTCGTATTGCTTCGGCCATCACCCGCGCGTGAGTGCTGCGCCTGCTGCCATGCGCCGGCGTTTTTCCTTCGCTTTAGCCAAGCGCCAGAGTGCTTCGCCCGGTGGCGCACCAATTGCACCTGCACAGCGCCACGCGGAGGACCTACCAGCGTGCACGCGGGTACTGGTCTTACCTTGGGAGCGCTGCCGGGATTTGGTCACGCGGGTGCTCATCGCCAGCAGAGGAGGCCAGAAGGAAATAGAGAAGAGTAGCGGGATTAGATCAAGGGAAAAGAACGGGGAAGAAGTGAGGAAGAGTTCGTGATGGAATTTTGTCTCATAAGTAACGATCTAGTTTTTCTCTCTGGTTAATCTGTAGAATATCTAGTCAATTTTTGGCATATTTTAATCTAGAAATTCAGCATATAAAACATGACATACAAAAACATGAGTGATTCAACAATGATGTATTCATATTCGCTTACGAACAAGCTAACAGCAACACCTATTAACATATTCATAGCACACAGAAAAAAATACACCAGAGAAGTTTTCAGGTTATACCCTCGGGCGGGGTCAGTGTCGATGACACTGGAGGCGCCGTTACCATCAGTCGACATGATGGTCTATTCGATGTAGTCGATCGAGGCGTGATGCAGGACGAGGCGTGATGCAGGAAGATGTTCGCCGTGCAGTCTCGCGAACAGTTCACCACCAGGAAGTAGATGACGTACTTCGCAAATTGAGTAGTCGCGCCAATGCGCTCCCCAAAAACTTGATTGCCCGTCTACTCGTGCAGGTACGCAAACGGACGGAGTTTCGGAGGCCTACTCGCCCAGAACCCTTTGTGCGCAAGGTTCTGGACCGGAGATTACTGAGCACCGCCACAAAAACAGAACCAGAATACTATATATCATCCCGTATAGAGTGGAGAGCCTTTTTTATGCTCTGTACTTTTGTAACAGCAAAAACGAAGAGCCAGAGTAACTGCAGCCATTAGTCACTAGTAACTGTAGCCATTACTCGAAAGTAACCGCAGCCATAATTCACTAGTAACTGTACCGTTACTGTCAGCCATTCGTTAATACTATTTACTGCGAGTCAGTGCGTTACGATTTTTGAATAAATAAAGAAAAACACGTACGCACCCGACACGCCTACGCGCATGCACACGCACACGCACACTCACACGCACCGCACGGCACGGCTCGGCTCGGCGTGGCGAGATGAGCGAGCGAGCGCGCGCGTGCGTGTATTGGCTCTTTCCAATTCTACAAGGGAGTTACCACGTTCCACCTTTTAAAGTGGTGTAACTCCCATTCAACTCTCTATATGGGACTAAACAGTTTTTCCATGTGGGTCTAGGAATTTTATTTGATTAATTGCTAAATTAAAATGGACCAAGTCCAATTAATCCAACATAATTTATGTAATTAGAGATTAAAATTCAGATTACAGAGTGAGGTTGCGTGTGTTCATTAGAGGGATGGATAGTAGATCGGTTTGATTTGCTATATTGTTCTACTGTGATTTCAGATATTGTGGGAGCATAATTTGAGAGTTTCATCTATTAGATAGTCATAGATAATTTTTATAGCTTTTTGTAGGACTTTTATTCACATCGATCGGGTAAATAGATTTTGAGTTACAGAATTTGTAAGCCTATTGTCTAATAAATTGTCATCTGTAGACAGCATGTATTAATCTATAGATTAAAATATAATGTGAAATAATTTAGGGATTTAGTCTATATAAAAAGTGTAGGTAATTTTTAAGGATTGCAAAGAGTGCAAGAACATGATTTTTAGATGAGTACAATAGAAATTATGAATTTTGGAAGACTGTTGTCCAAATCTGGGTTGCTACTGGACGTGGTCATAGTAAAAAATTAATTTGACTGATTTAATAAAATATTTGAATTTTTTCATCACTTGGAAGTGGTAGATAATTTTCTGTAGTTTCTGAAGATGTTATAGTTTAATATATTTGCATGTGTAGATTAAAAGATATAAAATTATTAAGTCTGCTGTCCAAAAGATAATATATATGTCTTCTATGTTAAAAACAGGGGTTTAGATGAGTTTATCTGGACATTTGATGAACTTAGAAGTTGTAGAATAATTTATATATATTCTAGAACTGGTATGATTTGCTATAATACGATGTGGGAGTTGAAAGTTATGATAATTTTAGTATCAAGACAGCAGGGGAGACTGTCCGATAAAGGGGGAAGTTGTCGATTTGGAGAGCATGTAGGAGCGTTATTGATTAAACATTGTGTTGTATTATTGTAGCTTTATTGAGTTTGGTTGTTTCCTACAGGAGGAGTAATTTCGAGGTTGGTGTCATCTTCTAATCATCCCGGTTGTCGCAACTAGAAAGATGAGTGCTTAGTAGAATGATAGATGGTGGCTGATAATTGCTCACTATTATTGAATTATTCATTTCATGCAATAATTTTGATATCTTTTGTTCAGTATGATCTTAATTTAATGATAAATGAGACATATGGTAAAATAATAGAAGAATGCATTCATGACATGACATATGTATTATGAGCCAAGGCAGTGAGAAAGTCAAATAGATATGAGTAAAACTATTTGACTAACTGGCATGCTCTTAACTAAGACCTACAGAGATAGGCATCTCCACAGAAGTGGAGGGAAATACCAACTTTGGTAGGCACCTCCATGGAATGGAGGTAGAGGATGACATCGATGGGTGTACCGATATGAGCTACAGAAAGAGACATGTGCATTATGTTGCATTCATTAAAAGTGAGATGAGATATTGAGACTTGTGAATTAGAATTGATGAGAATGAAATGTCAAAATTTGAGTAAATGGATATAAATTGTTAAAATGATATGAATTCATTTATTGTTCTGCTTTGTACTTACTAAGTCATGAACTCAACCTTACTCAATTGTTGTTTTAGATGAGCGTTGAAGGAGGAATGCATGGGTGAAAGTAGCACATGAGACATTGCACACTTATAGTTCTTTATTCACTTAGAGTCCAATAATTTATGATTATATTCAGTTTAGACACTCCATGTAATAATTAGATGATCATTGTTTTTTTCTTAGCTACTTATGGTTCATATTGATGCTACTAGATGTGTACCTTGATTTAGCATTATTATTGAATCATCCTATTGATTAATTGGCCCATGTTAAGATCAAATTATTGATTACTGTGTTGCTAAAATTTATTTTCATTATTATGTTGAATATTTATTCTTGAAGTCTAGTTGTTGGTAATGCTTATTTATTGGTTAAAATTGGTAGCGATAGTACTTGTAGGTGACATCTTGGGTTTTTATTAAGTTAGGGTGTTACGGTTGGTATTAGAGCGGGCATTTGGTCTGTGGCGAGTAAATTAATAACTTATTTGTTTAATTAACTAAAATTTAACATAGATTTGGTAACTTAATAAAACTAATAATTCTAATAATAAAATGGCGTAGAAAAACTTAATGATAAAATTTGACTTAGGATAATTAATTTAAAACAAAAATTTGACACACTAGTGCATAATAGGATGGGATTTTGTCATGCATTGTATTTATGTTTCTGTTAGTTTGTATAGTTGTTAATGAGGTGTTGACATGTTGCCTATGTTTGTATTAGATGGTTGGGTAATTGAGATAAATAGTGAAATTGAAAGGTAGAGGTTGTGGGTGTAGCCTTGGGTATGGCCATGCTGTGCCACAGCGTGTGGTGCATGAATTGTGATGGGAATTTGTTTCAATGACTTTAGTCATAAATGATCGGGGATGAGTTTTTCTTGGTCATTTTCATTCTATCGGTGAGTTATGATTTTTTGCATGAGTTTTCCTTGGTTAGTCATTTAGAGTGTTGGCCATATATTTCCATTTGCTATTTTGTTCCATGAAAAAATTGTTGCCTTTCCAAATATTGAGCCCCTTTTGCTATTCATAAACATTGTTAAGTTACAAGGTCTTCCTTTTAATGGGAGTTTTGCCATTTTATTAAGGATTATGATTTGTTTATTTCCTAGATGTTGAGGGTAATGGAAAATGTCTTTAATTTGCCAGATCATTATCATGAGGAAGATTTAAAACATGTGTGGTTCCTTTCAACTGTTTTGAGTGATTGAAGTTAACTGCCTTTTTATGAAGAAGAGGATTAAAACCCTTTTGAGATGTTTTTTCAATGCTTGGATGAGATGTCATACTCATAGGAATTAAGGAACAAGGCGTGGGGGAGGCTAAGTGTGTTGATGATATGGTGTAGTTGATTTCAATTAACATCCATCAGAGAGATATATGTTCAATTAACACCCTTTTGACAACTAGTATTGCATTACTAAATAATTTTACATCCTATAATGACAATGGAATCATAGTATTCAAATTATCTAGGTGGAATTAATCAAATGGGATAATAGCTACCATATACAAGAGTTTGTAATAAAATAGCAATGAATGATAATTTAAAATAAAATAAATAAAAAATAGATTTAAAATCTAGGTTCAATATGATCAAAGGACACGGCTTATCTTAGCTTTGCTCTGTTAACTACTTTTGATCTTTAAATCTTACTTTAGCTCTGTCGAAGATGTGGTCTAACAAGACAGAAAACACAACAAAGCATAAAATAAATTCAAATAAACTCCAAAAACTTCAAAACTAGAACCAAATAATAGCACTTGATTTTAGATGAATTTAGAAAAAAAGAACAAGGTCAAACAGAGCGTGGACGGAGGAGAACAGATTCTTGAAAAATTAAATCTAAAGAAAAATATTAAAAATTAAAAAAGGTTACTATGTTGTAGACTCGGTTACTATGATGACGACAATCGAATAGTCCAACGCCGATCATACGGCCAAGGACGATCGAGCTGGCCGAAGATGTTCGGACCGACCGAAGGGGGCGACGCACGTCGCTCGGTGGTTGGCTGCTGGAGGTGAAGCGATGGTGGCTCTTCATCCTGGCAAACGACATGACATGCACATGGAACAAGGCGGCTGCTGGGGACTGAGGGGTGGCAGTAGACCGGCAAGCTAAGCGGTAGGGACAATGAGGCACAACGGCGACAAGGGACTCACTGGCGACGTTGCACAGCGACTGGCAAGCGGACAGCGGTGAGGACGAAACGGTGAAGCTGCTAACAATGAAAGAGGTAGGGAAGACGATGAACATTCCCGGTGGTGAAGTCACAAACTCCGGCGAAGGGACCGACGGTGCAAAGTAGAGCGATGAGGTGGCTTGGGGTGCGAAAACTAGGGCACGGCTCCACCTTTTATGCATGGATGTTGAGGTGTCTGGCTTAAAGACAGCAGAGAGTGCAGCTCGAGCACAAGGACCGAGGAGGTGGAGGAATCCATCTGGGAGACGAAGATGAACAATAGCTCAGTCGGGCGATGTGCGACACGTGGCAGTGGAAAGGTTCGGTCGGCCAGCACAAATGGCTCTGATGAACAGTGCCGAGGGTGGCGATGGCCGACACATGGCAAGGTAAGAAGGGATGCAGGCTGGGCCAGCTGAAAAATGATGGGCTCGGGCCAATTGGTTTTAGGGTTTTCTATTTTCAGAATTTAAATAAAATTAAAAGAGTTTTAGAAAATAGCAAATAAATCGAAAAAATCACAGAAAATATAGAAAAATTCCTTGCAGCACAGGGAACCCAACAAAAACTAGTTTTCTTTTATTTTATGTTTACTTTAGTCATATCAAATATTTTTAATTAATGAAAATTCATTTTAAGCTTTAATGAATTCTAGAAAAATCCAAATGGTGAATTTTATTTTAAAAGTTTCAAATAAACTCTAAAAATTAGGATGTTATAGCTGTGTCCTAGGATATTCTCTTTTAAGAATGGGCCAATTCATAACAGATGGGTTCTAGAAGTGGGTTCCCTTGTTACGGAGGAGTGAGTAATTATTTCGAGAAATTGAAGGGCGTGTTACATTTGTATGCACACAAAAGTATGGATGGGTCTTGACATGTGCTATGCTCTTCAAGCTATTTGCTTGGATTTGGAGTGTTTGCGAGTCTTGATTAATTCTCATGGGTATGAGTTGGGAGGTTAGAGTTGCATGTGGAGTCGTGAGGCGTAGAAATTCGGGGTTGAATTCTATTAAGGGGGGGTAGAATGTAATATCCTGAAAATACCCTCTTGAGGACCTATGTGTAAATAGTGAAAAAGAAACATGTGAAAAAGGATGTGTGGATTTTAGAGAAAGGTTTGGTTCTGGAACAAGTCGTATGGGGAGTTGGGAATGGATTAGAGTTGGTGCAGTGATAAAAGGATCATGGAGAGGAGAACCATAAAAACGTAGCCTTATTTTTTTTCCCCAGCGTCGTTCCCTAGCTGCTATCAATTCCATTGGCAACACACTCGCCATCACACAGTGCCTGTGCATCATAATGCACTGGAAACATCGACATCGCTCGCCAGGCACACACACATGTCGTTCGTTGCCGCATGTTTGGTTGCTGCTCCTATGGCCACAATGCATTTTGGTCACCATCGGGTCTCGGGCCACGTGTCTGTATTCCTTCAATCATCACCCTCATGTGAGTGCCTACTACCATGAGCTAGCATTTTTTTCCTTTGTTTTTGCCAAGTGCCAGAATGTTGGTCTTGCCTCAGGAGTGCTGCTGGGATTTCATCATGCGAGTGCTCATCACCGGTAGAGGAGGCCAGAAGGAAATAGAGAAGAGTAGCAGGATTAGATAAGGGGAAAAGAAGGGGCAAGAGGTGAGAAAGTTCATGATCTAGGATTTTCTCTCGTGGGTAATGATCTAGTTTTCTCCTCTGGTTGATTTATTTAATTAGAGATTAAAATTCATATTAGAGAGTGAGGTTGCTCGTGTTCATAATAGGGATCAAATAGTAGATCAATTTAATCTATTATATTGTTCTACCGTGATTTTAGGGATTGTAGGGACATAATTTGATAATTTAATCTACTAGGTAGTCATAGAGAATTTTGATAGATTTCTTTAGAATATGTATTCATGTCGATTCGATAAATAGAATTTGAGTTATGAATTTTGTAAGCCTGGTGTTTGGTAAATTGTCATTAATGGGCAACACATATTAATCGGTAGAATAAAATTTTAATATAGAATAGTTTGAGGATTTAGTGTAACAGCCCAACTGTTTATTTTAAAATTAGGTCAAAAAATAAATTTAACTTAAAATAAAAAAATTGATTTTGGTTGCTTAAATTTTTGAAAGTTTAAAAACCTTTTTTTCTGCTATGAAAAAAGGCTTTATTTTGAAAAAGTAATTTGAGTAAAAACATAAAAATAATAATAAATACAGGATATTTTTAATTCATATAAAAAATCCTAATTCAAATTAATTAGTTGAACTCATTTGGCTTTTTGTCTGGATTTTAAGGTTTTTTTTCTGAAATCTGAAAATTAATTTTTAAATTAAAAAGTACATGTAGTATAATAATTTAGTTCCAAAATATGTTAGAAATATTTTTCTTAAATCCAAAATGGTTCTAGGAATTTATTTGTATTTTTCTAGTATTTTTGGAATTTATTTGGTTTTTTCTGAGCTTTATTGAGTTTTCCTGGGTTTTCTGAAAATCTAAAATTAAAATTTTAAAAAAATTTAATCTCTCGTCTTCACCCCCGGGCGACACATGGATGGCCCAAATCTGCCCACGTCATCACTCGGCTTATCCCCGCCGTCTGCGCCACACCCGCCCACGTCATCGCCCAGCTGTTCCCCACCGTCCGCACCACACCCGCCCGTCTTTCTCTCCCCGCCCTCTCTTCCAACCCATCAGGCCCTGTCAACCATCTCGCACCTTCTTCTTCCTTTTTCCTTCCCTCTCTTCGCGTGCATCACCGCCGCCATAGCCGCCGCACCATTCTCGGCTGCTTTCCCGCCCCGTCCTTCTTCTCGCTCAGGCATCACATGGGCCTGATTTCCTCTCTCTTCCCTTTCGCACCCTCTTTCCTTTCTTCCGCCGGCCATGATTTATGGTGAGGAATCCCCGCCAGCTCCCCTTCCTTAGTTAACCCTATAAAAGGTGCCCCACGGCACCTCTCCCCATCGCCCTACCCCTCCTCGCCCTGCTTGTGCCCACATCGCCCCTGCACCGTCACCTCCCTTCTTCGAGCACTACTAAGACCAACGGCGAGCAATCATTGGCACCTCATGAGTCCTCGTGCCCCGTCGTCATCGTCCTCGACCTTCTGGAGACCGCATGACTGCCATCCGTCCCTCCTCTGGGCAAGAGTGCCATCGGTACTGTCGATTTGCTGGAGACTGTGCACCGCTGCTGCCTCTTCTCGTCGCTGGCCACCCTCCATCCAAATTGGTAAAATCTTGGTACACCGTTGCATTCCCTGAGCTCCCCTACCTCTTTTGCACATCTTGTTGGGCTTCACCGTGCCCCATGTCGCCACTGAGCCCTCGAGCTTTGAGCACCCCTGTTATCGTCCCTGCCTGCTGCCGTTCGGATAGTCTGAACAATCCTTACCGCTCGGACTGGTCTGAACTTCTCCATGATCACAGCCGCCCGATCTCCATCTAATGGCTTCCTCTAGCCTTCCCTTCTCGACCCGCCTGACAATCACGTGATAGCCACCTCAGCACATCTGCCAAGTCAGCATCCATGTGGCATGCCACATCAGCACCGAAACCCTCTCATGCCACGTCAGCACCACATGTCATACACGTGATAGCCACAGCAACAAATCTTGCCACATCACTTACCACGTGCAAGGCTGATGTCAGCATGATGTCATAAATCAGTTTTTTCTTTAGAAATTTATTTCGATCAAAAATTCAATTCCATGCTAACGTCATAATCTTGATTTTCATTTAGGAAAACAATTTCAGTAATTCTTTATTGATGTCATAAATACCTTTTCCTTTAAAAATAATTTAGAAAATCCTCTTTTTCCTTTTTTTCTTTAGTTTTGAACTTCCAAAAACCCGTTCTTCTTCGTTCTAGCTCTGAATGAGTCCATTCAAATTTCTAAATTCATCAAAAAAAATTCCCCTCTATCCATTACTACCCTCTTATTTAATATTTGGAGTTTACTTGGATTTATTTGGATTTTATTTGAGTTTAGTGGGTTACTTTCATGTGTAGACTTCGACGATTCGAAAGAATTCTTCGACAACAATTCGCATCAAACTGTAGAGCAAGGCAAGTCACACACCATGATCTTGTTGATCCTAAATTGTAAAATAAAATTATGTTGTTTTAAATTATTTTGTATCCATATTTTTATTTAATGTATTTCAATTCTAGTTTTAAATTTAGTTAATGCATATTTGTTATTACCTCCTTTGATTTTGATTCCTGAATACTTTGTCACCCTAGAATAAATCTCCAGTTAGTACACTAGTATAAATTAGAGAATTTTGTATTAAATGCTTAAATCTGCTTAGACATAATTTTATTTTAGGATAACCTTTTTACATAAAATGATAAGCTTTTCAAATGTACTCTTGACTTTAGTAAGTCAAGAAAAGCTATGAATTATTTTAAAATAAAATATAAAACCTGGTTTAGACATAGGCTAATAAATGGTGGGTGCTGGCATGCATTATTGTTCGGTGACACAGTGTTGATTATTAGGCACAAAGGGTGTGTGGTTTGAACCTAAGTCAAGGACCAGTTAGTGAGCTATTGCTACAAAGCCTTATCGTACTACCACAAGGCTGGTATGGACAGTCATGCTGACTAATTTACAGGTCTCAACCTGAGTCTTGCTGTAGATTGAAAGTGAGCATGGCGTAGGCCATGTGAAGTCTCACTCAGCTCAAGAGGGGATCCCGGTCAGGTGGATTTCTTACTGAGGTGAAACTTTAGTGTTGGTTTTGCATTGTAAAGGACTTGTTATGATTTTTTCAGTCTCACACCTATGGAAGCATGTAATGGCCGACAATATAAGATAATCATATCTTATGAGTAAAGTTGTACCATCTCTGTAGAGTATATAAACTATCTTGGATAGTCGTGCCCACGATCATGGGCAAGCTGAGTAAATTTTTTCACGCATTAGACTTTGGTTTTCAAAAATGGTTTCTGAAAAAGCTTATGGATGGATGCAATCCGTAGGAGATTTTAAAAGCAATGGATGGATGAAATACGTATGAGATCTTTTGAAAAATATGGTCCAACTGAGATGCCCGTAGTTAGGTTAGTGTGGGGGATGGACCTGCACTAACGGTATTAATTTTATTTACAATACTATTTTACTTACTGTATTAAAATTCATAATTTTAATCTATTTATTGTATTTCATTAAATGCTATTTTATGCGCAAACTAACCCTATAAGCCTTCGTTTATTGCCTTTATCATTATATTCTATTTTCCAGTGTGGCTTGCGGAGTACAAGTTTGTACTCACCCTTACTTTCACATCTCAGAGGAGAACGATTTCGACTACGGTAAGGACCTGAATGAGTAGGCTACGTCTTACTGTTGTTTGCCTGTGGCAAGCTCAGTGGGCTTCTTCCGCTTTGGTGTTTTTCTTCCGCTGCTTATATTTAGATTTGGCCTATGGGCTATGGATGTAAATTTAGGCAATCATACCCATATTTAATTAATAAATAAATATTATTATGGTTGATATTTATCTTTGTAGTCCACTATGTACACTACCAGATTCTAGACTAGTGCGATTTACACAGAGAATCCTCGAGTCGTTGCTCCGGGGTCTAACAGAGATGATATCAGAGCTGTGATAACTCTAGGATGTGGCTGTAGATAGAATGGAATGTTTGAACCTCTCAATATATACTTACCCTTATCTCTCGAATCTCTCTCATCTTTGTGTCATTACATGAAAATATATTTCTAACTCTTCTCTTATTCAAACAATTATAGATGGACCTCACTGACGCAGATGATGGTAGGGTGGCAAGGCGTCGAGTTAATAGCGGCATTAAGGTTGGGTACGGGTAGTCTGTGAGGTGGCGCCAGTGCGAACGGTGTTGCGGCGCGCGGTAGCAGGATCAGAGCGATGCGGAAAGGCTTGAGTGAGTCTCTACGCTTGGAAAGCGCATTTCCAAAAAGGGAAAGTAACGTGGTCTAGGAAACTGTCCGGATTTGACAAAGACTCCGAATTCAAGAGAACTTCACACAAATTCAAAAATTTTGAATTTTCGGGTTGTTTCAACATGCATGCATGACCATGAGAAAGATCAAGATGAGCGATTGGTTTCAACTAGGGGTGTTCAAAATGGTGTTGGCTTATGGCTTTTTTAACTGTAGCTGACTTATTTTTTTTTTACTGTGACTGAGTTGACTTATTTGGCATAATTAAATTTAAAAAACTTAAAAATAGAAAAAAAAAACATACTAGTCCATCGCGGTTAATGTAAAGGAACACGAGAAAAAAACAAAAAGGCAAAAAAACCAAAAAATAAAAAAAAATTAGGAAAAAACGAAATTAATGAATAATGAAAAAAAGCAAAAACCAAAAGCTAGAAGCTAAATTGAATGGTGCCGAATATTGAGGAGCTGCAGGAATATGTCCTTCCAATACTGCATGCATGCAAAGTCCATTGCTCTAATTAACCCATGTTTTGATTTTTTTTTTCTAGAA
The DNA here is from genome assembly GCA_036346265.1 of Melocanna baccifera. Classification (NCBI taxonomy): domain Eukaryota; kingdom Viridiplantae; phylum Streptophyta; class Magnoliopsida; order Poales; family Poaceae; genus Melocanna; species Melocanna baccifera. The sequence goes on along the minus strand of CM070678.1, from coordinate 6,770,646 downwards.
CACGAGATGGCTTACTTATCAAAGAATTTGTACTTCATCAGACGATTTTCCAAACGATAGCAGTTGCCACGATATTGTCAGTACGGTTTACACGACCGGGAGGACAAGTAAAACGTAGTAATTAATTGACCACGGATGGACAAGCTCGCACGTACGAGACGTGATGTACGTGCCAACTTTTCTTTTTGCCCCCTTTTCACAGCAGCAAGATGATAAATATAGGCATGCTGCTAGCTAGCTAGCTAACCAACGACTTGAGTAATTAATTTGTTCATGGGACTCTTAAGGATACAACCAACAACACGTAGGTACTACGTACGTACGTAGCTAGTGTATATACTCGCGGTAGGCGACAGTTAGATTCAAATGTACACGCATCAAGGTTAGATACACGTCTCATCTCCACCGACACACGCATGCATATATGCACAGTTAGCAGAGTACACTACTCCTGTCGTCCATAAATTTAAATCGTTTTTTACTTATTACTATCTCAAATGTAATACTTCTATTATAATTTATTATCATAATATATTAGCAATAATAATTATATATATATATATATATATATATATATATATATATATATATATATATATATATATACTACGGAAGAATTTTGCTGGACAAATATAATGGTATTAGTTTCTCTATATTTTAACATATGTTAGTAGTCAAAGCTTAAAAAGTTTGACTGTACGAAGCCCACGACGATCTACATTTGTGGACAAAGAAATTAATATCATGGCATCTGCTTCATTAATTAATCCTAATTTACGCCTTGATTATTATGCAGTGTACTGTGTACGTACGTACGTACCAGAAGGAAATTGTTCGGAGATGTATAGAAGTTTTTACATTACGGAGCCTGATCTGATGTTATAAATGATGGATGTTTAAGCGTACCCTTGCATATGCTTTTATTGCAAGTTATACCTATCGACTAATTAAGCCTAAATTTAAGTCTGATCTAACACTGCAATTGGCTAATCTCATTGCAGGCAGTAGCTGGCATCGTAAATTAAGTTGGCGGTGCATGTAATATTCAGGGGTAACGATCTAGGTTGGCGGCTGCCTCTTGCTCTAGGCATGACGTGCAGTTACTACACCTTGTACGATTGGAGCGTGATTGGTAGATATGGTCGTATTAATTGTCTGCCACAATGTCCGCGTCAATTAATCTCAAATCTGGTTGTGAAAAGCTAAATGCCCTAATTCGTACATGCATGTGAACACACAATCTGACGTGCAAGTCATAAGAAAGCGAACGCACGCAGTTGGAAAGAGATGAACGCGTGGATCGATCTAAGGGAAGGAAGGAATGAACGGCCGGTCTGGATTGATCGATCTATTCGATCTCTCGATCGATTTTTAGGCACACAGAGAAATGCGTGTTCCCCTGTGTACCTAAAAATGCTTTGCCAGTGCTGCTACAAAAACCTCTCGGTCATCGCAAAGAACCGCTCCTGCCCCTACCATAGTTGACGCATAATTAATCGCGCCATCTGAATTCAATCTGAAGTCTTGAATCATGTTGCAGGCAGTCGTTCCCACTGAGAAACAAGACGGGAACCTCCCATGGTCACTGCTTCTTTAGGAAGTTCTAGGCAGTGTAAGTCTTCTGTACAAACTTCATTTCCTGATGAGGATTACAGCCTTCCCCCCATCAGTCCAGTGATTCCTTGACGCCCATATACTCCACATAATCGTGATGATTACTGGAATGCCCTCACTAGAAACACGGCTTGAACATAGAATATCCTTTGACCATGTATCTGGATGAAGTGAAGGGAGCTTGATATGCAAAATTGCTTTGGCTGCAACGAAAATAAGCTAGCTCTCTGTCTTCCTATATCACTGAATTTACCAAGGCCCTGTTTGCAAACACAGGAATTTTCATGATTTCTGCAGGAATTAAAATGTTTCCTGTGAAATTCCAGAGTCCCACGGTCTCTAAATTTTATACGTGTGAAACAGTGGTACTCTCTCCCTCCCACCCTCTAACCAAATGACAGCAGACGGACAGCGATTGACACATCGGCCACCTACCCTATCTGAAGCTACTATCAGATCATCATGCATCTTAAGTCTGACGCTACGTGCCCTATAAATGCCAGCTTCCCTCCCATCTTCGTCCTCGTCTGCAGTCGACACACCAGCAAGCTATACTTAACTATCCACAGATAAGCTAGCCAGCGCGAGCTGCGAAAGATCAACCAGTACTTGACCATGGCCAAGCTTCTCGCCACCTTCGCCGTCCTCCTGGCGCTGGCCGCCCCCTCTCTCGCTGCCGACCCCGACATGCTCCAGGACATCTGCGTCGCCGACTACAAATCTCTCCAGGGCCGTAAGTGATATGTCACTCGTCTTTAATTTCTTCATTGCGTGCAAGTTCCATCCGTACATATATAGATCGTCAGCAGATCGCATATATAGCTGATGATATACATGCGTGCGTGCGTGCAGCACTGCGGCTGAACGGATTCCCGTGCAAGAGGCCGGAGAACGTGACGGTGAACGACTTCTTCTTCGACCAGCTGATCAACCCCGGCAACACGAGCAACGCCATGGGGTCGGTGGTGACGGTGGCGAACGTGGAGAACCTCCCGGGGCTCAACACCCTCGGCGTGTCCATCGCGCGCATCGACTACGCGCCGTCGGGGCTGAACCCGCCGCACACCCACCCGCGAGCCACCGAGATCATCTTTGTGCTCGAGGGCTCTCTGGACGTCGGCTTCATCACCACGGCCAACAAGCTCTTCGCCCGCACGGTCTGCAAGGGCCAGGTGTTCGTCTTTCCCCGCGGCCTCGTTCACTTCCAGAGGAACAACGGCAACTCGCCGGCCGTCGCCATCACGGCCTTCAACAGCCAGCTGCAGGGCACGCAGTCCGTCGCCGAGACGCTGTTCGGTGCCGCGCCGACGGTGCCGACCGACTTGCTGGCCAAGGCCTTCCAGATCGACGGCGGCCTGGTCGAGTCCATCAAGTCCAAGTTCCCGCCCAAGTAGGCCGCGCCCGCGCATGCATGCAGTACTTTGGATGGCCGGCTCGTGCGTACGACCTCTCGCTGCGAATAACAATCTGCGTACGTACGTCGCAGTACTGCAAGCGCAGGATGGCAGCTAAACTGCACTAATAATAATGGAGGACCGTAAAAGTGTGATTTTAATTTGGATGCGCTTTAGTTTGATCCTTTTGTGTACTCTGATTGGTTTGTTCTTCTGTGTCAGTCCATGCATGTTTCGTGTTATTCATGGGGCTCATCACTTCACTGTTGTTGCTTTTTCTTCATGAACTACTACTGGTGATATGTATCTGTCAGTTCAAATTAATGAATGTCCCTGCAGATTGTTTGAGTTCTTATTTGTCGGTATTGTAGACAGTAAACAAATGCGGATGGGCACTGTTGTATGTTACGTACGTGATGTTGTATGTTATGATACTTCATGGTGGGGTCACAAAATCTTTGTTAGCTAGATAATTACTCATGTTACGTACATTTTGTAATATTTACAAATAGAAATGAGATAAGAATTAATAATCAAAGTTGTATTGACTCGACCATACGAAACATAAGAAATTTACAGTATTTGGGACTGAAGGGAGTACAACCCTCGCGATGACCACTTGCAACAACATATTGAGATCTTTATTTGTAATTCTTCATCACTAGTCATGAACCAGTGCATCCTCACGGGCTATCTCTTTAAGCAATTTTTTCTATTCAAGAATATATTCAAATCTTGCTTTCATTACCATAAAAGGTGAAGTACCATCACGTCTTATTACCTTCGATGGATATCAGCTCTTCTGCTACATCTACCAACTATCGGAGTCGATGTAGATAATTAAGATTATCTTAATTCCTAGTTAATTGGTAGAAGTCACGACTATGTCATGTCCTCTTCAAGAAAATCCGTTTCAGACGTAACATCTTGAAGCATAATATAATAATAGCAATATATATATATATATATATATATATATATATATATATATATATATAACATAATTTCTAAATGACGCACATGTATGCTTTCATGTTGTGTCCGCACACTGCAAGCATCTGTTGCATAGCTTGTATCTGCTAGAGGAGTGTACGTAGAAATCAGTTTCACCATGGGTCCACGTATGTTCTTATCCTTTTACCACCACCCAGTCACACATTGCTCCACTGACTTCGCTTTCTCCATCTCTCTTCTCCCTTTCCACCTCTTTAGTCCGTCATTTTCCAAGTTCCCCTCCCCTTGCCATCCATTCCCACCCCCACAACCAAATTCGTCGTCGGTTAAAGCTCACCTCGCCGGCGACGACCACCGTTGGCGTCCTCTCGACGCTTGCAGAGTTGCAGTCCGTTTGTGCAAAGGCGACCTTCGTCAACCCATCATCACCGACATGCAAATATATCCGTTGCAGTCTCCTCCAGTTACAATTTCTCCCGATGGAGTGGGATGCAAGAGTCCAAGCAGCAGTGCAATCGTGGTGAGACGGTAGAGAAAGTTGAAAGCGGTGAACAGCGCGTGGTGGAGGCCAGATCCAGGTGATGGCTTCAGCGATGCATGACCCAGGATCTAGATCGACTACTCTACGGCAGTCGACGGCGGCGCCTACCACGCTAAGGTTAACTGCTCTCTTATGCTTCGGTTGTATGGCAAAATGAAGAAGTATTAATTGAATTTCAGGTTTGGGTTGCCGTTTTTCTCTGTCTCAATCGAATTCCTGTAATTTTATCCAAATTTCCCCAGTACCCCAGTAGAAATACTGTACGGAATGTGGGGATCTAGAAGATTATTTCACATGTACACGGAATGTGGGCAAGGTGCATAGTTGTGAGGATGGAAGAGCATCCAAATTGAAGAAGAATACTTGGTTATTTATGATTTTTTTTTCTGCAAGAGAAGAAGAAGGGAAAAAGGAAGAGGAGTTCCGCGTCCACGCCGGATTCGTCGTTCCGGCGAAATTCTGGGATTGTAGGTATAATTGTCCTAGCCCTTTATCCCCTATTTTAGACTATGCTAGATTGGTTTAGTGTTAGTTTAGCCCTTTATCCCCTAATTGGGAGGTATTAGGGGTGAGATTTGGGGGTAATTGTTCGTCGAGATGCGCTGCACTGTTTTATAGTTGAGTTTTGGGTAGCTACGTTCTGTTTCATAGCTTTGCTTAATTATGTTTATTATAGATAATTGTTTAAAGTTTCTGTAGAGTGCACGAACACATAATTTGGTTGAGCGGTTTAGGATTTATGACTTTGGGAAGATTGCTGTCTAGAACTTGGTCGATGCTCCTAATAATCTGCAATTTAGGGCTAGTAATGGCAGAATTAAAATATAAGCATAACTAGGATAAATTAGGTAATTCTCTATGGATTTCAGAAGTGGTATGGCTTAATATATTTAGAATAGTAAATTAATAGATATAAAATTGTTAATTTTGCTGTCCAGTAAAGCAATATAACATACTTCGGAGTTAGAAAATGGTGGCTTAGGTGAATTAATCATGGACTTTGGTTAACTAAGAAAATGTAGCAAATTTTGTGTAGATTCCAAAAAAATATGGTTTACCATGTTAGAGCTTCTAAACTGAGAGTTATGTTGTGTTGATCACTGGGATCGCGGGGAGGGTTGCCTAGCGAAGAGGGGATAGTTGGATCAGGAAGTGCGTAGGAGCGATGTCACTTTTGTTTGAGTTTTGGTACATTGTAGTATGTGTTGAGAAGAGTTGTTTGTTGTAGGCGAGGTTGCTACGGGCTTGGTGTCCTCCATGCATCGCTCCACTCCACGTGGTTAAAAGTAAGTGCATGTTAGATCAGTAGATGGATGTTTGTCGCTATTTTGGATATCTTGCTTTACTTGCTATGATTGCATTTATATTCATAATTATTATTCCATATGTTGTGTTTTGATGGAGATGAAAGGTTGAACGTAAGGGATGATGGTATTGTAGCATGTGGCAAATGATTATTAATAAAGTTGCATCATTTGCATACATGACATGATAAAAGCCTATGGTTAGGACGGTGAGTAAGTCATATAGTTAGTCGAAAGTGCATGAGGCAGGTTAATAAAAAAGTTATATAATTAATTCAGAGTACTCTTGAATGAGACATACAGAGAAAGCTGTATGATGGTAATATGTGTGGAATGATTAAAATTGGTAAGAAAAGTAGTTGTTGACGATATTCAGAGCTCTTATCAGACCGGGTGTTACAGTTCTGAAAGAAGGCTATATGATGCACCATGCATGCATATAGGACTTTTGCATGACCAACCATGCGAATTGAACCAATTCCTTTCTAATTTTTCCTCGATATGTAGTGTGTACATAGCACTGCTTTAAATTACAAGCTAGTACAACATGATCATAGGAATATTTTCTAACGAATGCTTACCTCAAACATATATGAGCGCTCTTGTTTGTTGATGTTTATCTTTTGATTTCATTGAGCAGCTATACTACATGTGTCAACCCTCTCAGATGTCCGTCTTGCGTTTACGCGAATATCTGCACAGGAATATGTGTGCATGTGTACACAATATCTCTCTCTTGTTGGAAGTACTCGTAATATTTTAATTCTCTATTTTACTAAGAGGCAAATATTGCAAATAACTAGTAACGCATAAATTAGTATTAACAACAGGCAACACATTATACTCCGAAATATATGCAAAAACAAAATTCAAACAGAGTCAATCGGTCACACAAATGACTTACAGTTGGGCTTGATGAAGAATAGAAAGAGGACAGGCTCGATACGGTGCAGAACGTAGATGAAGCAGTGAAGCAAGCGGTCGGGCAGATGTGTGCTGCCCAGAAACCTTATTACCGCCCTATACAAATCTTCACAGCAACAATGGTTTGGAGATATTGCTCCCCTTCTTTACGGTGCACGTTGGGAAGAAGAGTTGACAAGATTCAGACAGCGCAATATCACAGGTTTGCAAGAGAGGAAAAGAAATGGAGGAGGTAGTGATTCAGGACACATTGCTCTAGACTTCCTATATACCGCTTAAATGGTGTCGTTATACCTCTTTATCCTTTTGAGCATATTCTAAGAATGATTATAAAATACTCCAAAGTGAGTTTCATATAAAATTTTGTCAAAATCCACTTTTTATAGCATAATTTATTTACATACTCATTTTATATATGGTAAAGGGTATACAACAAAAAAAAGAACTCTAATATTTTTTTTCAAACTAAATTGCATTGAAGTATCTTAAAAATAGTATAAATGTTTATTTAAGTAGTATATTGAAAGTGGGAGTATGTACTCCTAAGAATACGAAAAAGGCTTCATGTGTGTATACTTTAACGAGACATTTACCCACTAGTAACTGACGCAATTAACCAGCCATTTACCCACTAGTAATTGTCTACCATCAATACCTAATAAAGCTTTAAGTTCAAGAGTTTGAATCTCATTCAAATTGAGAGAGATATTCACGATTAAGCAAAAAATAAAGTGGACCTGGTCTACCAAATGGTGCACCACATGACAGTGCAATCGCATGTCACAAGTCACATGATTTACCATACGAAAATACGCGAATATTTAACCAAAGCCCTCCCAGGACATGTGTCTCAAGCTTTTATGGAATGCTAAAAATCATACTTTATATATTAGCCTCCTCCACCTTGTCTTAACAATATGGTACTAAATTATGCTAGCTTTGAAATTATAGGAAATAGGCCTCATAATCTTATAGGCCTAAATTCTAACAATCCCCATTAATTCCAAAGCAAGTAGGAAAAAGATGTCAAAGACATGATGTTGAAGTATTGTTAATACACCAGTCTTTTAGTGTAAGTCTCGTATGAGTTGAACTTACACCTAGAATGACAAGATTAATCTTTCCACGGCTGATGAATGGACTATGGCTTAAATTCATAGCTTTTTGTGATTAGACTTTCCTTGAAATCTCAATTGAATGCGCATGTGTTCTAGTCTGCATATAAATAAAATGATCATGATCATTTCAATTAATACAAAACATGAGAAGAAACACTATTCACACTCCCAACTCACATCACCTACACTACTACAAACAAGTTATATTAGACGTCTCATCACAGACGGTTCATGAAAAATCATCTATGTTGTAATTATTACAGACGATTTTACAAGCATGACCGTGTACTGTCTACGATATGTAACTATCATAAATGGTTCTTACTAATAACCATCTATACTAGTTCACAGAAGGTTATTAATATGAACCATCTGTTATAATTGTAGATATCACAGAATGTTTTTAATTAAAAGCGAATGTGATAGTTTATAGGCAGTTATTAATACGAACCATCTATGATAGTTGCGTATCACAGACGATTTGTGGTTGGAACCATCTATGATATGTCATTAATGGTGCTCTGTCTCCCCCATGCGCGCCTCTTCGATCGTTTCAGCTCCCCAATATGTCTCTTCGTCTTACATGCTGAACGTATTCCTTGTTGTACAAAAATAACCATCCACCATCAAAGATTAATCCACACATCACTAATCATGTACAAGCACCTCACCAATCAACTATCTTCCTTATCTTCCTTGTGTCTCAAGCACAAACAAATGGCTCTCTACTCTTCCTTGTTGCCGGCATTGATTGCCTACCTAGCTATCCTGGATAAGCACCTCGTCGGCTATACACTGGCCGATGCTACTGAAGGACAATGTGCCAACAGTGTCCTCCCTTCTATGTTCCAGCATTTGCCAAAGCAGTTGAAGGCCACCTTCCATCGTCTTGACATCCTCCTCCGCCACGTCTTCCGGTTTGTCTTCCGCTTTTGGCGAGCTAACCTTGCCATCGATGTGGTCCTCCACAACAAAGTTGCACGTCTCCAGGAGGCTTGCTGTCACTTGGAGTGCTTAGTCGAGGTGATGAACAACCAAGTCAACCTTGCCGAAACCCCTTAAGAAAGGGAAGAGAGCCTATGGGCTCACTCAACCTGATTATTCGGTCGAAGGGTATTCAAGACACACTTGAACAAGCGTGTCAGCAGGTGGACGCATTTCGGGCTTCATTCGCTAAGGATCCCAAACTGTTCGATGCTGACCACGTCGCCTTTGAAGTTTTGAAGATGGAGATAACATTCTACCTCCGCCACTAGAAAAAACTTCAAAGCAGTTAGGTTTGGAGATAGCATGCTACCTCCGCCACTAGAAAAAACTTCAAAGCAGTTAGGTTTCTACTTTTTTGTTATCTTTTGTAAGAGGGTTTAGAATTTTTTTGTTATCTTTTGTATCAAGTGGTTGAATTTGTATTTACTGTCTTCTATATATGTAAACTGTCTTGATATAATGATATGATGGCATTACTGACCGATAAAAAATAACTAAGTAATATATATTTACTCCTGAGGCATTACTAAATGTATTGTTATGTATATGAGAATGAATTTAGAATCATTATCACAGATGGTTCTACTTTTTAGAACAATCTGTGATGTGTATTCACAGATGATTATTAAGTAGAATCGTTCCTGATAAGTAATTATCACAGACGATTAGTAATGAGAACTGTCTGTGATAATTATATATCACAAATAGTTTGCGGTTGGATGTGTCTGGGATACTTGTGTTATTAAATGACTAGCTAGTGGGGTCTCGATAGATCTGTCTTCATTGCGCTGTATTGAAGGAGGTGGTTGGCTTTGGAAAGTTTGGCAAAAGTATACCATTTGTAGATGTAACTTGTAGATTGATTTGTTCTTGGTGATTAGATCTTAGTATTTGCTTCTAATTATATGCATTGTAATAAAGAGAGATGATTCCATTGTAATTATAAGAAACTCGACATAAAATTAAGAAATTATTCCATTGTAATTGATTTAGTAACATCTACGATTGTATATGCTTGCTTTTTTATAGGGTATGGCTAGCATTTACTGAGGCTAGCTGAAAAATAAGATTTGTTGTAGATAAAGAAAAAACTATCACAGGCGGTTTAGTGGCACAAACCGTCTATGATATATATCATAAACGGTTCCATAATAGAACCGTCTATGATATAAACCACATTACAGACGATTCCATAGTAAAATCGTCTATGATATGGTAGCATATCACATATGGTTCTTCAATAGAACATTCTGTGAGAGTTCTTCTATAAATAGGGCCCTTGCTAGGTTTTGCGCTCTTACTCATCACTCGTGCACCCCTCTGTCTCCTCGTCCCCTCCTCCGGCGCCGTCGCAACCGCAGAACCCAACATCTCTGTCCTCTCCTTCCTTATTTGACGTTGGTCCCCGAATCACAATTACCCAAACTTGGATTGGTTTACAGGACTTTCCATATCTGGTACATGCAGAGGTCCAAAATGAAGCTAAACTAGCAAAGTGGATTCACCGTGAAATACACGGAGGCGCATTTCCTCCATGACTGTGGCTACTCCGTCATGACCTTCGAAGACTTATTCTTACTACTCAACCTCGACGAACTCGACGCCTCACTTCTATGATGTTGAACATTGTAAGTGTATTGTACAATTAAGTTCTACATTCATATAATACCGATAAATATCATAACTTATTACTTATGTATAAATCCATGATCTAACAAGTCCAACAATGGTGACAGCCGATGGATTTCCTCGACACACTTGGTCTCTTAGCAATGCATCAAGGACAACACATCTTTCGTCGAAGATTACATAATGACAAGATTGCTTGCTCGGAGTGACAAGGACTACATCTTGGTACCCTTCAACTAGGGGTAAATGCTTCACTAGTTACCATACAAATTACTTTTGTACTTTATATGCAACATGAACTTAGGATTACTCACTATAGCGACATACATGACTAGGTCGCACTAGATTTTGATTGTGATTGTACTAAAGTGGAGCAGGGTAATATACCTTAATTCCTTACTTAGAAGCAACCGTGACTTCACCCGTGCGTAACAAGAAATTGACAGGCAAACTCATTTTCTTCATACAAAACTCTATTATAAGACCCTTCATTTGCAATGACCGAGACTAACTTTTTAGAATCACGTAGGTCATTCAGCGCTTACGTTGCCCGGGGAGGGAGACACAAGAAATCCAACGCCACACTACGACACAGGACGCAATTTCTAATACCCACTATAATACAACAATCCTATATTACACCTCGTAATAATACCTCTAGAACTGACAATACCTATGCATGTAATTCTATTTTTATAGTGTCACCAATAGCTACAGAGCAACGTATGTGAATTCTATGTTTGCAGACATATGTAAAAATCATGAGCACTAACGAAAGATCCAAAGGTTTGTCAACCTACCAATATTTATTTTGTGATTATCGCGGTGCCAATGGGAGGAGGCGAGGCGGGGTGGGAGCTAGGGGAGCAGCGGGAGCAGGGGAGCGACTAGAGTAGGGGAGCAGCGGCGGGAGTAGGAGAGTGGCGTATCGAAGCGGTGGAAAGCTTAAAAAAGAGAAGAAATGGCATGTGGCAAGTGCTTGCTTGTGTAGTTCGACAGAAGTTAAGGATTCTAGAAGAGTTAACTGCAGTGTAAAACAATAACCTTCAAGGGCAACGAGTGATAATTGGGCTACCTCACAAAGTCATTGTTTATGTAGAAAGAACTTCCAACTTGAGGATGGATTTTTGCTAGTCAACGACATATTTGAGAGGCTGGATTAGATTAAGGATGTTGTTCTGATTGCCCTAACGTCACAAGTCTTCGGGGTTAAATGCAATGAACTGATATATATATAATTAGTGATTGATATCCTGTAGACTTCATCGCCAAGTAAAGGAGTTTGTTGATTTTGTGTCATCTCTGCTATTCATTCTTGATATAAGACTTGCAACTCTAGAATGTGGATAGATGGTTGTCTACGGTGCATTGGTGTTACTGATGGATGATCTCAGTATTTACACAATGGTAAAAGTTAATTATTCTGTGGTGTTTACTTATTTACTATATACTATTATGGTAATTATTATTTACTATTTTGAAATTGTACCTCTTGTTGTTTTAGAAGATGGATTCAATTGATCTAAACACCAAGCCATTGTGGAAGCATGTTAATATTCTGGAGAGATTTACAGGTGGTGGAAGAAATATGCAATTCATATGCAAGTATTGTGCTTGGAAATATTGTGGAAGGTACAATAGAGTTAAAGTACACTTGCTTAAAATATCGAATGCCAGGATAAAAATGTGCCTAAACGTGATAATAGCTAACCTTCAGCAGCTTCAAAGTGAAGTTGATAAGGCTAAAGAAGAAAACTAGTCTGTAGCATTCAATTCATCAAGGTAATCTCAATTTCTCCCTCTCGTAACATATTTACAATTTTCTATTTTCAAATATATATATACACGTTGTATCGACATATCTTTTTTTAAAAAAATATCGTATCGTCGTATTTGTATCACGTGTCAGGGCATCCTAATTCTTCACCACGGCCAACAAGCTCTCCACCCGTACCGTCCCCAAGGGCGGCGTGTTCGTCTTCCCCCGCAGCCTCGTGCACTTCGAAGGGAGCGTCGGGGAGCCGTTCTCCCTGGCAATCTCGGCGTTCAACAGCCAGCTGCCCAGCACGCAGATGGTCGCCGAGGCGCTGTTCGGGGCCTCGCCGACGGACGTCCTGACGCAGGCCTTCCAGATCGACTGTGGAGTGGTGCACAACATCAAGTCCAAGTTCCCGCCGAAGTAGGACGTGCACGTACATGAAATTATAAGCGATCATCGAGGACGCAATGGTGCATCAATAACGGCGATGGCCCGATGCGTACGTAAACGTGTGGTTTCGGCGCGCTTTTATGCTTTCGTGTGTGTGTGTGTGTGTGTGTGTCTATATATATATATATATATAACCATCTCATTTGTTCATTTTACTGTATGTATCGATCGGTCTCTCGTACGACAGATCCGGTGTTGATTGTAGTGTTTGCAACACGTCATAAATAAATGTAACAAATGTACCGATCGTTTGCAACCTTCAGACTGACTATTTTTCCCTTCACACGTACTAGCTAGCTAGCTGTGCGAATTATTGTGCGACGCGACCGGTATCCCTCGCCATGAATACCGTCCTACTCAGCTGTGGACACGTACGTGTATGCCCAGGATCGCAGCAAGAACGTGGACAGCACGGTGTATGGCCCTATTGTTTTTTTTTCTTTTGTGGCTTTTGCCTTCTACTTCTTCGAAAATCAAAATAAACATCTAAACGGTTTTTCAACCCCAAAATCATATATGTTGTCTGCATTGATGTCTTTATCGTCCACAATCATTTTAAAAAGTAACAAAATATATCGGTCACACAAGTAGTCCAATCCGTTAAACCGCAGAGAATACAACCTCACCTCCTGCCTGGTCGTTACACTTCCGCCTTCGTGCCACCGTATCCTCCTCCTTCCTCAGTTCCCCTCCTCTTCCTCATCTCCGTTCCCGAACAAATTAGGCCTCATGCACTTCAAGCAGAGGGTCGGGAAGCTATTCACTGTGGTGATCTCGGCGTTCAACGCTAGCTACCCGGCACGCAAATGGTCGCCGAGGCGCTGTTTGGGGCCGCATCGACGGACGTCCTGATGCGGGCCTTCCAAATCGACTGTAGAGTGGTCCACAACATTAGTGGCGGAGCCAAGATTTTGTGGGAGTCTAGGCGCAGCGCAAGGCCAAGTATAGCTACTAAGCACGAATAAATTCATATACACATGACACAAGAAAACCGCAATAGTTTTAAAATTGAACATACATTTGAATGTCTATAAATTAAAAGAAAAACAAGATACAATAACAAGTACCTCAGTATGACATTACAAAAGCTTCAATGAATCGCCAACAAAAGTCCAATCACAACGCTTAAGTTAGAGGGGGTAACATCTGACAGTCATATTTAACATTCATTGTCTATTTTTTTCAGAAAAACTACTGATAGTTCATTTCATAACAAGTGAGATAAGTAGCTTAATTTTATGTGCACGAGATGCAATGCTGAATACAATCTAATAGTACTAACACATCTTTAGTCCAAGACATTGCAATTGAGAACTTCATAAGAACCAGTGCCACACACATAGCTTGGCACTCACAAACTATTACCACCAGAATAAAATTGCATTTAAAACTAGCACTCTAGATGGGCAAACTGAGTTGCTGACTAGATGTATTAGTTCTAATATACCCGCCAGCGCTAGCACTAGGCTACTAGCACATGACTATAGGGAAGAAGCATTTATCCTTGGAAGGCATATTAGATGCTATAAATCCTTGCCGTCACAAGAACTTTGCTATGCTATAACTTACAAAAAGTCAAAACAGACGGTGCTGACTATAAAAAAAACTCTACCGCAAACAAGTGGCTAAGTTCAGTAAATGAAGAAATTAAGTCAAGTTCCTGTTCAATTTAACAAATAACCACAACTTTCATCATTATTCATGTCCGGCACTAGAATTTCTTGGCGATTGGCGAATATGGATTCCAATGCAACAAAGATCTGAGTCTCTACTCTCTACCTTGAGGGAATAAGCGCAAGATAGGTGACGGCTGACAGAAACAGCTGGACCAAGAGGTGCACAAGAAGCAGTATGACGGCGAGGCCCTTGCACAATTTTGTGTACCCTCTGAAGAGACCCCTCCCCTTGCCGGCTAGCCGCCTTGGCCCCATGCCGCCTCTCCCCAGCTCGACCCCTCCCCTTGGCCCGCCCGACGCCTGCCCTGCTCTTGCCAGTTGCCACTGCTTTGGCGTCTTGCTGTTGCCGGAGCCGGGAGCCGGACCGCCTAGCTGGGGCCTGGCCGCCGCGAGATCTGAGAGACTGAGACTACGGCTTGGCGGTTTGGGAATGGGGATTGGGGAATCATTTAGTGTTGCAAATAATGCACAAAAAATAGAGACAAGAGATACGGATTTTTACGTGAAAAACCCTTATTAGAAAAAAACCACAGGCGCTCGAAGACAAATCATTATAATGAGAAGATATTACAATGAAGAGCTCCTTTTGGGGCTTGATGCCTTGTGGCTTGGATGCCTATGGACTTGGCTTGGATTCCTATAGACTATTGGGGTATATATATAGTATGGGTGAATAGAGTCCCACATAGAGAGAAAATCAAATCGAAATTCTACAAGGACACGGAGTCCTACACGGACACAGTTACGAATTCGGATCACTTTTTAACAATCTCCACCTTGAGCCGAATTCGGATCACTTTTCAACAGTCTCCACCTTGAACCGAATTCCCTCCAGTAGTCGAAGAATGTTATGAACTCATCTAATAAAATCAGTATGTACACCTTAAGCACCGAAATTTCAGAGGACTAATCTTCAATAAGAAAGACTAGAACAGTCTTATCGAAACGCTTCTTGCGAAGCAAAATTGAGCAAACTACCAGTAGGTCTGAACACACAGCTATTAACAAAGCAGACGAACAAACCTAGGTCTTTAGTTATAGCTCCAGTAAAAGTCTGAGTCTGTGCAACTGACCTCCTGAAACAAATGCTCAATTATTGAATGGTATAAGCCAAAACATCACATGTGACGCTGGATAGATAGTAAAGAACTCATATCATGGAATCTGATATGCTCCACCTGAAACACAAAACTCAGCAAATAACGCTCATTGAAAGAGCAACAAGAAAGACTGGAACAGTCTTATTGTACATGTAGACATCACGTACTCCAAACTGCTGGCTTCAAAGATAATTGAATTCCATAACATAGTTGAAACTACTCTTATAAAAACTGTCTGGATGAAAGAAATTCTTGTGCTGTCAGTGGAGTATAAACTATAGTAAACCCCTCGTAACAAGCTGCGACAACTGAAAGACGTTGTAGTATACATGCAAAAATAAACCTCCTTCTTGCACTTGAATCCTTTATCTCAAACTAAAAATTGTAGCAAAACCTTCACTTTCAAAACAGCATAAAAAACTCCATAGAGTATTATACTAGCTGCCACTAGGATGTTATCAACCTGTGAATAAAACACCAAATTCAATTGTTCCCACAACTGTTTTTTTTTTCAAAGTCTCCCCCGTCAAGCGTAGCCAAAATTAATTTACTATGTTGAAAGCCTACAACTCCACCTTAGACTCCTTATATACGGATCTTGCCATAATAACCCATAGAAGTCAATGGATCATCGATCAAATTGCCATTAATTAATCCCGTATGAATACCACCGATAATAGGCACCATGTCTTGAATTGCAATAAACTCTTGTCCTTTGATGCTATGACAGCTGCTACTGTCTGTGCGATGGCCGCCCCGGGAGTCTCCTTCTCCCAGGGTAGCGGCTTTGATCTTGAATCTTAAGCTCTGATACCACTTGTTGCAAATAATGCACAGAAAAATAGAGATAAGAGATACGGATTTTTACGCGAAAAACCCTTGTAGGTAAAAACCACAGGTGTTCGAAGGTAAATCACTATAATGAGAAGAGATTACAATGGAGAGCTCCTCTTGGAGCTTCTCTCTTGGAGCTTGATGCCTTGTGGTTTGGATGCCTATGGACTTGACTTGGATTCCTATAGACTATTAGGGTACATATATATAGTGTGAGGGGATAGAGTCCCACATGGAGATGAAACCAAATCAAAATCCTATAAGGACACGGAGTCCTATACGGACATGGTTATGAATTTAGATCACTTTTTAACAATTTAAAGTTAGGGGAGGCTCCCGATTCGTTCCGGCCTTTGGGGTGGGAACGGACGAATAAGTAGATGGCTGCCCATTACCCCATCGGTGATCAGCTCATCAGCCCATTAGTCCATGACGTCCCAGGCCCTGAGCCCCAGCAGGCCAGCACAGCAGCGCACCAGGCCCAGCCTCACTGCCTCAGCCTGCCAAGACGCAAAATCGGCAACCATGCTGCATTGCTGCTGCCCGCCGGCCGTCGCCGGCTAGCCTCCGCCGGTGCACAAAATCAAGTCCAAGTTCCCGCCGAAGTAGGACGTGCACGTACATGAAATTATAAGCGATCATCGAGGACGCAACGGTGCATCAATAACGGGGATGGCCCGATGCGTACGTAAACGTGTGGTTTCGGCGCGCTTTTATGCTTTCGCGTGTGTGTGTATCATTTGTTCATTCTACTGTATGTATCGGTCGGTCTCTCGTACGAGATCGGCTGTTGATTGTAGTGTTTGCAACACGTCATAAATAAATGTAACAAATGTGCCGATTTTTTTCAGTGCTTCAAACTGACTATTTTTCCCTTCACACCTACTAGCTAGCTAGCTGTGCGAATTATTGTGTGACGCGACCAGTATCCCTCGCCATGAATACCGTCCTACTCAGTTCTGAACACGTACGTGTATACCTAGGATCGCAGCAAGAACGTGGACAGCACGGTGTATGGCCCTATTGTTTTTTTTTTTGTGACTTTTGCCTTCCACTTCTCCAGAAATCGAAACAAACGTCTAAGCGATTTCTCGCTAAATTGTTTTTCGAGCGCAAAACCATATACATCATTCATATTGACGTCTCTGTCATCAGTTACCATCTCAAAAAGTACAGACAAAAGGCCCCCTTTCTTCTCAGGGGTCCTCGGGAGGACTAGCCTCTTGATGATCGATATGCTTCAGTTTGTGATGGGTTGGATTTCTACCCATAACGAGGCTGATGCACATTGGGCACTTGTTTGTGTTGGACTCACAACTTCTGTCAGCACTTGTTGACCGACAGAGGTCAAAGACCTACACGTTTCGCTTTTGGTGGGAGGAGATGACCATCCCCTACAAGATGTTGCTTATCTTACCGGCCTACCACTACGGGACTGCGTCGTGGTTCCACCAGATCAGTCGATTTGAAGACACGTCTGCTGTACAAGTTTGGTCATCCCATTCTAGATAGGATCCTAGGATTGCCACATTCGTAGCTACGATGGTACAGGCGCTGCCCAGCAAACACACCTCCAGCGGCTGTAAGGTCCCACCTAGTTGATTACTTGCTTTTCATGTTCGGGTGAGATCTGTTTTCAATGACTCAGGGAGATTAGGTGTACTCTAGCTACATCTACCTTACTGAGTCCTTGGTCAACGCCAAGCTAGTGAGGTCTCGCTGTACAGTTGGGGCTCAGCTGTACTATGCATGACTTACAGGGGTTTGCGCGATAGCTCATAGCGTGCTACTAGCAAGCTAAACTTCGTCGTCTGCTACACTTTGTTGTAGTTGTGGTCATACAACATGTTACAGTTGCGGTCGTTATAGCACTTCCCTATCAGTCGGCCATATTTTTGGATGCAGGTGCACCATTACCAGTTGAAGGCATGGTTCTAGGGTCACGGTGATGGAGATGACCCAGTAGATGGACCCACCATAGGTACTTGTTGGACTGCTAGCGAGCTAGGATAGTCCAGGGAGAGACCATGGTGAGTGTAACTGAAGTTCCACAATGCGTTTGAGACCTTGCACAAGGACGGCGTCGTGTGGATGGTGTGGACCACACAATTCATGTCGACGACTATGCCTTTCAGCTTGTCGGTACAATGTGAGTAGGACAAGGACTACTGGCTTACGACTTGCCACCTTGTCTTCTCCTGTATGCTAGAACCCTACACCCCCTCGAGTCATGAGACAGTTTGAACTTCTCCAGCAGGTGCCGCTAACATCGAGACGCATTCACTTGTAAGTGAAATTCTTTATTAGCTCATTTCATACAATCCATTGCTTTTACTTCGAAGTTGTGTTCAATTCGTTTTCTTTTCGTTTTCGTACTCAAATAGACATTGCGTACCACGTCTTTTTCAGGCAAATGAACAAGGGACAGAAGAGCGATAATTGGACGTAGGCACAGCTGTCATGGGCCATAGCCTGGGAGTAGTCGATAAGGATGTACGTAGGTCAAGTAGGAGTGATGGCCATACAAGCCAAACATGTATGCCGTGTAATTACAATGGTACATGCCGCGCACCCATTGCAGACTAACTGGGGACCCTCTGCAGCCCCCGTCGGAGGCCACACACGCCGATAGGTTGGCACTTGACCTAGACTGACACTTCCAAAAGGCGTACATTTATCTTAGTTACAATTGGGGGTTGATGATTCGTGCATATTGCTTTTTTATCGCACGAGAAGTGAGGCAAACATACACACCTAACTAAACCGTACTCGACATGTAATTTGCACCTTTAGAATGATCCATTACTACAATATTTTCAATAATATATCAGTACAAAAATAGGTTAAACAGAGCAACTGGTACCACTATCCTACAGAGCTCATAGGCTTGGTCATCCTACCAAGCTGGGCACTACAGCAGGACCTACCGAGCCAAGGCAGCTAAGCAACACCTGTCGAGCTAGGGTAACTCAGCAGGCCGGTGAGGTATATAGCACACCTAGCTGCCCTTCTGCGCTCATCCAAGTTCCCGCGCTAGCATCGTGCTACCAAGGTACGGTGGCACGGCAAAGAGACACATGTCTGCTATTGTGCCTGTCGAGCTCGGAAAGGGTGCTTGATTTACAAAAACAACCGCTTAGGACCAAAATTGAAAAAAAATATTACAGCAATGCCATAAATGCAAACAGTTCCTGCATTAAGCCAAACCTACTCGATCCTTCTATAAATACCACCTCTCCACCCTCCTCGTTTCGTCAGACCAAAAGCATCTTAAGCTTAGCTACCTACAGCTAGCTCACGTACAGCAAAACTAGCTAGCTGCAAGGGCCAAACCAATAGATCATGGCCAAGCTCCCCACTGTCCTCCTCGCCGCCTATGCCGTCCTCCTGGCGCTTGCCGCACCACTGCTCGCCGGCGACCCCGACATGATCCAGGACATCTGCGTCGCCGACTTCAAATCCCTTAAGGGCCGTGAGTGAACAATGCAAGCTCACTCAAATTAACCATGCATATACAAATGTTCATTCATTTTTGTTCATCGTGCATATCCATGCAACGACATATGCAAACCTTGCCGTACGTCGTTGTTGGTACACCATGACATAAAAATCACTGATCGGAATGCATGCATGTATGCGCGTGCAGCGCTGAGGATGAACGGGTACCCGTGCAAGCGGGAGATGAACGTGACGGTGGACGACTTCTTCTTCGGCGGGCTGGCGAAGGACGCCGACGTGTACTCGGGCAACTCGATGGGGTCGGTGGTGACGGCGGCGAACGTGGAGAACATCCCGGGGCTTAACACCCTGGGCGTGTCCATGGCGCGCATCAACTACGCGCCGTGGGGCGGCGTGAACCCGCCGCACGTGCACCCGCGCGCCACAGAGATCATCTTCGTCGCCGAGGGCACCCTCGAGGTGGGCTTCCTCACCACGGCCAACAAGCTCTTCACCCGCACCATCCCTAAGGGCGGCGTGTTCGTCTTCCCCCGCGGCCTCGTGCACTTCGAACGGAGCGTCGGGGAGCCGTTCGCCATGGCGATCTCGGCGTTCAACAGCCAGCTGCCCGGCACGCAGATGGTCGCCGAGGCGCTGTTCGGGGCCTCGCCGACGGTGCCGACGGACGTCCTGACGCGGGCCTTCCAGATCGACTGTGGAGTGGTGCACAACATCAAGTCCAAGTTCCCGCCGAAGTAGGACGTGCACGTACATGAAATTATATAAGCGATCATCGAGGACGCAACGGTACATCAATAACGGGGATGGCCCGATGCGTACGTAAACGTGTGGTTTCGGCGCGCTTTTATGCTTTCGTATTCGGTACGCAACTATATATATATATATATATATATATATATATATATACTATTATAAAAGAAGTAATTGGTGGTTGGTCCGTCGTCACTCCTCTCTTCTCAGCCATTTGATCTGATTACGAGATCAAATCCAAACCATCTGTTCACCCCTCCCCTCCCTCCCTCCCACCCCGCACGCCGCCTCCTTAAACCCTAAAATCCGAACTGCTCTCCCCCCGCATCCCCCTCTCTCCCCCCCCCGCCGCCTCGCTCTCCCCTCGCACCCCCTCCTCCCTCGCTCTCCCCACCACCCCGCTCTCCCCGCCTCCCCTCGCTCTCCCCGCCGCCTCGCTCTTCCCGGCCCCCTAGCTCTCCCCCCTGCCGCCCCCCTCCCGCTCTCCCCCCGCCTCCTCCCCTTCCTCCCACTCCGCTCCGCCTCCCCACCCTGCGCCGCCGCACCGCCTCCTCCTCCCCACCCCGCTCCGCCGCCTCCTCCCCTCCCTCATCCGCCGCTCCGCCCTCGCCTACTCCTCCCCATCCTGCGCCGCCGCCGCCTCCTCCCCCCCACTTCTCCGCTCCGCCGCCGCCTCCCCGCTCCTTCGCTCGTCGCCGCCTCCTCCCTCGCTCCGCGCGCCTCCTCCTCCGCCGCCGTCTCGAGGTCAATGCGTGGCTAGCCTCCCTCGGCGGGGGCGGGGCGGCGCGGTGGCCCGAGCTATCGTTGGGGCCCGACCCCACGCCGCGAGGTGGCCTACCCGCGCGCGCGCGCGCGCGCGCGCGCAGCGCAGATCTGGCGGCCGGGATCGCGGCCGCGGCTGCGCACACACGAGCCGCGGAGTACCGCGCCGAGGCGGCCCGGCCGCGTGAGTTGCCGAGAGGCGGTCGGACTCCGTGGCGCGCTCCGCCGCCGCCTCGCGATCGCGTGCCGTCGCCAACCTCCTCGCCATCCGCGACACGAGATGAGCGGTGGCCGGTGGGGCTAGGGTTTTGAGTTTCTTTCCTTCGTTCTCATCAACGCAGGTGAGTGAGAGATCTGTGCCTCGATGGGTAGATTTGTTCATGACATTCTCGCTTCGATGAATTTGCCGTTTGATCGCATGGTGTTGGGGGCTCTCGCTAGGGTTTTGCCAAATAGCAAAAACAGGGCATGACCGGAAGGCTCGCTACCTTGGCATTTATGCTTGGTGTTGATCCGAATCAAACTTTGTTTAAGATCCCTATTTCAACTAGAAGAAAACATCCGAGAGTAGAACCTATGAACTTTTGCCTCGGCTTAGTGGATACAAGAAAATGTTATTAATCCAATATCCAAAGGGTGCTTGCATCAAAATTTGCAATTTTGTCGTCAACTCGACAAAGCGGTGAATCGAGAAGTAATGTTTAGGCGCAGAGTGATTACTCGTGGTTCTTTTTGCGTTTCATTGTTTTCGATTGGTTTTGGAATGGTGGTTATGCAGCTTTGTGGTGGCAGTCAGGACTTGTCGTTGAGGAGAGCACAGTGGAGGAGAAGAGGGACAAAATACATAAAGAGTCAAAGGCACTTCTTGATTACACGAGAAGGCCATAACCAAGCTTACCGAGCTCAAGAAGTGAGTGAAAAACGCCCAGATTCTTAGTTGACTACTTAAGGAGTGCTTACTAATCACCACCACCCGATTTCTGAGAAAATGTGATAACACTCTATGCCATTTTTAGGATGCTGGAAAAATTCAAAAATGATGTTGAGAAGCAACAGGTGGAGCAAATGGCGGACAGGCAGACAAAGTTGGTGATGATGGACTCAAAGGAACGGCAATATATCCTCCAAGTCTCAAATTATAAGGTGACTAGCATTTGCATTTCGCATGTTGTGTAATATTTAGGGCTTGTCCAATTTTATTCTTGTCATTCGTACCTTAGTGCCCCTTTGTAGGCCAATTTTGCATATTACTTGGTAAGGCAATCGTTATATCCACTTTTATGCCTTTTATATTCATTGTCTTACATTTACTGTGCAATGTTTAATCGGGTGGGATATACACCGAAATCAATCATGGTGTCTTGATGGAAATGGCGTAAGATAAGAAGGATCTTGAGAGGAAGACAAAACCCATTGCGGACACATTAAGAAGCTACGAGATTTGCCTCAGTATGCCTTTTGCCTTCTGCTTTGTTCTTTTTCTTCGATGTAAATCTCGCTTATTCTTGCATATCTCTCGCAATTGTATTCGGGATAAAGCTCTCAGTGCGCTAGCTATAGAGGACAAATAGAGGCGATGCAACCGCAGAGAAGTACCTTGAAGACGTGTTGCGATGCCGCTTTAACCACACGGCTTATGATGTGCGTGTCATCAAGTGCATAGTCTTATTTGGTGTTTTTCAACTATGGCAAACCGCCAAAATTTCACCATAGAAACTAAATTTCATTGCGATTACAATGTCAAGAACAACCAAGACGCTATCTCTCGAACAGTTTGGCTCATTGTCTGCTTTATAAAGACAAAACACCGCTCAAATGCTCATGCTTACGTTGCCTTACAATTTATCCATGGTAATATAGTATTTAACTGTCCAAATTAATATAAGGTATTAGTTCAGAGGGTTTGTGCTTGCAAATCTGAGCTTAAATTACACAAGCATAGATGAAATGCTATCATCCAATAGGGTGAGATTTTTCTTAGTTTTGTTGGAGATGTTCTGGTGCAACATTTTGTATTTGATGCACCTGTCAAACTCCAGGAAATGCCGTACTTAAAGGCCCAATATGAACATCGGATTTGGAGTTTCATTTAGGTTCTGCCAGTAAGGTCCTGTACATGAATATAAAGATGATAGAATTTGTAATGCATATCAAGCTAGCTGGAGTATGAGCTCAAAGGTAATCCCTTTTATCAAATTTTTGTTTTCTTTGACTTTAGGAGGGAAAATTGGTTAGGCAATTTTAGCTTACTTGAGCTCCTTTTATTCAGAGTGCTATTACTTGTGTTTCGCTCTAAACTCCGAGCAGATTATTACTGGCCTAAAATTATTGGAGCGCCGGGGAGTTGCTGTTGTTAATGCTACATAAAAAGTTATGTATACTATGACTTATCATGGAATTCAGTTTGAAGATATTCTGCAAGGGAACTGCTCAGTTAGTACCACCTATTAAGTATGCAGCTGAATCCTTCTATGGGGTGCTGATGAGGCACATTTCTTTCCAAAATTTCTTCGCCTCTTGATTCTAAACTGAGCTCCTTGTGAATACATTCAACTTTTCTTTGGAAGTAATAACTTGCATATCGGCTTCTTTTGAACCTGTTGTAACGCAGCATACTACGCATAGTTCAGTAAGTGTCCAGAGAAATCCAAGGTAACAAGGAAGTCTAAGGTGATTCTTTTGTGTGTTTAGGCCTCTAGGGTATGTTCATGGATACTTTATAAAAGAGTTATTGCTTTCGTCCCTTTTTTAAAAAAAATTTGTACATTTAATGTCCACTCGATGAATATTTCAAGTTATTTGCTAGGTGCATTCAGAATTTCATATTCCTTAAGAAGGTTAGATGTAATCTTCAGTGCACATATTCTTCTTTGTCATATTGTTATCCATATCATAGGACAAACGATACATAGGTACAATTTAGGATTGCAATTGTAAAAAAAATGAAGGTATAGTCTAGGGGCTTCTTTGCTTATTGTACACAGTTATATATTGACCTGTTGAGCCTTTTGGAATCAGTCTCATTCAAACATGGTATCAGAGTAAAGTTGATATTTCCTATTCAGTTTGAGATCATATTATGTATCACTTTTATTTGGTTTTCCGTTGCAACGCACGGGCACCTTACTAGTATATATATATATATATATATATATAAAATAAAACATTTCATTTGTTCATTTTACTGTATGTATCGATCGGTATCTCGTACGACATCCGGTGTTGATTGTAATGTCTACAGCACGTCATAAATAAATGTAACAGATGTACCGATTGTTTGCACTTCACACCTACTAGCTAGCTAGCTGTGCGAATTATTGTGTGACGCGACCAGAATCCCTCGCCATGAATACCGTCCTACTCAGCTGTGGTCACGTACGTGTATACACAGATCGCAGCAAGAACGTGGACAGCACGGTGTATAGGCCTCTTTTTTTTCTTTTATGGCTTTTACCTTCCACTTCTTCAAAAACCAAAACAAATATATTTGAGAAAACAAGAAGCCCATCTCCCGACCCCTGAATCCTCGATATCATACACGTCACGGCCCACGTATTTGAGAAGCCCATGGTTTGTCGGCCGCCCAAAGCCCACAGAACCCCACTGATCCGTCGTGTGAAGAGAAACAAAAAAGAAATTGAAAAGAAACCCACACCGAACCCCCACCTACTCCGGTTCGCATCCGGCACTATTACCTTTATGACAGTGGACCCGACCGACCAATCGGCCCCGCTGTCATACAAGTAGTCCGATCCGTTAAACCGCAGAGAATACCACCCCACCTCCTGCCTGGTCGTTACACTTCCGCCTCCCCAATTCGTGCCGCCGTATCCTCCTCCTTCCCCAGTTCCCCTCCTCCTCTTCCTCGTCTCCGTTCCCGAACAAATTAGGCCAAAAATTCCGGCATGCTTCGCGTCGGCGACGAGGCGTGAACCTCCCACATGGGAGATCACCAGCCCTAGCCCAAAATAACTCGCCATGGACGACGACGCCGCGCGCCGCAAGCTCGGGGGCTACCTCCGCGCTGTGCTCTCCCTCCCCGCCGGCGCCGATGCCACCTCCCTCCGCCCGCTATCCCCCTGCTCCCTCTCCGCCTGTGGGGCGGTCCCCCTCGCGCCGCTCCCCGACGACGGGCCCCACCCGCGGTCTAAGTGGAGGGCGTGCAGCGGCGGGGGCAGCGTCGTGCGGCAGCTGAGGGCGCTCGTGGCGCACCGGTGCGTGGAGGTGGAGGGGAGGGTCCTGAGGGTTGTCACGAGGAGGGGGGAAAGGGATGGCGAGCTGGAGGCGAGGGCGGTGGTGCTGGTCGACGTGTACCTGCCCGTCGCCGCCTTGTCAGGGTGGCAGTTCCCGCGCTCCCGCGCCGCCGCCGCCGCCGCGGTCTTCAAGCACGTCAGGTGCGTCTGCATTCCATGCGTGCGTTGCATGCGTTTCAGGGCGGCACGTGCCTCTTCTGTGACAAATTTTAGAGCTTGGTGGGTTTGGGGATAGATTTTTGCCATTTGGGTGGGGATTAGTCGTGGCTACAAGCTTCCCTTCTGAATATGTGATGGAAGCTTGCTAATAGGTTTCAAATTTGTGGCATTTCACACGTTGGCCAGCAACATCTATGTTAGTATGTTCCCGAATCAAATCCCTATTCATTTTTGCTATTAAGGTGTTGGTGGATCACCATGCGTTTTATGTGGATTTGACTGAAACTACAATAATAAAGCCTGTGGATTTCTCATGCACTATTTCCAAAACTAGTCAACTAAGCTTCCTGATTTCTGTTTAGTACATTTAGTTTAGCTATCTAATGCACGTCATTTGGTCAGTACAGCAGCTCTTCAAGTAGGGTCATAACTCCTTGCTTTACTTATTTCAGGAACTTTTTCCTGTTGTTGCCACTTACCTCCTAGTCTAAGACAATGTTTTTTTTTTTTTTTTGCAGTTGCAACTGGGATGATAGGAACGCTTTGCTTGCTTTTGACTGGAGTTCTCATGACAATCCACACTGTGATGACCGGTATATTTGGAGCTGCACAGATTGTCATGCCCTTGGTTGTGAGGTCCATCAGATATCATCTGTATCGAATGACGAGCAGCCATTTGACCTGCATGAAATCTTCAAAACTCTTCCTAGTGTTAGGGTGGAGAAGAGGATGCAGATAACAAGAATAAAACCAGATGAGGCAGCACTGGGACTGGGTATTTGGTTAGTCCCTGATGATGTATTGAATAAAGTACTGATTCGACTTAAACCCAGGGATTTGATAAGAGTGGCAGCAACTTGTCATCATCTAAGGACTCTTGCTGCCTCTATTATGCCTTGCATGAAGCTTAAGCTTTTTCCTCATCAAGAGGCGGCCATCGAATGGATGTTGAAGCGAGAGCAGAACTTGCAGGCCCTAGCACATCCTCTGTACAAGGATTTATGTACTGAGGATGGTTTACCTTTCTACATAAATGTTACATCTGGTGAAATATTCACCGGAAATGCTCCAACCATAAGTGATTTCTGTGGAGGTATGTTTTGTGATGAACCTGGTTTAGGGAAGACAGTAACTGCACTGTCTCTTATTCTCAAAACGCACGGAACATTGGCAGACCCTCCACAAGGGGTGGATGTAAGGTGGTGCATGCATAAACCAGGTAAAAAATATGGATACTATGAACTCAACACCATCAACTCTACTAACAGAAACAGTTTTTTGTCTGGATCAAAAAAGCTTGTGGGGAAGGATGTGATTAGAGAAGATCCATGTTCAAGTGGGTTATCGCATAATGGTGATTCCGTTCGCAGTACAAGGTCATCAAGAAAGAGAGGCAGGTTAGTGAACCCTGATCCAACTATGGTCACCATGCATGTTTCGGGTGAGAAGTCACTGGCGTCATCACCCAGCAATGTGCATCCAATGCCAGCTACTCATGTACTAAAGTTCACCAAAAACATGAAACATGTTAGGAAAAACCTCATGGATGCATACAGCAAAGATTCAGTTGACGGTAAAAGGAAGAGAGGCACCACCTCTGAGTTAAGTGAGACCTGGGTTCAGTGTGATGCTTGCAGAAAGTGGCGGAGGTTATCAGATGGAACTGTTCTTGATTCTACTACGGCATGGTTTTGCAGTATGAATGCTGATCCTGCACGGCAGAAATGCACCGCTCCAGAGGAATCCTGGGATTTTAAGCGAAGGATAACCTATTTGCCAGGTTTTTACAAGAAAGGTACATTGCCGGGAAACGAGCAAAATGTGTCATTTTTCGCAAACATATTGAAAGAGAATGTTTCTTTGATCAATTCAGAAACCAAGAAAGCTTTGTTGTGGTTGGCAAAACTTTCTCTCCAGAAACATCTTGAGATGGAATCAATTGGTTTGACACGCCCAGTTCTGGATGCACGTGCAACCATAGGCAAGGATGCCCGCCCATATTACAAGATATTTCAAGCATTTGGCCTTGTGAGAAAGATTGAGAAAGGTGTAACTCGATGGTATTATCCATCTATGCTCGACGATTTGGCCTTTGACTCAACTGCACTTGGAATTGCTCTTGAAAGACCGCTGGATTTAGTGAGGTTTTATTTGTCTAGGGCCACCTTGATAGTTGTACCTGCTAACTTAATTGATCACTGGACAACACAGATACAGCGGCATGTTTCCTCAGATACACTCAATGTTTATGCATGGGGAGATCACAAGAAGCCGTCTGCTCACAACCTTGCTTGGGACTATGACATTGTGATAACAACATTTAGCAGATTAAGCGCAGAATGGGGTCCACGGAAGAGAAGTGTTTTAAAGCAGATCCATTGGTTTAGGGTAATATTAGATGAAGGACACACGTTAGGTTCCAGTCTCACCCTGACAAACAAATTGCAGATGGCTGTCTCTTTGGTTGCTTCAAATAGGTGGATTTTAACTGGTACCCCTACACCAAACACACCAACTAGTCAGGTTGCTCATCTTCACCCCATGCTTAAGTTTCTTCATGAGGAAGTTTATGGTCAAAACTACCAGTCATGGGATTCTGGAATTCATAGGCCTTTTGAGGCACAAATGGAAGAGGGGCGCATTCGTCTTGTGCAGCTACTTCAGAGGACTATGATTAGTGCAAGAAAAGCAGATCTAAAAAACATTCCTCCTTGCATAAAAAAGATAACTTTCTTAGACTTCAGTGAGGGGCATGCAAAAAGTTACAATGAACTGGTTGTTACTATTCGCCGAAATATACTGATGGCTGATTGGAATGACCCTTCGCATGTGGAATCACTTCTGAACCCCAAGCAGTGGAAATTTCGTGCTACTACTATAAAGAATGTCCGCTTGTCTTGTTGTGTTGCTGGGCATATTAAAGTAGAAGAGGCTGGCCAGGATATACAGGAAACTATGGATGCATTGGTGCAGCAGGGTCTTGATCCTTCTTCTGAGGAATATCAATTGATAAGATTTGCTCTTTTAAATGGCACCGATTGTTTCAGGTATGAAAACTTTAAATAAAAAAGCATATTACCTATCAACGAGGTGATTTTCCCTTGTTTAAAGATCCATATTGCTGTCTTCAGATGTAGAGATTGGTGCCGCTTGCCTATTATCACACCCTGTCGGCATCTGTTGTGCCATGATTGTGTAGCTCTTGATAGTGAGAAATGCACATTACCTGGTTGTGGCAACCATTATGAGATGCAGTCTCCCGAAACTCTTGCACGGCCAGAAAATCCAAACCCAAAATGGCCAGTGCCCAAGGATCTAATTGAATTGCAGCCTTCATATAAGCAGGTTTGTATTTGCGCTATGCTATGCAATTTCTTCGGTCTTTTTTGTGCACTTGAAAAGATGTTTTCTATGTAATTTCTTTTTTCATTTTATGTAGGATGACTGGGATCCAGATTGGCAATCAACAACTAGCAGCAAAGTTGCTTATTTGGTTCAGAAGTTGAGAACTTTGCGAGAAGCAAACATAAAACATGGGTACTCTACTAACATTACCAATGGTGCTGGTCTTGCTAGTGAATCATCTTGTCAAGATGATAATAATGTGGACGGAAGGTTACCACAGACAATGCCTGACAAAATAATAATATTTTCCCAGTTTCTGGAGCATATCCATGTGATTGAGCAGCAGGTAAATTTGAAATGGTCATACTTAGCTTTTACTTTGAGAATGTGAACCAGTTGGTCAATGATCTCGTTTCTGTTCAGCTGACGATTGCTGGCATAACATATGCTGGAATGTACAGTCCCATGCCTTTAGGCAATAAGGTACTTTTACTCGTCCTTCTTTATGTATAACCTGTAACTTGTACTGAGAGTGTTTGGAAAACAGTGCCTATCTAGGTGTAGCACAAAATTTTCCCACTCTCCTTAACAACTCTCTCAAACATTTTATGGCTGATCCGGGTGTTGATACAATTCTATGCAGAGAAGTGCACTGATGAAGTTCAAAGATGATCCAACATGCATGGCTTTACTCATGGATGGAACTGCAGCACTGGGCCTTGACTTGAGTTTTG
Organism: Melocanna baccifera; assembly: GCA_036346265.1. NCBI lineage: Eukaryota > Viridiplantae > Streptophyta > Magnoliopsida > Poales > Poaceae > Melocanna > Melocanna baccifera. Next base: position 6,740,900 of record CM070678.1, on the reverse strand, counting down.
TGACGCATGTTTTTCTGATGGAACCAATATGGGATAGGAGGTAATCTACCTGTTCGATTACTTTTTAAAATAATGACATTTGATCCTGCATCAGTAATTTGCAGTATATTTACCAATCATGATGGTCAATAGTGTACATATTTTTGGCTGTGATGTAAATAAAAAACGAACTGCAAAAATTGGCTACCAATGCTGTGCACTTGTATCTGTTTTCCTGCCTTACGTCAAGATGGGGTATTTTGTATTTCTATTGATAGTTGGCACTTGTTACTTTCACATTGTCATTTTTGGTGTGTATGATTGATGGGTAGTCTATTTTTTTACCTGATCAGTATGGAGGAACAAGTTATTAGTCGTGCGCACCGAATGGGTGCCACTCGTCCTATACATGTTGAAACTTTGGCTATGCGTGGTACCATCGAAGAGCAAATGCTAAAACTTCTACAGGTTTGTGTGGATCACATTGTTCATAACATTTCTTTGTGAAATATATTGTCAAATCTTGCTTATTAAATATATGCTTTGTCCACAGGATTCCAATGCTTGCAGAAAAATGGTTAATAAAGGAGCAAACAGCAATGACTATGAAGGGACTCGGCCTCACCGGAGTCTGCATGATTTCGCTGAAAGCAGCTATCTGGCGCAACTCAGCTTTGTGCAGACAGGATCTAACACAGCACGTATTGATGCCAACACTAACTAAATTCTCACTTTATTTTTTTCTGTTTCCTTTCTTTTGCAACATCATGTTCTGAAAATCATTCTTTGCAATAGAAATAAAATTAACTCTCAAGGTCACTGATCTTAACGCTGAAAAATGTTTCTGGGGAATCTATTTGTCTGTTTGTTAAACTGAGTTGCCGGTTCAACAGGCCTTAAACTGGGGATAACACTTGTAGTGTTATACTGTGAACCATCAAATCTGTTTCACTCGTGTCGAATTTACCAAACCCGTTCAGAATTGCAGTGGTTTATGGTTTTTTTTACTGTAGTTGACTTATTTTTTGCTATAGTTAAGTTGACTTATTTAGTATAATTAAATTTAAAAAACTTAAAAATAGAAAAAAAATTAATCCATTACGGACAATGCAAAGAGATACAGAAAAAAAATAAAAAAAACAAAAAAAAATAGAACAGAAAAAAAATTAAACAGTAAAAAAGCTAATCGCTAACGCTCATGGTCGCGTTCACAAACGCTGAGTGGCGCCTAAGTATCGGGCCTCTTCGAAAGTAATAGAATAAAGATAGAAAAGTGGATAGAAGATCGACGACTATGGCGTTGCAATAACCAGTTTGGTCTGGATTTGATCGAATATTGACTGGAATCCATCCCCTGGCCTGCCTGGTTTGTTCTTACGAAGTGTAGTATACTAAGCTGCTTATAGTGAAGCAGCAACCATCTCGTCTACTCTTTTTTTTTTGAACTGAAACCATCTCGTCTACTTGCCGCATCTAACACAGGCAAGAGGAAACTGTCGGTGTCACAATAGCTTTGAGCTGTTGCAGTCTTGTCAGCAACATGTTTTATTTTCAAAATTCTTGTTAGATTGTGTCGAACCCAAAAAATTAATGCCAAATCCTATTTATCATGCTAGTCACAGTATCAGTAGTTAGCACACATATTCATCATTACATCATATCTATAGACGATTAAATAGAACAGAGTAGCACATAATAATCAATAGTCATACATAAATTTATGAGACTAAATTTTACACACAAAAAAGCTGACCGGCTAAAAGTTCTATTTTAGAGAGAACTTGCAATGGAAATAAACGGTAAATGAAGAACAACGGCACAAGTGATTTACCTCATTCCCATAGACAGCTAACTAGGATTAACACCTAATAATCGGCGCCATTGTCACCAAATTTCACAGCATAAAAATAACCAATCGAGGGATCTTCTTTTTTTATTTGATTGTGTTCAACAAGCAATCGTAAGTACAAAATATACTATGTAAGACTTACATCAAATGATATTAGTTATATATTTGACTTTGTCAAAGGAAAGCTATTTTATCTTAGTTTATTGTTCAAAGCAAATTTTCATTTATAATACGGTAGTAGATGCAAAATCCATTGCAAAACAATAAGTAAAAATAAAATTATAATAGCTGAAGGTAACCATAATCCATCATAAAACGCATAGTATAGGTTTTCATCACCTACATCAACAAAGATGGCACATACCACTAAATTTTCATCAAAAGCCTCAAGTACTGTTACACGCCGAAGAATTCCTGCGCTCTGGTTAACTCTGCACGCCCGCCCGCTCCGCGTGCGCGCGCCGCTTGCCCTCGCGCTAGTAGCGCCTGCCGTGCCCCTTCGCGCGTCGTTGGCCCACCCATCTGTGTCGCTTCGCCACGATGCCTGCTCCACCTACACACTTCTTCTTCAACCAAGCAAAAGCAGACTCCACCTCTGCTCCGCCTCTCGCCGTAGCGCCGCCTCCCCGTCCCCGCACCCCCGCGCGCCCCTCCACCACTGCCTGTTCCCCGCCGGCTTCCTCCTCCACCGCACCGCCACCTACACGTCCTCCGTCGCGGCGTAGGCGGTGCTAGGCTCCCTCCCTCCCTCCCAAGAGCTCGCCTCGCCTCCCCACCACCCTCCTTAATTCCTTATTCCCCATCCCAACCCCGATCCCCAGACCCCATAGTGCGGAGCCGCCACTCCCCCACCCCACGAGCCATTCGGAAAACCTAGATCCAAACCCCTCGCTGCCAGCCATGGTGACCCACCGAGCCCTCTCCTCCATCCTCCGCTTTGCCTCCCGCTCGACAACAACATCCGCCTCGCGCTCGAGGTGGCACAGCATCTCGGGGAGAACATGGTGCGCACCATCGCCATGGACGGGGCCGAGGGGCTCGTTGCTGCCAGTGCGTGCTCAACACCGGCTTTGAAATGCCATCCCCTCTTGTTTCTCAGCCTTGATCGTCTTTGAGATGTTTCATTTTGGATCGTCTTTGAAATGGCAAATTACTAGGTGTTAGATTTGATCTGAATGTATGGATCCATGCATCGACTAGTGAATGCTGCCTTTAGTTATCCACAACTATACTTTGTTAATGAATTGACGATATACTGTTCTATAGCGGTTCTATATATGAAATGGTAAATGGACAAATGCGAAAAAGTGACTTTGTTAAACAGCATGCTCGTCATGATTTAGCCATGCTCAAATGCTGTTTTGTAGATTTATATTTACAGTCCATTGTAGATATATATGTTTTTCCACATCATCTCTAGTGTGATGGTCCTAGAATCACGCAAACCAAGGAGAGCTACTTTTGTTTTTCCTGGTGTAGGCCTAGACGAGGAAGGGAGAGTTGAGAGGAAATGCATGGGCCTCATGTAGGTTCACCAATCCCAAAATAGGCTATAGAAAGTTCAAAAGACCGTAAATTTTCTAAAGTTGTCCATAAATTAAAACTATCATACTCTTTTGTTGCTTACGCAACTTACTAAGTTGTAAAATTAGGTTGCAAAGGCTAAGATTGTTATTTGCACATATAGACATCATGGTTAGCTGATTATGAGTTCTGAGGGATTGGCTACTGAATTCATGAAATTACATTGTGAAGATTAGTTGTTGCAGTTACAGAGGGGCGCTATCTTTATAGCCTACAGATATTTACTGTCTTTGAACTTAGTTGTTGCTATAATTTTTAGTATCACCATCTTTGAACTTTACCATTGTTGCTGTGTGTGTTGCTGCATTTGTGATGTGTGTTTTATTTATTTTTTAGGTTCCTGTTTATAGGGCGACACTTGGGTGTATTATGAATGTTATTGGCGAGGCGATTGATGAGAAGGGAGATAAAAGTAAGTCTGTGCAACATGCATTTTATGTATGAAACTCATATACATTACCAAAAACTCAGTGGTTATTATTCTGTTAGCCTGTTATGATTTTTCCTTGATGATTACTCTTTTTTTGCTGCAGCAACAAACCACTTCCTCCCTATCCATCGCGAATCCCCCGCTTTTGTTGAGCAAGCTACAGAGCAACAAATTCTTGTTACTGGGATTAAGGTACACCCTTTTTTGTCTCTTGGGGAGGGACTTTTCTTAAAACTTGTGACTTTTTAATTAGTTAGGTTTCTTTTAATGTGGCAAGAGACATTCGATTGTGTTCCCTTTGTTACTATTTAATTGCTAGCATCTACAACATTTGCTTGCCTTTGTTACTTCTATTACAACATTACTTGATTCTGTGTGGATGCCTCTGTTGTTTTTCCTGTTAAGGAGATAGAGTTCCCCTGTAATATCTTTGTACTCCCTATATATATTGCACACAATATTCAAAACATTTCCTTCTTCATAAGAGTACATGTAGATGCTTTTCCAATTGTTGAGAGTAAAAAAACAAAACTTTTACCCTGGATAAGCAAGTAGCACATAAACAAATTTACATTTGATGATTCAGAGATGCTGACATAGGTTGAGCAGTTTGAATTTGTACTTTGAAGTCCTTACATGTAACCATTTTTATTCAAGAAAGAAAAATTGAGTTATTCTGCATGTTAGTGGTCAGTCTGGGCAGAGAGGAGTGTAGATAACAAAGAAAGATCATTGGACCTCTCATGTAGTTTTGGTTCTTTTCGGGAGAGGGGCAAAAGAACAAGCCAGTGGTATAAATCAATTATGTACTCTCCACCAATGTAGGTTCAAATTAAATTTACAGGTAAGAACAGCATCAACTTAGATTGATTAATGCTTTCCATAACCATAGAAATAAAGTTAAGCTGCCTGCCAGTTCCCCTAAAATTTAAAAGGCATATATCAGTGGATCAACATTTTTATAGCATAATAGAGAGCTTTCTCGATGCCCAAATGGCACCTTGTGGGATTTTATTGTTGGTTTCTCAAAACTGAATACTTAGCACTCAATTTTCCATTGTTTGTTGATGTCGAATAATATGCTAATTTTCTTATTCTTCAGTGTGAGGTTGGACATGTTTTGTGTTCTCTATGCCTCGGAAAGCTACGCGATAAATGTCACATCTGCTACAAACACAAGTGGGTATAGCCATTGATTTGCACCTAAGCTATTCATCAATGCCATCAAGGTGCCATGCTCGAACACATAATATGGTTGTGATGAGGTCGTCGCATACTACCAGAAAGAGAAGCATGAAAGTGTGTGTATACATGCTGCCCTTGAGCCTGGACACCAACGAGGCGAGCCCGTCTGAAAACATCACCGGCGCTGGCAAAGGCTCGTCCCTGGCCGACCCCCATCAATGCGTAGCTCACCCCACGCTGCCTTCTCCCGGCGAGCCAACGGACTCCCTGTGGGCCTGGCACGAGCCCCCCACCACCCCGCCAGGTCGCGTCGCATGGTCATATGTCGAAGAGAGAGGAGATGGAGGAGAGGAAGGAAGAGAGAGAAGTAGAGGACGTGGGCACCTACTGGACTGACCTTTAGAAGTGGCGCATGGGGACGATGGCGCTAGTGTGTGTGTGAAAGCGAGGGAGGGGAGGAGAGGAAGAGGAAGAGAAGCATGAGAGGAAGGAAGAGAGAGGGAGTTGGTCGACCGGATTTGGAAAAGAAAAAGGAAGGGAGAGGAGTAAAAAGAAGAAGCTGGGGATATTTTAGTCATTTCACATGGGTTTAAACAGCAAAAGAAATAAAAATACAAAAAAGGCAAATAATCAATTGACCTATCAACTTTGGGGTATTTTATCCATTACTATGTAATGGAAGGCATTTTATCAAAGATCACTCAACTTTAGGGCATATGATGAATTTTTCCTTTTGGTTTTGGTTAGGGTTGTGGTGGACTGATGGATGATTCGGTTCGGTTTGGGGCATCTTCTACTGCTTCCTTAGCTTATAACCTTGTTCTTTTTGTTTTTTCCATTTGGCTTCAGTTTCTCCGAAAACCAAAACAAATGAGGGGACTTCTTGAAACCGTTTCCCTAAACGGCTTCTTGAGCTTAAAACTATTGCACTGCCAACCGCTAGACCGCCACTGCTAGATACTTGTGCAGGCCCTCTGGTGCCTCTCTGTGTCTCCCGTGCGTGATGCGTCTGGTCTCTGCCTCTTTGTGTACTTGTGTGCCTATGGACTGGGATGATCTACGCTAGGCCGGTCCATGTTTAGGACGAGCCGGAGAGTGAGCTAAAGCCTCACGAAGATCACCCGGTGGCTCCGCCCCCGATCGTCAGCTCGGCGAGCCATACCGGTAATCATTGTAGCAACATCGTGGAGCGTAAAATAATCCCAGATGTCGGCGGCGAGGTCGAACTCCCCAACGACTGGCGTCTGCATGAGCATCTGGTGGATGGCTTCGCGGCCGGCCACGTAGCTCTTGAAGATGATGTCAGGCTCCAAGACATTGAATTGGTGCTCAAATTTCTGGGGCTCCTCGAGCCCCACCCTGCGCACGTCGCCATGCAAGCGCGCCGAGGGAGGGCGGCTGGTCTCTCGGCACTGCCACTTCTTATTCGGCGTGCAGAGCGTGGGCTAACCTTGGCACATTATGAACCATGATATGGGCGCTGAGGCCCATCCTTGGCCCGTTGTGATATTGCCTTGGAGCACAGTCTGGGCTGGGCCATGCACGCTCTCAAGAACTACCGATTATCTTGCATTATGCCACTGATGCGAGTGCCAGTGTCAGTGTTGCATGATAATTTTTCCGATAATACTGTAGCGTTATTATGGTGGGTGCAGATTAGCAAGGAATTATTGAGGTAAATAATCTTCTCTCTCAAGAGGAACTGCAAGTTTTCCTTCGACAAAAGCGACACCTTTTCCTGGCCGAGAGGGTCCATTTCTCAATTATCCTCCATGCCTGCCCGGCCTGTCTGCGTACATCTTTTCTCACGCTCTGCAGCCCTTCTTCCTTTGTCTTGCTTTTTTTTTTTTTGGTGATTGCGCTTCCTCACGTGGCAACAGAAGGAGGTTGCAGTCACAAAAAGAAGCGAAAGACAAAAACGAAAGAGGAACTGCAAGTCACATTTTTTGAAAGAAAAACTGCATGTCAGAGCACATAGACCATGGATGAATTGTTCTAGGATGCTTTATCGATACTCATCCATTGTAATGCATGTATGTTCGGTAGCTCATGCGCTTACTATCTCCACATTGATCCATAGCCACCGGGGAGAAGGAGAGCAGAACTACCTCTTTAGCTAAGTGCTGAACATGTGAAGGAAAGCAAAATTGTCGAAAAGCAACAGGCGAAGAGAGAGAGTTTTAGATTAGTTCCATGCGTTCGAACGAATACCAGTAGTAGTTCATCAGTGATGGAGTAGTAGTACTTCACAAGAGCGCCAGGCACAAAGCTAGAAAAACAAATTCTTTCGATCGGACAGGTGACACCTCAGAGCAGGGCACAGCATGGATTATTCCCTTCTTTTTTTCTCCTCCTCCTGAGGTTGAGCTCATGATCAATCATGCGCCGGGAGAGGTACAGGCATGCCATGGATGCATCGGGCGACCAATCCTGTAAGCTGTAAGAGGGCATGAGCACGCAGACGCAGTGATACTGCATGCTCTCTTTTTTTTTATATATATTTTTGCCATTCATTTCATTCCCATGCCAATATGCCATTGCCATCCGAGGCGAGGCCATGTGTGCCCCCGGCGAGATGATCTCGTGGTCTCCCATGTCCCCTACACCTCGATTTCCTCCGGGCCGACGCAGCTTTTCCATGCCTTTCTTTCTCCCTCCCTCCACTCGCCTTTCCGATCCGATCAACTTTGGAATCGAAAGATCGTAAGTGCTAAAACTGCGCTGTACAACCGCAATGTACAGGGTGCAACGCAGTCGTTTGAGAAACGAATTTGGTTGTACTAGCATCGCTCAAAACGGCTTAAAACCAGTTTGTGTTTTTTTTCCTATTATTCAGTAATTTCATCTTCTTTTTTTTTTAGATTTTTGTGGGCTTATTTGCCTTTTCTTTTTTTTCCTGTATTTCTTTGCATTGTCTATGATGGGCTAGCATGTTTTTCTATTTTTTAATTTAATTATACCAAATAAATCAAATTAGCTACAGTAAAAAAATAAACCAGTTACAGTAAAAAAAAGTCATAAACCAACGCTAAATTAAGCGCTATCTGAATGGTCTTAGGGCACAAATTCAGGATCTCTTTCCCTGGATAGAATGCTGAAAGGTTAAGTATAGAACAAGGTAAAGAATTAGTATTAGCGTTGAACTGTAAGAGTACTAGTTTGGACTTTGGGGCTGGGCAATTCTGCTGTAAATCATTCTGCCGTTGATTCCGAGAGTCTAGCCCCGCCGGCCATCGTCAGTAATCCCATTTGCAGTTGAAGAAATACGCTGCAAACCTCAGCCATTATTCTCTTACGCTCGTCGAATCCAATAATTATCAGCAAGTCAAACCTAATCAAAACCTTCGAGATCAATATATACTGCAGCATTTGACCTACCCTCATATAATTATGCACGCCGTTTGTGTGATTGGCAAGTCTAACATAATACCACTACTAGTTTACAATTGAGAGTGAATCAAGCGGACCAACTGTATTAGAACTTTTAGTATTGTTCAGAACATTCGAAAGCAACGTTTCTGATGACTACAAAATCCATGAATAACGGCTAAAATTTGTATTATAAAAGGTCGATGTGTGCAGGAAAACTGCGAGCGAAATGCAATTTCATACTAAGAGTCTATTTGGCATGACTTCAGCTTCCAATTTTCAGCTGAGCTCCTATATTCTTATTAAATCTACTCCTCTGAAAATTTGGAACTGTCAAAATGTTGTTTTTGGCTAGGAGGTTGGTTCCTGATTCAAGAATGAGACATTGTATGCAAAATGTAAATACTACCTATGATTTTGGCACCTGTAAGTTGTTTTGTACATATTACTAACTTATATAAGTGTTTTTTTTTTGTATATTGCTATTTCAGACATCATTTCATTTTTTAAACATTTTTTACCACAAATATTTCGAATTTACCATGGTATACACATGAAAAATGCAATGATCATGACATAAGGTTCTAATTCAACAAGTTATCAATTAAAGTGCATGCTCATGGCAAAGGTTCACAGTATAAATGTGCACACCATGTGATGCACAAAATGCATAACATGGTATCAAACTTTTGCTATTTCCAAAATATCGCCAAGAAAGAGCTACAGTATTCACAAGCTCATCATGGGAACTATCCATGGACCCAATACTTGGTTGTGACGTTGACCCATCGGATGCAGCTTGAGGAATTGCATACTTTTGATATATCACAGGAATGGTAGGCACATAATTCGGTCCAGATTGCACCTCCAGAAATGCTGATCCCCACTAGTGTGCTCACGTATGAAGTTATGGAGCACCATAGTAGCCGCAATAATCATCTTTCGCTTGCTCATTGGATAAGGTGGCATCTTCAATATAATTTGCCACTTCGTCTACCACACTACAAACAATCTCTCAACCGCATTACGCTTTGACGAGTGTACCCTATTGAACTTTTCTTTGGCAGTAATTGAATCTGCATCTCTATAAAAAAATATGGAATATGATACTATTCTCCCTTGTGTGGGGTTAGATACCCCAGTTGGTTAGGATAGCTAGCATCAACAAGGTGATACTTGCTTGAATCTGCATAAGGAGGTCTGTGTTCTGAAGACCACCTTTTTGAAACTTGCCACAACCTGGGATGTCCCATTAAAAAGAGAAGAAGACAGATCAATACCAATAGGAATATCATGGTATATTAGCTGACCAATGAACAAAATAAAAGACAGTACTCACCTTCTTTGCCTTCCTCCACCAATCATCATCCATCTTGATGGTACCTTTAGCATGGCCCCAACTAGCACCGGTCTCCCTCACACGCAATTGATTCCAAACGACATATTCATTCTTCAGTTTATCTTATTTATTCTTAAATTGCATCTTTTTGTACCCAAGACCGGTCCTATCTTTAAACCTCTTTGCTACCTCAACATAGCCTAAGTTGTTCAAGTGGGTGCTTGGCCGGTTCCCATTCCTAACTTGTTCGACAAACAACTCACACACTACCCTAGTGTGCTCATCATCCCACTCGGCAGTCATCTGCATTTACCCATATTACTCATAAACAACATGACTAGTACATGAATTATTCAATGTAAACCAAATTGACTAGTCCAGTTTTCAAGCTACATTGTACACAGAGTATAGGTATTTCTACACAATGTTTAGAAAGATTAATCGTAGAGCATGGGCATTTCTACACATTTTACAAAGCACAAAGCATGGGTAAATTTTAGTTCATGTATGAATCACAGAACATAATAAATTCCGAACCATGGCACATTTTTGTCCATTCCATTTCTACACATTTCTGTTCATGTGCCAAGTTCAACATATAGACAAATTCCAAACCATAAGACACGGCAAATTTCATAGCATAACAAATCTGACATCTATGAATCACATATCTGACATGTATGAATCACAAAGCATAACAATTACATCAGTGTATCACAAATTCATGTTTGAATTACAACAAAAAAATTGCAAATCAAATCCACATATCTAGGTGGGGGAGAGGGATGAAGAGGACTTACCGCCGGTGGAGAGGATGAGGATGATGATGCTGGGAGAGGGGACAAGGACAACGGTGTTGGTGCTCTGTGCCGCCGAGTAGGGGGCGATGAGAAGTTGCCACCATCGACACCGATGGAATAGGGCACCAAAGGAGGTTGCCCAGGGGCCTGAGACATCGCCGAAGGAGCTCGAACCGACGAGGAGGGACCTCGCGTCAACCCCATGGGAAGCTTGTGCCACCGCTGACTTCCTCGCGCTGCCCCCACTTTTGGAAGCTCACGTCGCCCTGCTGACTTCCCCTTCCTCGAGTCGCCTTCCCTTGCTAAGGCTCCCGGGGTGCACAATCATTCCTTGTGAGGTGAAGCGGTATTGTAGGATTGAATGGCAATAGAGAGGGGTGAATGGTGCCATCTAAATTTTTTTGAAGTATTCTTGATCCTATTCCCCAATAGTTACAGAGCTACTAAGAATTGAATCCATAGCCAAAATCTCAAGTCAAATCGACCAAGAAATCAACCTTAGACAAAATCTCAAGTCCAACTAGGGGGTGTTCTGATTGCTATGAATAATGATATCAGGCTAGTGAACAATGATTTAAGCATGGTTGCAAAACTTCAAATCCATGTAACTTTTGATTTGATGATCTAAAAGTTGTAAAACTTTGTACACACCTTACTCAAAGTCTCAAGAACCTATTTCATCTATGGATCACAAAAACCTACGCCAAATTTAGACAATTTTGAGATTTAAGCAAGGTTGCATAAAAAATGAGCAAAAACCAAAATCAATAATTAAGATTTCTCTTGGGTAGAGAATAGCCAAGATGGCTTTGGATATATTCCCATATGTTACAATAAGTAAGAACACCGAAGAAATTATTCCAAAAATCTCAGATCATGAAACCACTTGGAAGATAAAAAATGTGCAAAAATCGAGTTTCTTGATGAACTTGCTACCAAAGTGTCAAGATAAGTGAAGAATGATTTCCAGAGATTATCTCTATCTTTTATATATTCTTGGCACAACAAGATCAAAAAAGGATGAGAGAAGAGAAAAAATCAACCAAATCAAGAGCAAATCAATCATGATAAGTGATAGACATGGCGGAGATCAAAGATTGATTCTATCGCTACTTGAGGAGAAAAGTTTTACAGCCACTCCACCTTGAAAAACAGAGAGCACACCAAGCAATTAAGTCTCAAACCCTAACCCTAACACAAGATAGCACAAAAGAGGTGTGTTGAATGATTAACCACAGGTCTTCATCCCAACCCTTTAAATAGATAGGCTAACCAGCCACATCTAACTCTTAGTAGATACTAAAAACCCGATAACCCCACTCACACATGTTCACTTATGCACGTTTTTCAAACTGCACAAGGTTGAATCTATTAAGTCTAAATATTGATCTATTTTGATCATACCAGTTTCTCCATAACCTAAATTGCCTTTCCAAGTGCCACTCGCGCACCGCTGTTTTCTTTCAAAGATATTTCTGGTATTTTGATAAACTACCAAATACCCTTCCTTAACTTGGTCATCTTCTTCCATGCAGGTAATCACCATGTTTGCCACATGTAGGTGCACCAGTTGCTTACCACGCGTTGGCAAGTCTCTCCCGCTCTGGTTTCACTAGAGCACACCTCACTTAGACCAATCAAGCCATATGGTGTAATCCCGCTGTTTGAATTTTTCTTCAACATTTTTTGCTTTTTTTGTGTTATGCTTGAGCTCACCATCTCACCGGGCATCCTTGATCATTCTGGGCCTTGGTTCCTCCATAAGCGTTGCTTCGATCCTCATTGTTGATCATGGTTGACTCCAAGTGACTCTGCACATCCAAAGACAAAGAATTATTTTTGAGCATAAATTCTTCACAATTTGACTCATATTAATTAAAACATGCTTCATGTAACATTAATATACTAACCTAGGTCAGCCCAACTCAGTCATGACTCAATTTCCCAAAATCCCCAAATTTCTTCCTCGACCGGTAGTACCACTCCCACAAGATGGTACTACCACACCTTACACCTAGCAATTTGACCTCTCTGAAAAAAGCTACCGCCAAGTAAAAATCGGTCCTACCGCTTAGCGATATAACCGCTACCATGCTGCGGTACTACCGTATAGCAGTATGATCACACCAAACCACGGTACTACTGCACATTAGCAAGACTGGCTCCAAGCCGCAGTACAACCTTTCCCAAAAAAAAATTCAGAAAACGATTTAGACAAAATGCAATCTTTGCAAAATCGAATAACCACTCTATAAAATTTGCAATGGTTCATCACAATATTATTTCAGATATTCTTACATGGTCCTTTAGGTACGCCCATAATGGTCTTCTACGGGTAATTTTGTTCAACTTCCAGCGGCATTTCATTTTTTTTTGGCCCATAGCTATAACTGAAGCTAAAGTTAGGTCGCTCCTCAAATTTGTACCACGGGCGCCACTCCGAACTCGCATAGCTCCGGATGCTCAAATTTTTGGAGCTCCCCCATTTGGCATGGCTCCTGTAGCCCCAAACGAGAATTTGGGAGCTGAAGCCATGCCAAACACCGCCTAAATCAAAGACTGACATATAAATATGTTTGACCAAATTTAACATCTCGAATTAAAGTTAGCCTTTCATTGAATCCGGGTGTGCAGCCTATAAAGAAAATGCAAAAGAAACAGATCTAGATGTGTTCATTTCGGTTTATATAAGCTGGCTTATGCTTATAGCTTCTAGCTTCTTAATTTTATCTTATTCTGGCTTTTTGTTTTTTGCCTTTTCTTTTTTTGTATTCTTTTGTATTATCCGTAATAGACTAATCTGTTTTTTCTATTTTAAATTTTTTAATTTAATTATGCTAAAAAATATCAGTAATTACAGTACAAAATAACCTAGCTACAATACAAAAAATCATAAATCAATACTTTCCTCCTCCTCCTCGTCTTCTCAGAAATCAGTGCTCTCCTATTTTCCAATGCAAATGCATGTTGAGTCTAGTTTGACGTATCGTTGAAATAACTTCGCTTGACTTGGGCGAACCATAACCATGTGAGGACTCTACCAAATCTTGGGTGCTATAACAGGGTGTACCGTGACACCCTTCTCAATCACATGTGCAATAAAGTAAGCGAAGAAACTGTGTACAGTGCATCAACCGATCGATCTTTCAGTAGCAAGCAAATCGGTTAAAAAGTATTGGGAATATCAGTCTTGGTTACCCCAGTTGGTCCGTTTGGTTTTTCCAAGATACTGCAAGAAGATTAGCTTGCTTGGCTCTCTGCTTATTTTGGTTTAAAATCAGTTTCTATTTTTGGTTTCTATTTTTTTTCTCACTATTCAGTGATTTTATCTTTTTCTGATTTTTTTTAGATTTTTTGGATTTTTTTCCTTTTCTTTTTTTTCTCATATTCCTTTGCATTGTCCGTGATGGGCTAACATATTTTTTCTATTTTTAATTTTTTTAAATTTAATTATGCCAAATAAGTCAACTCAGTTACAGTAAAAAAAATAAACCAGTTACAGTAAAAAAAACTATAAATCAACACTATTTCCAACACCCCATATTAATAGATGGCTTGCTCTCAGGGCAGTCCCAATGCTATAGTTTCTTACATTAACTAGACTTGCCACGTAAGCATTTTGGTGACATGGCATAGTAATTAAAGAGGAGAGATAAGGAAACGGTTTCTTCATGAGGAAACTATTTCTTCACGAGGTCCAAAACTGAGGAAACTAGCAAAAGATGCGCTGCAGCGAACTTAGTTTCTTAACATAGTGTCTTAGAAGAAACAACCAATGCATGTGCAGGAAGGGGATGAAAATGATTGGTCACGATTTGATCTGGTCCCACACGAAGAAACCATAGATTGAAGCTGTAGTTTGTATCATAGTGTTTTAAAAGATTAGAAACTAGTTATAATTTCAAGCATTGGGACTGCCCTCACTATGCTATGCTGGAAGATTAAATGATTAATGCCTTTCTTTTGATATCTATGCAAAGTCAATGCTATGGTGGTGATTATACACAAATCTGAGTTTGTCTTACTTTGCACTGGAGACCCTAAATGTTTGATTGTGTTAATTAAGGGCCTGTTTGGGGTTTTCCCCAAATGAACAACATGAAAACCACTCCAACTTTGGCGTTTACCAAAACCTAGGCGGTCAAATTGTCCTATCAAGTTTGGCTCAAAAATGAACTAGAGCGCCAAAGGAACCTAAACCTTACCCCTTTTTTTGGCATCAAAGCAAACCGCGGCCAAATCTGGTCAAATTGCCAAAAGTTTAGTAGGGCAAACTTTGACTCTCGTATGCATGAAACCAAACATGCCCCTATGTGTAATATAAATTCCAATTTTAACTTCTTCAACGTGATTGTATGAATAAAATCTGCACGGATCATATTTCGTAGCCTTCGATCCGACCGTGTCGTCATCCATTGGAGATTTATGTATATGCACTCCTACCTGTTCCAACCTTTTCTCCGTGTTTTGGAAAAAAAAAACAAAGCAATTGGTGTCCCTTGTGTACTTAAGCATTTTTCTTTTCGTCTTAGCTAGTAATCCACTGTGTATAGGTCAAGGCCTCCGCATGAAATGCGTGCCTCCAAAGGTCCAACTAGACTTGAGCCAATCCAATTCAATCCAGGTTAGGAGGAATCTGATGAGGAGTCAGCACAAACAGCACAGGCATGCTTGTTCTTGTTCCATCTGCAAGGTACATTGTATCCTCCCCCAAGAACCAGTCCGGCTTTACAGTACCTAAATCTTTTTTAAATCGGTCGTACGAGATTCAGTTGGTGGAACCGATGATTTGGTCTAGGCCGAACTGCTGGGCTCGATAATTCATTAATTCTACCGCAGATAATTCCATCGGTGGAAATTGGATCTAGCCATCGGTGCAGTACATGCTCTGTAATTGTCAGCATTAGCATTCTACGGCCATTAGTTCAGATTGGAATCTGATTGGAATGGACTTGGGCTTCGTGACAAATAGTCGGGCTCATCTGCACGTTTTTAACACAAAATTCATGATCGGGTCGGGCCGGATCAAGGCAAATTCATATTTACATCTCACAAACCCAAGGCTGGCAAGGTGAAGTTAGCTCAAGTCTAATGTAAAGACTTGCATTAAGGATGGCTAATGTGACTGTTGGGAGAATGTCCCACATTGGTCCAGTCGATCTATTGCACCAAAGAGACTCAATAATCACATAACTACATAGTTAACCCAAGAGGACCATCACGACGAAAAAGATGTGATTGCCCCTACAATAGTAAATCTAAATATATGTGTTTGTGTAAGCAACTTTCTTATAGCTGTAAATATGTACCTCAGGGCTCCATGAGAAAGAGGACATATTTTTATTAGAGATATGTCTGTGTAATACAGACACTTTTATTCCCCATATCCACAATTTCTAAGGCTCTGGGCTGCCCCTTTATGGACTTTCCATAGCCCCATTGTTTATTATTTGGTCCATAACCACAATAGTTGACCTTGTCCATAGAGGGTGGCGTATGAGCCAAAAAAAAAGAGTGTTTGGACACAATGTAACCAAAAAAGGTGACGACGTTGACTCCTAACCGAAACAAGAGCACCGCCACTGAGATTGCCGTCGTGAGGGCAAGGGAGCTGGTCTAGAAGGGCCCCCACCCCCATGGCAACGACACACTGACACAACGGTGTCTGGACCCGTGATAGGTAATGAGGGTGGCTCTTCGGTAGTTGCGCCAACGATGGAGTAGGAAGTGTCACAAATGGAGGACCCGATCGTGGCGACCAACCAAATGTCAGGGTTCGTACCGCCCAAGCAAAGGTCTCTACCGGCATCGACACCATCGTCGTCACCATGCAAGGAGAGAAGGGCGTCCTCCCCCTAGCACCGAGCGGGGGTGGAGGTGCCCTTGAGGCGATCTTTGGAGCACTGCAATGAGAGTTGGTGGATCTGTGAAAAGCCATATGTGAGATGCACGGGGGTTAGAATCAGCCAACGCACACCATGGTAGAAGCGGAGGCAGCCGCAGAATGGATGGAGCGTTGCGAGGCTAACGCTAAAGCCCGCAATGCCTCACGAGGGTGGACCTTGTGCCCCCCTTTGCACAGGTTTGTAGCTGAGCACTTAGCCAGAAGACTTCAAAATATCCACGTTGGAGCTGTACAAAGGCGACACGAACCTCCACGAGTTTCTACACGTCTACAAGATAGCCACCAAGGCAGTGGGGGAAGACAACTCAATGAAGGCCAAGGGGTTGCCGCTCGCTCTTCAGGGAGTTGCGCACTCATGGCTTTTCACTATCTTCCCCAACTCGGTATATGCGTGGGAGCAAATCCAAGATCTTATGCATAATAACTTCTAAGACAACTACGTAGAGCGAGTCGACGCCAACTAGCTCTTCGCGGTAAGATAAGCACTAGGAGAAAAGTTGTAGGCCTACTTCAGATGCTTCGTGATTGTCTGATGCCAAGTAAGGAATGTCAACGACACGACCGTCATCAACGCGGCCATCCATGGCCTCCAGAAGAGCCCGCTCACAGTGTACAACACGCAAAAGCCCTAAAAATGGTAGCCAAGCTCTTTAACAAGATGAAGGAGTATGTCAGGGTAGAAGAGGATGTGATGCGACGCAAAGCGGAGGCTGCGCCACCCACCCCTGTGGCCAAGCCCGCTCCTGCTGCCCTGAAGGAGGGCTCCAACCGCAAACAACGAAGGGGCCCTAGCCTAGATACATCCTCGGCGTCGAAGGAGCTGAGGAGAGCACTGCCCCTAGAGGTCATGGCCGTGCACGAAGGGGGCTGCGGCATAGAAGGGGGCGCGGTCAAGAGGATTGCCGATGGCAAGGACCATGGTGCGAAGTGCACAACTGAGGAGACCACCTCACCCATGATTGCCCTACTATCATGACACTCCATGAAAGTGTACCCAGAGATCATGCCCAAGACGCGAGGGAAGGCCCTTTGGTCAACAGCCAGGTCCACGCACTCCATTGTGGCGTGTAGAGTACGAAGCGTCTCCAGTCATGGGACGAAGTCCCTTAGGGATAGCTACCTCAACTCCAAGCCTATGACCTCCATCGTGCTAGTCCGGGAAGCATCTTTCGTACCCGCAGACTCTGTAGTGCCTATCCACGAGGTGTCCTCTACTCCAAGAATGACTTTGAGCCCCCCAGCTAACCTCTCAACCAGATGACTATTACTTAGCCAATTGCGAGGGGTTACCGTTGACAAGGGCGTGTAAGGGAGCATAGCGGGGACAGAGGCGCAAAGTCCCAAGAATAAAATGAGGAACTCAAACCTGGAACATGTTGGCTGGAGCCGAGCATGAGCATGTCGTCTTCACCTCCCGCAAGGTTCCCTCTGCCAAGCCTCATCGCCGAAGGGACTACTGTAACGACCGGTGGCGATGGAGGTGTGCTGCCCTTAGAGCTAGAATCCTCATCCAGCATGTTGGGTAAAATGCGAAACCCCATCCCAGGGGCCATTACGGAGGTCTCCAGCCGGGTGCGCTTCGTGGGATGCCCTAGCGAGCTTGAGGCAGGCTGCACAGGATGCAACGAAATCATAAGTGTGGCTAGCGAAGGGTCTGCAATGTAGCCTCTGGGCGTGCCAGACTTGCGTGCCCCTAGACCATCAGTGGGTCGTCCCTTGCCCAGATCCATGACATGACACACATTGCAGGGAGCCTCACCTCCATCCATGTCAGAATCATTCACATCGATGATGTGAAGATTGGTGTCACCATCATTATCGTTGTCGTCATTGTCATTGTTGTTTTCATTGTCATCGTCGTCGTTAGCCTCATCGCCCCTGTCCTCCTCCGCTTTGCAGTCACCAAGCCTGCTAAGTTCATCTAGGCTGGTGTCGTGCTCCGCTGGGGTAGGAAGGGCTGAAGAAAGGGGCACAACAATGATGGCCAAAGCCGAACCCTCACGCGCATTGAGGTCATCACAGCCTCCACCATCTTCACCATCTAGCGATGTAGAAATGGCCACCACTCACGATACGGATGGCACACTCAAGCACGGCAAGGCCAAGGGCTTCACAAATGTGGTTGATGCGTAGACAACATGACATGGCTGATGCTCAGAGGTTGGGTTCCTTGAAGATATAGAGCCCCAGGAACACAGTCTCTGCACGCTTCGTCTTCGCCAATGAAAGAACTACAAGAACTCATAGTTAGCCGGTGGGGAGAGGCCCCATACCAACGACATCTGTAGTGAAGCGCAAAAGCTTACCTGGACCCATTGGCTTCACTGGTGTCAACAGTGAAGGTCGGACCCCGTCAATCCAAGTGGGACCTGTCTTCACATCCCATTGTCAGGCCTAGGAGACAAGTGAAGCATTAAAAACTCCTCGGCACAGTCTCACATGTTCAGCCGAAGTGCAACCGCCAGGAGCCTCCAAACACGTGTCTCATTGTCCTGGTCAAGGTTTTACGCGAGGTGACTAGACGAAGTCCATGATACGCTCAGTGAAGTAAAGGCTACTATCATGCTAAATCTTGTGATAGAACCACAACTGCAGCTAGTGAGACTCCCACTTCGTCCACGTTGAGTTCGTAGGGAAGCCCTTCGAAGTAGCGGTGTGGAGCTGTAAGCTGATGCTGCATATGTTATAATACTAACGATCGCCTAGCCGCTTTGGCTAGCATCATGTGTCATGCAAGGACACAAAGTTGGCAGCACTGGCGATGGCGCCCTTCGAACGGGCCACCCAGGAGTATACAGTGAGACTAGCGATGGCGTTTAGCTTCACCTGTTGAAGGTCCAGCTTGTACAGCTAGAGAAGGTTGCCCACAAAGTGAGCGATGGGGATACAGATCCCAGCATCAAAGTAAGCTGCAACACTAGCGTCTCACCCTCCTGCGGCCGTGGTGCGATCTCGTGCTAGTAGGGAGGCAAATGACCACGCGGAACAAAATCTTGTTGTGGCGCACAAGGGACTCCACCAGATCGTCCATTGTGATCGACGGGCCAAGTATATTCATGAACACACCACCAAACTTTCATGACACCTTCCATCGCTTGTCAGCGACGACTTTGGAGCAATCGCCATCACCGAAGTGGCTACTCAACAGAACTGATGCAATGTTGCAACCACTTTGATCGCTTCTACGTCCCATCTCTAGCAGTGGCCGAGCGGCAGGAAGATGATGAACGAAAAAAGCTCGACAGGAACGGACGGCAGAGACCAAAGAGATTGCAAGTAGCAAGATGTAGTGATAGAGAGAGAGGAAGTAGACACCCAGAAAAAATCACCACGGGGCTTAAGTACACATTGTGACAACGCCATGTAATGTTGGCGTGGCGGGCACGAGAATCAAGGGGACATGCGTCACACCATAAATGACGCGATGGTCCATATCGCATGACTGGAAGGGAAATTGTCGCCATGTGCGACTTGGTCTCGGATATCATGCGCGCCAAGGCTATCGGTAAAGGCGAAAATTTGAAGAAGCAACGATTCAATGGGCCAAATGGACAGAGGGGGCAAGCAAAAACGGACATGGTCTTGGCCCTTTAGCCTTGAGAGGTTATTGTTGAGGAAATGATCGCCACCTTGGCCCAATCGGTCCATTCCACCAAAGAGGCCCAATAATCATGTGACTATATAGCTAGCCTAAGAGGGCCGTAATGAGGGAAAGGATATGATTGCACTTACAATAGTAAACCCAAATATGGATGTTTGTGTAAGCAAACCTACTCACGGCTATAAGTATGTGCTTCAGGGCGCCATAAGAGGGGAGAGACTCATATTTATTAGAGATAAGCCTATACAATACAGATACCTCTATTCTCCATCTCTACGGTTTTTAAGGATCCGAGTAGCTCCTTTGTGGCCTCTTCGTTGCCTATGGTTCATTGTTTGGTTCGTAGCACAATAGTGCCAATGAGAATGCCAAAGTATGATTTGATTTTGTCGTCGTCCGGTGTCGGACATGGCACATACATAGACTAGCGCCAGATGTGACATTGAGTGGCGCAACCGACTCTGACTCGGCTTACTTCTCCGTTAGAAACTCTTATTCCCCAGCCTTTATATATACCCTTGTAGTTGTATGGTTACATGTGCCGAATAATCCCATACCTGTAATTCTCCTCATACAGTGAATTATGTCTTCATATATCCGTTGTTTTTTAATAGTTTTTAATGTAAAATCCATATATCCACCCTTTTGTTCATACTATTTTATTGTGAATTTTATAACAGAGAATCTAACGTTGTGCCTGGGCCATTGATGTAGCTCATTGCTTCATCGTTCTTTTTTTTTTTTAAAGAAACTAAAAATGGGGACAACTTGTGGTTGTGAATATATCCTCAAGGGTCAATATACTCCTGCTTGTCAAAATATAGGCATGTTTTTTAGGCTTTTAGGTTTTATTATAGTATCTAATTTTATAGTCTATAAATTAATTATATTATATAGTAAAAATCCATCATCTATATTAAATAAAATCATATATAAACAGGGCACATGTTCAGTAGAGTGCTCTTCCGTTCTGCAGAATTGACGGATGAGAACTACTAAACCTTCCCTGTCTAAACAAGAGTAGTTTCGCTGCTTAAGTGTGAATCACGTCGTACTGGGCCACAGTGATGGCTGTTTCGCTTTTCGCGGGAAAAAGTGAGAGGGGGTGCTAACTACGTCTCGTCGCTAGTCCAAATCGTCAAACATCTCTTCATTGGGAAAAGAAATGGCAGCACAAACGTATCGTTTTCGAATGAGATAAGATCGATCGGATCGGATCGCCATTCTTTTTTTTGTGCCTGCCTCCCTCCTCCGTCATATCGAGAGAGAGGGTGTGCATCGAATCTTGCAATGGTTTTCGGATGGTCACATCCGTGCGATCTTTGCTAGTAGTTTTTAATGCTTGCCGTTCGACGTTTGTGTAGGCGCGATTCGATGCATGTATGCGTATCTTCCATCTGCGTAAGCATATTGCTCGTAGGTAGGACTGTACACGGAGTGGATCGATCGAAGCTTCGTAGAATAAATAAAAAGGATAGATAGATATTTAATACTATTTATGTTTAACTTTAACTTTAAAGAAAAATTGAAATAAGATATGGAATAAGTGATATCTATCCATATATATTCATATATCAAGTGATATGAGAAAATCTGTTGCGACTTCACATAGTAACAAGATAACATACAGATGGATTGTTACATCTAAACATGCAGAGAATACTGAATGATCTTACTTCGATATCTTGGTGATTAATCTCTCTGTATTCACTCTGATCGCACCCTCTTGTCTAATGTCCTGTGTAGATAAGCGGATAATTTTCTTTCGACCGAGTGTCCGAAATCTTACGGAATGAATACAAAATGGAAAAAAATGGGTATTCGATATTATCCGTATCCGACTTCGAGAAAAAATACGAAATATGATACAGAATGAGCGATATCCATTCGTATCCGTTCTAATTGCACCGCTACTCGTAACTAGCTCCATTGAGCTCAGTGATAAGCAGAAAGGGCACATCTCAAAACCCCTGGTTTGCGTGCCCCTTCTTAAATCTAGGAGCATTTCGCATAGTTCTACGCATACTAGCAATGTAGCTATTTTTTTTCCAATTTTATCTTTTGGGTACATGTTTTTGTAGTTCTAGCCTTCTCTCTGACATTGACAGACCACGCCTCCCCAGCTCTGCAGGAGGCGTCAAGTGCTGCAACATGCCCAAGTACAACAGGGAAGCGACGGGCACAATAGGTGGGTGGCCCCACCAACCTACCGAGCAGCCAGAGCTCAACAGCGATACGACTGCCACAGCGGGCCGTGACCCCACCGACCTGCTGAGCAACAATAGCCGGTAGCTTCCTGTGTGGTCAACGCCAGTTGTGAGCCTGCCTCCTACTGAGCTCACGCTCCTCAGCAGGGGCTGGCACGCCTGACTGGCTCGATAGGCGCCTAGCTACCTTTGTTGCTCGCTACGCGGTCCCCGCTCGCATATAGGGGTGATCGTTTTAGCGATAGCTTCTGGCTTTTGGTTGAAGTTTCACTGTAGCTGACTTTTTTTTTACTGTAGCTGATTTAGCTTTTTAGGCATAATTAAATTTAAAAAATATAAAAATAAAAAAAATATGTTAGCCCATCACGGACAATGCAAAGGAACATGGGAAAAAAAGAAAAATGCAAAAAAGCTCAAAAAATCTAAAAAAATTCAGAAAAAGACAAATTACTGAATAGTGAAAAAAAAAGCTAAAACTAGAAGCTGAAGCTGAAAAAAAGCTGAAACGAGCGGGGCCATATTCACGTCGCTCTCTCACCCGAAGCCCCTATTTTATTTTCTTCCCTGCCAAATGAGAGAGAATCGAGGGAGCAGAAAAAAAATAAGGGCGAGGAGTATAGAGTTTCAATTAGTTTTTTGAGGTGGTTTTCCTACAATTTAAGAGATTTGCTAGTTGAAAAAAGTGTAGATCCGAAGAAGAACTTCAATAAGAGGTATGTTTCATTCTCATACGAGCAATGCGTCTAATATGTTATTAATATTTCATTAGCGTAACAGTGGTTTGGTAGTATGGAATGCGCTTGATAACCATGTTTAATTGATGTATGTATTTAGTTCATGCAGATGATATTTCGTCATTAGCCATGTTAATGATGTATTAGTGGTAATAATGATGATATTTTGCAATTAGCCATGTAGAAGAAATATGCACTGTTATTTTTAGTATTCTTGGTGTCTGTGAATTTAGGAAATATGTATTTACATATATACTTATGTATGTATTGCTCTGGTGAGATTAAAAAATTTTAGAAAATAATGATAAGATTGCAGCAATGGGCACTAATATTTTTAGTATTTGTATTTGTATATACATATGTATATATGTGTGTATACGGACACATGCATATATGCACATGTCCATAGATATAATTGGTAGCTCAGTTATGTACATGTGGTATGATCATTTTTGTTATGTTTAGTTGTATTTAGTATACTTGGAAATAAGTGGATTTTGTCTGCATTTGTACTAGGTACGTGATGTCGGATATGGAACATTTGTTCATGTTCTACAGGGAGGGTGTTGTACGGGATGAACCGTACAGAGGGTGATCTAGGCTCCAAGTTTGAGGAGTTGGATCTGCCTGAGCTCAAGAGATGAGTACGGAGTGCATTTGTTAGGGAGACAGGTAAGAAAAAGCTTGTCTTTGAGGTGACTGCCACAATGGTTGGGGGGAGTTTTTCTGGAAGTTGAAGAAGGTGGTTGGCAGCATCGCTTAAGAACAGTACATAGAGATTGCAAGCAATCCTAGTGCAGTGATATATGGAAGGTCGATGTTGTATGTACAGTTTGCGGGGAGGGGGGAACCATCAAGCAGGGCTGAGGTCGATGAGAGTGGTAGCGTGAAAGTGTCATTATTGGTTGGTGGTGGCACAGTGAAACCTATTGTAGGTGCGGATACTGGTGGCAACGGAACATAGTGCCGGTAGGGATGTTAGAGGACTAACGAGACATGCTCAAAATTTTGAGCCAACCAAAGGTGCATGGAGATGGTGGATAGCGTTTATTGACTACCATGACTATTTTGGTGGCTTGTTGGATGGAATGCAATCCGATGATGAGGAGGATGTCGACACTGCTAGTAGTGAAGACGAGACTGGTGTAGATGCTGGTGGGGATGGTGCATCCGGTGGTATTGTGTGTACGGACGTTGAGTATGTCTCATCCAATTGGATATGGCTTGTTGGCCTCCCTTGTTTTGCCGCCTGATGATGGATTCGAATGGTTATTCGATGAAGACAGTCTGGTGGAAGGACAACGCCTCCTCAACAAGAGTGTTGCGTATTAAGCCAATGTTAGATATACGGTGAACATAAACCGCACGTATTGGGTGCATAGGTCGAATTCCAACACGTATGTGGTAAAATGTGTAAATGATTCTTGTCCCGAGAAGGTTTGTGCGGAGAGATTTAGAGGTAGTGCAACGGACTTCCGGATAACGGTGTTGAAAGATCACATTTGTGAGCTTGTGGAGCTGCTACAGAAGCACTAGAATGTGATGTCATCATAAATTGCAAGCTTGATCGGCCACCTCGTGGTTGCAGACATCACAATTTCATTGAAACTGTTGATGGGCCGATGCCGTAAATCTACTTGGTTTCCCGGTGAGCTATACTAAGGTGTGGCGGGTGAGGAGGAAGGTTATATATAAAAAATGTGGCATGTATGAGGAGGGCTATAACTTTGCGGCAAGAATGCTACATTAGATTACCGGAGCCAATTATGGGACATTCATAAGCAAGATGGAGATGATGCACTCTTCGAAGGGCCCTGATTGTTTCATTCTTGAACCGATTGTCTTGGGCATTTCGGTAAGCGATCTAGGGATTCAAGTACTACTGTCCAATGCTCTTTAGTGACATGGCAAGCTAGCTGGTAAGCTTTCGTCAAGACCTGCAACAACCAGTCCCCTAATGGTTCGTCGTCATCTCTAGCTGGTGAGTTACTGTCCGATCCACCACATCACCGCCCTCTTCCACCTCGCGCGGTGGGTGCTCCGTGGCTAGATCAAGGGGATGTCGTTCGAGTTTCTTCCCTAATTATTTATTGGCTTCTTCTTTCCCTCCAATACCTGGCTCACCAGGGTCACCAATGCGGGGCCGCGCTCTGTCGAGCCCAAGAGCTTCAAACCCACATGTCGTGGGCCGAGTTAGGCTTTGCTCCCCTCGATGTCGATGCATCATTCTCTTGAGAGAACTGCTCCACCCAAGCTACTAAATAGCGAATAGCAGGTTGTTGTGGATTGTTGTCATCATAGCAGGCAGTGGCTATATTGTAGACACTATATTTCAATATCGAAATATAAAAAACGCTCACAATTTTTAAGTTTGTCATGTATATGCCATGACTTACTAGCACGATAAAATTATAATTGTATCGTGACAGTCGTGGTGGAGCTGTGAAGGATGGGCACTAGCCACTATTGAGCAAGAGGGCAATGGTAATGACACCCAAAACGACTGTATCTCATAGGCAAAACTAATTTGTCTAGGGATTATCAACTATTTACACGTCAGTCTAATGATTTGTACATATTTCAAGTTTTAGTAGCATTGAAACATTGCGCTGGTAGCAGACTGCAAATAGCGGTTGCAATAGCTCTCTGACAAGCGCTATTTGAGTCGCAAAGTTTTAATTTGCTATTTTCGAATGCTACTTGGACCTGATAACATTTATACCCTGCTAACACTATTTATGAATGTAATTGCAGATAGTACAAGTGTTATTTAAGGCCCTGCTCATTAGAGCTTTAGGGTCTAGCTTCTTAATTTCGTTTTTTTTCTGGCATTTTGATTTTTTAGTTATTTTTATATTTTCTTTTTTCCCTTATTTTTTGTATTGTTTATAATGATATAGTATTTTTTTTATTTTTAAAATTTAATTACGCTGAAAAGCTAACAATAACTATAGTAAAACTATAATAATATAAAAAAGATTAAAAATTCAGACTTAAAAATTCAAATGAACACCACCACTAAACGCATGAGGCAAAAGGTGAGAGCTCACGTGACCGGCCGCTTCGTGCGAGTGCTGTCCAACCATGTTCGTGTGGATAATACATCCTTTTCATTGTGATAGAAAAGAAGAATCAATTGTCAAGAAAATGTCCCCCATAGAAGAATAAGTCAATAATAATATGTTACATCTTCCTATAGAACGGAATGGCTGAAGGAAAAAGAGCTCACCTTCTCCACTGTGCTAACCTACAACTAACCAATGTGTTTGTTCTCCTCCTAGTAGCATTTGTCAGCATCAGCATGAACTGGAGCGATCCCATCCGTCCATATTCCCGGTTAGTGGTGGTCTATCTACCAGATCGAGCAGATGTCGGGCCCGGCTGCGTGGTACACGATGAGGCGAGCACGTGTACGCCCCTAGGCTGGTTAGGTGCTAGTGCGGTGCGCGCGAGACGTCCTTTGTTGAGGGGAGATGATGACAAGCGACGTGCTTGCCCACTCGCTAGCATGCGCCAGTCGGCACTCGTAGACTGCGACTGGCTCGGCGTAGAGCGTAGAGACCGAAACCGATCGAGAAGCGAAGCAACGGCAGGTGGGTCGGGCTGGGGCGCACGGGGGCAGATCCTGCGCGGATCACGTGGAACTGCTTCCACCATCCTTCGGTTCGGAACTAGAACCTCTAATGCTATGAAGCAAAGTTACTGTACCATATAGTATGTGATTTTGCTTCCTAGCCATCAGATAAAAAAAAACAAAGACTAAGATCGACTTAGATACTGCAACAAAGATAACGTGACATGTACTATAGCAAAATTAATGTAGCTCTTTAGCGGTAGCATCTGATGTAGACCATTTTTGTCGATCGACAAACGAGAATTCTACTATAATCAGAGTCACCGTCCTCCCTGATCTCAATCCTTCCGTTGCGGCCCAATTGGAGGAGAGAGGAAAAAATACCACTACTTTCTCCGATTGACTCGTATGGAGAGAGAGAAGGAAGGGGGAGCACTTTTTTTTTTGAAAACGTAGCGAGGGGATGAGCACAAGACAAAAGATGAGAGCGTATTACGGGTAATGCTTCGGTCCTGACATCTGATCTGGATGTTCGGCTCTGGACGCTGTGTGGTAATATTTTTTAATTATATTTATAATATTTTTTATTTATGTTTGAAAAAATGATATAAATATTTTCATCTGTAATATTTTTTGTCTATATCGGCAACATTTGTCGGTCATATATACAACATAATAAAATGAAAGAACGATGTGAGTAGTCGTATCATACGCTTCGATGCAACATTTTTATATAATATGTGCAACATTTTTAATCACCATATACAATAAAAATATATGATATAAAAATCGATGTTGCATATACAAAATAAAAATATTATAATAAAAGCATACAAAAATATTATAAAAATAAATAAAAATATTATAAATATAACTAAAAAGCATTATAGTCAAACGTTTAAGGTCTCGCTCAGGAAGGCTTCGCGTTGGGCCGCAGCGTTGGGCGACGGCTTCTTCAGGTAGTGTAGCGTTTTGTCTTTTTCTTTTTTTTGTGTTTTGTTTTTTTTTATATTCTTTTGCATTGTTCTTGATAGGTTAACAAGTCGCTTTAATTTTTATATTTTTTTAAATTTAATTATGTTCAATAATTCAATTCAATTATAATAAAAAAATTAATAGTTACAGTAAAATTTTAATTAAAAATTATAAGTTATCATTATTTTGAGCGTCCTTTAAACCTAGTGGCCGGACTGAACAACCGGAGGCTAGCATGCCCGACCATAGTTGTGTGGTATGTACTACATGGTTTTCGACTTTTTTTCACTACGGAAGGAACGGCGATTGGAGAGAGAAGGATCGAGGGGTTGGCACGGGGTGACGTCAGCGGATCTCGCCCCCGGATTTTGGCGGGACCCGCCCATGAGGGTGAAGGAATGCCTCCCTCTCCCGTTAAAAAATTGAGGTTTCGGACGGTGAGCCCGTTTCGAACAATTTAGGGCTCACAGGAATTTTATACGGACCTTAATCATGTTTGTGTAGCTGATTGAAATGAAACAAGAAAAAAAACATGTACCAGTAATTTGCAACACCAGGGCTCTCGTAGCTTATGGAACTGTTTGACATAGTTTTTAATTTTTACTATAGTATTTAACTTTTAAATAAAGTATTTTTTAAGATAAGATCTATAAATTAATTATAATATACGTTAAAAGCCTAATATATGTATCAGTCAAAGTTATAAGCGAGTATCTTTTTATAATTTTATTCATAAACAGTCAAAATTTAAAGATTTCAATCAAAAATCATAATTATAAAGAACATGCCCTATGTTAAGTACAGTACTACTTGGCAAATGACACGCTTACAACACGGCTAAACATGCCGAAATGGACCGTGCAACGACAAGGCTATCCGAGCAATTTCCAACTTTGTCAAGAGCATCAACGCAAAACAACACACAGCTCCATAGGACGCGACGTGGCATCCCGCACCAATCTCAAAAAACGCCCTGGCCCAAAGCATCGCCGTCGATCGGCAGACCACGAACCACGTCACCCATAAATGCCACAAGAGCCGAAAGAAAGCAACCGGAGCAGAACAGTGCGGGGAGCCTCTCGTGCGTACGGTCCACACCACCAGCCAAGAGCTCAAAAACTCACGGAAGAGAGAGAATACAGGAGGGGGGCAGAGACCACAAGAAAAGAAGGAATCATGGAGCCGATTTGCCGTGGAGATTCGGGCGTGTGATCTGGTCGGATCTTGCTTTCCTGGGAGGCGATGGTGGTGGTGTGATGTGGTGGGTGCTGCTGCATGTCATGGTGTTTGCCTATATCCTTCCTATCCTCGAGATGCCGCATTAACCACGAAGCAGCACCTCCCCATCCCCTGACCCCTCCATTCCCGCAGCACCAAGGAAGAAATCATTTCCCCTCCCTTTGCTTGAGCCCAACAACTACAAGGAGAGAGAGAGGCTCTGTGGATCCGGTCGGTTTCGAGTAGCTCTTGTTCCGCCATGACAGTGGTTGACGCCGAGTCCCGGTTCCATGTTCTTGCGGTGGATGACAGCCTGATCGACAGGAAGCTCATCGAGATGCTGCTCAAGACCTCGTCCTACCAAGGTGAGTGCGATAGTGAGGCTCAGAGAGTGTGTGTTCTTGACCTTGAATAGAATGTTCCTTCTTTGTTGTCGAGTTTTTTCACATCTTTTGAATTCTGTTCTTGTTGGGTGGCACAGTGACCACTGTGGATTCTGGGAGCAAGGCCTTGGAGCTGCTGGGATTGAGGGATGAGGGGGATGACTCATCACCACCTTCTTCCTCCTGCCCTGACCATCAGGTAATTAATTGACTTGGTTTGTTCATGTTCTGTTTGGATTGGTCTCTAGTATCCTGATTCCTGTTCTTGGCTTGGAATCCTGAACTTCATCATGTGATTTCTGAGTTGCAGGAGATTGATGTGAATTTGATCATCACTGACTACTGCATGCCTGGCATGACAGGGTATGATCTGCTGAAGAGGGTCAAGGTAAGATATGCAGAGCCTTAATTCTTTCTCAGTCTTCATCCATCCATAAATATTGGTCCTTGGTGGGAGTAAAAATATGTTCCTTTGCATGTTAATTTGGGGGGTCCAGGGGTCATCTTCATTGAAGGACATTCCAGTGGTGATCATGTCTTCTGAGAATGTGCCTGCAAGGATCAACAGGTGAGTTGAAACTCCATTAAAGCTCTCTCCTTATTTTATCTGTTTTTAGAAATTCTTTTTGTTGGTCCATGAGGTTGGAGAAGTTTACAAGGTCCCTGGTTATGATCGATCCAGTTCGTGAAATAGGTACGCAGTGCCCCGGTACAAAATGAAAATGATGGGGTTTTTACTGTTTTGGTGTCTGCCTGGATCTGATGATAACAGTGCAGTACATGGTACATATGAGAGAGAAAGGGAGAGGGAGTTGTGGGGAGCAGAAGGAATATACTGCCATATACCAGTTTTGCCTAAGAGAATTGAGTGCCTAAGGGATTACTTAATGTTAGAAAGAGCTTGTTCAGACTTCGGGATTGATTTCTTAACTACTTCAAAGATTTGCAA
Source organism: Melocanna baccifera (assembly GCA_036346265.1). Taxonomy (NCBI): domain Eukaryota; kingdom Viridiplantae; phylum Streptophyta; class Magnoliopsida; order Poales; family Poaceae; genus Melocanna; species Melocanna baccifera. Next base: position 6,710,819 of record CM070678.1, on the reverse strand, counting down.
CTTTTTCCCCTGAATTTTGTACCTTGCAGTAAAAGGCTGGCTAGTTTGGTAGGTCTAAAACTTGCAAAGAAAATCTCTAGAAAAGTAGCTTTCTTTTTTCAAACTCTGCTGATATAATTCTTTTGGTAGAAGAATTTTCGAAAAATAAGATTCAGAACATGTGTTTGTTATTGTTCTTTTGTTACTGGCTACCTAAAAATTTCCGCAAGGCTCCAATGAAATTTTAAATAATCTGTTAGAAGCCAATGCAGAAGATTTGGCCCCTCAGATATGAACAAAAGAGGGGAATAGCATTGTGATTTGATGGGACAGGGGAGGAGAAGTCCAGGAATTCCCCCACAACAGCTCCCTTGATGTTGTTGTAATGTAATGGGGGGCAATGAATACACGGTGTTTTCATGCATAGATTGCATATCTTGGTGACAAGGATGTAAAGCATAGGAAAGGTTCCTCGCAATGCCTTGTGGTGGTGGGTCAAGATCTCACAAAATCTTTCAGACACACCAAAAAAGATTTATGGCAAAATTGTTTTCTTTATTTCTGTGGTCACTTTCCAGTGGTCAAAAAATTGGGGCAAAGGGGGGATGGCATTAAAGAAGGCATGCATTGGGGCTGAGTCAAAAGGTCCTGAAATCAAAAGACCAGATCTTTTCCTTCTCCTGTCCAAGATCTCTGACATGTCCTTTGAGTGATGTGATCACAGAAGCAGAGAAACCAAAGGGGGAAAGAAAATAAACCCTTCCAAGCAATCTAAGCAAGGTGGTTTTTTTTATTTATGGATATGGTTTTTGAATTTTGGTTTATTTGTAAGAGTTAGTATACAGATAGAAATAGTTGTATGTGATTTTAATCAGTACGACTGAACTTGGTATAGTTTATACTACAATTTATCTGTAGACCCTACCTTAAAAGATAATTGTTTGTGTTACTCTTTATCCGTACAGAATTCGGTATAGTTTATACTACAATTTATCTGTAGACTCTACCTTAAAATACAACCGTTTACGTTATCTTTATCCGTACAAAACGCGCTAAGCCAAACTCTTTCGAACCCGGCCTAAGGTGTCCTCATAGATCCTCCTCTTCCCTTCCCAATGCTTCCTTTTTTTTTGGCTAAAGATTGGACTCCACAATATTTTAGGTGCTTGGAAGATGGTGCAGAGGAGTTCTTTCTGAAACCTGTCAAGCTCGCTGACATGAAGAAGCTGAAGTCTCACCTGCTCAAAAGGAAACAGCCCAAGCCTCAGCCACAGCCGCAGCCGCAAGAACAGGCACCACTTAAGGCGGATGAAACAGCAGCTGAAGTAACTACTGATGGAACCATCAGTGACTGCAGCGGCGGCGGCAACAAGAGGAAGGCTGCAGCAATGGAGCAGGAGGGGCTCTCCTCACCTGACAGGACGAAGCCAAGATTGTCCAGTAACAGCAGCAGCAGCTTGGCGGTAGAGACCTGACCTGATGAAAGTGAATTAGAACCCCCCACACCCCAAACTAAGAAATGTTTTTTGCTTCTTTCTTCTGCTGGTTTTTTTGTTGTGGTTACTCATGGAATCATTAGCTCCTGGGGGGTTTTAGTTCCAAGTGAAAAAAGTTTTAAATCCTGATATACCAGCTGATTCGATGATCCACAAATTTTGTTGTACTCAGGAACACCCTGGTCCTGGTTTGTTAGAAAAGAAGGGGAAAGGAAGTTGTAGATAAAGGCAGCACCTTGGATGCTTTTAGGCTAATTTATGGCTTCTTTTTATTCTGACTAGTGTCTTGTATGGAATGGAGAAGGAAAGCTCAAAGTTGTGATGGGTGCGTAGATCGATAGATCAATCAGCATTTCCTACTGATGTCTTATTTATATTTTTTCAGTTCCATTTCTTCGTTTTTGGGTTCAGATAATATTTTGAGGCAATTAGAGCACAGAGGTTGAAAACTCAGCAAAATGTTCAGAAAACCATGTGAGCATCTGTCTGCCTGTGTGCAGTCTTTTCTTTACTGTTGGGCTCGTAAAAGAGGCAGAGTTGCTCATGGCCGGTGTACGAGTTGATCCTTTCATCTCGAGTGCGGTGGAGGCAAACAGTATGAGCTACTGGCCCACGCCGATCTGAGCTGCACTCGACGCAACGTCCCAGTGAGTGACAGACAGATCCCCGTCCAAGCGCAAGCCTTGACTAATTTTCTTCCTTCCTTTTCTGACCTCAAAGCTTCAGAAGTAAACAAACTCTTCACTCATCAATAAAATTATCGATTCGTACGTGTGCCATGCTGGCATTGCATTACAGTAGAATTATGCTATTTGCAGCATCGAAGAAGCAACTAATGAGCGACCAGTGGTTGGCTGTGAGTTAGGCAGGATCACCCCCGGATGGAATAAGCTGATATTATCCGGAGATCTCTCAGATCACAGCGCCCCCGATGATAATAAAAGTGCGTCTCGTCTTTGAAGCCTAGCCCATGCGCGCACCCATCTCATCTCCTGAATTCTGATGCGTCGATCGACCGGGCAACTTGTGCAAATTGCTCGTGGCGTGGTGGTCCCTTAATCTGATACTTGATATGAAGAAATCGCTTGTGATGACAGCCTTGCCGCCGCTTTACCACTGTTTGCATGGGGCAGGCAGGCAACTGCTTCAAAGATCTGGCGTACCATGCTTGTCATTTTACGCTTTTTTCTCAACCTTTCTTCTTTTGGGTTGGGGGATACAGCCGGGACGGGATTCTGTGCGTCCAAACGAGCCGTTTTTCCTTTCTTTTCATGGTACTTTTGTGCCAATGGTATCATCTGCTTTGTTAGCTGTTTGAGAGCTGACTCGTATCCTACCCTACTAGCACCTTGATGTACGTGCTATAAGTATACCTATATGAATCATAGTAGCACCTTGATGTACGTGCTATAAGTATACTTAGGCCCCGCTCATTTCGGCTTTTTTTTTACTTCAGCTTCTAGCTTCTGCTTTTTTTTCACTATTCACTACACTATCCACTAACTCAGCTACAGTGTTTTTTCAGCCAGCTACAGTGTTTTTTCAGCCAAAAGCCAAAAGCCATCGCTATTCCGATCACCCCCTTATATGAATCATAGTAGGATAAAAACTCCTACTCTTAATTGAATTAGGAATCATACTTCTCTTTGGAGGAGAGCTACATAAAGTTATGAGAGACAGTCATGGAGAACCTAAGCCACAAAGCAATTCATCCGAAGTAAGAGATGCATAAGAGAATTAGATGCTAAATTATTTTTTTATATTAGATTCTTGTATAGAGTAAAAATCCTAGAGTTCTAAATAGTTTGAGAGGATTGTATTCTTGTATAGAGTAAGAATCCGGCGGTTCTAAACGGTTCAAGAAGATTGTGATATCTTGAGGTTGTACTTAAGGAATTTGCGATATTCGACAAATCTCTCTCATTGTAATTATTTTGTCGCTGTTAATTGGTTCTCTACTAGTTTTATCTACTTTATTCTTGATATTGTGAATGTTTGTGTCGTCTCATGTAATTTTGATTCAATCTGAAGGTTGTTGTGCAAAAAAGGTACAAGCATAACATTAGCCATTAATGATTTTATACCTTGTTTGCTTGCACTAGCGTCATTGAAATAAGATTACCCCACCACTTGCGTTGACGAAGCGAATTTAGAAGGAAACTTCCCGTGCTTTCAAGGAAGGGAAGAGTTTGAGCCGTTGCATTGAGTTGCATTAAGTGGACTATGGTAGTTGAAAAATATGTTAGTGGTACCTTCATTCTTATCTCTATGCATGATGACTGTTTGGATCCCCACGAGTTATGCTGGTTATTTGTGAGGAATTCTAAAGTAAATTTGCACTAATAGAGAGAGAGAAAGAAGAAAAAGTCATACTTTGCCGGTGCTTATTGTTGGAGAAATCTTCGCTTAACCTAAAGTGCGCGAGGATGGCAAGCCCATAATAGATCCATACGTTTAGTCCTCTAATCATCAGGGTGCCACGTGGTCCCGTTCCCTCCGATTGAGCGAGAAACGCGTTCCCTCGCGGTCAGCTAGATGTGTGGGCCGGTTGCTGCACCATATGCTGGTCAGTTTCTCCCTTTGCATTCACTCTCGCCCGCCTTGCTTAGCCGCCAACGTCGTCTAAGCCGCCATCGAGCCATCCCTACCTCGGCGAGGTCTAGGGACGGACTTACAGTGATTCAAAGGTATTTAGTTGAATACCTAATTTTTTTAGCAAAAAACTAGTATATATAAGGTATAATACAAATATATACATTTAGTTGGACCAAATTCATTATTTTCATACCCAATCAAGCAATCAGCCCATCCCCCCAGCCCTTTTGGACCCCATCCCCCCACAAGGCCGCAAATGGGCTGGTCCATTTCGAATGAACGACATCAGAGCCGAGCGGATGTGGATAACAGGATAAGCCATTCAGCTCTCTCTCGAGTCTCAGCAAGCGACTCAGCTTCTCCCTTGGCTGTGGATTATGGAAACCCTAGGCGGCGTACTAGAGTCTAGAGGGGAGGGCTAGAGGCAGCGTCGGTGTGTTGAGGCGACCAGTGACGATTGAGGTGGCCATGGCCCACGATGGTGGAGATCGGGAGATGGCAGGCGTCCCTGACCCCAAGTGAAGAAGGAAGGTGCGTCAGTGCGTGCGTACGAGCCATGATTTTGTGCTGTGATTTTGTAGTAAGTAGTGGTGGATCTGATTATGATGCCATTGTTTAGATCACTTAATCATTAAATCTGATGCTAGAATGCTAGATCAATTAAAGTACTATATTGAACTGGATTTGCTTATGTGCATCAATGCATGCTTTGTTCATTTTACTCCCATTTTCCCCATGTTCTGATGGTTGGCGTCTTTGGTTTATGAATCATGCCATTACTTCATGTAATTTGATATCTTTTATTGATCATTTCTCTGCTAACTACAATCATTTTAGGCATGGCTACGTGGCTTGGGAATGAGTTTGCACCTACAATCAGATTCTTTGGGAATGAGTTTGCACCTACAATCAGATTCTTTCTCACCACTAGTCCATCTGAGGTACTCCTCCATGTTGGCCCAAAGCAAGTTTATTACCTTCAAAGTGCTGAATTAATGTGTATCATGTATGCTTCGACAAGTTTGGATAATATACTGATGCATCATGCATACAATATTTTTGTTTGGCCTTTCTAAATACATTTGACATGTGATCTTTGAGCGTTAAAAAATAAAGAAGTCTGGAGATTTGAAATATTTATTGGAGAGAGTTGGAAAGAGCACAAAAGAGCAGGATCAACAAGGTATGCAACTGTCATTAATCTCTATAATTTGCTATTTAATTCATGTCATTATGCTAGCCTTATGTATCCCATTTTCTCATAAGAAATCATTAATTTCTATATTTTTTGTATTTTTATTGTATCTATATACACATATCATTGTATCGATATTTTGGGGAAATGGTGAGTTGCGGTATCGACGTACTTGAGTACCCTAACTTCAAAGTTCAAATATCCATCATAAAAATCCTAGGTCCACCACTGGTGAGGTCTGTGGTGCCCGGTGATCGAGGGGAAATGTATGGCGGTGGCCTAGGTTGCGGTGGCCGGTGATGACGGCGTCGATGGGGAAAAGGACGCTGTCGAGTGTCAGGCCGTAAGTTTTATCAGATTTAGAGATCAATTGAAGCGTATGCTCTGGACGGCTAAGATGCGAAGTTTAAGCATTTTGAAGATTGGGCGACCCATAATAGAAGGAACGTTTGGACCATCTGAAGAGACACGCTCTGGTAATTGTCCAATGTACATCCAATGGCCGAAAGGTTATTAATGATGTTTGGACCGTTCAAAGAGATATGCTTTACTAATGGTCCGATCCAGATCAAATGGCCGAAAGGGTAGTGATGTTCGGACAGTACGAAGAGTCCTCTCCTACTGTTCGGACGATGTTGATCGAACGATAGAGATTCTCTGATGCCCTTTCGTCTAGTCTGATTAGACCAGCGCTGGAGTTATGAAGATCCAATGACTAGGATTACAGTAAAACATTTTAGTTGCATTCCACGGCTGAAAATCTATTCAATAGCAATTACTACGTACTTTTATCTTGTTTGTAATGACTATTCACTCTCAACTATCTTTTACCTTTGGTTAATGCTTCGGCCGGTATAAAAAGGATTGTAAGACTCTTTTGGGCAGATATCCAAAAAAATAAAACCGTAGTTTTATATGCTCTTACTTTACCTTGTTCTTATTCTTACTTTACTTTATACTTGTCCTTACTTTCCTTAATTTCTATCTATAAATTAGCCGCTAAATTCTACTCTGATTTCAAAATTCAAACTCAATCCCCCTCGAGTCCTGACAAATGGTATCAGAGCACAACGAATCCTTGGTCATATCTGATCTGAGCTATTCTTAAGTGGTGAGGGTTGGGAAACTCATTTTTCTGTAAAATTTCAGAACCAGCTTGAGAAGGTTTGGATCGGTTTTCAAAATCTAAAGAGGAGATTCACTTGCTAGCAGTGAGGGTTTGGAAGGATCTGATCTTTTCCTGTAAAATTCTGAATCTGCTAGTGGAGGCGTAATTTCTGGTGGATTGAGGAAGTTTGGTGATATATTACCTTAGTGGTTTTCAATCCCTAGTATGCCAGCACACAAAAAATGGCAGTGGTTATGGTGGTGGTGCGACTGGATACGGATGTGGACATGCTAACCCTAGAACAACATATGAAAATTATGGGGCTGGAGGATATGAAAGTGTTCCTGTTGCGTATAATGGACCTTACGACAATCCCAATGCAGCTAGCTCTGGTTATGGCATTGGTAAGTTATGGTGTAGTCGTAGGCTATGGTGGATTTGGAGACATCAGGTACAATACTCACTATGTGTTTGATGAAATGTCTAGAATTGATGATATAGCCCTTTTAGTTTTGATTCATTGCATGAGCTATCCGCTGACTACTGAGGTACTCGCTCAAATATTCTCTCCTTATGGATTGGTAGAATTGATAGCCCCAATTTCAAGTATGCCTAGTGGTTCTCTTGTGCTAATTCAGTACCAATCAAAGCCACATGGCAACACAAGCTATTAGTGCTTTGCATGGGAAGTATTTTTATGAATTTGGTTGCCAACTTGATGTGCAATATGTAAGGCCAGAGATGATACGATTTGTGAATGATTCACATCAGGCCCAGAGCTTCACGACTACTATAAAAGTATGTTAAGTTTCTTATGCAGCTACCATGCCACAAGAAGAAAAGAAAAAACCCAGACTTACTCCTGAAATGGCTAACAAGTGTTGAATTCAGAAGCAAAGACTAATGTGCAGCAGGTTCAATCATCTATTTGAGCAAAGAAAAATCAAGAACTTCTTAATCAAATTATAACACAATTATATGCCATGATTGAGCATAACAAGAAATATACTCAAGAGGTGCAGCGGAAGTGTGAACAAGAAGAGATTCAAAGGGAGCTCAAACAGTTCTTTCGACATGTTTTTGATCTATTTGATGAAACGGCAAAGGGCAAGGATAATTCAGAAGGAGAGAAGGACTTGAATGATGACTATGGTGACATTATATCCACAGTGGAGCATAAGGAGGCCATGAACAATAATATTTGTAATGTACTTGACCCCTTTTTTTATTATGCTTTTAATCTATTTGATGAGGTTACTTGGGTAAACATGGAAGAAAATGCTCATAAGGAACAACAAGAATCTTATGGAGGGGTATCATTCTATTTTGATCCTCTTGATAAGTACCTGAAATGGGCTCAACTATCAATGAATGATCAGATTGATAGAAAAAACATTGCAAATTCTATTGTGCTTGAGTTTACAGAAAATAAAAAAACATTGTTCTATGTTGTTGGTTTACACTCTCATCATAAAACAACAGTAGTTGAGAAGGTTTTCTGGATGCATCCAAAAGAAGCACAGAGTTGCACTTTAACTGGCCATCCAATGCAATTGCTTTAGAAATCTATTGGTCAAAGCTTAGATCGGTTGAGTTGATTTCTGGTTATATTACCTAACCACGCCCAATCATGGGGCTTATCACCCTCACCGCAAGAGTGCTCTGTGGGTATAGAAATCAGGTATCCCATTTGTTATCATCATTACTTCATGAAAAAACTTTTCAACACCAGATTTCTGCTTCTTGTATCCACAATTTTCAAATACAGTTCCTAGTAAGGTGAGAGATAACCTGAACAGATGTACTGAAATGCATCAGACTGATCTTGCAAGGCCGAGAATAGTAGTAATATTTATGCTCCCAGTCTAATTTCTAAACCTTTTACTCCTTTCAATGCTTGTTCCTTCGATCAGTATAACTAGTAGCAGCATATTACAATTTCTAATTATTTTGTATTCTCCAAAAGTAAGTAATGATTTCCAGGTAAGCCTAGTATTGACATGGCTATAAAGAGTATGCCCAGAAATTTGAGAGTAAGAACCACTGACAACCATAAATATTTCTATCAAGTCAGATTCCTTGAAATGCATATTAAAGGTAATCCAGATCATGCCTTCAGATTGTGGTTTTGCATGACAAACAGGGGTGGAGCCAGGAATTAGATAGGGGGGCAACATGAACAACAAGTAGAGTAGAACCAATAAACCATACCGGATTTATTGATCCAATAGTCACATATCAGAGTAATATATTTCACAAATTACAATGCAAAAAAAAAATTACATCTCTATTAATTTAAACTTAGCTCTATGCCTTCACCAGTCTAGACTCTGCGGCTTCACGGCTTGACTCCCAGGCGACCGGCGACGCGACGTCGCGACCACTGCGAGGCACGCGACCGCGACGGACCAGTCGACCAGCGCACCACCACCACGCTGCACGCAGGATACCGAGTGCGACACGAAGCGACAAGAAGACGAACAGACAGAGATGATGCGGTGTGTGGCAAGTTGGCAAAGAGCCAAAGGCCCAAATATGAAGCGTCAGTCCTCAACTACTAGGCCTAATTAGGCTGCATATGACTGGGCTTTAAACATAATTTACATTTGGGCTAAATTGGGAGAGGCCAAACCACTAATTAAACACATGTAATTAACTACATAATGGAGGATTAGTAGAAGGTTGGGGTGTCAGCCCCCCGGCCCCCCTAAACCTAAAGAATTTATCGGTGTTTCAAGAAAAAAAATGAAAGGGGGGAGTTTGTTGGAGTTTTTCATTTTTTTCTTGAGAGATGCTGTAATCAAATTGGATTTGAACTCCTACATGAGTTGGGCATTTACTGGAAGCATGAGCTGGAGAACAAGAGGCTTCCAATGGCAATGGCTGGAGCTTAGTTAGATGCTTGAGAAAAATTAACTCTTAGCTATAAACCGACTATGTTTTGACCTGTATTTCGGCTGTGTTTAACCGACATATACATGTATATAAGGACACTTGCACCATATGTTTGGGTGTCCAGTGGTTAGGACTAGATGTAAGCTTGTATCAACAAGTTTTGTATAAGATTATGAGATGTAGTTGAAACAAAGCTTTGCTCCTCTCATAGTTTTGTTGGTAGAAGGTTGGGGGGTGCCAGGCCCTCCCTGGCCCCCTCTCTCCGCCACTGATGACAAAAGAACATCTTCTCAGCTTGCAGAACCATACACATTTCCAGGAGCTTGTTTAGTGATCGTTCCACCTTAAACCTAAACATTAGCCAAAGTAAAAGTTGGTACTGGAGTTTATGTTTAAGTGGCTCAACTGGTGGTTCTGGTATTGGCACTATGCTTCTCCTCTTCTCAACTCTTTCACTTTAAATATAGCTAATTGTTTTTAGCCATTCCTCCAATATGGATAACATATAATCAATACAACAAATTGCAACTCAGATTGCATGAGGTGTAGAATGAGAACAATATCATAAGTTGCAACTTCTGTCATGCCCATTCTATTTGTTATTGGTACACCTTATAACATCTCAACAAGCACATATTTTTCTGAAAGGTAACCAAGTTGCTGCCCAAACTGAGATGGGAAGAACTTTCTTACAATTTAATAATGAATATAAGTGAATAATAATATAACAGTACACTGACTGAACCATCTCTTTAATGTGAGCATACAAACTAATATGAAGCTAAGAATACTGAGCACCAGTTTTCAAAATACTTATATGCTCAATTCTTTGCGTCATGACAAAACTAAGATAAGAATTACACTATGAATTATATATCAATAACAGTTGAATCCCATGTAGATTCGGGTCGAATAATAACCCTAGTCACTTCTGGATGGACTGAACTAGGCTTACACTCATAGTTAATTCCATTTCCATGGAAATATGGCTTAGGGGGTGATCGGAATAGCGATGGCTTTTGGTTTCTTTGAGGAAAACATCAGAGTGGTGATTTTTTTCATCAGTGAGTGGCATGTTAGGCATAATTAAATTTTAAAAAATGTAAAAATAAAAACGGCTCGCTAGTCTAGTGCGGACAATGCAAAGGAATATGAGAAAAAAAACGGAACGCAAAAAAACCAAAAAACAAAAAAAATTCACTACGTGACAAAAGTGCTACAGTGTTTTAATCGCTGCTACAGTGTTTTGAGCGCTCAACAGTGTTTCTGTCTCCAAATTGATCGGGGCCTTAAAATGCCTAGATCAAAGAGCTAATAGGGAGAGAAACGTACTCTTAACAACAACCCATGCATAACAATAGTCTACAGGGCTATTGAGACTTTCATTTATGATTGATGGTAGATGACCAAACTAAACATTGGTAACTGCCCTCGATGTAATCTATAGCATGCCTGATGGTACTTCAATGATGCGTGTTTTTGAATGCTGCATGACACAATTCATTCATGGAAAAACGTTTCCATCACTTGTGAGTTGTTTGAATTGCTGACTCTATAGTCTTCTGCCGACCTTTCTTGCCTAAGTGCATGGACCTGTGTGCACTCCTGATTAGTTCATCTTACCGCGTATTGTTTGCCTCCTTTAAATAAACATCCAAACTCATTCTGTAAGCTATGTTGATTGCTATAAGGACTTTGTATGCCTAGATATTGCCGTGTCATCTCTGTCTTGTTTTTGCATACTATAGCTAGCATTTAATCAACTGTACAGTTGGATCTCCAAGCTCCAATATAGTTTTTATAGAAAGCACACGTTCTTTCGCTCGCAGTACATCAAGCAGGACATCAGCCTCTCATCTTTGGCCGGGGTGAGGCGAAGCGCGCCGACCGCTCTAGCACCTGTTTCGATCCAACCGGATGAATCCATTAGCCATCAAACGACATCACAAGCGAATAGTTCTCTTTTAGCTTTCATGCGACGGCAAATTCTCGAGTCTCCAGATGCAAAGTTTAATTCAGCCCATGAGCATTTCAATTCAGCCCGCTCGGCCTAGCCGGGCCCATTAAAATCAGGGCTCGAACGAATCCCTAGGGCCGAAACACACATTATTAGCTCGGCCGCCAGGAGCCGAGGACCCACCTCAGCCCAACTCTTGCAGAAGCAGAGGGCGACGGCAGTCGAGGATGAACTCGGTCGCTGCCAGGTGGGGCCTGGACTTGTAGTTTTCTATTCCACTGAAACACTTGTCTAATCCAGTGGTACTAGCGATCCCTTCACCCACTCCAATGCTCCGAGGGAGGGATAGATCACTCATCAGTCATCTCTTCCTTCCTGGTGCTCTTCCATTGCTCCAGGTACGGTTGATCACCCCGCCTCGTCCCATCTCCCACCGCTAGAATTCCTTGCGATGCGATGGTTTTTCCTCGGATTGTTGTTGGATCGAGTCTCAGATCGGTCCGTCGAATCATCGTCTCGGCTGCGATCGAGGTGGTCTAATTAGGTTTAGGTTCCTCGTAGGCTCTGTAAATTTAGGATGCTTAAACGAAAGGGGAAAGGATTTTGGTCTTAGTCCTGCAGGATTACTGCTTAGGGAGATCACAAATAGTAAGTAATGGGGGTGACAAGCAACCTGTTCAGTCTGTGTTCACCTCACCTGGTTTTGACCTGCTTCTGTAGAGCTACAGTCGCCCTGCTATGCCTCTTGAGTGAGATGTTCTTATCATCAGCTGGTGCCTTCATGTTTTTGCAGGAGGATGTGTCTGTGAAAAATTCATTTTGAGGAAAGCTTGACCATAATGGCATTAGCCTCTGCCAGCGCGATGCTTCCCCCCACGAACCCTTCACATAAACTTTGGGAGGACCCATCATTCTTCAGGTGGAGAAAGCGGGGGGCGCATGTGCCGTTGCGCTCACATGATACGCTCGAAGGTACATTGCAGGACTAAATCGTTATGTCTTTAGCAGATCTAGAAATAAGTCTTGTGAGGGTAATATTTATAATGATTTCAGTCTTTTTGATTAAATTGCTTTCTTTACTCTCTTGTCAATAGGAGCCCTGAAGTATTGGCATGACCGGAGGAATGTGAGCTATCTTAATTCTGACTCTGCTGTCTGGAATGATGATGCTGTCCACAGTGTTTTGGAAAGTGCTGCTTTTTGGTCCAAGGGCTTACCATATGTCCAATCTCTGAGTGGATATTGGAAATTCCTTTTGGCCTCTTCACCAGAAAGTGTTCCGGAGAAATTCTACGATACTCATTTTAATGATTCAAATTGGGAGGCTTTGCCAGGCACGTCGCTACAACTTTGCTTGCTTTTCCAACATGCGTCTAGTTGAGTTAGCGCTTATTGTTCAGTAAATTAGTGTTCAGTTTTCACTTGTTTAGTGTCAGCTATTATTTAGTTTTATTACAAATCTTTTAGGTTTTGGTGCTTTAGACTTCAATAAGAAATATCATCTTCTTTTTCATATCGTTTGAAATTTATTCTTGAATGAACAAAAACTTGGTTGCAGTTCCCTCAAATTGGCAAATGCATGGGTTTGACCGTCCGATCTACACAAATGTCACGTATCCTTTCCCCATGAACCCACCATTTGTGCCTACTGAAAACCCCACAGGTTGTTATAGGACGGTTTTTTACATCCCAAAAGAGTGGAAAGGTATGTTGTGCGCATATTATCTGGTTACTATTTTTCTGTTCTTCTGCACAGCAAGTCATGAAAGGTAGTTCCTATCCTTGTTTTCTTTCTCATGAAATCAAAATCCTGTATTGCAAACCAGTTCCTCCTCTATGTTGTGAAACCTTCAATTGCATTTCAACTAGCGTAGATAACCTTTATACTGAGAAGAATTTCAGATAAAGTGATGATATCTTCAAGGATGTTAGTTTTATTTATGCCAATTGTGATGAGAATTACATGGTTCATTAAATCGAAGATTTGTTTGTGCCAACAACACCGAGAAAATATTTCAAAGATAACTGGTTCATTAAATTGAAACAAAAATGCTAACAGTGATGTCCTTGTTGTCAAGTGTTTTCTGTCTAGGATTTCCCAAATTTTGTTGTGCAATTCTTAAAGAGTTTATTACTGGGTATAGTTATTGCCTATCTCCTTATAAACGCATATCTGATTTGCTTATGGAGCATATGTTTTTCATTCCTTTTTATTTTGATATGCCTATGCTGTCTACTGATGCTTATTATGGCATGTTCTAAACTTTTCTTCTTCTTTGACATGTATAATATTACATGTATAATATTGTTGCCCCTAATATTCACATGGATGCAGCACTTATTGTTGCCCACTAATATTCCAATGCTATTTTAAACAATTCTGAGCTGATTGTGATAGGTCGGAGGATCTTGCTGCACTTTGAAGCTGTTGATTCAGCATTTCTTGCTTGGGTCAACGGGGTACCGATTGGGTACAGGTATGACAAAATAAATGCATTGTATTTTTTATTTATTTATTGCTTGTATAGTCTGAATCTCTGAAAATGTATACAATGATTTATAACGTGAATATCATTGACAGTAAAGTAATTCCCTGTTCATGTGTGTACTGCCAATGGATCCTTTGAAGTCTGTTATCTGTTATGGTTATCTTATCTGAGTATCTAACTCTTAAACTTTTGCATGTGCTCCTTAAAAAAAAGAAAGTTCACTACAAGCCACTGAATAACTACATGATTCCTTATATGCCACTCATTGTGAGGTTGACATGTGGGCCCCAGACCCATATGTCTGTGAGACATTGGTGGCATATATTGAACATATGAAGTTGTTCAGTGGCATATAAGGAATTTTCTCAAAAATGAGAATTGTCACAAAAAATGATGAAGTACATGATAGTTTTGGCAGCATGACATGTTGTCATGTTGTGATCCATGAATGTATGTTTCCTTTTGTACATATATCTCTTCACTGATTTAATTTTGAGTTAACGTCTTTCACATCAGCAAATATTTTAAATTTGCGAGAAGTCTGGATTATTCCTCCCAATCTTCTACTTGTATTTTTCCTGTTGTGAACTGCTATCTAGTTATCATCTATATGAAATCATTGTTTGCTATGTAAACAAGGAGTTCAGCAAACCAGGGATTGTAGTTTTCCCTTTGATTTAGGTGAGCTGGCTACCAGCTTTGTTGTATTGTTTTTGAGTTTACGATGAACCAAAATTTGACTATGTATCACGCAGCATTGCAGCAAATGTAGCGTATATATGGGCTATGGAGTGCTAGTCTGCTAGGCAATAGAATGTTCATAACTGACTCATACCTAGTTAGTTCATTTGCACATAAAGGTTTTTTTTGCTAGTTATCTATTGGAACTTGTTATTTTCTCATTTAGAAAATAACCCGTTCGTTTGATGTGTTAATGCAGCCAGGACAGCAGGCTTCCTGCTGAATTTGAAATCACTGATTTTTGCCATCCTTGTGATTCAGACAAGGAAAATGTTCTTGCTGTTCAAGTCATGAGGTGGAGTGATGGTTCTTATCTTGAAGATCAGGACCATTGGTGGTTGTCTGGTATTCACAGGGATGTGCTACTACTATCAAAGCCACAGGTTACTTCTTGAGTTTTACTCATCTTGCTCGGTTGGTGGAGGATGTTGTCAAACGCCCCACCCACCTGGGCTCAAACCCGGGTGCCTACCTTCTTTCTGAACACCAAAGTTCTTGGCCAAATTAAAATTTTTTTTACCCACATGATATTAAATGAATTCCTGGATGTTATTTTGAAATATTTACAAAAATCTAGACAATCCTTATGCTTCAGATTTTTTTAATATGACAAGGTTTGAACTTTGAACACTTGAATAAGGCACCTCATGACATGAATGAGTGGAATAATTCACCAATCTATTGCGGGTGTCATTGCTGACCAGCAATGCTCATGCTGTTCGCTATGAATGCTCATGCTGTCAGTTATGTCCAGACAACCAAGATAGAAATAGCTTTTTTATGCTTATATTCTCAAGTTGTGAAATGTCAGCTGAGAACTTTTTATCTACTATCCGATCGCCTGTGCGTTGCAACAGATCCCAAATAAACATATCCCACCAGTTCTAAACTTGGAAAACCAATATGCACTATTAATTATCTCTAAATCTGAAAATTACATACACAATTTGCATGTTATCTCCAAGTCATAGAGAATCTTAGCACAAGCCACATTTGTAGAGGATCTGATCAAGCAACATAGACATGCATGTACTAATCCATCCACAAAAGATCCCACCAACTCAATTTTTTAAGGGAATGTAGGGACAACCACCATCATCACGAAGTCATTTTATAGAAGTAAAGATGTTAGTGTTTACCATATTCTTAGTGACACAATATGGCAACTACAGTAGCATTAGCTCACTGTTATGTGCTTCCCCCCACTCTAGGCAGAACTTACGACATAAATTGCTTTAGTGAAAAAATGGATGTGTTAACCTTTTGAGATTGAATTAAGAAATTCAAAAAAGCAAAGTTTGAAGGGGGTGAGGGAAGAAGAGAGTAATATGCTAATTATTCCACAGGCATCAAACTGGTAGTAGGTCATATTTTTAGCCTGAACCATAGTGTTTTTAAGATGGACTTTTTATCTCAGCCAACAACTACATGTTGATTGTGAAACTATTGACATGTACACTGCATTGGCATTTTTAGTCCATTTTATTTGTTTTCCTTCTTGAAGAGATTACTTATGATCCATCGAATTCTTGGTTAGTGAGTGCTAAATTTTTCTTTGCAGATCTTTATTACGGATTACTTTTTCAAAGCAACTTTGGATGAGAACTTCCATGTAGCTGATATTGAGGTAGTTGTGCTAGCCATCTTTGCAGGGTTATACACTTACGTTACATGATAGAGCAAATGCTGCAAGAAAATAGTGAACAGGGAAATTCTGATGTGGCGTTATCATACATTTATTCTGATGTTGTTCTGTGGTTCGTTTCACTTCTAATGTTGTTCTATGTGTTAGGTTGAGGTGGAATTTGATTCACACAAGCAAGACCGGGAGCATATTTCAACTTTGTCTATTGAAGCAGCATTGTATGATAATTCTGGACTATCTGATGGCTTAAATTCTGATCTGTCAGCTGCTAATGTGGTCAATTTGAAGCCGAAACCAGAACCAAAACCAAGCCCTTTTTATGGTTTTCATGGTTTTATTCTTGGTGGGAAAATAGAAAATCCAAAACTTTGGTCTAGTGAACATGTAAGAGACCTAATCCAAGGGAAATTCTATTGCCAAATGTTAGTATTGCAATTCAACTGTTTAAAGCTATGTTTTTAACTATTTTTCCTTTTCCAACAGCCCAACTTATACACCCTTGTTCTTCTCCTTAAAGATGTCAATGGGAAGCTCATCGAGTGTGAATCATGCCAAGTAGGAATTCGTAATGTGGTCCTGGCACACAAGCAGATGCTTGTCAATGGATGTCCTGTTGTAATAAGAGGTGTCAACAGACATGAGCATCATCCACGTGTTGGAAAGACAAATTTAGAAGCATGCATGATCAAGGTCACTCTCTTCCTCTGTCAACTGTCATATCTGAAGGCATTTTATTATGCCATCTCTTCAGTTTAGTTTCTTCAGTCTGAAGCTTCAGGTCTTTACTATCTATTTGTGACAGGATCTGGTTTTGATGAGACAAAACAACATCAATGCTGTTAGAAACAGCCATTACCCCCAACATCCAAGGTGGTATGAGTTATGCGACATTTTTGGTGTTTATGTAATAGATGAAGCCAACATAGAGACACATGGCTTTGATGAGTCTAGTCATTTCAAACATCCTACACTAGAACCCATCTGGGCAAATGCTATGCTTGATCGTGTCGTTGGCATGGTGGAGAGAGACAAGAATCATGCATGCATTATTGTTTGGTCTCTGGGAAATGAATCTTCTTATGGACCTAATCACTCTGCCATGTCTGGTGAAACATTAATCCCTGTGACAGTTTAGTTCTTGCTAATTCTTCGCATCTAATGGATCACATTCTTGTAGGGTGGGTTCGTGCAAGGGACCCGACAAGGCTCATCCATTATGAAGGAGGTGGTCACAGTTCCAGAGGCAGAACATCATCCACAGATATTGTATGCCCCATGTATATGCGTGTCTGGGATATTCTTAAGATAGCAAAAGACCCATCTGAAAATAGGCCCCTCATTCTTTGCGAGTATGCTATTGCTAACTGTGGCCTCACATGTTAACTCAATTCTCTTTTGTCTGTATTCGAATATCAGAAAGGTTAAAGAAAAATTTTCCCTTTTCTTTTCAAGGTATTCACATGCCATGGGAAACAGTAATGGAAATATTGATGCGTATTGGATGGCCATAGACAACACTGTGGGACTCCAAGGAGGTTTTATATGGGACTGGGCCGATCAGGTTATGAGCTATTTACTTTCATCCCATCCTTAACCTTTTTTTTAATGCAGTACAGCATGCCATGCCGAAAAATGGTTTGCATGTTTAATTGTTTATAGATGACTTTTGCATGTGTAAGGCATTCATATGTGGTTCACTAGGTGGATCAGGTTATGGCCTGTTTCTTTGATTATTGGATAAAATAGAAAAAAAAGACCAATGCAAACTGACATTCTTTATCTTTTGCTACATAGACGTTGTAGAAAACTTTTGCCATAACATAAATCTATGTCAAAGCTAATCTAGAACATCAATACACAAAAGGTGAAAGGAAAAAGTCCATCCGTGATCCCTTAACTTTCATTCGTCTAATTTTCGTCCCTTATTTGCAAAACCGGGTAGTTAGGACTAATCAATTGAGCTTGTAGCTCGCTGCAGTACCACCACATTGGGTCGCCTTCGTCCCCGGCACCGGTCGCCGTGGACAACCTCGCTTGGAGCACCCCACACCGAATGGGTCGCACCAATAGAAACCCCTCGGGGTGTAGGTGCTCACGCGCACGCTATTTTTTGGGTTTAGCCGTTGATTAGCCGTCGCTGCCATGCCAGTGTGCCACCACCGCCATTGAGCTCAGTCCCGTGCCGCCATAGATCACCGTGTGCCGTGCTGTTGCCACCATCGAGCTCATCATGGCTGCCGCATTGGTCCCACTCACCAGCGTCGGGCTTGGCCTGAGGCCATCGATGTTGTTGGCTCTGTTCTTATCTCTGTTTGAATGGGAGGGAGAAGAAGCTCAGGGCCCACATGATTAATTTGTTGTTAAGTGTGTGCTTAATTATTATTAAGTAGTGATTAGCCATTAGGATGACACGTGAAACAAAACCGCCTCAAAACCAGCCTGGGGACATCATTTGCACTGGTTTTGTAAGTTGGAGGACAGGCTCTAGTCGCTTTTGCAGACGAAGGATGAAAATTAGACGAATGAAAGAGTTAAGGGACCACGGATGGAATTTTTACAAAGTGATGGATCTTTGATCCTATTTCTTTCTGTTATAATGCCATAAGTTCCTTTCTCGACTCTATTCTTTTCCATTTTTCAATTCAGGGTTTACTGAAGGTGGATGCTGGTGGATCTAAATTTTGGGCATATGGTGGTGACTTTGGAGACACTCCAAATGACTCAAATTTTTGCCTTAATGGCATTGTATGGCCTGACCGGACAATTCACCCAGCTGTTCATGGTAACTGCAAATATTAGTCACTTGAGGGATTCTTTTTGCTGTTTCGTGTATACTTTAAATTCGAATAATCTGGAAACAAACTATTTGTATATTAATTTGTTAAACCATAGATTTTTGTCTCCCAAGCCCTAGATGTCAAACCTAATTGTAATTGACTGTATTGATTATGGTTGCAGAAGTTAAATACCTATACCAGCCTATCAAAATATCATCGTTGGATAACATGCTTAAGGTAACGTCTGATCAATATGCATCAAGCATTTTCCTTATATGCTTACTGGACCTAATATATCCGTTATTGTCATGCAGATTGAAAACGTACATTTTTTTGAGACAACAGAAGCTTTGGAGTTCACTTGGGTTCTTCATGGAGATGGTTGCGTCTTGGGCTCTGGTTCACTCAATGTTCCAACCCTAGCACCACAAAGTAGCCATCTTATCAACATGGAATCATCACCTTGGTTTACTCTTTGGAGTACTTGTGCAGCAAAAGAAATATTTTTGTCTATAAATGTGAAACTGAGGTACCAAACACGATGGGCTGAAGATGGTCATATCTTGGCGTCAGCACAACTTTGTTTATCTCAGAAAAATGGCTTCGTCCCTCATGTATGTTTCCTCCGCGTGATCCTGTACACTCCTGTTTCTTCTGAATTGTCTTACAGCTCGCTACTATGTTCAGGTGATAGCATTGTCCAGGAGCCCTTTGGTATCTGAACATGTTGGTGACAGTGTAATCATTAGCAAGAATAACACCTGGCAAATCAAAGTAAACAGGCAATTGGGAACAATTGACAGTTGGAAGGTAAATAGAAAGTTCATGGTGGAGTAAAAAGGATATTCCTTTGCTCTACCTTTGTGTTTGCATATTTGGTTGTCCATCCTTGATGCAATTACCAAAAGAATATAGGAATTACTAACCCAGGCAAGGGTTCAAAATCAGAAAACGAGGGGTTCTTCGGTTATGCTAAACAGATAAGAATTGTAAATCAAGTAGCTTGTTTAATTCGTAGTTGTAATATGCACTGTCGTTATTTAAAAAAGTTGTTTGGTTCATCTCCATGGTTTGTGATGCCCATATTCTTACACCACATATGTTGGTTTAGAAATTTGTATCAGCCTGAATAGCAACCGACTTTGCACAGTAAAGTTGCCACTTACAAGCACCATTCGTGATTATGTTCCAGATTTTATGGGGGATACGAAAGAGCGTAGAAATATCTAGTTGTGACTTGTGATTGGGCTCTTTGCTAGATGATTTTTATATTTATGCCTGTCACTATAAGCTTCTGCCATGAGATATCCTCACTATGTACTTGTGTTCTAAATTATGCAAACTGTTTGTACTGCATTTCCCTTTATGCTTTGAGCCTTTGATGGTTTGATTTTAACATGCAATACCTACAGTTGTTTGGAATTCTGAATGTTCATTTTCTATGTGAACTCAAAAAACTGCAGACGAGCTCTTCCATCGGTAGCTACCACGTAGCCATTAATCTGAAACTCAGCCAACTTTTGGAATTTGATCCAAACTTTTTGTTAATAAATGTTGCTTCTTTACTTCATTTATCTAAATCTTGAACTCATGAGACTTGTGTGAACAACAGGTCAACAACATTGAACTCTTGAATAAGGGAATATTTCCCTGCTTTTGGCGCGCACCAACAGACAATGACAAAGGAGGAGGCATCTTCACCAAGTCCTATGCTTCAAGATGGAGAGAAGCTTTCCTCGATAACATATCATTCTGCAGCAGTCAGTTTTCAGTGAAGGAATTGGCAGACCATACCGTAGAGGTTTCTACCGTGTATTATGGTCTTCCTGGGCACTTAGCAAAACCTGACGATGCCGCTCTTTCAGAAGCTTCTGAGTCCGTACTTTTCAGGGTCCATATGCGCTACCGGATATACGAGTCAGGTGACATGATTCTTGAATACGAGGTAAACCCAAAGAATGATCTTCCTCCCCTTCCACGTGTCGGCATAGTGTTCAATGCAGAGAAATCCTTGAATCATGTGACATGGTACGGAAGGGGGCCGTTCGAATGCTACCCCGACCGCAAAGCCGCCGCACATGTTGGCGTATATGGAAGCAGCGTCGAGGACCTTCATGTGCCCTACATTGCTCCGGCCGAATGCGGTGGCCGGGCAGACGTCAGATGGGTGGCACTTCAGAACGGCGACGGGTCCGGCCTCTTCGCTTCGGTCTATGGTGAATCCCCACCGATGCAGATGAGTGCTAGCTACTACGGCACTGCTGAGCTTGACAGGGCAACCCATGCAAGAAAAACGCAGTGTAGAAGAAGCGTGACGGCTTTAATAGCTCGGAGCGGCGGCTCAGAAAGAGGAGCGACTGCATCATAGACCGAGACGGCGGCGGCGCAGTGCACAAGAAGCGTAATAGAAACGCAGTACACAAGAAGCGCAACGGCCATAAAAGCTCGGGGATGCGACGCGAGAGGCCACCCACGGAGGAGTCCGGATCCAGCACGAATGAGGCTGGATCCGAACGGGGCAAGACCAGATCCGGCGAAGACGAACCGAAGAAGAGCCATACAGACGCGAGAGGGGCAACACCGACCATACAAAATTCTAAAGGATGGACTGAGACTGGCAAAGCAATCGACTAACCGACACAAAAATTTTGTGGACTCGCATGGCTTAGACGAACTGAAGATAAAGACTATAGATTTGAGTGGACGCAACGGAAGACTCAAATATCGAATAAAGAAAGTACTAGACAAAGAAAATTGAAAGCTCCTAACACTAAAAGATCTTCTTCCCATGAGCACATCGCCCCTGCCGACGCAAACGAGAGGTGCAAGTAATCAGACCTCAAAGACTTGGTCACAGCCAATCAAAAGAAAACCAGAGGTGCAAGTAACCAGCACCGACGGTCAAAAAGGGCATAAAGACTCGTGGGTTCGGGCGGAGTGGGCGTGGAGGTGCGGGCGATCCGTCGAGCCGGCCACGGGAGATTTCAGCGACACAGTCGCGCGGCCGTGGAGCTCTGCGCGCAGTGGTGCTCGGCATCCGCCGCAGATCCGGCGAGCGGGAGGAGGCGGTCGAGCCAGCCCGAGCCGCGGCCGAGGCGACGGTGCGCGGCCGAGGCCGCGAGCGCGCGCGGCCGGAATAAGCGGCTGCTGTGGATCCGGAGGAGCCGGTGGCTGGTGGCGACAGCGAGCTCCGGCAGGCCCGACCCGAGAGGGCTCGGATGAAGTCGGCGGCGGCGCAAGCCCGACCTCAAAGGGCGAAGGTCGGTCGACGACTGGTGTCGGCCAACAACGGCCAACGTGGATGGCCGTACCACGGAGCGGGAGGAGGCCGCGCGCACCAACGGCGACGGCATGCTGCGCCTGTGCGCAGGGAGAGCCTCCGAGAAAGCAGGCGCTAGGAGGTCGGCCAGTGAAGAAGACGCATCTGGCGGCGTCGAGGTCGGGTACAAAGGCGCGGAGGCCGTGGGGGCGACGTGGGAGATCCAGTGGCGCGGCGAAGATCCGGCGGCGGGAGGTCGAGACGGCGCGAAAGGCGTCGCCGGCGCTGGATGCAAGCCACATCTTGTCCTTCGTGCCCGCCAAGGAGGCAGCGCACACAGCGGTAGCCAGATCCGAACGAAGACAAGCCGAAGATGAGGTGGCCGCCGCGGAGAAGGGGTCGACCGGTCTGACGAAGTTGGCCGGCGGCGTGGCCGAGCCAGACTCGATCCCGCCGGATCTGACGAAGAGCAGCGTCTCCCACACGACGAGCCGGTGCAGGACAAGCCAGATCCGAACGAGGACAAGCCGGAGATGAGGTGGCCGCCCCCGGGAGTAGAGATGATCCTCCCGGGGGCAGCGGCAGCGGAAGACGTGCGGAGGCTAGGGTTAGAGAGGTTTGAACCTTAGCTCTGATACCATGTTATGAATATTGTGTGTATTGATATGAGGCCCAAGGGACCATATATATAGGAGTACAAAGGGATATGCCATATAGAGATAAGGCATATGTGGAATAGAATACAAACTCTATATCCTACTACAATTCTATATCCTTAACAATAACCACAAGCTAGTCAAGGGAGACGACATCGAGGTTCGTTTGCATTTGCATTTGAGTTGTTCATCTCGAGTTCCATGTTAAGATGTTGTGGAAGTTGACATTGGGGAGTGATGCTAAAATGGCTTGTGTTGCATTGCAGGTGCATCTTGATCACAAGCATATGGGGTTGGGCGGGGACGACAGCTGGTCGCCGTGCGTGCATCAGCAGTACCTGCTGCCGCCGACTCGCTACGCATTCTCGGTGAGGCTGTGCCCTGTGCTGCCGTCGTCGTCGTGCCATGACATCTACCGGTCTCAGCTCCCCCGCTGATCTGATCATCTGATGTAGTGATGTGCCGTATCAGGCGGAGGTACCTAGAGAGAGCAACCGAGTTGAGCGGGAAAATAATGAAAAGACGCTTTCGCTCCAGTAACTAAGGCTGTAATGGTCAGGTTGTTGTCAACTGGGAAATAAGGAAGTGAGGTTGGTGTGCTACTCTACTCTTCAATAAAAATGTGTACTTCTCTTGTTTCAAAAAATAAAAATGTGTACGTCTGCATCTGTTCGGCAGAATCGGCCATTTAAACGAAGATATTGGTTGTTGGTGCATATGGATGTGGGTGGCCGAACTGCTGAAGCACTTGTTGAGTTGTTGTCCCCGATCCCATCCTCTATTATGAAGCACTCGGATCGGTGGGTATACCGGGTTCCAGTTGTGTATTCCAGATTCCTACGCGCGGAGCGGCCAGAGGCAGCACGAGATTCTCATGTGAAGCCATCAACCGTTTGGCCAGGTGTTTTATACGGGTAGTTTCAGATAAGAGAGAGAGGCAACACGCCACCCACCAATCATGCCCGCACAGAGCGCTCTCCTCGCGGTGGCGGCCACCGATGCCTTTGTCACCGCCGTCTTCCTCCTCTCTCCCGCCTCCCACCTCTCATGTACTGTGAGATCATATAGAAGCTACCCTATAGATATGATAAGTAATTGATCTTTAAAAAGTTTGCGGAGTTTAAGTTTAGTTTTTGAGAGTTTACAAGTTCTTTAGTTGATTCTATTACTGGTTGGGGCCACGGTCATACCAACCAGGCGTGGTACAATCGGTGTTGTACGGACGGTACTATCGGAGTGAAGCGGTATGACTAGCTTTTGGTTGGCGGTCATAAAAGCTGAGGAGCTGTTGAGTTGTGCATTTGTTTGAATCGAGTTGTTGGAGTATGGTTATAGTATGGATGTTGTTGTTTATGTGCATATGGATTTATTATTTGGTCTTAGATTTATGATCAGTTTTTGGTTGCATACTTTTTGCACAGTGTATTGTATGGATAAAAGTGTTAATTGATGACCTTGTGTATTGTGCAGTGTTAGTGATGTTTTGCTTATTTATATTGGTTGTAGAATTCCGGAGCTATGTTATGGTGAGACGGACAGAACCAGGACTAAGCTGGAGAGCTTAGGTCTAAAACGATTAAGGGATTGGGACTACGCTCAGGAGGAGCTAAGATCTAGATGATCAAGTAATCGTCGAAGATGACCGAGACTTGCGGAGTAGTTACAAGCTAAGACGTCGAGGAATCGGAGTGGGAGCTATCAGTGGTGGACATGACAGACAACGGTAAGGTGGATTAGGACTAGGCTCACGGAGGAGCTGAGGTCCTATGCAGTCAAGGAAGCCGGGTGGCGTCATGCGCGAGGAGAAGCATGTAGTGCGCTAGGTGACTTGGGTCGTTTACAAGCAGGACGGTTCGGTGGGATCTAAATGCGTGAGATGCTTAAAGGCAAGTCATTGGGGCCACATGGAAGATGGTAAAGCATGGATGATACTTCGTGGCAAAAGAAACGAAAAACTTCGTGGAAGGCGATAAAGGGTATTTTGGTAAATTACGTAATACCGAAAAAGTACCGAAGTGCAAAACTATAGCGTTGACCTAAGTGGTTTAGATCTTGTATGTGCTAAAAATATGAAGTGATCAGGTATTGATTCACTAATGAGTTAATGGTTGTATGCCACTTTGAGAAGCGTGTGTGTGAGAGTAAAACCCAGTGTTAGGTGTGGTTAATGGGTTATTTCCAGTTTGGCCTAATGGGTGAATCCATTAAATTTTGGTTTAGATTGTGATATTATTTAAGGGGAGGAGATGCAAGGGCTAAGGTTTGAAAAGGTTGGCTAAACCTTTTGGTGGGTAGCGCTTCCTCTCTCCTATATGAGATTAGAGTTCCTTAGGTTGGAGTCTTGTGTGTGTATTTTAGGCTTAGACCACTGCTATCCTGAGGGATTAATCGTAAAATATATATCTCCAAGTGAAATGAACATCTAAATTTTACCTAAGTGAGTTATGCTATGAATTTTCTTATGTGCTTTTGATTTTCTTAGTTTTCTTATTTGGATTTCTCTTCTCTTAGGGGTTTTTCTAATGCTAAGGACGTATAAGAGGTGGAGATATCTTCTAAAGACAAGATCCCATCCATCTAGGCATGATCTAGAAGAAGTTATTAAGTTTGCTCGATTTTTTTAAAAAATGTAATTTTTGGGTTCTACTCTTGTGAGTGTTTTAGATTGAATTTGTGCTGTGTTCTAGCTTACTATGACATATGAGAACCCATTTCAGATCGCCTAGACCATCTAGGATTCACGAGCAAGAACAGATCAAAATTTTCCTCTTTTGATCAGTTTTGGTGCACTCTTTAAATCAGAAAAAAGTCAGAACTTTGGTAACGATTTTCTTAATCGTTGATTGGAATATATTCCTGACGTGCTAGAGAATGTACTTGCAAAGTTTGAAGTCATTTAAATCAACTGATCAAAAGTTATATGAATTTTCGGATTTGAAATTGAGCTGAAATCACCGTTCATACATGAATTTACTGTAGCAGTGGTCCGATCGCCACTGTAGTAGCTGTCTGACCAGGGTTACTATAACATTGCTTGATTTTACTGTTCATAGTGGTTTGACCGCCATTGAGATAGAAGTCTGACTAGCCTGGAGGTGAGACTACCCCTTTCATGGTGATTAGACCGTCATATATGTAGGGGTCAGATCGTCGGGGGTTTTCAAAGCGTATTTTGCTTGGTTTTGATCGGGTCTTTCTTTGTGATTATTTGTTTCTGATCTTTATAGTTTCCGTAGCTACTAAAGTAAAAAAATGTACTTTCACTTAAAGAAAAAGATTTTAAAAAGTTTTAGATTAAATTTAGACTTCTATTTACCATTTTCTAGTCATTATACTTGATGCAACGTGTACGCATGCTCCTCCTCTCTCACACTTCCACTAACCCTGTTCTTTTCAGCTTTTGGCTTTTGGCTTCTGCTACAGTACCTAACTTTCAAACGAAGTATTTTTTAAAGACGGGGTCTATAAGTTAATTGTAGTACACGTTAAAAACCTAATATATGTACCATCAAAAATCGCAAGCGAGTATCTCTCTTTCCGCAATCTCTGTCGTAAACAGCCAAAAAGCCATCAGCCGCAGTCAAAAGCCATCAACCGCAGCCAAAAAGAACAGGCCCGTATTCCACGTACTCCATTATTTAGCGTTGGCACCATTTCCTTGCAGTGGAAGCTCAATCGGGACACCACGGGGCCGCTTGCCCGACATGATACTGGCCAACGCCACCATCCACACCGTCGACCCCGCCCCGCCTTTCACCGACGCCATGGCCATCCGCGTGGTCCGCGTCGGAAGCTACGACTCCGTTAAGCTTGTATTCGACGCTGCTGCTTTTTTCATAGATTAATCACAGTGTGTTTTACTCATCAATTTTATGTCTAAATGATTGTTGCATCACTGCAAGCATAGGTTTCGATGTCCTGCATTTCACTCAAAATTGAGAGTTGTGTGTGCAGGAGTTGTCGCCACGCATACGAATTGAATCTTAGTGGGAGCGTGTTGTTCCCTGGGGATTAGCTCATTGATGGGGGCTTGCAGGTAGTACCATTTGGCATTGCCTACCTGTGACATTAAAATGCTACAATATTTCAAATTTGTTTTCCCATGTGCTTTCTGAGGTTTGAACTTGCCGCAGTTGGCGAGGGTGCCACTTCGAGGGGTTAGAAGCAAAGATGACTTCATCAGCTAGGTCAAGGAAGCTATGAGAGGTTTCAATGAGCTATGATGTTCCTTTTCCTGTTTTAGCCATGCCATTCTTTTATATTCATCTTGTTGCTTATCAGATATACGATGCTATGATAATCCACCTAGCTGTCTCTGATTTCTGTTATATAGCATGGTTTACACAACAGAAATCAGGGGGCAACAATACACTATGCGCAAAAAAGATGGCTTAGTGCATGTGTGTTGGATTATGAAACTTTTGCATAAAGTCAATTATAAAATGATCTCATTCAGTACAGTAACTATTGCTTAAGTCATCCAACCAATCTGTGCATGATTAAATATTCCACTTATTCAACATCCATATCCTGTCAAATATCATGACATGAGCTATCCATCAAGAATCGATAATAAAATCCTTATGCACCTTAAATCCTAAAATTACCAAACCAACTAAAGAGAAGCTTCCAATTAATCTAACATCCATAATTCACCTCTGATTTTCATCTGACCCCAAAATAGTGTTATTTGATCAAATAATCCAGTAAAAGATTTAATCTGACATCCATCATTCAACAAAATACATTTTGCTACAATAATCTAATTGTTCATATCTACCAACATAACAACACTAGATCATATCATGCACAATTAAGACATAATGGAAACTTATACCAGTTCTAGGCTAATAAACGCATTTTTCGCTACACATACCTAAAAAAGTGCAATGATAAATAAGGTTAATACAACATACGCATTTAAATACCATAAATACGATAATGCAAATAATATAAAGATTTCCCCAAAGATACTAGGCGTGCCAACCACCGTCGGACGCGATCTTGACCACTTGTGCGCAACAACCAACGTCACCAATAGATCTACATCTCTCTCAACCACTCGTGTGTAGTTGTTAACGTCGCTGCTAGATCTACGCCTCCACCCTTTCTTTTTTATTTTTTCTTCTTTCCTTTTCCGTTCTTTCTTTTTTTCTTTTTCTTTTTTTCCTTTTCTCGTCTTTTTCTTTCCACCCCCCACAGCCTCATGGTCTCTCTTCCTGTTTCGTCCTTTTTCTTTTCTTTACTGCTGACTGCTCTTCTCTTCTTCTGTTCCTCCACCAATGCTTGCTACTATCTTTCCTCCTCTCTTCTTTCCTTCCTTCTTATCTCCACCAACACCCTGCTCTTCTCTAGAATTTCTTGCTCCATTTCTTTATTTCTCCATTTATTTTCCTTCGCTGCCGATTGTTCGCCGAGGGAAGTATGCCAACCACCATCGGACATGATCTCAATCACTCACGCGCAATATCCAACGTTGCCACTAGGTTTACATCTCTCGCCACTCATGCACAGTTTGACATCGCCGTCGGATCCACACCTCCACCTTTTCTTCTTTTTCTTTTATTTCTTCTTTCTTTCTTTTCCATCTTCTTTCTTTTCTTTTTCTCTTTTCTCTTTTCTCTTTTCTTTTCTTTTTTCCTTTTCACCTCTTTTTCTTTCCACCCAACAGCCTCATGTCCTCTCCCTCTTCTTGTTTCTTCTCTTTTCTTTTCTTCATTGCCGACTGCTCCTCTCTCTTCTTGATCTGTTCCTCCACCGACGCTTGCTACTCTTTCTTCTTCCTCTTCCTCTTCTTTACTTCTTTCTTCTCCCCACCAATACCCTGCTCTTCTCCAGCATTTCTTCCTCCATTTCTTTTCCTTCACTGCTGACCGCTCCCTCAAGCTTCTTCCTTTCTTCTCCCCCATTTCTTCTCTACTTTTTTCTTACCTTTCTCCACCGACAGCACCCTGCAGCTTCTTTCTTTTTTTCTTCTTTCTTCACTTCTTCTCTTCCTCCATCCAATAGCTCGGTCTCCTCCGCCGCCAGTCAATGTCGGTTAGCGCCGCCCAATGCGCTCCTCGACCGGTCGCCTCGCTGCTGGCCCACGCCATGCTCCGACCGACATGCCGCCGGCTACCTCCAGTTTTGCATGGCTCAGCCTCGGCCAGATCCCAGCTTGCCTCGGCATCGCCGCGCCACTTGCTCGTTGCCTCCTCCGGCCATGCCTTGGTCAGCCTCCAGCTCGCCTCTGGCCTCCTCGGGTCTTGGCCGTCGCTGCTCCTCCTCCAGCTGCTGGCATGGCCACCGCCCATCTGTACTTAGTGCCTACCGCACCATGATCGTGCGCACGCGTGCACGGCGCCACTGGCTGCAGCATGCCTCGTGGCCGCGCACTTCATTGCCGCAGCTCGCCATGGCCTCCCGTGCTCTTGGCCGACTCCTCCACGCTGTCGCCTCCAAGCCAGTGTCGTTGCCACTCGGATCTTCTCAGCGTCGCCTCCCTGCTTGGTGCCGCCATTGCTGCTACCTTCTCCTCCTCTCTCAAACTCGCTCAAACGACCGTGCATGCAAAATATTTTTGGATGAATGGAATGCTTGTGTGATGAGGATTGCAATGGTATAACATGCATTGGGTGTTTCAAATCATTGGTGGTGATTGGAAGGAGAGACGATGGTTTGGTTGAGCTCTTGAGGAAGAAAAAAAATGTTCTATTCAGTTTGGGGAAGAAGGAGATGAGAGGGAGATAAGTGGATGTGTGTGTTTGGTTTGGGGAAAATAAATGACAGGGAAGGCAAGTGGGGAGTGAATGAGAGAAAAAGAAGGTTTTATAGGCTGGTTGAGAAGGCTGGATAAAGAGTGACTCGCAGGCATTTTCGTTCTCTATCAGTCGAACTGGAGGACAGGGCGGTGAGCACACGAATGTCTGATGACAAGATTTTTTATATATATGTGAAAACATCAAACTAAATTAATTAAATTCTAATGCAACCTTTCAAACAATTCAATTTAATGATAAATTTTTATTTAGTGTGACACTTTCAATTAAATGTTGCAAATTTTTAAAATACACTCCAAATTTTATGAATTGTCAATTTAAATACAAATAACCAAGTTTTGAAAAATCAGGATATTACATTAGGTTTAGGGTTCACTAGGGTTAGGGAGTGGTTCATGGCGCCCTAGGGTTTAGAGGGAGGGGAGGTTGCAGCCCGACGATGGGGCGCCAAGGCGGTGGTGGCGCTGCCAGTCGCAGGATCAGAGGAGGGTGATGAGCAGTAGCATTGGATGGCACATGGCAAGTACAACTAGCACTTATGTTGGGCGGGGTGGCGGTGGCGGCGGGGGTGGGGAAGAGGTGGCGGTATGGCAAGTCGGCGAGGATGTCGTCGGCCGCATGTGGTGGAAGCAGCGGCAACAGCACCAATGCAAAGTTGTTGGGCATGGGGTAGAAGGAGAAGCAGGCTGCCGATAGTGGGACAGAAGATGGTCGCACTCTATCGCTATCATGCAACTGAAGTGCAATAGTCGTGTTCTTTAGATATATGCCATTGGAAAATGCAACTGGAGGTCTCATCAACTTGTAGGCCCTGACCCCAATAGCCATTCTCACAACTCATGGCAAGTTCTCTATATCACAAACTTCACAAATGAATTTTACTAATTTTCACATGATAATATGCATGGAAATATCCATATTTTGTAATTACACTTATTGTATATGTTGGAAGAGTGGCCCCCATTAGGCCAAGTCGGCCCACCAGGGCAAAGGCCTATTATGTGTGTAACTACATAGCAGACCCATTAAGAATATGCTAAGAAAAGGATATATTTGCCCTTACTAGTAGAAGCATGAAGGGGGAACAACATGTCTTATGGCTATAAATATGACCCCTAGGGTACCATGAGAAGAGAGAGCATTTTGAGCATATGAAATAGACCTAAGTTGAGCTCGAGCATTAGCCATAGTTTATACCACTCTCCTCTCTTAAGCTTTACGCTTCGGGCACCCCTCAAGGGCCTCCCAAAGTCCTTGTGTTCAATGTTTAGTGAGTAATCACAACAGTTGGCGTTGACCGTAAGGAGTGGTGTAGAAGGTACGAGTTGAAGCAAAGGCGCTTGGGCCAGATGATGTTGAAGAAGAAGACGACATCGGCCCCCAAGCAAAAAAAGGGAGCACTACGGCTGAGACCGCCGTCGTGAGAGCAAGGGAGCCGGTGGTTGAGGGCCCCCGCCCATGTGGCGGAGGCGCACTAGGGTGGCCATGCCTAGGACTGTGACGGTAATGAAGATGCCAGCAATAGCGCAGACCATGGATCGGGTGGCATTGCAAGTAAAGGACTCGACTTTAACGGTTCCTGGCGGATCCGGTGTCCCAGGCATTGATGCGACGACCTCTGCAAGCCCTAACACCCCTGTCGCTATTGCACAGCATACGGAGGGCACCCTGGTCCCAACACTAGGCTTGAGCAATGGCAGCTTGGAGGCAATATGTGGAATGCTACAACGGGAGCTGGTGGACCTACAGAAGGCCATGCGTGATATGCAGGAGGTGTGAAGCTAGCAGATGTCCGTCATCATCGCAACGGAGGTGGCTGCGGAAAGGATAGAGAGTCTAGATGGCACCACCGGTGCTTGCAGCACCCCCAGGCAGGTGGACCCTAAGTCGACCTTATGCACAACAACATCCAAGATAACTATATAGAGTAGGTTGACTTTAACTAATTCTTTGTGATAAAATAGGTCCTCGGGGAAAAGCTACAAGAATACTTCAGACGTTTTGCGAAGGTCAGATGTTAGGTAAAAGATGTTAACAAGACAACAATTATCAACGTCACCTTTTGCGGCCTTTGAAATGGGCCTCGCAGAGTATAACGCCCACAAGCCCATAAGAATGGTGGCTAAGCTCTTCGATAAAATGAAAGAATACGGATGGCTGAGGAGGACACGTTAAGGCGGGAGGCTGATGTCGTGGGGTCCGCCATCGAGGCCAAGCCTGCCCTTGCAGCCCCGAAGGAGGGCTCAAACTGCAAGCAGCGAAAGGGGGCCCAGGGCAGGTACATGCTCGACATTGAAGGGGATGACGATGAGTTCCCCATCCTTGGAGCCCATCACTACAGCAGGGCAAAGGATCACGGCCGCGAAAGGGGATGAGGCCGGGAGGACGGGCGTCAACAAGGGGTGTGGTGCAAAGTGCATGGCAAGGGAAACACACAACACACGAATGCCCCACCATCACGGCGCTCCATGAAAACATGGGTAGGGAACTCGCCCAAGACGCAGGGACGACAATGGTGGCGTATGTACAATAGCCTCCAGAAGTACCGCTCGTCTAGCCCACGCCAAGTGTGCTGTGGATATAGGCCCCCACCGTCAAACCCCATTGGGTGATCAACGCTATCACGGGGGATCGTCCCTCAAGTTCCCTTCTGAACGACAATGGAAGGCCTACACGTGCTAGATAAACCACGTTGCCACGTACCCAACACAAGTGCTCCCGGATGGACCTGAGCCGACATCACCTTCACGACGGAAGATGCTTTACAAGTGGACTTCCGTCATCAAGATCCGCTGGTTGTCGAGACCAACATTGCAGGGTGCGAAGTGATATGTGTCCTAATGGACAGGGGTAGCTCCGCGGACCTCTTGTTCGTCGGTGCCTTTGATTAGATGGGCATTCCATGGAGTAGGCTTTAGACTCCTGAGGTCCTGCTGCAAGGCTTTGGTAGGATCTAGTTAGGGCGTTGGGCTAGGTGGCGCTCGAAGTAGCCTTCGGCCGAAACGAGCAATGTAGAATAGAGGTGATCAACTTCAACGTTGTGGATCACTTGTATCCATACAATGCCATATTGGGAAAGGCTACCCTCAATGCATTTGGGTGGTCCCAAACCACAATTACTTGTTTATAAAACTCCTGAGCCCTAGAGGGGTTATCACGGGTAAGCATCAAACTGATGGATTGAAGGAACAAAGGGGGGTCAAAGCGCGATCAACATGGTTTTGGCCTAGCAGTTGCAAAACCCTTTATCATGAGAGACTACTGTTGGGGAAATGACCCAACCTAAGCTCAGTCGGCCCACCGGGGCAAAGGGCCATTATATGTGTAACTACATGACGGGTCCATTAAGGTTATGCTAAGGAAAAGATATATTTATCCTTACTAGTAGAGACCCTAAGGGGCATTCGTATAAAGAATCTTTCTCATGGCTATAAATACGACCTATGGGCATCATGATAAAGAGAGCATATTTGGGCATATGAAATAGACCTGAGTTAAGATCGAGCATCAACCATACTCTATACCACTCCTCTTTCTCAAGTTTTAGGCTCCAAACACCCATCAAAGGCCTCCCGAAGTCCTTGTGTCTATTATTTGGTGCGTAACTATAACAGTATACTTACATATGAAGTATGACTAACTTTCCGTCACTAAGGGTTGACCCTACTAATGTATTTCTCTCACGCAGGCGTACAATATTTACTGCCCATGCTTGCTTCCTTGACCGTGTTGTGGGCAGCCTTTCTGAAGGGAAATATGCTGATTTTGTGGCTCTGCCTTCTACTTCATGGAACGAGTTCTCCAATGATACATCTAGGTAGGGGTGCAAACGGTATGGGTTAATCCCAACCAATCTGGTACCGAATCCGATTGGTACCAAGTATGGTAAGGTAATTTAGCATCCGGTACCGAATCCGATCCGTACCAGATAATTGTTGCCGGATATGGTAATAAAAACGGTAGAGCTAAAATCCGACCGAATAGCATAGGTAAATGGTAAATCAGATACTATCCGATTGAATATCTGAATAAGCAAGTTAGTACTCCAACTGACCCAACCCATCAACTATTATTGACACTAACCGGTCTAGATATTATCAAAGTCATAACATAACTTTAGAGTCTAGCTACTTTAACTAGTCACCACCAATGCTCCCCGCTTATGTTGAATTTGCGTATGAATTTATTGGTTTTCGAACTAATGTATGAATTTATTGGTTTTCGAATTAATGTATGAATTTATCGCTTATGTTGAATTTATGTTGTATTGGCTATTATACTTAAGTAATCTAGATGAATTTATTACTAGTTGAAGGTTTGAAGTGATGATGGTATAGTTCAGTGTATATTCCTTTATGTGTACATATACTATCCGTCTATATTATCCGTTTTCGATCCGAAACCGTTATGTATCCGTCCCGATGACACCATATTCGAAACTCCGAATAATTCGAATTCGTATTTGTATCCAGTTTTACCATATCCGACTTTGAATCCGAAAAAAAATATAGATTAGGATACGATATGAACAATATTTGTCCGAATCTAATCCGATTGCACCCCTATACCTGAGCACGTCTTGGCAACATACGTGAGTGGCAATGTGCAGTATTCATAATCCCATTCCCATATGAGGTGGTGTTCCAGGCTAGGTAGAATGTTAGAAAGGTCAGCAGATGCACATATGTAATGTAATTAGCATATCCCAACATTATTTTATCTTTTTTTTAGGGAAAGAGACCCGACATTCTTTGTCGATATATTGTACACTAATGTACTTGTTTGTCCTCTTTTAATTGTAATATGGCGTTTATTAGTAACTCCGGAAAATATATGGTAGATAGCAGGCTTCGGAGTCAGCTATGGTAGATAGCCTTTCATTTTCCGGTTGAGGTTGTTGATGCACGTAAGGTTTTCCCCATTTGAAATGTTCTTGGCAGTTGACGGACTCGACTCCAGTCGACGATTGCGACCAGCCGACAAATGAATGAGTCGGCCCTGCAAAACCACTGCTGGGAACTTTCAGATGGGCGTGGTACACACGACCATCTGGCTGGTTGTTGCGAGTTGCACGTGCTGTGAAGACTCTGGAGTTGAACGAAATTCGGTGGAGCAGCGGGGCCCACACATTGGCGGACTGCTTCTCGCTCTGACGAACGTTCCATCTGTATGGCTGTACCTGTCACTCACTGTTGGGAAAGCGGCCGCGGTCGACTATTTTTTTTTAATTGAAACAGCACAAGTACTCATTGACACCGAAATTTGGAACTTGTATGTAGGTTTAGCTGCAATTCGAAGGATTACGTGTGATTAGGCGTTATAAATTCGGAACTTGTATTGACACCGCAATTCGGAACTTGTAGCCGTCAGGAATCAGAATACAGGGCTGCACGCCCATAGGTTACTTGTATTGACGATTGGTCGTAAGGAAAACGCTATAAACAACTTTTGTTTCTAACTTTTGGAACATATTGACTTTTTAATTTTATTTCTTTGACTTTTGGAGCTTTTTTGTTTTTTGCTTTTTTCTTTTTATTCCTTTGTATTACCATATTTTCTATTTTCATATTTTTAAAATTTAATTCAATTTCAACCGTTATAATGATTTTTTAGTCGTTATAGTGCCAAAAAAAAAAGAAGGTATAAGCTCGTAGTTATTTAGAACACTACCTTAGCCGTAGAAAGTAGATAGGTTCAAAGAGAATGGTCAGCAAAAAGAATAATAAGAACACCGATATGAGTTCTATGTTAGTCATACCTCTTTTTTTTTCTTTTTTGCGAGGACCATGTTAGTCACTCGATTACTCATACGAGACCCACGGCACTCTCCAATAGGATGTTACCTGTGTGAAACAGTGCGCCACAGTGGAGATTGCCGGTAAATCACATATAGTCCTATATTACACCTCGGGGGGATTCGCCCTGGGGAGTGTCGCCACGTCAACTTATTTTACAAAAAGCCCCTTCGGTTTTTGTGAAATTACGTACGAGTCCTTGTTTTTTGCAGAAAAAACCCTATCACCTTAGTTTTTTTTGCGAAAAATCCCTCTGCTTCTCTGAAATTACGTACAGGACCTTAGTTTTTTTCATGGAGCCTCTCCTTTTGCTGGATAGCACCCTACGGTTTTTCCGTAATTACACATGGGTCCTTGGTTTTTTGCGGAAAGACACTTCGCTTTCTCCGAAAATACATATGTGTCCTTTTTTCAGATAACCCCTTTTTATGAATTTTTAGCTCTTTTATTTCGGTCCACATGGTAGCTAGTGCGGTGTGACGCTGCGCTTGTGCTGCTAGTGTACATCAAGCATGCACGGTTTACATTTCTAATTTCTCCTCTTTCCATTTATTATATAAAAAAGAAATTGCTACTGCTCTTATGTCCGATGTAAAATAATAGCAGTCGAGCCCAACTTATCCATCCAAGTACTAATCCTTATCCAATTACAACCCATTCTATTCACTCATCTCTCTCAATATTGGAAACCTTATCCAACTACAACCCATTCTATTCACTCATCTCTCTCAGTATTGGTCTCTCTCGCCCTCAAGCATGCCCTTGGTCTCTGGTGAGCTTCTCTAGAGTGCCAAGTCTCTTGCCACGCCGCCATAGCTCGAGCTAGCACTCTAATACTTCATCCTATATGGCAAGGGCAGGGACATCGAAGCTTTCTAAGCTTGGGAGCAGTGGTAGTGGAGCTGCATGGTAGAAAGACAAGGTATCCTAAGCTCCAAGGTGAAGCGATCATGCATCTCAAGCTCGGCTATAGAGGTAGTGGTGTGGGCTAGCCTTGTCTCTGCTATATCGAAGTCACTAGCGATGAGGCACCGGACCGGCCTCCTCCCCTCCTACTCTGATCTCGTACTCCTCATACTCCTAATCGTTGCATCAAAGATGTGAGATGTTGCAATAGATGATTCGAGATGTTGAATCCAATTATTTTGATTGTTGCGACAATTCTTCTCAAAATGTTGAATTAGGATTCTCGAGATTTGTTGTTGGTTAGGAGGGAGGACTTTCCCCATTCTCAATTGCTCTCTCCAACCACCATTCTCAAATCCCACCCTCCACTTCTCAGCCACTTTTTCTCCAGCCACCTCCTCCCTTCCACCTCCACCTCTGGTGACTTGCTGACGGTTGGAGCTCGTAGCTGGAGCCCGACATCAGGCCATGCTTCTCCCTCCCTCGTTCTATCATGCTCCTAGGACCACGCAATGAGAGCAAGACATCATGCTGAAGGGGCCAAGACAACTAGCAACATATAGAAGGGGCAGCGGAGATGAATGAAGGACCTCGGTCGCTGGTGCCATATCTTCTCGATGCCGCCCTCATCGAGGACGAGTGACACGCTCAATGATGATGCAATCGGGCTGACCTTGCCTCTCATCAGATCTAGGCTTAGGCCTACCTACGATGAGGAAGCAAGCAGCCTCCTCTGATTAGCTATAGTGACAAGATGCTGGATTTGGTCAAATGTTTGTATTATCCTTTTTTACTCGTCTAAATTGTTGCAACAAATAAGTTAAGTTGTTATGGCAAGTCTTTTTTTTATGTTGCAATATATTTTCTAAAATATTACAGTTGTTCCAATGAGCGTTTCATTTGTTGCAACATTATCTTCTTTTTGTTGGGCACAGTTTTTTTGTATTGTTTGCATAAATAATTCCCTTTTTTTCAATTTTTTGAGTCATATTTTTGTGTTTGTTGCAAGAACATTGACTTTTGTTGGGGTAGTTTTCTTGTATTGTTGCATAAATAATTCCTGTTTATTGTAATTTTTTTGTTGTGTTTTGTGTTTGTTGCATGTGATGTGAGTTTTTGTTGCAAGTCGAGCAACTTATTATTAGGTTTCATGAATTTTTGTTGCATTACATTGAACGGTTGAGATTGATTGTTTTAAGTGAGATGCAACGACGACTGAAACATATGATGGGAGCGCTCCCATCATACATCTGGGCACAACGGAGATAATTCCCTATCATGAGGCCATTTGGAAATTGAGGATTTCCAAATAAATTTCAAAGAACTTATACTACTTTTATGAAAATCCTGTGTCCAAAAAAACTATAAAACTTGTATTAATCTTTTTGAACTCGGCATGCTAAACTCCTGTCTACACATTGGGCTTAACTTCAGTAATCTACTTTGGCCCTTAATTGGAATGGAGAATTTGAAG
The DNA here is from genome assembly GCA_036346265.1 of Melocanna baccifera. Classification (NCBI taxonomy): domain Eukaryota; kingdom Viridiplantae; phylum Streptophyta; class Magnoliopsida; order Poales; family Poaceae; genus Melocanna; species Melocanna baccifera. The sequence continues at coordinate 6,673,091 of CM070678.1, read as the reverse complement.
CCATACGTATGTGGATTTCTTTTTCAAAAATTCTAAACTTCTTTTCAGCTGCCATATTTGATTTTTGTCAATGTTTTAATATCGATCTTACGTATGATTTATATGGATTCGGAGGAAACTCTCTCAAGGTACAAGCTACGAGTATACAGAAGACACGGAAATTTTTATACAGGTTCGGGCCTTCTCTTAGAGAATAATAACTCTATGTTCCGTGTCACTATTGCTCAAAGGGAATGATTACAACAAAGTAATACGAAAAGATCTTACAATATCTTCTGAATCTATTGGATCTCCCCTTTTCTTTCTCCGATGCCAACCCTTATATAGTTGACGAAATGATAGCCGTTATCTCGTGCCCAAAAGATATCTTAACGTTTTGGGATATAACTGTTAAGGAGAGGTTATTGTCAGAGAGATGTGGTTAGCTATTCACCGTACGATGGTTGCTGTCAAAGAAAGATTGTGTGCGGTTATTGAGCATAAACACATGTTCGAATTGCCTTGTCAGACAGACCCACGGCATGGTTAATCGTCTTAGACAGGCTAGTCAAAGATACACTGGTCGCGGTAAAGTCTACAACCATCTTGTCACGGTAAAGTTGCGGTAAAGATGGTCGTAGAATAACTTACAACTACATTATGTTTGTAGGAAACCTTACGACTATATGGTAGTTATAAAAGGGCTTACGACCAGGTAGTTGGAGAAGAACTCACAACTAAAGATGATCGCAGAAAAGCTTACGACTACTCTGTGAATCTTCTCTCTTACTGATAAGGGTATATTTTAAGTATATAATGATATAATAATTCAAGAATTATTTTGTCCTTCTCAATTTTATTTTTAATAGTTTAAATCAGAAGTAATTAAAGATTTAAAGATGTCGGCGTTGGAGTAACTGTAGCGAGCGAAGTAGCTGGCAAACAGTTGACAGATCGGAGTGGATCCAAACCGACACCAACAATCCGCACGCGCATCGCCCCTGATAGGAGTTGGCTACGAGAACAATTCGCAAGAGAAGAATAAGCTTCTCCCAGCCGCTGCCCAATCGGGAGTTGACACGTAAGACTGCTTCCGTATCAAAGGCCGTCACCTTTGACCGCGGACCCAGCCACACCCGTAAAAATAACACGCACATTTCATACCTGCCTTTGAATTTTCCACAGTCAACCCCGTTGAACTCTTCCCTATATGTACTCACCCTCAAAACCACAAGCCCCAATTCTTGCGCTGCTACTATTAGCTCCTCTCCTCTTCATCCATTTGCAAGCTCACTACGCGCGTCTAGAAGCTTCTAGAACCATTCCTTGTACTGCCATGGGCAACGGCCTCTCCCCGTGCTTACACCTATTGGCGGCAGCGGCGGCGGCGAAGCTGGTCTACTGGGGCGGGCAGACGAGGCTATTGGTCACCGACGAGGACGGGTGCTTCACGGCTGGGGACGTGGCGGCGGAGCTCCCGGCCGACCACGTCGTCTGCCCGGCCGACTCCTTCTTCGTCGGCCTCCCGATCCCGGTCATGTCGCCCGGCGAGGAGCTGCTGCCGGGGCGCACGTACTTCGTCCTGCCAGCCGAGCGGCTCTCCTGCCTCAAGGTGCTCACCGCCGCAACGCTCGCCTCGCTGTCGCCAGCTCCAGCGAAGGTGTCCATCGCCGGCCCGGGGCAGTGCCCGTTCGAGTACGTCAAGGGCGAGGACGGCGCCGCGCTTATCAGGGTCCTGCCGGAGTTCATCGAGAAGCTGATCAGCTGCGACAATGGCAGTCGTCGGCGTGGGAACAAGTGCTGCGGCGCGGTGGCGTCGACGACGACGGAGCTGTGCAGCACGCCGGAGCTGAAGAGGCATTACGCGCAGCTCGTCGGGCCGAGGAACCAGCCATGGTCACCGAGGCTGGAGACCATATCGGAGTGTGAGAAGAGGAAGATATTGCGGTCGCCGGCTAGACTGTTGTCTTCACGATAGCTATCTGTGTGTGGCCGCGCCGTACATATTTATTTGCTTTCGGACGGACGAAGAGAAGAGTAGAAGACCACCATTTAATGTGCATACAATTCACATAGATAGGCATGTACAGATACAGTCATTAAATCGAATGGGAATTGAGAATTTGAGATTAAGACGAGATGTCCACTTAAGTTGGTGAAATTGAGTGATCATAGAATCAAGGATATGCACGTAGTAGGTACAAATGTACAGATTTTTCGTCACGTCCTTAGTGAAGCAATAGCTAGCTATAGACCCTTTCTATGATGAGTTCAAAAGAATAGACAAAGATCAGTTCCTTTCGATGGCGGATCAAGTGCCCCTAGTTGTTACTCAAAATTAATGTGAATTTTTTACGAATCCATCGTCGAATTTCAATGCCTGTACATGTAAATATCCTTAAAATTCATTAATAGAGAGCACATTACCTTTGATTTGGAATTTTCGAACTCAAAGATAGATCATATGATATACATTGATGGGAGTCATGACCAGGCTAACGAGAATCGACCCACACATGTTTAGCCTTGCACGGTTGCACCAACCAACGTCGTACTATATACGCATACATCACGATACGTGTGCAGTGCATTAGGCATCCACTGCAGCCCCAGCTAAGCCGGTGCATGTGTGTGCTGAACCTGACCTGACCGGCCGTGAACAAATGACGGACGAGGGAGGGATGCCATGCACTTCTCCGCGCGGCAAGTGATGAGAGACGCGTCGTCGTGCACTGCTTCACCAAAATCTTGTCAGCTCGATCGGGCCAGCCGCCGGGCCGCATCCGCCATTCCGCCGCGCGCGCGCGTACGTGACTGGATAGCTGAATTCCGCCGAAATGCCCTAGCTAGTTGAATTGTCGGCCCTACTGCGGAGACAGCCCAACCAGCACCGCGCGCATCGGCCTCAGATGGACCAGCCAGCACGACGCATACCACGTCGCGCGCGGCCAGCGGAATCGCTGCTTTTTAAAACGGCAAGGTCGTCTAAAAAAATGGCGAGGGAAAGAAACCTTGACATAGCTAGCAGGAATACGATCAGAGTGGATACAGCTAGATATCATTCACTTTACATCTTATTTTTTTTCTCAAAGTTAAAATTAAATACAAACTAGTCATGTGCCCGTGCGTTGCAACGGAAAATAAATACAATGCAAACTATGAGAGGATAATCCATAGTTAGACGCAAAACCACATTTGCAGTAAACACAAAGATGACAATTACCTCTGCTTTGGTGCTTCTTCCCCTTCTTAAGCCGACGAGTAGACCCAGTTCGCATTTCAAAAAACCTGAGCAGCAACAAAGAATGCATAAAACAACATTGATTCATGTTGCACAGAACTACCAATTTTTTCAAACAAATTCTGCTTGCTCATATGCTTGAAAATGCAAATCTAGTGTACTCAATAGGACATTACAAACATGTCCATTTAACAATTGCATTACAACTTGTTCACTAACCATTCTTTACAACTCATTTGACAGCCTACTACAACAAAAAAAAACAAGGCAGCTCTCTTGCTTGTTATTTCACTACACTGACTACTTCTATAATTAAAAATAGGGCGAGAACCTACCACAGCTTCACGGGCTGTAAGCCTATCTTCATGGTCATAGCAAAGAAGTCTATCAAGAAAATCAATTGCCTGTATGAAGTTATAGTAGCAATTAGTCCTAGCAGAGAAAAACATTAGAAAAGGAAAATTGTAGGAAGAATATTGAAAATGTAACCTCTACGGAGATGAGATGCCTCTTTTCTGCATTCACAAACTTGGACCAAGGTTTCCTGCTATGCCTGTGTTTAATCAATAGCATACGTGTGAAGCAAAACAATGTTATTTCCTGATGCAAAATGTGATCTAAAGTGAAACCATAAGACTTCATAGTGCTGTGAGATACCTCCCAATCAGGGCCTCAAGTCGAGGATCAAGCACACTCAGTATTTATTCAAATAAGCACTAAGCTGACCAATACCTAGCACCTGCTCAGAAGTATAACCAGTTCATCAATTGTGAATGATCGCAATATCTTCAACCAAAAAATAGAAAATATATACATGCATATACAAGTGCCTAGTATAAACACACATCTAAGCACATTCGGAGCACACCTATGTGAGCAAAAACAAAGACAATTGTGAGACAATAGCAAACCTTGACTATTTTTGACAAGCTGGTCATGGTTGTTGTGACCATAAAAGAATGGTTCCTTGTAGAATATCTACGTCCAAAACAGTATATAAATCCCAACTGATGCTATAGTTCATTAGTTCTATAATAATTTAATAATTTAGAGAAGCAAGGCCATTGCATACACACCATTCCAGCAAACATATAGCCAAAGCTCCATATGTCAAAAGAGTAATCATAACCTTAGAAGTAAAGCATAGAGACTTTAACATAGTACAATATTTGCTTATTTAGATAAAGACAAAAACATAAATAGAGGAATGTTCATCAGGCAAGATATATAATGTGTTTACACTGTTAACAGACTGATACAAATGTATGAGCAATTTTACGGGGGATAGCCTTACTGGTGAATTCTTGATTTCTGCAGAACTCGTAAAGCGCCATCATCGCTTGTCGCTTATCTCATGATTGGAATCACTCAAAGATATTAAATAAACTCTGCAAGGGCAGCAAACACAAGGTTGCCGAATCACAATACATGTAATACACGAGGTAAAGAGAGGCATTACCATCGAGAAAATCAGGAAGGAAGCCAAGCATGTCAATATCAGGTACACTGTCTAACACTGTTATCCACCCCACCAAAAATTGTCTTACATAAGGATTCAACACATTCATGCGCTCTCTCAAGAGTGGTATAAATTCTTCTATGCTAAAGAGCAAAATTAAGATAAAAGCGTAATCAAGTCAACACTAAGATTAAGATAAGGAAAACATTGATATAAAAAAAGCAAAAGATATACAGCATACCTAAACTGGTCACTCTTAGTTACAATATCCTGGTTTATAAATAATTTATTTTATCAGTGGTAATTAAGAAGAAAATAAGACACATGTTATAGGATGCACAAGATACCCAGATAATCATACCTTGACAAGCTGTCAAGAAGATGAGTGCGCGCTCGCACATTAGCATCGGGAAAGGGGTGCGGCGGCGGATTGGGGGAGAAGGGGGACGGCGGCGGTGGGAAGAAGGTGGGGACGGCGGTGGGGGAGAAGAAGCGGCGGCCGGAAGAAGGGGGGACGGCGATGGGGGAGAAGGAGCGGTGGCTGGCGGCCAGGGGAAAGGGTAACGGCGGCGGATCAGGACAGCGAGCGGCGGCGAGAGGAGAAGGGGGACGACGGCGGTGGGAAGGTGGGGACAGCGGTGGGGGAGAAGGAGCGGCGGTCACCGGCCGAGAAGGGCGCTCTGACGGATCGAGAATAAGCGGCAGAGGTGGGGAGAAGGACGCGTGGTGGTGGGAAGAAGGGGACGGCGGTGGGGAGAAGGAGCGGCCGCCAGCTTTGGAGAAGAGGTGCGCGCGGATCGGGAATTAGGGCTAGAATCAAGATGTGAGTAATGAGGAGGTGGCGCGCATGGGAGGAGGGGAGAGCGAGGGGAGGCGGGGGGGCGACGGCGGCGCGGGGTGGGAGGGAGGGGAGGAGGCGGCGGCGCGGGATGGGGGGAGGAGGAGGCGGGCGGCGGCGGGGGGAGAGCGAGGGGGAGGCGGGGGGAGAGCGAGGGGGAGCGGATCGGGGCAACGGGAGGAGAGCGAGGGGGAGCGGATTGGGGCGGCGGGGGGGAGCGGATCGGGGCGGCGGGTGCGGAGGGGGCGGTGGGGGGAAAACGGTTCAGATTCTATCTCATAATCAGATCGAATGGCTAAGAAAAAATGAGGGAGGACTCATCAACCACCAACTCCTTCTTTTAAAATAGTAAAGATAGTATCAGATAACTATTTTTTCATTCCGTATTTACTTCGCAAACCTTCGCCCGGTCGGTAGCTAGAGTGGATTAACGTGCATGTATGATCATCTTACCTCACGATCTTTGAAATACAACCGCAAAACGGTTGGTGCCAGGGAGAATCCATGCTATGGTTATTGTTGAAGAACTGTCGCTAGCTAATCCAGTCCGATCGATTCCTCCTAGGCAAAAGAGATGGATCAATCACAAAATAATGCAAGAAAATAATAGATTAAACACAGAGAAATAGTGTAACTCCTTATTCTTTCTTTATTAATTTCTTCTCTAAAAGGTACAAGTTACAATGATTAAGAACTTCTATTTATAGATTAAATTATAAGGTGCCATCATGAGCCAGGCCTTAGGCCCAGACCCAGGTTTCCCAACAGCTGTTATAATATTGGCGTCGTCATCATGTTCAATCAGTTGCGAGGTTTTTTTTCGACCCAATTGATCAAGCTAGCCCCACATTCATGCATCCACGGCAAATATTGGTTGGATTCTTTTATACTAAGATTTATGATTTTTAGTTTTAGCGTAAGTGTTTATGTAAACGAACTGAATGCCAATAAATTGATAAGCTGCTTCAAAAAGGCAATCTCAATAAGTCACTTTAAAACAACGGCAGAGAAATCAACTAGTTTATTTGTTCGAGAAAAGTGATAAGTTGAAAAGAACTCGGCCATTCCATTTCGGCAATGATTTGGTGGGAAATTACTAGATTTTTCAACTTGGTCGAATTAACTTGTGTTAATTTGTATTTTTTTTTTAGACTCAACATACTAAAAGTGCGACTTATGCACATTGGCTGACCAATTAATTAGGATATCCATCTACAACAGTAAGCATATATATATATATATATGTGTGTGTGTGTGTGTGTGTGAGACATGTAATACGCACAGTACAGATAATGATGTAATTTTAGGTAGCAAATCTAGGTAGTTTTTAACTTATTGGAAGAAAAAAACTGATGATATGGATTCTACGACGTCAAAAAAAAAAAGAATAGAGAGAGTTTAGGCCCTGTTCATTTGGGGTACGGTTGATAACTTTTGTTTGCACTTTTCAAGACGGTAGTGAACGGCGTACACAGTTTTAGGCTTAGAAAGGCATTTGAAGAAACCTCTTTAAGAAGTTATCCTGTTTGTTTCGATTTTCGGAGGAGTCAAAAGACAAAAACCAAAAAGAACTATGGCATAATGCATCCATGCATGAACCTATAGAGAAACAAAAAAACGATATAATTTTGATAATCTACCACTATTCATTGGCGCTACAAAATTTGCATCTGGATGCATGTCTCACTGACACTGACACATGTACATATATATATATATATATACATACATACACACACATACATATATATATACATATACATATATATATGTATATATATGTGCATATATATATATATATGTGTGTGTATAAAAAAATGATTCTATACTCTTGGAAATATATACTTTCACTTTTAATATTTCTTTTTAACGATATTATTATATTTTTTATCTATTTAAATATACTTTAATAATAATTATGAGATACTTCTCAATCCATCCTCTCCCCTACCCCATCACGTGAACCATGAGCCACCTAGTGTCCGCATGCAGTGCGCGTTGGGGAAGCCATGAAGCCGCGGCAGGGGGCACTCCCGCCGCGCGCCGGCCACGTCTCGCCACATGATGCAAAGCTCATTTCGTCGACGACAACGACGCCGCCCAAGAACGCCTCCTCATGCATTGCCACTCCACGCCGCAGAACTGCTTGTGCTCGTCGACGAGGCCACTGATGCTGTCGTGGCGCAAGTCGGAGCCGGCGGCGAAAGAAGCGCCGAAGATGGCGGCGAGGAGCGTTGAGTGCTTCTGGGCCTATGAAGGGAGCAACGGACGGGGGAGACACGCGTCTACCTGCGTGGGCCACTTCACCGCGTCTTACGAGCGTTTACAACACTTGTCGTATGTACAGCAGCGCTGATATATCATTAATGAGAATAGGATGGCAAATCTTAAAATGCCACCGAACAAAATGACAAATCTTCATTTTTTTTCCCAAATGAATGTATTTGGAGGGAACAGACAGTCAAGCTTGTAATGACTCGTACCTTGAGATCGCGCCAATCGATCGGTGCTAATTTAGATGCCTTAACTTGTTCGTATATGACCCGCGGTAAGTAGTGACTTGTGACGGAGGATGCGTTGAAATGTGAAGTAGTTTTTGAAAAGTACCATCCAATCATAAAATGAAGTAATTTTTGACTTTTAAGTTAATTAATACTATGCCACTTTGACTCCCCACTCGTTTCAGCTTTTTTTTCATTATTCAGTAATTCGTCTTTTTCTGAATTTTTTTAGATTTTTTAGACTTTTTTTGTATTTTTTTCCTGTATTCCTTTGCATTGTCCGTGATGCTAACATATTTTTTCTATTTTTTTTAAATTTAATTATGTCCAAAAAGTTAAATCAGTTACAGTGAAATTTCAGCCAAAAACCAGAAGTCATCGCTAAAACGAACGCCCTCTTAAATTTTATCATCATATTTTTTAAAAAAAGTTATAAAAGTATAATATTATAAAAGTATTTTTCGTGACAAATTTACATATACTATTTTTGTAACGGAGGGAGTATGCGAAAGCAAAGCCCTCGATGGAGTACTATTATAGTAGTAGTACTTTGTTGCCCGTTAGCAGTAATCGTCGTTGCAAACAAAAAAGATACTAGTAGACCATATCACCGATGTCCTTGCCGACGAAGCGATAGATGAGTTTTGTATATTTTTTAAAACTTTGCATGCCGACATAATTTTATGTAAAAAAATCATGTTGTAAAGGACGCAAATCATCCTTATTTAGAAATCATATGTCAAAACTACGTGCTCAAGCCTTCGAGATGGGATTATTTCCCATGTACCGGCCGGCCGGGTACGCATGCGTGTATGGATCAGACATAGCCACATGGTGTGTGTGGCGTCACATATATATATCAGAATGCGACTACTTCCCCCAGCCAATTCTCTACTTCCAGCTTTTCTTTGTCTGTTTTATCAAATTAAACTCATCCGGCCGATATTATAAAACTGAACATATATATGACAATAGTTATATGGAACACAATATATATCATACATCAGTACTGTTTATTTTGTCCTATATATGGCCTTTTGGTTCATGGTAATTAAACACAATAATCCATCATTTTTATATTATGCTCCACTACTGCTGCAGATATAGTCCTGCTTTTTTCTCGACGACTTTCTCCAATTCGTCACAGAATGCTGGACACTCCTTGTTTATCGTTCCTTGACTTCTCTGTTACATTGTAAAATGGGATGGAACTGTAAGTTATTTAATTTGGAATAAAAACCGCCATTCTAAAGCATCTAAATGTAGATTAACACACACACACAGTCAAAACATTTCCTCATTGTGTTTATATAGTGTTGTACGTGAAGAAATCATGTTTGGTCTGATTCAGGGCGTGGTAGTTTTTCTCTCTCTCAATAATATTGTACGGTCACCGCGTTGCAATCCTAATTTTTTGAATGCGAATACCTACTCTTATTTTTCTTAATTATACATTTTTTTGACGAATCAATCTTGCTTTTACATGTAGCTAGCTAGGGCAAAATTATGCAATTTCTTTTTGCTAGGGTAAATTTTTTGCATGTCGTAAGTAATATAATTTCAAGTTGAAGCCTATCAATCGTATCCCAATATGATAAAGGACCAGATTTCAATTCCTAGCTTATGCACATGAATATAAGCCATATGGAAAGTTACATCTGCAGGTTGCATATGAATCAGGGTTTGCTAGTAGTAGGACTTGATCTTAACAATAAATTGAACGCCTAAGGTATCTTGAACTAAACTACCTTCTAATTTCAAACTTTTATTTCGAGAACGCGTTCTAATGTCAAACTAAAAGGTAGTATATGATAATAGATGACAATCATTAATATATGTTAAGGTTTTGGGGGCAATTGTAGATACACCACAAAAAGAGTTTGTAATTACTCTCCGTGGGTCCCTAAATTTGCATGACGTAGGCCCTTAAACTTTAAATTCACCTTGCCACTTAGATATCTATGGTTGACTAATAGCGAATTCTAATGATGTGGTAGTAAGATCAAATTCAAAACACACATCTGATGCAGTAAGATGATTTTGAAAAGTGCTAAGTGGCACCTTTGTTAAAGTTTAGGAAGCCCTGGTGCAAATTTATGTTACAAATATGTGTGAGATCATGCGGAGGTCACCCTATGGTTATGATGAGTATTTGACTTTGATTTGCAAGCTTTGCTGAAGTTTAAGTTTGATTTTGAAACTTTTTAGTTTTTAGAGTTGCTATTAGGATTTATCGATCTGACCAACCTGGCAATGGTAATCTGATTGGCCTGACAATGATGATTTGATCGATGGTTATGGAGCGGTCAGACTGGCCATGTGACTTTTTTGGAAAATGGACACCAAATATTTGTGTAGGTGTGTTTGAGGATGTCTTTGCATTAGGTGTCATTCAATTTAGAATTTTGAGTTAAAATTAGATAGAGATTAGCCAAATTCTAAAGAGGGCATTTTCTGGTGCTCTTAAACGTCCGACCGGCTTGTGGTCGATAGTTAGACCACTGACGGCCTGACTAGTGTTGGGTTAGCGATTAGACCAGTCACTTGTTACCGGGGTGAGCTTGAGAGGTGTTGGGTGTCTGATCGACTTGTGGTTAGCGGTCAGATCAGTCTTGAAGGTTCAAAACGTTGTTTGAGTGTGTGCACAATATGGGCGTTGTGGATGATTGTGTCATGTTGCATGATACATGATTTGACTAATATGAATCAAGTGCATGGAAATTGAATTGCTTCTTCTCTGGATGTGCAGGTGGCTTGGAGACGACAATGGTCAACAGCAATAGACCAAGACTAGATGGGACCGAGACTAGGTGGGAGAGCTAAGATTTGTGTGGTTGGGTAAGTCTAGGTAAGGTTACATGGCTCAAGTGGGAATCATAGAAGAGACGATGATCGCGATGAGGCTAGTTGCTATATGTGGTACGCCAAGTGACGAGGCTGATGCATGTAGAGACAGTTCAGGGGAGTCCGAATGCATGAAGACGTGATGATTAGTCATTAGACACTACAGACTACGTGTCAAAGCATACGAAGATGCTTTGATGGATTGGATTGATGTTTCAGGCTATCCGAGCCCTTTGGATGAGCTGCTTTGAAAAGTATGTGTGTGCGCGCATAAAATTTGGTCTGGTGTTTGATTAATGGGTTAGCCCATGTAAGTAGATGAAACCCAACTAGAGGTATTGGTTAGAGTTTCTTGTGAGCCTCCATATATAAGGAGGGAGCTAGAAGTGTTGGCTTAAGGGTCCAGCTTTGGGGAGCATTAGCTAAGCCTTTGAGAGTTAGGGTTTTCAAGAGGGAAACTTGGTGTATGTATGTGTGTGTGCGCTCCATAGAGAGGGAGCTCTGTCTTCAGGAGTGGAGTGGTTTTAAACATTTATCTCTAAGTGAAATAAAGATCTAAATTTCATCTAAATGAGTTTTGCCATGAATTTCTCGTTGTGCTTTTGATTTGCTTGGTTTTCTTACTTTGATTTCCTCCTTTCTTGATCTCATTGGTTTCCAAGGTTGTGTGAGTGATGGAAGAATCTCCTATAGGCTAGATCCCATCCATTTAGATAGTCCTATAGCAAGTTCGTGATGTTTTCCTCGATTTGCCCGGTTTTGATGTATCTACCTTGTTTTGGGCAAATGTCAAAACTTTATTGAGTAGCTTATCGATCCATTGATGGAATAGGTTCATAAAACCCTGAGGAAGCTACGTTTCAAGTTTCAACTCATTTGGTTGAATAGATTAGAAGTTGGACCATTTTGCGTTCTTGGCAGCGGGCTGTTTTATGTTCTAGAACGATGAGCAGTCAGACTGCCCATGCCCGGTCGACCGACCAGTTGATGTCTTAGCCTGTTTGTTGTTTCTTTTGTTCCCTTAGCTTGATGGCCTCTACTTTATGTTTGTTTTCATTGTGTATATGATCTTATTAGGTTTTCATAACTAATTGAATGAAGAAGCCTAAGAGGGTTGATTTTATAAAGGTTGAAAAGGAGAAAAAGATCATTCATCCCCTGATATCCGCCATTGGTCCTACAATATGTTGTACTAATTTTTGTCATACAACTAAAACACCACCAAATATAGAGAAATTTTCTATACCACTATAGAGAGCACAAAAAAGAAATCATGTTTTACAATTTTACGCCAATATATAGTTATCTATTTTGCAATGCATATTTCAAATAAGAACTTAGCTTCTTTTGTCTATGTTTTAGAGTTATTCCATTGTGGAGTTGTCAGTCATTTAATCGACACACACCATCTTAATCTAAACCTACCAAATAAATTAAGGGTCATTATTTTAATCTCAATCTAAATTTTCTACAAATTAATGTGAAAAATCTTACGATCCTATAGGCTTAGGATGATCGTCTTTCGTTCAATTTTATCTAATTGTTCATCTCCGTTATAATATTAAGTGATACGTCTTGTGGTTTGTACGTACCCAGCCTATTAATACGAAATTTCTAGATCAAAGAACACAATACTGACTCTAATTTGCATGAGTTAGTATTGTTGGTATTAGATCCAGTTTTAGAAAGCATAGAAGCACTACGCACTTATCATCTTCTTTCAAGTAGCTTTATATCTAAAATAAGTTGTATTTGTTATAAAATTGTAATATCGAGTTCTAACTCATGTAACTAATTAGTTGAAACAATTAATCTTGATCTACCAAATAATCAGTCTAGATTTTTTCTCTTTTACTTCTGATTAATAAGATAATTCTTTTGCCTCCCAAAGTGAACGTAGCGGCTCCTATAAACATAGTTTTTATTATATAATAGATGATTGAGCGTAGGGCCTTACATGCATGATTCAATTGAATGTAGCTTATCGGCATGTTTGATACGGCTGTGGTTTTTAGTTTTTATCTGAAATTTTTAAATTTTAGTTGTTTATGATAGAGATTACAGATAGAAATACTTGCTTGCGATTTTGGATGGTATAGATATTGAAATTTTAATGTGTATTACAATTAACTTATAAATCCCTCTTTGAAAAAATACTCTATTTAAAAGTTAGATAATATAGCAAAATCTAAAAGCCATTTTGAGAAACTGAAAAGAACAGAGTTTGCATATAACCGAAGGAACTTAATTAGCTTTGGAGTAATTTGTGATTTTTTTTACTGTTGCTAAGAATTAGGTATATGTGATTGCTTTTAAAAAAAATTACTATAAGAAGTGCCGAGTGTTAGCGAGTATTTACCAAGATCAAATAAACATCGATGACGGTAGCAACAGAAAAGTCATGCGTGTACCTGAAGATGGAGGCAATAGAATGTTCTGTTGTCAAAGGTGGCAAAAGTCGATGAACTGATCAGGTGAAGGCCTTCGTTCTCCAATACTTTTATAGTCTTGGACAGAGGAAGAGTTGTACCAGCAATATTGCTCAACAAACTGACCTGAACCATGATTTCTTTGTCATTGAGGCAAGTAGCAGAAACAATAGGAGTTATATTCTCGCTCATGCTCAGTACTCCTGGTTTGCAGTTGGCTTTAGTCAGCTCCTCCTTCTTGTTCTCCAGATTCTCGACCTGTTTCTGCAGCTCGGGGATGTACTTGAGGACTCGAGACACCGTCGTCGGAATGCTCAGCTTCTTCTGCAGCACGAGAATCAAAAGCGCATCAGGATCTCATGCTAGCTGTATGTTGTGGTGGTAGTTTACACTTTACAGGAGGGACAGCGCCGTGTTGGTTTACACTGTGATCGGCGTCGGGGAGGAGAGAGCGGAGCGAGGAGTAGAGCTCATTGAGCTGCTTCCGGCGGTCGCGCTCGTACGCGTTGTGGCTCCGCTTCCTATGGGAGCCGGAGCCGCCCGAGCCGTAGCCCGAGGAGGTTGCGTTCGCCGCCGGCGCGGAGAGCTCGTGGATGTCGTCGTCCAGGTCGAGGTCCGGCCACGGCGGGGACGGCAGCTGGCCGGCGAAGAAGTCTGCCTCCAGCGACGAGATGCTGCTCGCGAATGGGTCGTCGAACAGCTGGTGGTCCATGGCGCAGTGTATTGCCGTAGTTTCTTGTTCGTGGAGACGTGAGGATAGCTTAATTAGAGAGGGAGCCTAGCTAGCTTTCTTAGCAGCTGTGACATTATTCTTTGTGAACCGCCAGGAGCAGTGCTAGGGGAGGACCCTGCTAGTCGAATTTTATTGAGATGATTAGCATTGAACTATATTCTTGATAGAGGTTTGGTCGAGTTAGGCCAGTTCCAAAGAGATGACTTCCTATTTATATAGGGCGAGATGATGGATGTCAGGTCACATACGACTTCATATAATTATGTTGTAGCTAAATAATACTGGATGTCTGAATCTATTGAATCATACATGCAATAGAATTGATGAGAGCGAAGGGTTTTACACTGCGCTTGCTCCAAGTTAAAGGGCGGAAAATTAACTGTCATGTTAGTCAGGAAGAAACTAAAAAAATATGGTATGTACATTACTCATCTCAGTATCTAAGTCGATCATGGTTCTAAATATACATTTATTATATGGACTTTTAAGGCCCTATAATGGATAATGTTAGTTTGTATAAAAGATATATCGATGCATTTACTCGATGTACTACAATTGTATACGTTGATCAGCGTTGGACATCGCTCCAGTGTACGTACTAGCTAGATTTGGTTGGTCTAATATTAGTGCCATCCATTTCATTCGGACTAACTAGCGATATAGTGCATGTTCTTTTTTACTGTGGCTGATGGTTTTTTGCTGCAGCTGATGGCTTTTTGGCTGTTTGCGACAGAGATTGCGGAAAAAGAGATATTCGCTTGCTATTTTTGATAGTATAGATATTAGTTTTTTAACATGTACTACAATTAACTTGTAGACCTTATCTTAAAAAAAATATTTCGTTTAAAAGTTAGTTACTGTAGCAAAAGTCAAAAGTAACTTTTAGAAGCCGCAAAGAACAAGACCATATATAGCTAGTTGGATCAGTTGCTATTTTGGTTGGAATTGAACAAACTAATAAAGCAGCCTAATCGTGCATCTAAAATAAAACAATTATTACATCTGTTCATAGTGTTAGGTTCAGGTCAGGATTACTGCTAGTTAACAAATTGAGCCTAGCTAGTTGTGTCATTTTGTTTATACTAGGGCATACTCTAGGCGTATAGGTAGGAGGTTTATCCGAGCAAGCTAGATACGCCAAATGATAGAGAAGGGTTCTTGGACCACCTGCAGGGGGGGATCTAGCTGACGAGCCTAGGAGGCTACGGCTCTATCTTAATCGCCGTGCTTAAGTTTAAAAATGGCGCGCCGCGATTAATCTAATGGACACGGCCACGTCGGTGGGGCGGTGTGGCTTGATCGGCCTCCACGTAGCTTCACGCAGGCGCCACGCGCGGTGAACGTGCCGGAACGGGTACAGAGCGTGTCGGCACGTGCCGCTTGGGCTTCTCTCTCGCGCAACACGTGACTACGCCGATCTAAAGTATATTTATTGTAAATTTTCTCATTTTATATCTACTTAAATATTTTGGAAAGGTTTAAGCTGTTATGTTATTTAATATAGTATATATATATAATTAATTTTTTATTAAATATTTCTTAGATTTGGTGTTTTCTTGTCTATGCGTCTAGTGGCTTATAGATAAATATAGTGAAATGAAGAGAGTAGATCAAAGCTACATCCATGAAAAAGTTGAATACCCCTGGTAGCATGTCAGAAAAACAGCAGAAAAGATTAGGTAGTTAGTGGGGAAAAGCCCAAAGCAGAGGGAAAGTAGCTCCAGCAACATATAACTAGACAATCGCTTAAAAAACATAACTAGATATTTTTGAAGTATAATAGAGGACGCACTCGCATGGGCTTGTTGGGCCAAACATAGCCATTCTGAGCCGCAACCTCCATCTGAAGGTCGGCCGTCTTTCTGACTGGTCGTATTGATTTGTACCTCTAGATTCGTACTTTTCGCCACAACTGGGCTACTACTACATAGCTGAACCGGCAAACAAGGCCTCGCCTATATGGCCCATGGGTATGTGTAACCGATCGTTTCATCGTGAAACGAGAAGTCTATACCAACCTAGAATTAGATGCTGCTAGTACTACGTTTGTGCCTTGGCCTTTCAGTCGGGTCCATGTCGTCGTCGTCCACGAACTGCATCTCGTAGAGGAGGTCCAGCCGGTGGGGGGTCTCGACGCCCCACGGTGCCACACGACAATGGCCTGCCCCAACTCGTCCTTGGAGACTTAAGAGGGCGCAGCTGCTCGGCCCGAGCGCACGGCTTGTCAAAGGGACACCAAACACACTTTTGTAGGTTTATGTTAAGATGTATTTGCATTTGGTGTCTTTTAAAATAGAAACTGGACTTGAAACTAAGTAAAGTTTAACTAAAAAGTCTAGAGAAAGTGTTTTCAGGTGCATTGTGGCGGTTAGACCGATCCTATGGGCTTTTGGTAAATACCAAACACTTGTGTACGCTTATGTTGGGATGTATTTGCATTTGGTGTCTTTTAAAATGGAAGCTGGATTTGAAACTAAGTAAAGTTTAACTAAAAAGTCCAGAGAAAATGTTTTCAAGTGCATTGTGGTGGTCAGACTGTTGGCGGTCCGATCGGTAAGGTGCCAGCGGTCAGATCGGCATGGCAAAAATGGTCTAATCGGTTATGATATTCCAGGACGTGGTGAGATGTGGTTTCGAGCTAAAATTTGAAGTTTGGTCCTAAGAGCTTGGGTTTAGTGCATATTAGTTGCATGATACATATTTGGACTAATGTCGGTTAAGTTGTGAGGAAATTATACCAAGATATGAATTGCTTGTCTTTGTGTGTACAGGTGGCTCGAGTTCGAGACATATTCTAGAAAGGGCAGAGATGTATGAGATTACCCAAGACATGTTTAGGCTTCCAAAGAGATTTTGGAGAGAGAAGACATGTCTAGGGTTGCTAATGAGAATGGATATGAGCATGTTTGAGGAGTGTGATGTTGAGAAGGCTTTGAGGTTTATGCCTACATATTGTGAGATGCATGTGGAGGTTATTTGTGATATGATTGGGTGAACCATAATGGTCTTGAGTGAATGGATATAGCAATGACTAAGATGAGATGGGTAAGGTACATTTGGTGCATTGTGAGCTATATATGGCTATGTAGCTTGATGATGCTTCCGAAAGCGAAGCTTTGAATGTATATATTCTTGACTCACCAATTATGTCAATTGATGATTTTATGTATTGTACGATACTACATGTGGTTTGCTTGTTGGTGCAAGTTGTAGAACTCCGAATTTACTTTATGGTGAAGTTGATGGGATCGAGACTAAGCTAGAGAGCTTATGTTCAGAACGGTCAAGGGATCGGGATTAAACTAGAGAGCTGAGGTCCAAAACGATCAAGGTACCACTGGAAGATGACCAAGGCTTATAGACTAGTGGAGATGATGAGAAACGGTGAGGTAGACTGGTATTAATCTTAGGAGGTGCTAAGATCCATAACAATAAGGGAAGCTAGGTGCGGTTATGGTGGATGGTGAGGCATGTGATAGGTCATGTGTGATTTAGGCCTGCTTGCAAACGAGGACAGTTTAGTGGATTCAAACGCATGAGAGGTTTAGAGGTAAGTCATTGGGGCCACATGAAAGATGACGAAGCATGTGCAATGCTTCGATGTGAAGGAATTGGAAAGTTTGGTAGAGGTGCATTTTGATAAATTGCCCAACACCGAAAAGGTTTCGGTGTGCGAAACTACAGCGGTAGTCTAAGTGGATTAGATCAAAAATACTCTATGGAGGGTAAGGTATGATAGATTCGAGCTAGTGAAGCTAAAGATGAAGACGACTTTTGAAATATATGTGTGAGTGTGTTATGTTGAAAAACCCAGTATGTTGTTGGGTTTGTAGGTGTTCCTGATGTCTTATTTGATAATATCCATTAAGGAACTGGTTCTAGGGTTTCATGAGAGCCTCTACTATGTAAGGAGGATCTAGGGTTTGAGAGTGGGTTGATTGACGGAGGGATGGATGGATGGAAAGAGAGAGGGCTTGAGTGAAATATCTTGAGAGAGAAGAGAGCACTTGTGAGTGTGTTGTCGTAGTGGCTAGTCCTCCCAAAGGAGTGACTATAAACAATCATCTCTAAGTAGAAATTAAATCTTCAAATTTGTCCAAGTTTTCCTTTCATATGCCAAAGTGTTGATTTCTTTATTTGGCTTGATTTTTTGTGGTTCTTTCTCTCATCTTGATCTTGCTTTGTGTCTAGATGTGTAAGTGATAGAGATATCTCTTAGAGAGCATACTCTATTCATCTTGGCATTTGTTATTTGCAAGTTCTTGAGTTTTCTCGGTGCAGTTATAGGGTTTTTGCACTTGATTGCTTTTAGCTTCATTTTTGCTGTGACTGAGGATGCTAGGACGTGTGAGGAATGATCCTTGTGTAAGATCAAGGATAATCGACTAGAGAGGGGTGAATAGGAGGTTATAAAATTCTTGCCTTCTAAATTTGATGAACACAATTTTAACTAGGAAATATTACAATGAAAATAAAAAACCCATCCAATTCTAGTTAATCTAAGGCACCACAATGATTAACCTCTACAAATATCTCTAGCACAAGCACAATTCACTATCACAAACTGCTAGATATATAAATGCAAGAGAGAGGCAAAAAAATGACCAATTAGACAACGATGTTTTACTGTGGTGTTCGAAAACTCACCAGTTTCCCCTAATCTTGTTGAGGAAAGCCCAAATAACTTGGACCGGCTCCACGAATTAAACCACAACTCCTCAATCCACTATTGGTTGCCCTTCCTCTGCTCTGGAGATGGTGGACACCAAACCACTTACAAAATTGGCATCGGGCATCTTCACAATCTTCTTGAAGAGGTTACCTCGTAATTTTCCACCGAGCCATCTAGGTGCTAGCGAACACTATGAGTAATAAATCACAGCTTCGCTTGATGACGATCAAATAGTAACGGATCAATTTAGAGATAAAATGCACTTGATGTGGCTCAACTATCTCAAATGAATGCACAATGAGAAATGAGGTGTGGAGAGGTTGCTCAAAACTCAAAGATGTTCAATGAAATATTTTCAATGTGTCTTTGAGTAGGTGGGGGGGTATTTATATTCCCACCAACCAAATATAACCGTTACATAAAATAATCCTGAAAAATTAGAAAAATCGGTAGTAACACTGTGTAAACTGCGGAACTACCGCATTGTACTGTAGAAACGTATAACAGCCATGTAGAACATCAGAACTAGACATTTGAAAGTCAGCGTAGTACTACTGCAGTTGAAATCGTGGTAGTTCCGATCATCGGTAGTTCCGCCATTCAAATTTCGGTACTACCGATATCGACAAGCCTAGGTGTTAAAGAGGGTGTTCTCTAGAAAAAATATACCGCTCAAGGTGCAGGTGCTACTGAGTTCCGGTAGTACCGCAGTTAACATGTCGGTACTTTCGAAAACAGGTAGTTCCACAACATACATTTTGGTACTTCTAATTTTTCTGACAAAGCACAGTTGGCTTTCAAATTTAATTTTAAGTGTGTGCATGATCCTAAATTGATCTAAATGACATAAGAACATGTTTTTAAATTACTTTCTATGATCTCTCTTAATAGTAAAGCAATTAACTTATAATCCGGCCTTGCAACTTTTCTTCCAAGACCAGCAAAAATCAAAAGGAATCCTATACTACTAGTACCTTTGTCTTAAACCATCTTGATCCTCATTTTGACTTTTAGCATACACTTTAACATGCTCAATTAGAGACTTAACCTATGTGATACTCAGCAAACACATTAGTCCCATATTCATATATTGTCATTAATTACCAATACTATTTTTAAAGGCCTAGATGCTTTCACCTTGCCATCTTAGCTTGGTTTCACCCAGGAGCTCCTCTCAATCACTGTCTTTGTATTCAGCCTGGTTTTGATGCATCTTGCCTTCGAACCAAAAAAGGTCAAAGCTTGGAAAAGATTTGCTTTGATCTCTTCATGGATTAGGTTCACAATATCCTAGGTAAGGTATATGCAAAGTTTCTAATTATTTGAAGTTGTGGATTAAAAGTTACGTTAATTTTTGGATTTAAAATCATGCTGATTTTCAGTTCTGCCCTAAGGAAAGGCCAGGCTGGCAACTAACTAGCGGTCAAACCACCCTTGACCAGTCAGATCGCTATCTAGTCGAAGGTCAGACCACCCTAAGGGTTGTAGGCTCAATTTGCCTAGTTTTTATGAAGATTTGATTGCGAGCCTTTAGACTTTGATCTGTATTGTTCTACATGGCTATTAGAGCAAAAAAACGATGAACTTCTTGAGATCAAAGATTAAAAAGAGTGGTATCTATATGGCGCCTATTCAAGCCCTATAGTCGTTCCTCGGTCCTACGACCTCATCCCACGAGTTTCGCGAGCTGCACCATATGGGCGCTAAACCCATACTTGGTCATCAGTTGGCCGATGAGCCAATGAGACCTGGGCAGACCCAATATGGTTCAAGGGGTATTATGCTAAACACCCAATTTTTTTCATGTAATACCCAATATTTAGTAGGTATATTACACATATATACTGATAATTAGATAAAATATTTTATATTTGTACCCCCAATTGATTTCAACCCACTCCGACATCTCCCCTCCCCTAGTTGATTTCAATCCACTCCCACACCTCACTCTCCCATTCACTTAAAGTAGCATGACCTAACAACCCATTCACCCCCTTATCAAACTGGCCTATTGGCCTATCCGTAGACCTCTCAAGTCTTAACCTATCCTCTCCCTCTCCTCTCTCTCTCTACATCTGGCTCCACTGATCCATACCAAAATCGTCAAACCTAACGGAACTGGCGCATGAGATTGAGGAGTAATTGGTCACGAAGAGACTTGGTAAGTGGCTGAGAGCAACTCTGGCATCTGGTTTGGTCTCAGTGACAAGAAACACAGCCATGACAGGCGGCAATACATCTGCAAGGAGCAAACATGCGATAACGAATTATTTTATAATTTTTCTAAATTATTTATAGATGTTGTATCTAGCATGAAACTTTTTATATTTTTCTGCTATTGTGAACTTTTAGCTTTTATTTATCAACTCTAAACACTCATTTTAGAAACTCCATGCTTCGGGTCGCTGGCCCTTCGTGCTGCCATCTCGAGGTCCTGCATGATGGCGCCAAGCTGGGAAACTGCGAGCTGGCCGTGGAGAAGATCTCAGGGAGCCCTTGCGATAGATCTGTTACATATTGTCCAACGGTCGTGTCCATACGGACGCGTCGATCCGTACGAACGCCGGCGATCCGTACAGACGCCGGTTCGTCGCCGGCAACTGTCACCTCCTCATCATCCATAAATATGTATCAAACGTGTACTGATGATTGATTGAATGAAAAGAAACAGTTCTCTCAAATACTTGTTAATCTCTTGCAATACGTTATCAGCACGAAAGAACAAGTGCTGGTTGGTATAGCTATAACTACAGTGTACGCGCAAAACCCTAACTTCTGGGTATTTATAGAAGGCTTATTACAGACGGTTCTATTTTAGAATCGTCTGTGATATCTTTATCACAGACGGTTCTTATCATAAACGATTCTTAGTTAAGAACCGTCTGTGATAAAGATATCACAGACGGTTCTAAAATAGAACCGTCTGTAATAAGCCTTTCCTTCCCAAGCGCTTGAGTTATTACCTACACCAACCAGCAGGCATTGTAATAAAACCTCACAGAGTGTATTACTTTACAACAGCCCAATGAACATAGAGATACATATGTATGACTTATTCTCAAAATTCACCGATATATCACACATTTTCACATATACATAAATGTAAATTCACAAATACATCACACACATGCATTGTTATATACATAAATGCAAATTCACATATACACATCACATACATGCATTGTTATATACATAAATGCAAATGCCCACATATATATCGCACATCACATACAGATGGTTTTTTTGTTAAAAACCGTCTGTGATACTGGAATATCACAGACGATTTTATATTAAAAGCTGTATGTGATAATCTGGATTATCACATATAGCTTTTAATATAAAATCGTCTGTGATATTCTAGTATCACAGACAGTTCATCGGTAAGAACCGTCTGTGATACTCCTTTTTCCCACCACAAACACCACAGACGGTCTCCAAATTAAAATCGTCTGTGATAATGTACATCACAGACGAATTCACAAAACCGTCTATAATTTGGCATCTAGTATTAGACTTTCTGTAGTAGTGAATGCCGATGGCTCCTAAGACACACCGTATTATTACCCAGGGGTAATAACACTTAGGCAATGAATTATTATTTATTTGCTCGGTAGAACATTGCTCCAACAAATAATAAGTATTACTAGAGTTACATAGCAAAACTATAATTAGATATTGTGCTTTCATACAGTAGTTAGCCATGTAGGGCTATGGTTTTAATTACAATTTATTTAGATACAAAGGAGATGCGAATATTTATACCTTATCTCTCGATGACTCGGCCCCGCTAGCCATCTACTCATTCCAACTGTTGTATAGGGCATCAACCTTGCCCTGGTCCTCGACATGATCACCCTCGTCCCACATGGCCTCATCGACACCTGCGTATCCCGTGTTCCACTCAGGGTATTCCCTATTCAGACTGGGGTCTAGCAAAGGTGAGTAATAGTGTACTCAGTAAGCATTAATAGCAAAAATGCATCGTATGACTCTTTTCTTTGTCTTTATCACAAGTTCTAGTTTATTTCTTTTCTAGAAACTAGTTTACCAAATTAAGTTGCTAATTTTAGTTAACAAAAAGGCTACTTGTCACTCGGTGAGAAGAAAGATCTCTAGTAGTCTTCGCCCCCGGTGGCTTCCCCACATCGGATCCCCCTACGTCGCCCCTCTATTCTCGCTTGGCTTTGCCTGCTCGCCTCCGCTGGGCTGCAACTAGGCTTTGGCTTGGGTGGCGTCGCAAAGCTCGCCGGTCTAGGATGGACTCCGGTGAGTCCCCATGGTGCCCCCTTGATTTCCCCCGCTATTGTGTCGGCCCTATGGTGGTGTAGTTCGGCTCCTCAGGTAAGTTGGGCGCGTCGCCGCCGGTCTTGCCGCCGGTGGTCCTCGCTGACGGCCTCATAGTCTCCTCATTCGGCTTTGGGCTTCGATTCCCTCTTGGCTCCCGGCCTTGGTGTCGGCAATTTGGGCCTTAGGGTTTGGCTACTACTTCCACGGCTCCTCGGCCTATGTACGGTGTGCCTACGCATTCTACTCCACCTCCTCTGTGCCTCCCTTCGCCGACCCTAACGCCGACCTCGACGATTTCACCTCCCTCATCCTACCCGAGACAGTTTGCTCTACCCTTTTAAATATGTATTTTGATTTTAGTCTATATTTTTTAGCTTGATTTAATTCATGAATATGCATGACTGGGAAAACTTAGCGGTCGTACCGCCGCATCGATACTTGGTGGGTGGCATGTATCAGGGAGATGTCACCTCCCAAGGGCACACGGTGGTTTCTTCCACGGACTCACCACCATCGCGTTACGGCCGTGCCGGCTGAGGTAGGGTGGTCTCCCTTCTCCTCATGCTACCTCGCTTGGCTGGTTCGTGCTTGCAGTGGTGTGGTGGTGTGTGTGTGTGTGTGCTATGATGCTGTGTCGTGTTGTGGACAGAGGGTAAGAGGGTTAGAAAATAGGGGCCTACTTGTTTGTCGGGCTATAAACGAAGATGGGTGGTGACGAGGTTCGTGGTGGCTGTGACTTTGCTCACACGTGCTTTACATTGTGGTTAGCCTTCTTTTGTCCCTACTGGTAGTGTCATCTTGCTGTCCCTTTGTTGTCGTGGCTGGTTGGAGGTGGTCCTAACGGTCGCCGATGGTGTTGCGCCTTGTGGTCGTCATCTTCTCTCCTTCATCTTCCTCTACACCTCTAGCTCCTCTCCTCCAAGCTCACTCTTCCTCGCTGTCTGGGTATGGTTTTCATGGGACTTTGGGTGGTGTTGGGGCTTTCTTGGCTTGGTGTTGTGGTCTAGCCTAAGTAATGCAATGGATTTGGGTCCTTCGCTTTGCTTGGGGCTGGCTTGGCTGGCTCTCGGTTGGAAAGTGAAATGAGAGTGAGATGGGGATGAGGCTCTCTGTGGTTGGCTTGCTTATTAGGGCAGAGCACTGGCTGGCTTCTCTCTCCCTTAGTTGTGCAAAGACTCGGCTTCCCTTGTCTGATCCTTATTGCACTCTTGGCTGACTGTGCAAGGGGGTAAAATCCTGAGACCTTTGGTTCATGGGGTGATTTTGGCACTATTCTTCGGTTTTTTGCTGTGGAAGGTAAGTCGGTAAAATTACAGTGGGTGTTGGGCTAAGTTTTTGTCGAATGATGAGACCTACTTAAGTGAGAGGTGCCGGCTGACTACGAACAGTCCAAGTATCTCGATGTGCACTAATCGATTCGGCCTTCTAAAGCTGGACGGTCTCAGATAGTAAAATATTTTATTTCTTTTATCCTCTCCTGGATTATTTTTATTCTTCAAAAGAAAAGGCCAGGTTTTGGGTTGGCTTTGGGAGGCTACTGTTGTAGAGCAATGCAAAAGAAAATGCAACGTTCTAAAATGATGCAGATGTAATTTTATTTCTTTCTTATTTTAATGTGATACTTGTAATTTATTTATTTATTGGTGCTTATTGTATTCTTGTAAATAATTAAGTGTTGTAACAATTTTAATTTGCTTGCAAGAGGCAAGTTCAATTTTATGTAATTTACTATGTTGTAATTAATTTAATTATCATTTAATTACTATAATTAAGCTTGATTCTACTATTAGCACTAATTAAGAGTTAGGGTTCTTACAGCTCCGGTGACCAGGACGCCAAAGTCAAGATGTTGGCTTGCTTCTCCTGCTCCTGCTCCGACTACGCCCCCGCCGCCGACAAGAGCAACCTCAACAACGCGTCCCATTTGACGGTGGCGAGCAGGGAGATATCGAACTACATGCTGTTCCTCCTGCTGATGCGGCCGTTCATGCTGACGGCGAGCATCGGCTAGATCCAGTTCGGCGACACGTGCACGGAGACCAAGAACTTCCTGCGGGGCGACGTGGTGCTCACGGAGCGGCAGGGCGCGAACGCGCTGGCGGCGGTGAAGACGGAGATCGACCCGCGGCAGGTGAAGGGGGACCAGAGCAAGTTGGTGTTGTTCGCCGCGTGCCGGCTGGCGGAGTAGCTACAGAGTCTGGAGGAGAGGAAGCGGTGGAGGCTGGTGGCCGGGGTGTGGGTGGAGATGCTATGCTACGCGGCAGGCAAGTGCAGGGGCAACTTCCACGCGAAGCAGCTGAGCCAGGGCGGCGAGTTGCTCAGGGTGGTGTGGCTGCTCATGGCGCCCTTCGGCATGGGTGATCACTGATCAGTACAAGGTCGAGGCCGGCCACGCCAGGGCTAAGCTCATCATCGAAAACTAGTAGCTGCTAGCTAGTTTATCCGTTGAGTTGTGTGCTCTGTGTCAGTTCTGGAGTTGGAGCTGCAGGTAACTGACTGCATTGCAAAATCTGCAATGCATCGAGAAATTAATTCACAGAATGTTTTTTCGTCTGGAGTGTTATCAGCTTATTCGTGCGGTTTGTTGGTGATTTTGTCGATGAAGGTGTCTAAAGCTCAGTCTGTGAGCTCCTTTCTGAGTTTCTGTAATTTGGCTTCATCAGTTGAAATGGTTTCTCCGTTCAGAACTAATCAATAATAAAGCTGACAAATTTGACGAGGCTGGACATGAGATTGGGTATACAGGTGCCAAAGCTTTACTACTGGCTACATGAGTTTACATTGATGTTGACTTGGCTGCATTGCCTGTAAGTCAACTTGAGCTAAATAAATGGCAGACAGAGGTCGACAATGTCTGTTCTTTTTTGCTGCGGCTTATGATTTTTAGCTGAAATTTTTGAATTTTAGCTGTTTGCGACAGAGATTACGGAGAGAGATATACTCGCTTGTAATTTTGGATGGTATAGATGTTGGGTTTTTAACGTGTACTATAATTAACTTGTAGATTCCATCTTAAAAAAATATTCTGTTTGAAAGTTAGGTACTGTAGCAAAAGCCAAAAACCATTTTAAGAAGCTGAAAAGAACAGGTCCGTTAATATCTCCCATTGGCTTCTTTGAAGCGTGGGTCTTCTTTAGCAGTAATTAACAGTGCCAAAGTTTTCCTGTGGTAACTGAAGGAAACTGTCGGAATGTTTTCTAGCTTCAGGAACTGAATTGCATCGATCCGGACTATCAATTTCCAAGGTTGTTCCTCTGGTCCTTTCACTCCAAAGAAATTTCTGAAAGTGTCCAGTACATGAAAAGGGCTTTGTCCCAGTGGAGGAGCAAAATTTCCCTGGAAACTGCAACATGAAAGTGGTAGGCTTCTAATTGTATTTCCTGACCGATAATATAGCGAAAGTATTTTCTACCCCAAATGTATAACCGGCGAAATTGTTTGACAAGTGCGTTGGCTTTTTCACGAACATGTGCATGGAAAGTTCATGGCAACCAATGCCCAGGGCTGCTACCTCTGGCATTTGTTGCGAGAAGAAGTAATGCAGTTGTTGTCAGTCGCGTTCAAGTCGATCATAAAAAAACAGCATCAGCGATTTCATTCGTTCACAGTTCGTTGCATACGTGGAAGCGTCCGTTCCATAGGTGGAATTGAAGTGTTTAGATCTAATCAAGTACAGAAAAGGCTTGATTGCCTTTAAATGGTCATTGTTCAAGAAAGAAGTTGATTTAATCACCAATGGCTTGCTTGCTTCTGAAACAAAATCATTGGACCATTTCCATCTGACGTCAGCTAATTTGGTGTTCTATTCCCTGAATGGGGCATTGCCTCTTATCCTAGTCTTTGAGATACAGGAATTTGGTAATCGGTTGGAGTGCCCTTTCGATATCCTATAATGCAGCCACCTAACGTGGATGTTGTTCTTGCAAGAACGTTTTATTCGTACTGTAAAACAAAAAAAAAAAGACAAGGAAAAGAAGTTGCATCCGGGAAAAATCATGTCAAATAGTGTACACTACTACACAAGCTTAGTAGCTAACTAGTAGAACAAAATCTTTGTAGAGATCTTATATAAAGACACCAAGTGCAATAGCACAAGCCCTTGCCTCTTGCAAAATTTTCCATCTCAAAGTTCATCAATGCTCTACAAACTTCGAACAAGTGTGCACACTGTTTCACTATTTGGCTCCCAAGTGTTCAGAAGAAAGCCTAGTAGTACTCGTTAAGCCTCACCAAGCAATCTTGCCTGATACCCAAACACAACTCCATTAATTCCACCTGCCACTCTTAGCTATATATGTAGTTTGCGCTTTTGATGAGGGAATTAACAATAACAAGTAACAAGCAAAACCTAATGATCAAACCGCATGCTGAATGTTGTGCTCGAACTTGATCGATACCTTTGCAAGAAGAGAGCTTTTTTCCTCTGAATAATTTTGTTCAGAAGAAAGCTCTGCTTCCGTAGAACACCCTTGCCCCGTCCTTCTTCACCTCTGTCTCCGGCTTCTCCTCCTGGACGACGACCCCGTTGTCGCCGTCGACCTCCATCGGCAACTTCATCTTGGCCAGGGATTCGGTGAACTGCTGCATGCTCTTCACGTACATCTCCATGATCTGCCGCTGCATCGCGCTCTGCTCCGCCTCCATGTCGATGTCCCCCAGGGGCGACTTGAACACGTCCCCCGCGGCGCCCTTCTCCTTGCCCGAATTCCCGTTGCTGGACGTTGACGTGTCCGGCGAGATGCAGGACATCGGCGCGGTGGCCTCGTCGGCATCGGGCCGCGGCTTCTCTGTTGCCTCGGAGGAGGAGATCACCCTGTCGTCAATGACCGTAGTGGTCGTCGAGGCGTTCTTGCTCCCGTCCAAGGACACTGACTTCCCCCCGCGCGCGCTCGTGCTCATCTCGCAGTCTTCCATGGCCTCCGGCGGCGGCGCGTCCCCGAGATGCAAGAACGGCAGGTACTGCACGGCCATGTCGTGGTTTTCCTTCACCACGTTAAGGTCAAGGAACTCGACCCTCGAGTAGCCCACCGGCGGCGCCTGCTCGAGGATAACCACCTCCGACGTGATAGATTGCTCGGCGGAGCGCTCCGGCGGTGGGCACTCGTCGCCGGGTGATCCCGAGTGGAGGGCGAGGGAGAGCCGAATGGTGCCGGCGGGCGAGTGGAAGAGGCCGGTTGACGAGAGCGAGAAGTCCTGCGCGAGCCGCGCGCCGTCGGCGGCCGCGACGGACGCGAGAGGCACGAGCGCGAAGCCGAGTAGCTGGTCCTCGAGGAGCCGCTTGGCGCAGCTGC
Organism: Melocanna baccifera; assembly: GCA_036346265.1. Classification (NCBI taxonomy): domain Eukaryota; kingdom Viridiplantae; phylum Streptophyta; class Magnoliopsida; order Poales; family Poaceae; genus Melocanna; species Melocanna baccifera. The sequence goes on along the minus strand of CM070678.1, from coordinate 6,644,817 downwards.
GCATCCATATCTCGCACTTGAGCACGTCGGTGCCGAGCCGTACGCGCAGCGGCGGGAGGCGCTCCTCGAAGCGCGGGTTGGCGCCGCCCCCGGTGGCGACGCGCGTGGAGAGCGCGGGCGCGTGGTCGGGGCTGGAGGTGAGGGAGAACTTGGCGTACACGTCCTGGTTGGCGTAGATGCAGATGTTGTGGATGTTGCGCGCGTGGTGCACGTAGATGTCCAAGAAACAGGGGAGGAGGAGCTGGCTGCTGGTCTCCTCCCCCTCCCCCTCCTCCTCTGCCTCCCCGCCTCGTTGATCCGGCTTGTACCGAAACCTCGCCGATTCCATCGATCGCGGAGACGAAACCAAGTACTTAATTGTCGTTCCAAACAAATCCAATATTACGTTTCAGATGTCCTGATGTGTTGAGACAAAGACAGCATCGACCGTGTCAAAGCCACAGGAGAATCGAGCAACAAGATACACAGAACAAGAGAGCATGCATGTTACTTACAGTTAGAGGCTGGAAGAAGAAGATCAGCAGCAGCAGCTCGTTCTATATGTGCCTTGATGAGATGTAGTCTGATGCAAACATTTGTAGCTGGTGAGACCACACATGCCCCGCGTCACGCGAGGTCATGGTGGTTGCAAGAGGAGAAATCCTTGCTCGTCCGGTTTTCCCAAAGGATGCCTTGCATGTCTTTGTCTACAGACAGATGGACAAGCATACAGCAGAATCCAACCGTAAGTTCTAGTATGTTTTTGTGCCGTTGTTGCTTGCTAGTTGTAGTGTTCTTGCTTGTGAGACAGTTGCACCCTTCCAAATGTTAGGAGACCGAGAGAGCAGCTGCTGAAGAAAAATGGGAGAAGGATGTTGTGCTACTGAGAATGAGAACATGAGAGGCCCAATCCCCCAGTGCTCAACATCATCTAGCTCACACACACCACCATCCAACTTTGTGTTCTTTTCCTTGCTTCTTGTCCACACCCTTGCACCGCAATTCCTCGCTCTCCGGATTAGCTATGTATCGGTCTCACCGTCATGTAGTAGTTGTAGTTGTTTATCCTGAATAAATACACGATTGAATAAAAAAGAAAATATTTGTGTCAACTTTTGATGCGAGGTTGACAACAACATTTCTGAAGAATTTAGCAATCAGCGCAGTGTTTACCAGCTGGACAAGTCCCACCCTACCCTAGAAAATTATCTGTTCCCGTCGTGAGGGCATGTCTATAAATTTTCGAGTTTGGTGTTGTGTTGGCTGTTAAACTTCATTTTTAAAAATGAATCACCGAAGTGAACCTGCACTGGTTTGTGACTTTCCGTTGTCAAGAGTAGTAGTTCTACTCTCCTAACTGTTACTACCTTCTTCGGTGAAGATAATTCACATCATGGCGCATGTTGTTGACGCTTTTATGCATTTAACATGGCTAGTTGATGGATCGATGGGACGACATACACTGTCTAATGGTAACTGCCATAAAGCAAATTATTTGGAAAATCTTGTTTCACCGTATGTACTGCATTCAGTAATTCTTAAAGATTTAGTTCTGAGCATGCGTGTAAACGACCCTTGAGGGACTAATAAACTAGTACAATGAATAAACCATGATTACATAGTTGTCAGGATGTTTTATCTGTGAACTAATCTGCAGTCTTGTCAAGGTCGTTACATAAGCCGAGTGGAAGTGATCAAGAGAAGATTGCTGGTGCTCGAAGTAATATGGACGCCAGCCAGCCGAAAAGTATACCCCAAAAGTAACTTTCTGGGAAAGGATGACTCGGTGAGAATTATGATGAGCTGGTTCCAATATACAATCACGGATCATAAAATGCATATATATCGTCATTTCTCATATACACGTCGTCTTCTATAAGCTCCATTGCCTAGCCTTGTCAGTTCTCATAATCATTATAGATTTTTCATATGTCAGATACAGGCTCGTATGCATGTCGTAAAGAAGCTTGATGTGAGAATACATGACACAGTAGTATTTGTCTGGCCTCGGCTTCGGACCTTCGGTTTCAGCCGGCACAAGAGCCGTGCCCCGTCCGTTCGTATTGCGATGCGTTGAAAAGAAAAAGAGAGAGAGAGAGAGAGAGAGATTTTGTATGATAAAAGATACTAGTAGTTGCAGGCTTGTGGCACTTGCCAAGTGGCTCGGCTTTGAGCAGACTAGTGATCCAAGAGCCATAGAAACCGGATCCTTTGTCAACTGAATTGGTTGGAATACACTGGCACTCGACTGTGAAGGGCACCAAATCAGAGTTGTCAATACCGACCGGGACGGCCGGTATTTACCGTACCTCACTTAAATCAATATAAAGTAGTTCTAATTATCATACCGATCATACCAACTTGATATTAGTCAATATCAGTTATACCGACAGAATTGATAATACTGTTTATTGAATTATGTGCTATATTTGATATTACTACTATATATTTAGAACAACATTAGGTGTGCATATAATTAAACAAATATATACTTATAAATATATACTTATATTATTATACTTAATCTGAAACAGTACGTCGGTATAGAACGATACCAAAATGTATCATTTTAAGAACTAAACCGATATAACCCCTATACAATATTGACAAATATGCACCAAAATCGGACTTAATGGTCCACGAGCATCGGCCACCAACGAGTCAGGCAAAAAGGCGTTCAAGTGTATGTAGAACATCATCCGTAATACTCTTATCTAATGTTTTTTTTTTTTTTTGCAATGTTGAGACGATATGCAATTGCAACTCCTCCGCCAGAAAGTTTGACAAACGCATGTCTAACCCATCTCATAGAAAAACTGGCATTTCGGAATCCAAAAATCGGGAGTTGCAGTACCTGAAGCTACTTCAGCGCAGTGTTTCGTAGGAACAATGCTGACAATCAGAGAAGAGTAGATAATTCTTGAATTTTTTTGAAAGGTATTCAAAATCTTCTCTTAAATAACTATGATAGTCAACAAATTTAGTTCACATCAACTAGGCTAAACAAAACACAACTAAAGACCTAAGGCAACAAAATTAGCCACCAATAGCACAATGCCGATCAAATTGCCATAGATTGGCTGGTCTGACCGTAGGTACAATTGTGGTCTAACCGCAAGTCCAGGGCCGGTTTGATCGGTCATATGTTCCTAGGCCTAAAAACCTCTTAGGATAAAACTCAAATATCAAGAAATTGCTCAATTCTCATCCAAACATTTTTAGGTTTTGCATAAGACTTATTCAAGATATTAGAAACTTGAACCAATCAAGAATTCTAAGATTCTTAAGTTTGAATTCACAAAATTTAAGAGAATAAAATCTAGAGTACAAGAACATCAAAAATCCTAAAACTTAAATTATTTCTTGCTCATGAGAATCTAGGGTATCAGGCCTTTCAGATTTATTCTCACATTTTCTAGCAAAGTAATTTAAGCAAGAGTTCAGGTTAAAACACCTACGAACACGAAATCACAAATCTAACTTAAGAACAAACAAAATTAAGTAAGAACGCAAAGAAGAACATGATTGACATAAAACTTTGATCTATTCTCAATAGAGAATGAAATTTACATACTCATAGATGATTACAAGGTACAACCAAAGCACCACTCTTTCCTCTCTCGATTTTTCTTACAAAAAGACAAAGTGGCAGAACAAAACTTAAACCCTAAAATCCTTACCCTCTACCACCTCATCTCCTTTCCTTTAATAACTAGCAACAACCCTAATAGGTCCAGCCCATTCAACCTACTGGAAAAACTCGCCAACCCAATTAACACGAATTTTATACATTCTTGCACGCTTCTTAAAGCATTTATAAGACTAACCCGCTAACCCTTAGCAATTGATCCACTTGTCAAATTCAGTTCTCTTTAACATAAACCACTTCTCCTTTGCATCTCCCTGCACTGCAGTTTTGATCAAGACATCAACCCAGTATTTAACCAACTACTAAAATACTCTCAACAAAACTTCTGAGCACCTTCCTTCAACTCCATCTTCACTTTCACCTCAAAACAACTCAACATGCTTTGACATGAAGTTCATTGTGCCTAATAATTAGCTATCATGTCTTCACGTATTTGGACTCCCCTAAACTATCTCTACATACATCGGCCTCGTCACTTAACGCACTACATGCACAAACTCGCATTTTCACGATTCTTATCTTCTCTGTGCTTTCCACTTGAGCCACGTAGTTTCACCCGGATTTCCACGACCGCTTGGATCTCAGCTCCTCCGTCTAATCCCAGTCCATTATCGTTGACCACTAACGTTCTTCAAGCCATCTACACATGCAAAGACTAAGCAACCATCTCGAACACAGGTTTCATACACTTGATTTATGTTAGTCAAAACAACGCATCATGCAACACACCATAACCAAGCATCAACACTCACGCCATGCTCACACTCAAACCAACACAAAATCTAATTCACCAATACCACAGATATGTCTTGGATACCCCAAACATGTCTAACCCTCTAGAAACTCTCTAGACAACCAGATATATTTGTGGTAACTCTCCAGATATGTTTGCCCTTGAGAAGGTCAGACCGCCAGCACTAGTCTGACTGCTCTCCTATGACGATTAGATTGCCGAAATCGGTCAGTCATATGGCCATCCCCATGACGATCAAACCATCAGGCATCTAACAACATAATCTGAAATTTTTAAAATTTTTACAAAATTTAAATTCAACTCAACTAAATTACCAATTATTCATCGCAAATGCATTCTAGGCTTTCAATGGTATCTCAGAGTTGTTTATCGAACTAGTGACTACAGGAGAAATGTGCAGTACTGCAGCATCTTGTCACATTCACTGAGAGAGATGATTCTCATGCTTGCTAGCTAGCCTGATAAATGGTGATTGGGATCAGCACGTGCTGTTTAGAGTCTGGATCCGCGCTGTGACTATCCAGTAAGAAATCAATGCTCTAAACCGAGGTGTTTAGAGTTTTCTTTCGTTCGTACGGCATGGTTTCTCTCTTCCACTTTCATCCCAAACTGAACATGCGATTTCCAATCTCCTGACAATAAAGAGAGAGGAAAATCATTCTTATGCTGCGTGGTCTCCCATTTGTATGAAGTGGAGAGATTGTGGTAGAGATCATGGTATGTCAATGCAAAAATCTTTTTCCTGTCGGTCCAGTGGTGATGAGCTTACTCGAGCAACTGTGAACAGGCAACCTTGTAAAGACGAGCAAGTGGCGGCTGGTGCCTCTCTGCCTCCGTACATTGTGCAGCAATGGTTGGCTGGTTTGTACTACGTGCCTGCCACGCTTGTCCACACCACGGCGTGTTCTTCAACAAGGTTGAAAAGCAAAGTGAAAAGTCGCGTAGCATATATATTCACAAATCACACAGCGTTTCGTTGGATTGAGTGGTTGGATTAGGCTATACTTAAGTTGATTTAAAATTAATTTTTATTTTTGATATCTGTTTTTTTACTATTTAGTAATTTCGTTTTTTCTAATTTTTTTAGATTTTTTTGCTATTTCTTTTTTTCTCGTATTCCTTTGTATTGTCCATGATGGGTTAATATTTTTTATTTTTATATTTTTTAAAATTTAATTATACCGAATAAGTCAACTTAGTTATAGTAAAAAAAATAAACCAACTATAGTAAAAAAACCCATAAGCATAAACCAAATTGAGCACTACCTAGGTCTGAATCCACTTTAATCCTCTTCGGTGGTGGATCTAGAATTAAAATTTTATGTTGTAATAAGAACATATGATACTACCTGAAACACAAAATAATCCACATGTGACCAATATAAAGATGAATATAGAATATAGAGGATGGTACCTCATTAACGTAGCTTACACAATAATTTACCACCAAAATTCCAAATGATTAACCATCAACTTGTGCTCCATTTACCACAGCTGACAGGTTTAACATTGTCTACTTGCGCTTCTCTAGTTACCGTAGCATTTCTGCTTATACCAGTACTTGGGGTCAAACCAGTCGATGCAGTGGTAAAATAGCTCTTCAAATCTTGCAAATCAACCAATCACAAATCATAATCCATTCTATCTTTAAATTTCAACTAATTTCTTCAGTTCCCATTGCAACATTGCTTAATTCCTTATTTACTTACCTTTGCCTTTAGATTCGAACTTCGTATTTTGAGGAACCATCCCAGCGGTCGGCACTGTGCAACAGATTAGACAGTAGTTGCTCCCTAATGCTGCTAGGGGCAGCTACTGCGCCACTACGCAGCTTGCCCTTGCATGCCCTGCCTTATCGTCGTTCCCTACCTTGTCGCCGTGCCGCCTGGCGCTTGCTGCAGGCACCGGCTTGCGGCCACGCGACGCGCAACTCTCTCTGTCGGCTCGTCCTACCTAAGCCTCCAATCGCCGCCACAATTAGAGGTGAAATCGGGTCCGATTTAAACGGATATTTTTATACCATATTCTAATTTATTTTTTTTAGATTTGAAGTCGGATACGGTAAGATCGGATACAAATACGAATTCGGATTATTCGGAGTTTCGAATATGGTGCCATCGAGATGGATACATAACGGTTTCGGATCGAAAACGGATAATATAGACGGATAGTATGTGTATATATAAAGGAATATACACTGAACCATACCACCATCACTTCAAGCCTGCAACTAGCAATAAATTTATCTAGATTACTTAAGTATAATAGCCAATACAACACAAGTTTAACATAACCGGTAAATATATAAATAAATTCATACGCAAGTTCAACATAAGCGGGGAGCATTGGTGGCGACTAGTTAGAATAGCTGGACTCTAGAGTTAGGTTATGACTTTGATAAAATCTAGGCCAGTTGATGTCAATGATAGTTGATTGGCTGTGCCAGTTAGGATACTAACTTGCTTATTCGGATATTCGGTCGGATAGTATCCGATTTACCATTTATCGATGCTATTCGCAGGGGCGGAGCCAGGAATTGGATATGAGGGGGCCGTCACCAGTCTAGACTCTGTGGCTTCATAGCTCGACGCCCAAACGTAACATACATGTATAGTGAACATACATGGATAATGAAGATACTGGTGTATGGATTAGTAATCGTAGCTAATATGCACAAGAAGTAGTTAAGTAGATGATGAAACACTCTGTAAATACCATCATGTGAAGGTTAACACACTGAGGATCTCAAATCTGCCGAAGCATAAAAGGATAATTGATCAATTCAGAGTAGAAATAAGAGCATGATGTATTGATAGGTGGTGAATTTCCATGCCAAAGAAAACGAAATACAGCCACCTCAAATGGAGAATTGAACGATTCAGATTATAGTTTTCAACAGACGTATCCCAAAAAAACATACTACCCATGCAGAAGACAACGTAGCATACCAAATTGTAGTCCAAAGCACCCACCAAAACCAAAAACTGTAAGCTTACCGAAGCAACAGCTAATCGGAATCTAACCCCCAAACCAAATAAAATTACCTCCTCGCAGCCTATTGGAATCATCAGTTAATCCAACTCTAGTTCACATCAAGCATTCAAGCTCCTAGCATCTAAGCATGCACTGCACAATTTGCACAACCTAGAACATAACAGTTCGCCATGCCTCACACCTGCGGCTCCTTGAAGTCAACGGTGAGCCCTCTATCTCTGCGCGACGACGCCTGCGACCCCCCTCCGCCGCCACCGATGCCCCGCTGCTTCTTCGACACTCCCTCTACCTGCAAACCCCCACAAAACCAACCTGTCAGCACCGCACCTCCTCGACCATTCCAGGCACACGCGGCGAACAAGCAAGCACGCACCTCGTCGGCGCGGAGCGCGCGGCGGCCGGCCGGCGGAGTGGCGCGGCAGCGACGACACGGGACGAAGCGGCGGAGCAGGAGGTGGAGGACGTGGAGGGGAAGGGGAGGGCCGGGGAGGCGAAGAGGGTGGCGACGCCGCGGGGGGAGGGGGAGCCGGGGAGGAGGGGGTTGGGGACGGCGGGGGTTGGGGGAGGAGGCGGCGGCGGGGGAGGGGGAGGAGGGGGCGGCGGGGCCGGGAGAGGGAGGAGGGGGACAGCGGGGGGAGGGGGAGGAGGCGGGAGGCGGCGGCGGGGGGAGAGGGAGGGGGAGGAGGGAGGAGGGGGCGGACTGTGGAGGGGGAGGAGGGGGTCCGAGCCGGTTGGGGGGGTGCCAGACCCCCCTGGCCCCCTCTCTCCGCCCCTGGTTATTCAGTTGGATTTTAGTTTTACCGTTTTCATTACCATATCCGGCAACAATTATTTGGTACGGATCGGATTCGGTACCGGATGCTAAATTATCTTCCTATATCCGATGCCAACCGGATTCGGTACCGGATCGGTTGGAATTAACATATACCGTTTACACCCCTAACCACAATCAATGAGCTAGGGTTAGTCAATTGGGGAAGAGAGAGACACGTGCTTGACTGCTTCATGAGTTGCTACTTATTGTGGTGTGGTGGGCTGGGCGAGTGGGCCTCTTCAAGTGACCAACGGCCTAACAGGGCACCAACTTGCTATTTCACCAGGGCCACCGCACATGTCTTCTTCCTCCTCCAGACAGCAGAGGCTCTGGGTGCCCTAGGCCATGGCCGGCGGGGAGCTCGGGCGGCTACCCGACCTCGCTCAAAGGAACGGTCCACCCCTGGTCCTCCTCCATGAATGAATGACAGGTCCGAGGATCTATCTGTAGTAGTATTTATTCTCTCCGCAGTGGTTCCAAATTTCAATAAAGTATCGCTTGTATGCTCTCCCAAAAACTGAAAAGCACGAATAGTTAAATGGTATTTAACCGCTATTTGGCAACCACTAGGCAGGAGAACGAGAGTTTAGAGGGAGTTTGTAGGGGCCTTAACAAATGCATATAGAAGCAAAAACCAAAAAAAAGCTAACTTCAGCGGGGCCTTAACAAATGCATATAGAAGCAAAAACCTACAAGTCAATACCGAATCACAATCATATCCACATTAAGACATAGACGTTCTTACTGCAACACTGTTCTTCTTCGGCACAGATGTGTCTAATCTTAACAAATGCACAAAATGGCAGTTTTTCCTCTCTCTTTTTTTTGACGCACGCTGCTTGTTGCTTGGCACAAAAGCGTCTCGTTCTCAATGGGATCAGCAGTTCAGAAATCTGGACACCCATATATCAACATCAGCATGGGGCTTCCCTTCCATCTCATCCATTCATGCTCTGCACCTAACAAGCAGCATAAAAAATTCACACAAAACCAAAAGAGTTCTGGTTAGTTTGTGTCAAAAAGAGTGGATATCTTACGCTTGACGGTAGCATGACAGGACACCACAAAATGTGTACAAAAACAGTTAATGGATAACGAAACTTAAAAAAAAACGGAGATAATGTCTAATGAAAGAAAACGCACGTCATATCAGAATTTCATATCATCTGACTTTAGTTGTATGATCATCGAAAATGCTGAATTAATGAAGTGAGTATTTTAGTATACTAAAAGAAGGGACAGATCACAGATGATAACAGGAAAAATATGCATCTGATTACAGTTTGATAAGTCCCCCTAATTGCTTTACTAAAGGGAACGTGTCGATGTATGTATCATTACAGGGAAAGGGGAACAAAGGATAACCTTTGTGTTGTATAGATGTGACCAAATTACTAAACCTCTACAAACAAGAGAGAAATATTTTTAAAATAATCTATTTTTTATTTCGAATTACAGAAATATACCTCTATTTTTTAATTTTACACTAATAATTCTCTGGCGCTCTACCATTGAGCGACTTAGACTAGTCGCCCAACGGTTATGCGTCAAGTGTCCGAGCCGCCCACCGGTTCAGCGATTAGTCCCTTTGGTTACTAGTCACTCAACAGTTAAGCGATTTAGCCCCTAGTCACTCAACCGTTGGGCAACTTAAATCTTAGTTGCTCAACCGTTCGGCGACAGAAGGATTGTATCTAAAAGGCATACTCGACCCCCTCACGGTCTTTTTCACCATTTCTCTCAGGAGAGAACGAGAGGAGCGTGGGAGAGGAGAAAAGAAGAGGAAGAAGGATAGGGGAAGTGAAGAGGGGGAAAAAGGTCGCGAAAGGGAGAGAAGCAGAGGAGAAGAGAGAACAAGGGGGGAAGCAGAGGAGAGGAGCTCGTGAGGTAAGAGAGAAAAATGAAGGAAGCTCGTTAATAAGAAGAGAAGGTCTTCGTGTGAAGGTAACAGTCTCATCCGTTCTTGTTCTCATCCTAATGTAGGCAACATGTCGCTACTTATTGGTTTAGCGTATATTTAGTGAATGTATATTAACAAATGGCAATATTTATGGTGAGAAATCATTCATGTCTAAGCCCACAAGATTAAAAGTGCATTACGGTGTTGGTACAATTCGTGAAGGTCCATACAGTGTTGACCTTAGTGGTTTTCCGTAAGTTAGTTTGGTACACCCAGATGCGGAGAATGTTCTAATTGGAGATGTTCTGTGCTAGCTCACATGCAGCTTCTCCTTGGACCCCCAAGGTGTGCAATGTTGTCCTACATGGGCTTTTGGGTTCATCTGCCACGCACATTCGGTGGGAGTTGAGAAGACTGATGCGCACAGTTACATGGAAGGGCTTTGTGGAAGGATACCGGTGATGTGGATACGAGTGCGTACTACTCGTGCAAGCATGTTCGAAGTGAGTCGCACGAGACCCTGCTGACGGCTATCATTCGGTTGGTGGGAGCAGCTTGGACACACAGCGTGTGGTTTCATGAAGAGGATGTGGTGGCCGATGTTGCGGAGGCAGAACAAGAATATCACACACTACACTGTGATCCCACTGGACAGGCGGATGCAGATGTTGTTGAGGCAGAACAGGAAGATTGCACACCGCATGCTGAGCCCATTGGACAGGCAGACGCAGGGGAGCTAGTGCGTCAGATAGAGATCGATGACTCTGGCGATGACTTTTTCGATGAGGACGAAGATTCCATCCCACAAGGATGGAATAGGATGGACGTTGAGGGTCTTGCTATGCACGATGAGCATGAATCACTGTGGGAGTACTATGGTACGGAGGTTCGGCTTCATGTAACTGCAGAATGCCATTAAACTGTGGGCCTTGTCCATGCAGCAGGCATTTCGAGTCCTAAGATCCAGCTAGGAACAAAACACCATGGTCTACGAGCAGGTTGGTTGTCCTTGGCATGTGAAAGGTCCACTGGATTGTCTCCAAGGTGGAGGCGCACTCTTACATCTTCAGTGGTATTTTGCCATCGTAACATAACGTTTACCTTTATAACCAATCTCATGTACGGAGAGATAATGAAGAAGTACCTAAAGGCCAAGCACATCATGGTGGCTATCGAGCAGAAATTTAACTACAAAATTAGCTACACGAAGGCATGACGTGCGAAGTAGAAGACTTTGCAAAGAAGGTTCAGTTCTTTCGAGGTACCTTACGACAACCTTCCTCGTATGCTACAGGTGTTGCAGGACAAGCCATCCAGAAGACCACTAGGTTTTATGATTTTGCAGAGGGCCTTTTTAGCCTTCATTGTTTGCATCAACACTTTCAGGCGCATATTGCCCGTGATCTTACTCGACAAAACGTTTCTAACTAGAAAATACAAGGGGCAAATCCTAACAGCAATTGGTATTGATGGCAACAATCAGATTTTACCCTTGGCCATTACATTTATCGAAAATGAGAATTTTGACAGCTGGTTGTGGTTCCTTCGACATCTAAAGGAGGGAGTAGTTGGGGCACATCCTAATGTCTGTATAATCCATGATCACCACTCCAGGATGTTGAAAACCATAAGAAAACTTCAGCAAGATCCCGAGGAGTCATTCCCTTAGCCAAACATGAGGAACAGATTATGCATTAGCCATCTGAGGGCTAACTTCTTCAAGCAGTTCCTATAGCAATCATTGATGAAGCTATTCAAGAGGCTGGCTATGCAGAACTAGCACGTAAATTTGATGTGTTGTGGAAGATGTTAGAGGAACACACTAGGAAGCACATCATCGAGAGAAACAAGTGTCCGCCCATTCCTGGGGCGACGCAACCTGAACGTCTTGCACCATTACAGGAGCTTGACCCTCCTAGTGTGACACGGAGGATCTCGAGGAACATCAAGTGCTTCTTCCATTAGATTGAGGCCGAGCCATTGGAGAAACAATCCTTGTTGCACGACACGGATGGTGCAAGGTATGATATAATGACCACTAACCTTGCGGAGGTGTATAATTGGATTCTTAGGGGCCTTCGTCTTCAGCTCCTCGTTGCCATCGTGGAAGGCGTTTTGCAAGGTACAATCAAATATTTCAGGGGAAAGCATACAAATACGGCACTTCGTGCAGCCAACCTACATACACTATACTACTCAAAAATTACAACGTACACGTAGGCCAAGACCGAGAAGGGTCAGTCGCACACGATCATTGATGGGAAATACGGAGAATCATTTTGACGTGCTCCTTTGAGACAGAACCGGACTTGGGATGGCTCGCTCTCTTGTTACCCACATTATAACTTGTACTTCAGTCAGTACTTTTCTTGTTGTACGCAATGTGGAACTAATTGCATTGTAATTACAAACTTTAACTTCATTTGCAGTGTCAATTCATCGCCGTTACCTATCTCCACAAACCAGGATGTGACCTCGCTATGCAAAGTAGGATGTGACCTCACTCTACAAAGCAGAATGTGACCTCACTCTATAAAGCAGAATGTGACCACTCTCCAGCCACCCTGCAAGCTGCCCGGCCTCCAACGCCGCTTCCCGCGCCACTAGTTCCCTATGGCACCTCCCCGCTCCCATGCCCCAGCGAGCTGCCCGACTCCTCTGGCCACTCCACCCCGGTGCCACCTGTGCCCTTGGGCCCACTTCATCTGGCTCTGGTTCTTCTCCCCTTCAGCTATGGTTTGGCTCAGCTAGGCCTCACCGACGTCGGCGCCCCTACGTCACCTCTATGGCCTCGGCTGCCATCGCGGCTTGGCCCTCCGTTGTTTCGGCCGTGGCCGCCTTGGTGCACCACTGGCTCCTCGCGTCGCCGTGCCATGCGCTTGGATTTAGTCCCTAGTCCCTACTCATTGGTTCATGTTCTACCGAGAAGGTCTATGTTCTTCCCCTTTACGACTTTACCTCATGGCGACAAGGCGGCGATGTTGCGGCCATTGGAGATCTTCCCGCACGGTGGGCGCACAGCCGACGTTGTTCCAGAAGCGCATGCTCTGTCGCAATGCAGGCGAAGAGGACAATGACAAGCGGAAGGCAACAGCAGCTATGAGCACCTTGTCCGCGGGCGACAACACGATACTCGACAACACCGACAACGACAACGTGAGCATTGATGCATTCGGCCTAAACTACGATTCGGACTTGAGGCTTTGAGGCCCTTGAGGCTGACTAGCCCAATGGGCACTACTAGCATAGGGTGGCTATGGGCTTAGTTATGTCTAGTGGACCGGATATTCAAACTTCATCCTCGGATAGTTCGAGTCCATATTTTGTATGTGGTGGATAGTGAGCTACCATATTCATATTCGTTTCCGATCTGAGAATATCCATGAAAAATTTGAGCTGAAACATTCTGTATTTGAAAATTGTTCGGATCGGTCAAAAACTATCCGATCCATTTACATCCCTACTATAGTGCAACTAAGACTAGTCACTCAAAGCTGGACAACTAATCTTAATCGTTCAACCGGTGGACGATTTGAACACTTAACGCGCAACTGTTGGGTGACTAGTTCAAGTCATTCAACGGTGGAGCGACAAGGGATTATTAATGTAAAATAAAAAACAGATATATATTATTATAATTCAGAATAAAAATAGATTATTTAAAAAATTCAACAAGAGAGCAATTCTCCTGGGATTTATTACAAGTTTCAGTCTGCCCACAATACGTTACTTGAACATGAAGTAAAATGTCATCAGATAAGGCAAGTATGCATCTGATTACTTCACATCTTCTGGAGCCTGAGTGTGAAGGCTTGAAGGGATAGCAGCACTTGCTTGATCCGCTCTCTAATTTCAGCATCAATCAGATTTCCATCACTGTCGAACTTTGGTGGCTGTTGAAATGCTTGGACGAACAGTTCTGGCTTGTTAATGAAATGAAGATCTAGGAATACTCCAACCTGACGGAGATGGTACTGCGATCTACCTCCTCCAAAGCCACCACCTGCACTGACAATTGCAGCAGGTTTGTCTGCCCAGCAATTCTTTCCTCTAGAAGCCCAATCAAGTGCATTCTTCAGTGGGCCTAAAATTAAAACACAAAGCATGTGAAGCAAGCACGTATACGAATATCGAAAAACCAATATTACAGGCAACGCAGTCCCTCCATTGGGGAACCTTTTTTTTTTTTTTTTTTGGCCAAGATGTTTCTGACTTGCATTCACAGGTAACCTATTTTCTACGGCTACAAGCTTCTATCTAGCTCGACAATAAGTGGATTTTTCACGGTAGTTATTCATCCCTCTAGTTTTTCTCTAGATATCAACATATCCATTAATCATACATTCATACTAGAGTGTTAGATAATTTAATCATTTCTCTTCCTGGGCTCCTGGCATAACAATAAGAGGAGCAACAATAGTAATATAAATTGGTTCTCTAATTGCCAAAGTAAACTAATGTCCATGTAATAGGAGTGGGAACATACATTTCTGGAAATAGAGTGGCAGGCAAGGTTGCCACGGCGCTCCAGCAAGTCGCGGCAAGACCGGAGCGCCTTGACGCCTAGTCGACTAGGCGCCTGCCATAGCGACAGTTAGACGATAGTAGTTAGACAGTATTAATAAATACAAGTAATACCATATATGACCGAAAAATAAATAATCATGCAATATAATAGCACAAATTATCTAAATAACCATGCAACAAAGCTCAAGAGGACCAAATTAGAATAAATCCATTGAGGAAGGGGTCCAAAATAGAAGAAATCCATTGAGGGATGGGTCTATTTGTAATTTTCAGGAACTAAGATGACTAAATCACAACAAAAGCCAAAATAATTCCCCACTCCATTTAACCCTGGCCGCCAGCATTTGCAAGCCTGAGCCTAGCATTTGCAAGCCCTTTGCCTATCCTTCAACCCCAAATCCTCTCCGCCACCAGCCACCGGCGAGGCTGGGGCGGCTCGCCGGCGCGCCACCTCATCACCACCGGTCACCGCTTCTCTTCCCTCTGCTCTCACCTGGAGAACATCAAGAAGAGCACCGACCAGGCCGTCATCGGCAAGATGGCCTTCTCCTACATCGTCGCCATACCCTGGGAGCGCCGCCACCTCGAGGAGCTCGAGAAGCACGGCGGGCACCACTAGATCCGGATTCTTCTCATGGAGGTGGGGCTTCTTTTCTCCCCATGGTGGCGGAAGAAGGCTGCATTCATTGTTTTAAATATCGCGCTATAGCGGTCAAGGTACCCCGAGCGCTACATATCGGTTGTTGTTGCGATTTGGTGCAATATCGCCAATATATTGAACCAATACACATGCTATCCGCTACAAACTATATCAACGCTATTGCCCAAAAACATTCAAACTACCTCTGATATAGGATGCACCTCTTGATTTGCTAAGTTTCACTAATACCGGCCTTTCTATTGAATAGGCTTCCATATCCCCACCTAATCCAATTAATTAACCTTCCATATTCCCACAATCCCGAGCTTTACTAGTTAATAATATTCCATCTCCTTCTCTACCCATTGAAAATTTCTCTCTTGTCAAAAGAGAAGGGAAGGGCCCATGCACACCTGAAGGCTCAAACAAGGTAAGCCTAACCCTTGATCTATTTCCTTGTGTGATTTATCAAACAAGGCAAGCATGTATTATCAACGGATAACGAGAAGTCAAGCAGCAAACACAGATTCTCCATATGGACAGAAAAGAACGAACAAAGGGGACATTGATTTCCAATTTTCTTCATCATAGGATAAAGATTAATCAACGAAACTACATGGCTTTTATGATTTTGATGTTATCTTAGATATAGACCTGTGGGATTTGATATCTTGGATGTTTTATGCAAATTATGGTTGAGAGTTATAATTGAAGATTAGGTATCTTTATATTTTAAACGTTTTATAGCTCAGCATGAAGTGCCCACTATATCTCTGATATACGCTATCCGCTATAAAAATGGTCCACCGCTATGCTCCTGCTACCCGCTATTTAAAACCTTGATCACATTACTTATGATGTTAGCCTCAACTAACTATCTCTGCAATAAATAGCTGAAATTTATCAAGATTATGCACCCCTTAGAAGATGTAGGTTGAAACAAAGTGCAATAACCGTGATTTTGGGGGAAGTGGCATTCTTCTAGACAAGGGTAAAGGGGATGTCAGCTGGATATTCAGTGGAGTAGAAAGGGGGCATTTGTTAGCCCTACCGGTGATTAGTGAACTGAGCTAAAAGGATAAAGGAAAGAATATTGAGCTACTCCTTTCTTGATAACATTTTGTAAGAAAGGAATAAAGGAAACTTCAATACTTTATGAAGACGTGCTTTCTGTCCAGACTTAACGTTCCTTCTTTTTTTCAATTGGTGTAGGATATTCCATGATCATTTTACCTAGAATCTACTTTCAGGGTCCTGTTTCCAAGAAAACAATGCTCAACAGGAGCCCACTAATTCTGCATGATGACAATGAGATGGTAACCCGTTCCACTAATTGTGCATGATGACAATGAGATGGGAACCCACTCCACTCATTGTGCATCATGAGAATCAAGTGGGAACCCACGAATTGCACAGCATGACAATCAAATGGGAATCGATCTAATTGTGCAACAACGCACACGAACCGTTAAACTACAGTTCAGTACTAGTTCCTGAAGCTGCATATAGCATGAATTTTGGTCAGCAAAAGAGAGAAAATATCATCTAAAAATTCATCCTTTTGCACAGTCAGCCTTCAAGATTATATTACCGCTTAAGTAAAGTAAACAAATACTTGAAATTGAATTGAGATGGAACATTGTACACGGCATTACTCCCACAAGTCTGTAAAAATAGACGCCCCAAATCACTCTGACCAATTTATCTTTATCCATGGCAATTCGTGCAGCAGAGGCGAGCAATTGCCAGCTCGGGTGGAATATGGATATCGTCCAGCAGATTTCACATGAGAATGAGACTAAAGGAAGGGAAGGAGCACGTACTTGCGATGGAGTAGTTGTGCTCGGGCGAGCCGAAGAGGAAGCAGTCGGCCTGGCGGACTTTGTCGCGGAAGGCCTCGACGGCGGGCGGGAAGCCGGCGCCGCCGTCGGTCTCGAGGTCGATGTTGAGCAGTGGCAGGTCGGAGATGTCGACGTGCTCGACGCGCAGCCCCGGGATGGACTCCTCGCACACCTCCGCGGCTAATCAATCCGCAGCACAAGAGAAGCGGCAGGCGTAAGGGAAGAAGTGAAGAGCAGAGGAAACGACGGGTGATACGGGTGGGGTCGGTGGTGTGAGCGTACCGGCGCGGAGGAGGCCGCGGTTGTAGGAGGCCTTGCGGAGTGAGCCACAGATGGCAGCCACGCGGAGGATGGGCTTCGCCGACGCCGCCGCGGCTTCCATGCTCCTTTCCGTTTCGTCTCGGTGGGGAGCGGCACTGCGTTGTGTCGTGAGGGCGGCTTCGGTTGCTGGTGCGCTGCGCTGCGCTGCGGGGTTTGTTGCCCTTGCCCGTGTGCCTGGGGCGTTAAATAGACGGTTCGATTTTTGCCCCGTAAGTGGCCTGGGCTTCTGGTTTCCGCCTTCCACAAGTTAAAAGTAGAAATAAATACGTTAAATTCTTAATTTTGATTTTTTTTGGATTTTTTCAGTTATTTTGCTTTCTCTCTCTTTTTTTTCATTATCTGTGGAGATATAACAATGCTTTTATTTTTTTCTCATTTTTTATTTTTTTTAATTAAATGACTCAGAAAAACTAATAGTCACTGCAATGTAATTTCAGTCAACAGCGAGAAGGTGTAGCCACTTGGAACGGGGCTTTAAAGGCTCTTTTAGAATTTCTGAGTTTTGATTTTGCAAATTCAGAATTGGAAATAGAGGATAAGGAGGGATCCATCCGATCCTCACACCATGCTAGCATGAGATAGGCGGTGGCGTTCGGTGTAAGCCACTGAAGCTCCAGCTCATACAATCGGAGAAGGTTACCCATGAAGCGAGCGGTGGGAATTCAAAGCTCGGCATCAAAATAGGCCGTGAACAACAAAGTCTTGCCCTTCCATGGCTGTGGCGCAACCTCATCACTGGCAGGGAGGCAAATGATCTTGTGAGACAAGATCTTACTGTCACGCACAAGCGACTCCACCAACTACTTCGTAGTGATGGACGGGCCGAGAGTGTTCACAAACACACCGCTAAACTTTTTGAACACCTTTCATTGCTTGCTGGCGCGACATTGCAGTGATCGTCTAGACCGGCATGGCTGCTCAATGGAGTGGATGCACTAATGAGGCCGTGACGGTCACTTCCACGCGCCATTGCAAGCGGCACGACATCGGTGGCACAAAGATGACCAGAAAGGGGCTCGACAACGAAGGGATGATGGCAACTAAAGATATTGCACGAAGCAAAAAGAAGGCAAGAGAGAGAGGAAGAAAATAGTGCCAAAAAGGTGTTGTCCTGGCGCTTAAAGTATAAGATGTGATAGCACTATTCAATACCCGCACAACGGGTGCGACAACCAAGGGGACATGTGCCATGTCGTAACTGGTGCAACGACTCGTATCGCACGACCAGAAAACCAACCGTTGCCACGTGTGCAATAGTCTTGAGGGTCACACCGATTTGGCAGAAATTCAAACAGACTACGATTTAATGGGCTAAAGGGATGGAGGGGACCAAGTAACATCGAACATAGTCTCGATCTACAGAAATCGATGCCTTTTAATCATGAGAGATTACTATTGGGGGAGTGACCCCAACCTTAGCCAGTCAGCCCATTGTATCAGGAGACCCAACAATCGTACTACCACATGGATGGTTCAAGAGGAATGTCATAAGAGAAAGAACAATATTGTTCCTGCAATTATAGACCTAGATAGAGGTATTTATGTAAAAAACCTCCTTATAACTATAAATATGTGCCTAGGCGCCATAAGGGGGAGAGCTCACTTTTCATAAGACAAGTCTATGTAACACAGACTTCTATCCACCATCTTCACGGTTTCTAAGGCTCTAGATAGCCTTTTGTGACCTTTCTATAGTCTCATTATTCACTGTTTGGTTTGTAACCACACCAGTTGAATTTTTACCCTAACTCTGCAGGAAGGTTGGGCTCACCGACGACTGCCGAAGTATGTATGTGGTGTACATATTATGTGTGCATTTGCAAATCGTTTCAGATTTTGTAGTCAGATGGGAGTTGCTTCGTGATATATAAGTGCAAACTATGATGACTGCCGCCGCTTGTGAGCAAAGATTGACCCGGTATCGCGGGAGCCAATTCATTCATTGTTCAAAGTTCAAAGGTTGTTGTAATTCTCACAACAGGCGCATGTCGTCAAAGGCGTCCCAGTACCATAATTAGGAAAAAGTTCACAAGTGATTCTCAACTCTTCAATTTATCTAATTTTCATTCCTTATTTACAAAAAGTGGGTAGAACTCATCCTCCAACTAGCAAAACCAGTGCAAATTACATCCAAAGTTGATTTTGTAGGTGGTTTTGGATTATGTGACGCCAACTGAGATCCTTGCTTGCATGGTCTTGTCCACTTGGCATCCACATGTTCAAATTTTGCGGACATGTCATCCACGTGAACAACTTACCCCACATGTCAGCCCCCTCTTCCTCATCTCTCTCAATCTTTGTCAAAGAGAACATCGGCGAGAGGGGTAGCGAGGCCACTTCCGCTAGAGACATTTGTGTCATCATGTTCCTAAGCATGCCCGCCACACACCCATTGCGCACCACTTCTTGCATTGCTACCGTCCAGGACTACTACAGCTATAGAAGCCATTGAAGATACTTTTTAGTACGCGACGCCTTCTCCTTCTCTCCTCCACCTCACTTCTTTTCCGATCGTCATCACCATTACCCATGAGGTGAGCTTTAGTGCCACTGATTCTCCTTTTCTTAGTTTACTGAAATTCACCACCATGGTTTATCTTTTGCCAAAATTGAGCTCTCCCCAATCTTCCTCGCTCCTGTGTGATGCCCACCTTCTTTCTTCTTCCATGTTGCAGGAGCTCCTCGCTGGAGCACTGCACCGTGACCATGTTTTGCGATGGATCACCTCACATGTCGATCTGCCAATCCAAGGCTTCTTCGCCCTTACCACCTGCGTCATCGTGACCACCTCAGTGCACTAAAAGTCAAAACCCCTTATCACCTTCCTCCTCATCTTCCGTGGAGTACCGCCATTGAGCGCCACCATCCTGGCATGGCTGTCACCATGGCCAGCCTCCTCAACACCTCCTGTACCACCGTCGACCATGAAAATGAGCTCCCCACCCTTTGGAACATGGTATGCACACACAACCCTTTCCCTTATTTGTCGGAATCTGTCGCCGCCATGCTCATCTATGTCTTCGACGGCCCCACCACCACCCAATTTCAATCGCCCTCCTTCACCTCATCATCCTTTGTCGCCTCCATCGAGGTCACCTCCACGGGATCGTATTGGGCTTATTTTGTTGCCACTATTTCTGCTCATCTTGTCACCCTCTCCATCTCCTCGCCCTCCTTATCTATCTCTCCATTCACGGTCAAGTTAATGATTTGTAGATGGGATGGTAGAAATAATTATGTGGAAAACATATCACTCAAAACCACCTATAAAACCGATCAATGGATGTAATTTGCACTAATTTTGATATTTAAGGATGAGTTCTATCTAATTTTTATAAATAAGAAATGAAAATTAGTCGAACCGGAGTGTATTACAGTACCATGGTTGCGTGTAGTGGACATCATCGTCTTTCTTGATCATTTGAGGCAGGCTTTCTGCGCCACTACACTGTTTTTATTTATCGATGTCTGCTTGAGAATCTTTTCAAGTAAAAAATGGCTGCTTATGATCGGTGGAGCGCGGGCTGCATATGATCGTCTGACCAACCACATGGTACTACCAAACTGGCAAACATATTAACATTTTTCATTTTTGTTTAGTTGGCTTTCACCAACCACATGGCACTGCCAAACTGGCAAATATATTATGGGCATTCCTAATAGTCTTACATAAACAATACCTATAGTATTAATTATTTATGACTGAAATTGTACTGTTGCTGACGATGATTTATTTAACATAATTAATTTTAAAAATCTAAAAATAGAAGAAAAAAATAAATTAACCGTCGTGTATAATAAAAACCAATACAAAAAATGATAAAAAACTTAAAAATATCAAAAAGTTAAAAATAAAAATAATAAATAATAAAAAAATAAATTATAAGTCAGATTTCTGATACTTAATGAGTAGGGTCTTAATGGGAAGAGTACGACAGCGGTCATAGCTAGCACCAGCCTTTGACGACACACGTGGGCTGCTTGTCCCTAAACTAGCCATTGTCGATATGGACATCTGCGCCAACGAGGCAACGACTGTTGGTTAGGCAAGTTAGCAGCCGCGATGAGGAGCGAGACATCATCGATGGCGTCACTTACCTCGCCGGCTCCCGCATTTTATTTTACTTTTTTATTTGCTACGGAGGCGCAGAGCAATGTGCAGTACAGGGCGGCACCCTGCACAGTTCCTGCGCAGATTAGACGGAAGGATCGCTCGCACTGCTAACCTTTTTTTTTCTAAGAGAAGCTACGAGCTTTCATTAAAAAAAAGATTCCTGGATAAAATTAGCTTTTAGCCTTTGAACTAGAAACTGTAGGCAAGGTGGCAACTATATTTGCGAGTCTCGCTATGTATAAACGTACGTAACACCATAGTGAGCTATGAAATTTGTTGTTCTGCTAGCAAACTGAACAACAAAACACATGAAACCACAACTAAGCTCATGGACTTCACGAAGGGCACCCCCAGGTACTGCAGCAACCTCCTGAGAAGTAACAACACATGCTCTCCCCGCACTAGGTTAGACGTAAGGCTAAACCAAGTCATCCTGCAAAAGTAGTGGTTCTATGTTAATATATGCGTCACTTTAAGAAGGACAAGTTTTTAACATAATAATTTTGAGACAAGAATAGAATAGAAATTAACATGAGGACAAGAATTAATAAAGTACTTAGTGTCATATAGCAAGCGAGAAAAACCAACTTAAGCTCTACAACAGTATCTATGGTATTAGTGTGATCCTACTTATTGCTCTGATACCATCTGCGATGCCCCATGTAATTATCAAGGGGTAATCATACTTAAGTAACAGATTATTATTCGGTTGTTTGGTAGAACACCACTCCAACGAATAATAAGTCTTTACCAGAGTAGCGCAGGAGCATAACAATAATGTAGATAGTGTATCTTTATTACAGCTGTTGCCACGCATGGCTATGATCTTGATTACATTTATTTGAATATAGGAGTTACGGGACATATACCATATCCCTCGCCTACTCTGCTCAACGGGACGCCTACTCATCCCAACCACCGTATAGGGTGTCCACCTCACTCTGGTCCTCATAGTAATCACCCTTGTTCCCTGTGACCTTGTCGGTGCCTGCGAGCCCTTCATCCCGCTCAGGGTAATCCTCAGTTAGACTAAAGTCTAATAAAAGAAGATAATAGTAAGAGCGAGTACTAACGTACTCGGTAGGTATTATTAACAAAATGCATTGTATAACTCTTCTCTGTTCGTTATCATGTTTTCTACTTCATCTTTGATTCTGGAAACTAGTTTATCAAATTAAGTGGCAAATTTTAGTTTATGAAGAGACTACTTATTACTTAGTGAGAAGACAGATCCTTAGTGACCTCCACAACCTCAAATCCAGTAGACATGCATAAATTCATGATTTTATCGTGTACTGCGCAAGCTTGTGCTACTATACCTATAGTTACTCTGAGCTCTCTTAAAACTAGGTATCCAATATTTTCTTAGATGTGGTGTCGAGTCCAAAATACAGAATATTTTCTAGGTTACAATATTCAATCTTCACCCATCTATTTTCTACCAATGTCCTAGGACGCTGACCAGGTCATCCACCGACTTCAAATAGTGTAGGTTGGGCTGGTTATCCCTTCACCTAACACTCCATATGCGCTAATATATGCGTCTTGGATTCCCCACTTTGGACTTAAACTACCGGTTCTGAGTTCCTCTATCACTACTCACACTTATAATACATACTCATTGTGGATGGAATAATAACGTAACAAGGTAACATTTTTCATCCATTGAAAATGAAAAAATGATTGGCACTTATATACAGCCTCCTTTCTGAATGAGAGTTTTATTGGTCCTTATGTTATATCCATATGTAAAGAGTCTCGTCTTCCCTCTTTTTCCTGCCCAAGGCCCTCTTTACCATCCTAATAAATACTCTTGTGGCCCAGCTGCTCCTCTCAGCCGAACTACTCTCTTTTTCTCATATCTCTTCTCTTTCATCTCTTTTATCCGATTTGGCTTTGAAATAAAGTTTTTAATGCACATATATGATAGATGTTACATGAATGTAATTTTTATATTTGACATAACTAGATTGATTATTAAAAGACAAGATTGTCTGCGTAATAGTAGTGACCCTCAGTGTCAACGTAGCCCAAATTTGTTACTTCCGTCTGAACCGGTTTGCCTTCTGCATTTATACGCAGATGCAAGATTTAGAAAAAATATTTATTTGCGATGGGGTGATACATATAATTTCCCTATGGTTAATTTCCTCTTATCTTTGGAGGATTTTAATAGGTCTTAAAATTTTTCGTTGAGCTGGTAGAGTTTGAGTTGACGCCGTTCCCTCTGTTAACCTCCATGTACTCTCTCTATTTCAGGCCGACCCATTTCTAGCCTGACTTGCGTGGCCCACTAGCTTGGCCCATTCCCTGGCCAGCCTTACGCGCATGCCCCCACACGGCCTCAGCCTCATGCGCACTCATGCCTAAACTAGCCATTGTTAATATGGACATCTGCGGCAATGAGTAAGGGTGCAATTAGAACGGATACGAACGAATATCGTTCATTCTATATCATGTTTTATCTTTTTTTCAGAGTTGGAGTTGGATATGGATAATACCGGATATCTATTTTTTTATTTTGTATTCATTCTATAAATGATAAGTCTTCGGATGGTTGGTCGGATGAAAATTATCCTCTTCTTTATATAGGACATTGGACAAAGGGTACAATCAGAATAAATACAGAGAGATTAATTATCGAGATGTCAAAGAAAGAACACTCCATATTCCTCACCTTTTTATATGTGACAATCCGCCTATATGTTATCGTGTTCCTAAATAAAGTCATAATAGACTTCATCATATCACTTGACATATGGATATATACGGACGGATATTACTTATCCCGTATCTTATTTTATATTTTTTCCTCAGAGTCAAAGACAGACACGAATAATATTAAATACATATTTATCTTTCCTATATTTGCTCCACGTACTTTCAGTCAGTCGATTACCTGCTGTTTTGCACCCCTAGCAAAGCAACCACCGTTTTTTAGACACAATAGCCAGCAGCCGCGATGAGGAGCGAGACACCATCGATGGCGTCACATACCTCGCCGGCTCCCGCATTTTATTTTATTTTATTTTATTTTAGCTACGGAGCCGCACAGCTATGTGCAGCGCAGGGCGGCACCCAGCACAGTTTCGCCATGACATGAGATCATCTGTATCTACATTATTTTAACTCCTGCGCAGATTGGACGGAAGGATCGCTCACATTATTAACTTTTTTTTTTAAGAGAAGCTAGGAGTTTTCATTCAAAGAAAGATCTCTGGATACAGTTAGCTTTTACGTTGTGAAGTAGAAACTGCAGGCAAAACAGGATGAAAATTCAGGCTCCTAACATTAGAACCCTGATTAAGGGCGCGAACCACTTGTTTCAGAAGGTCATCTTCTTGAGTATAAAAATTGGGAGGATGGCTTGCACCAGAGAATGACACCTAACATAGTTTTCAATGTATAATAATTCATTTTATCATGCGATATTGCAGAACTGAGTAAAAGGAGAAACAAAGGTAAGTCCAAGTTCATCCAATACCTCATCCGGTTGGCCTACACGCATTCTTTTCATCAAATGTTCAGAATCTGCATATTGATAGTCAATACCAGGAGCACTTGTTGGAGTCCTTGGATGCTTTAGAAATGCCACTGCAAACGAATATGACATCCAAACAAAACAGTCGAACAACATTGCTACGAGTGACAATCACTGCTGAGTTGAATCACTTTAGTTTTATCTTACCTGTGTTTGGAGGCTGAACAAGACCAGGTGGTCCTTGTGCAACAGCAGCGTGTGGCAAAGAGGGGTACCGTTGACATTTGTCATCTAACCCACGATTGCATTCGGAGATGGTGATACCACTGGTTGAAACGGCTGCGAGATTGAAACATAGTGAGTAATAGAACAATAAAAGTAAGTAAGCCAAATGTCCTACTACTCGTGTAATACATACAGCATGAGCACCCATTGGCAGAAATCCAGCCGACTTAAGGATTGGTCCAACAAGGGGCCCATGGGCAGGGGGAGGAGCTCTTGCTCCGTTGGTAGGAGCAGCACAAGAGTGATCAATGAAGAGTGTCTTGATGTCAGGGTGTGGTCTGGGATTCCTGCAGAGTTGATGTTGCCAGTTAAGACTGCAAGGCATAGGAAAGAAAAGCCGTCCAATTAGCATCACCATTTACAAGAAACTAAAGCAAGAGAAGGTGTTACTGAAAGCCTAGTAGGTCTATATTATGGCAAACAGCAAAAAAAAAAACATTGCTTGTATTGATGACACAACCGTACCTAAAAGATTGTCCGTGGTAGGAAGCAAAAAATTAGAAAAGCTATTATTAATTAAAAAAAATAACATATCACCATCTTTCATAGCTTTGTCATATTCCATGAGAACTTGCTAACTCAGATAAACACATACAACCACAATTTTGTAAAGCACAGGTACAACCACGTTTTTGTGAAGCAACAGACAGTGCTTATAATTTCTGAACGCATTGGTTGGAACATGTCCATTGGACAATCAAGAATCATAAATGTACCTTATAAAGGGTTAGGTGCTAAAACTTCATGTAAATTTCCAACATAATAACACCAAACACCCCTGTCTTGCTCGTCCATCATTGATTAGGAAAGATGGAAACACAACCAGGAAAAAAATAACATAAACAGAAATCCTCCATGCATAGCAGTTTTGTGACATAACTCTTTTCCAAACTTATCTGTGCCACTGAAAATATTAGACCTGACCTGCTATGTGCACAAATTTATACCGGATCTTACTCATGGCAATTACAATTTGCTCTAAAAAATACAATAAAATTTGTTGATGCGGATACCCAATAATAAAATAGTGACATGGAATGAAAAGCATGCCAAAATTTAAATCAACCGAACACCTTTGATTGATCAATGTGCGCACTCTCGAAGCTTTAAATGGCGAAAAATTCAACTTGTCCCGGAACAATGGGTTTGCCTCGATAATTTGTTATTCCGGGCTGACTTTGTGTCCCCATACATGGACAGGACAGCTGCTCATTTTGCCTGTGCATCATTTATACACAATCACATCCACATTGCCGCGATGCACTCTACACTTTGCTAAACCAAAATAATGCTCCATTTCCACCATACCTAAAATTCTCCAAGGTCAGCAGCTGTGTTATCTCCTTGAACAGCTCCTCATGAAGTTGGCAAACACCTTGAGATCCTCACGAGTATCTCCACTGCATTGGCCCGATCATGCCTGCAAAAAGCAGTCCAATTCAGCACAAATCAACATTGATACCGACGTCCCACTCACCACCCTACACCAGGTCCTCGAAGTGCTTCATGTTGAACTCCAACCTGCTCGACCGAAATGAAAGAGAAAAAAAAAAATCAAAACCCCTACTTTTACCAACCCCAATGGCTCCGCCGATCCCAGCCTGCGCCTCCCAACTCTCAAAAACCCAACGAAACTCCCGCCTCTCTGGCAGATCCCCTCCCAAATCCCCGCAAAAACAATCCTAAACCGCCCCAGAATGCCGCACCAAACACCCCACGAGCAGCTCAAAACCCTAGTGGAGACACCAGTAAGGAAAAAAATCAAGAGCCCAAACTGTAGGAGGATCTTATGGCACAATCAGAATAAGGTGAATGATTGCTTTCCCTACTTTATACCTAGAAAATAAATCATAAACTTGAAGAAAACAATCTCGATTATTGTATGTCGATTACGACAGCTCATCCGATTGCCCGCTACAATCGTCTTTGCGCGTAGTCGAAGACGTCCTCGGTTCGCAATCTTCAGCCGCTCGATATCTTCGACCGCTCAAACGAGAACCCGATGCTCAGTGTTGCATGTAGTTATCCGTTCTTGTTACTTCAGCAATCACCATCAACACACCACGAATCCAAATTTATTTAAGATATTCTTTATTGCTGGATTTCTATAGATTTACAAAGCGCCCTCACAAGCACCCCTAAGAACCCTAGCACCAAAAGCATCTTCAAAACCACACCCAATCTTTAACCTTTACCTGCTCTTATATGCTACTTCTTTAAATCGTATCCGACTCAAATACAAACACGAAATTCTATCTCTTCCTCAAATCAAGCGAACCAAAACCCTTTCAAATACATGTTTTACTTAATCTCTAACCCTTCTCATTATGACTCATTCCATAATATTTTCAATCTTATCACATGACGAAGTCTCTAAGATTGTCCCTCCTGTATCTTCATCACGTCTCATCAACTTCCGTGTCGAAGTCTCCGAAACCACACCTACAGTATCTTCTCCACGAATCATCACCTTCCTTACAGAATCCTTCAGGACCGCACCTCCCGTATCTCATCCACAAATCACCATCTTTGATCTCTACATGCTCTAGCGTGAGCCCGATCATTTTGTATGACATTCTCAACTGTCTAGACCTCAGATCTCCCTATCCTAGTCCTGGTGCTCCTCGTCATCCACCATGATTGTCTCCACATCCACCTGTACATGCAAAGACCAAAGAAATAATTCTCCAACACAAGTTCTTCACAACTTGACTGTCATGAGTACACACACAAACCAAACACACCCTCCTGCTCGGACGTCGTGCCCATGGTTTCTCCTCTACAACTGCCAACCATGCCTACCCGTCGCCTCATACGCGATACACATCTTCCCTCTTGTCTCCTTCCACACCTCACGTTCCACGGTGAGCCTTTGATCGCTCTGCCCGGTAGCCTTCCCGTTCCTATAAAACCCCTTCGACCGTACCATTTTCCTCCTCAACTCGCCCTCTTGGTCTCTTGTGCACGATCCTTGAGCATTTCGCTTTCTGGAACGTTGAGAAAACCGAAGTTGTACGCGATGTCAGCGAGCACACTACCGTGTGCTAGCTACTCCGATGAGCTTCTCTCCTCCCCCAACATAGTCACAATGCATATACCTTTTTCCTTGAGCACCCTACTCATTTAATCGACCTTTCACGCAGTGGATCACTTCAGCTAGGCCTTCTTTTTCATCTTCGACCAGGACGTTGCCGTAATATTTTCTCTCTATTCGGTGAGCCATACCTCAATTCCTTTCACCTGTACCTCTGCATGCATGCAAGCAAGCTCATGCACACCCTTTTTGTAGTTTCATTGCTGTTGGAACATCGTTGTCACCATGGACCCATTAACTGCCGACGAGGTCTCCGACGCGAGCTCCTTCTACTCCTTCTCATGAGCCATCATCGTCTTAGGTGAGCTCCTCTCCCTCGTAGACTACATAAGTTGAAAAGAGTAATCGAAGTCAAAAAGAGAACTAAAGTAATCAAAGTTGATAAGAGAACTAAAGTAATCGAAGTTGAAAGAGAACTAAAAGTAATCAAAATCAAAAAGAGAACTAAAGTAGTCGAACTGTAAAAGAAAATCGTAGTAGTCAAATGCGAGAACAGAACCGTAGCAGTCGTTGTCGAAATCTTCAACTGCAGCCATTGTCGAGATCTTCGACCACTGTCATAGTAGAAACCTTTGACCACTGCCATACTTGTAACCTTCAACAACAATAGTCGTAATCTCCGATGGCTTGCATAGTTGTAACCTTCGACAGCAGTAGTCGTAACCTTCGACCCCTGACCATAGTCGTAGGTTACCGTAGCTGGTTGGTAGTAGGAAGTCATGCATGGTCAAAGCTTTGTGATCATTAGTCGTAGTAGTATAGTCATAAGTTACAGTACCTAGTCGTAGCCAGTGCTTGGGAGAGCTTCGTGATCGAAGACTAGTAGTACCAGCTCTGTGCTAGCGGTACGACTAAAGTTGCGGAAGGTCAAAAACCGTGTAGTCGAAGCACCGTGGTTGGTATTCGAAGCATTCGAACACCATAGTGGCCAGAGTTTCTAGTCGTAAAGAGTACTATACCCACTTAGGAGATAATTCAAAACTCAAACACATATAATTTTGCATACGAACTCCAAATTTAGTAATCTTTATTTCTAAATTCTTCTAAAATCATGATATTCTAGAATTTACAAAAATATTTAAATCTTGTATCTGTTATTTGGCTCTTATTTGTTTTTATCTGGATTTTATCGGTTAGACGATTCCGCGACAGTCGACACTGAGAACGCATTGGAAACATTCTCTGAGCAACAAAAGCAAGGCAAGCACCCCCTTTGACCATGTTGATCCCAATATTTCAATTATTATATATTTTTTGTAAAATTTATTATGCATGTGTGTATGTTTCAGTAAACTTGCTATATTATGGGTAATGATAGTTACGACCACTCGAATGCATTGAACCATCCTTGCAAATTGGATATCCTCATCATTGCAACCCTTAGAACATGGTTAGACATAGGGAATGTCAAATTTTGGGTATATTACTTCGAGTACATGTTCTAGATACTTAGCCAAGCACTAATATTTTGAACAGGTTTACATGTGGGTTTGATGGTTTCAAAATGTTGGTCTAGATGGGGAACCTCTGTTACTTTGGTATCAAATAAAATGAAAATTCTAGTTTTTAGACGTAGGTGAGTTATACGGTACAGTGTCAAATGTGACAAAGAATCTCGCACGAGAGGAAATCTCGCATGTACATAGGGGAAGACTCTCGCCTGTGTTGATTAAGGACCGAACACTATCTGAGCTCTAGCATTTAGCTGATTAAGTTGTCTAGGTCTAGCCTTACATTAAACTATTTAAATAGCCGTGCTCGTAGTCACGAGCAAGCTTGAATGTAGCTACAATGGGTATAGTTTTCATTTTTAAAACTATTTCACTGAACATATGGGATGGCATGTATGCGTCTTCCGTGTGCCATGCCCATGGGTGGGAATTATGCAATATTCACAGTCGAGGATGGCTGCGAATGAATTTGATCTATTGTTACTAGAGTTATATAAATGATATTTTATTACATATCAAATGCTCTTTACAATTCCGTTGCAAATTATTATTTATTGGTATTGCAAATAAAATTTGCTTCATGCTAAAAATAACTTAATATAGAGCCTCCTCCTTTGATAGCTTTGCATATATGTATAAAGTTGTGATACACTACAAGTCTTGCTGAGTATGGAATATACTCAACCTTGCTTAAATTATGGTTGATCAGAGAATGAAGATTTCGTGCCCGATGATGCGTATTTCACCCCTGGCATCTGGGAATTTGATGATGGGACTTGCTAAGGCCTAACTCCAATTGGTTGCCTGCGGGTTATGATGGCAAATCACTGGATACTTTTGTTATTAGACTTTCACTGCATTTTGCTCAACTCTGATGTTTATTTCGACCAGTCGGCCCTATATGTACATGTACTCTTTTATGTCTCGCTTATATATCATCCTTTTGTTGTAAGCTATTTTATGTGCGATGTATATGGATGTGGTACCAATGATGTGTGTATGTGTGTACTAGCTACTGATCATAGAACTAGTATAGAACACATATGGTGACTACGGGTGCTCGCGCTCGAGGTCCTCACATGCACTATACTGCAATAGACACAACCACTACAACCAGAAGATAACAAGTATTGCCACACGGAGAACCCTAGCCACCAGAGCCTGCTGTCAACCGCAACTCTGTCGATCTGTCGCCAGGCCCTCTCCTCTCTTCACCGGTGTTAAGAAGGTGGGAGACCCGTTCATGTCTAGAAGTAATATTTTTCTTTAGTACTATTCTGTTTTTCTCCGATATCAAGTTGTTCTAGCTTGTTCTTTTCTAGTGAGTTCTTAGACAGATTTTATTTACCTATGATAGGTTTTATCGTATTGACCCACCTAGATGACAACGACGCCTACGTTGAAGATTGACACTAATCTAAATTTGGTATAAATAAATAAATCTTCTTTGAATTTCTTCTGATGAACAATATTGTTACCAAGGCATATGTCCTACATATTAGTGAAGATCATTGATAATCTAATTTCCGATGTCGTGATCATCAGCAATCATGATGTCGTTGCAAGATCTGGAGTCTTCGACAAGGAAGATAAAAAAAGTTTAGCATCTTCATCGACTCAAGGACTTGATGGAGATATGTTGCTCATTTAGAATCTTCAATCTAAAAGTTGAGTATTTATGTACTTTATTCATAAGTTATTAATATAAAGCCTGTTCCAAATAATTTCTGGGATAGTTTCTATAAACCATTTGTAGAAGTCATTGCAGGAGCTACTTTGAACAGAGTGATTTCTTAACACGAGTATTTCTACTTTATTAATATCTCTCATAATCATTCAAAAGCCATAGCTAAAAGTCATAGCATTTTTGAACCGAACCTAAATCAGGGGGATTTTCTTAAAAAAAAAGATGGGTGACGCACTAAGGAAGAGTTGGGAAAAGGTAGCTTGGGCTAGAGCTACATCAAGCCCGTTCAGTCAAATCACTTGGTCTATTCTTGATGAGCTTGGCCCAATAAGGCAATCGGGCTAATCAAGATAGTTCGATTTTTTTGTTTGGGTCATATGCCTTTGTTCGCTAGTCTAGGCTAGGTTTGGCCCGTTCTTATTGCAAAGCAAACCCCAAATTTGAAGCCCAACTCACCCTTAAACCCCGGCTTAGGCCGAGCCAAAAATGCTAAGCAGCTGTTTGGAACTACTAAAATTTATAGAAAATAATTTTATTTCTGTTGGAATTATGAAAATTTCCGCATGCCAGTAGCTAAGGTGATGCGCCTAACTTCATGGCTCCAAAGTTTTTGAGTCATATTATACTGTATCAAACAATCAGGGCATTCATAAAACAGAACGCATACGGGAGCGTTCGGAATAGCGATGACTTCTGGCTTCTGGCTGAAATTTTACTGTAGCTGACTTTTTTTACTGTAGCTGAGTTGGTTTATTGGGCATAATTAAATTTAAAAAAATAGAAAAAACATGTTAGCCCATCACGGACAATGCAAAGGAATACGGGGAAAAAAGAAAATACAAAAAGCCCAAAATATCTAAAAAAATCAGAAAAAGACGAATTACTGAATAGTGAAAAAAAAGCTAAAGTTAGAAGCTGAAGCTGAAAAAACTGAAATGAGCGGGGCCGCACACTAAGGTTCTGGCTTCTTATCAACGATCACGCCAAACCCAGAGCGGCACAGAACGAGTTAGTTAGCTCATCTCTAGTAATACCATTTCAACTGTCTCTTAACTATATCACATCAGCAAATTTTTATATATAAAACAAAGTGAGAAAAGAAAATACGCTATCTCTTATGTAAAAGACAACAAACCAACACAAAATAGTAATAAAGCATGAGGGGTGAAATGTGATAAAAAAATAATATAAAAAATAGTTAGAAAAATTAATTTTAGAGATAAATTGGAAATGTTGGCTCCTTTCTTTTGGGCATATGGCTTAACTTTCTACGGTAACTAGTTTTCAAACAGAGTGTCTCTTTAATATGATGTCTATAAGTTGATTGTAGTAGATAGTTTTGACTTCATATATATCGGTTAAAATGCCATGCAAATATCTCTCTTTCCGTACTCTCTCGCGAATAGTCAGAATTTAAAATTTTAAACCAAAAGTCATAATCTAAAAGGATCTATCTGCTGTGATTGATGTTGTTTTTAGATGAGATGTAAGTTTGGAAGATAATATTAAGAGATAGATTATTATAAACGACCTTAGTAGGACTGCATGTAGGTGGAGTAGTACTGACTGCAACTGGCAATTTGATGTCCTACAGTGGCCTCTGCAGAAACCGAGCACGCGAGATAGCCTGGAGACGGAGAAAACTCAAGCTGCAGGCCACGAGGAAGACTATAGCCTGGAGACGGAGAAAACTCAAGCTGCAGGCCACGAGGAAGACTACTGCACCAGCTTTTTCAGTTCTGATCTTCTCCAAGCAGCTCAATGTTTAGCTTAGCTTTCACTGCCTTTTGACCCTGGAGTTGCACCAACGGGTGGGTGGTGACAGTGCACGGCACGCAGGCAGGAAGGCGCAGAGAAAGCATCCAATGGGGGGAGGGGTATAGAGTCAATTTAGAAATGACTAAAGTTGGACTGGATTTATCTGTACCAGTTCGAGGTCTGACACAGTCTAAATACGGTATGGCATGAATGACGGGCCGAACCTGGAAAGTCGGTCCGTCGGGCGGCATAGAACAACACAGCATATCCTGCCATGCTCTAGCCGGCGCAGCCCGACGAGCACGGCCAGCACAGGGGACATGGCCTTCACGCCAAGGCAACTGAGGAGAAGAAGGCGGTGGGCGCGCTCATCGCCAACCCCAGGAGGGAGGCCACCGGGGGAGGAGAGGCCAGGGGTTGGGGGAGGAGGCAGGTAGGTGAGGGATCGCCGGGGGGCGAGGGAGGAGGGAGGCGAGGGGTTGTTGGGGGATCGGGGACACAGGAGAGGAGGGAGGCGAGGGGTCACCGGGGGGCGAGGGAGGAGCTGAGGAGGGGTCGTCGGGGGCAAGGGAGGAGGAAGGGGTCGGGGGAGGGGGAGGAGGCCGAGAGGAAGGGGTCGGGGGAGGTGGGGGTGGCCGGGGGAGGGGGAGGAGACCGAGGGAGGTGGGAGGGGTGGTGGAGGTGGGGGAGAGAGGGAGGCGCTCAGGAGAATGAGGTGTGGCCGTGGGGTGGTCTGGCAGTGGGGGAGTAGTAGTCCCTCTGGGCTCTGGCTTTTGTGGTAGATTGGTAGTAGTAGTACACTAATCACTAGTAGCCTTAATAGGAGTCTAGGAGAGTAAAGGGCTGAGTGCCTGATTTCCTGATCTGAGAGATGATTGAGAGAGACAACGGTCGACACAACGTTCAGACTTCAGAAGAAACGTTCGAGAGAATCAACGTTTGGAAGCTGCAACGTTTGGAACTCGAGAGCAACAGCTCCTTCCTGATGCATACAAATTCACAAGCTCAAACTTCTCATTTCTTCTCGTAATGTTCAGACTTCTTATTTCTTCACAAGCTAATCAATCTCTCATTTCTTCAACATCCCTCTGCACTCCCTATTTCTTCAACATCCCTCTACACTCCCCAAGTCCCCATTTATTCACCAATCACTATCCATCCACTATGCTACTAAGGAGTCGGAGTATCAAGGAGCTCCCGAGCAATATGCAAAGGAGTCGAAGCACAAAAAGGACAGTAGGGCGACTTAGTGTAAGCTCTCACGTCGTTCCCCTAGTCCTTCGGCTCCGACTCCTGTTGATGCTCGTTGGTTCTCATCAAGCATGGAAGACTACGACAATGATGACCGCTATATAGATGGTACAAAGGGCTACGAAGAGTACCAGGACGGTCTGGAGCCAATGTGGACTCCAAAGTTCCCTCACCCGCCCGTGGATGACAACATTGGTAGGTCTAGACGAGGGGCAAATTGTTGGAAACACATGACTTGGAGCCAAGAAATTCGAGATAGTGAAATAGTAGAGATCGCAACTTATAATTATTGCAATGCTAAATTAACTGCTCATACAGCTGTAGGGACATGGCACTTAAATAGGCACTACAGAGTATGCTTACGCAAGATGGCGACACTGGGCTGAGGGGGAGGAGTACAAACACTACTAAATATCGAGGTCGATGGTTCTGTAAGTACTTAGATATACAACTCGCTTTTTGTCCGTGAGAAAATTGCTAGATATATTATTTTAGAAGATCAATCGATTAGGAAGGATGAAAGTTACGAGTTCGAAAGAATGATTCAACGTGGCTTTTGCCCACAGTACCAATATATTAGTAGGATACTACTATATCTGATATTTTACGGATGTATCAAAAGGAACTAGTAGAGCTGAAAGAACTATTTCTACAAGTTTAGTTTTCTTTTACTATAACCTCAGATATTTGGACATTATCACACCAGATAAATGCCTACCTTAGTATTGTAACATATTATTTAGATGATAATTATAAACTAAATAAAAGAGTTATAGAATTTAAAGTAATTAATGAATCACATAAGGGAATGGCCATTGCTGAGCGTATACTACATGTACTTGATGATTTTAAGATATATAATAAAATTATTTCTATAACTCTTGATAACGCATCGATAGACACAACGGCTGAACATCCTCACTCCAAAGTTGCAGACATGTATTGGTGGTTATGTCCTCCACCAAAGATGTGTATACCACATCTTGAGCCTTATTGTTCAAGACAGTATACAAGCAATTGGTGCATATTTTAATAGTATCTGTGATGCCATTCATTATCTCACAAGTTCCCTACGAGTGATAGCCAGGTTCGTGAAGTACTGCACAACCAATAGGAAAGAGCCAAAAAATTCGGTCTTGACATGAAGGTGAGGTGGAACTCAACATACATTATGTTAAAAAAGTTACAATGGTATAAACATTTCCTATCTATTTTTGCCAATGCTAACTCTTAAAATAATGAAGTGATATTTTTAGATTAGCAGATTGCTAGTCATTTTCAAGTGTTTTTCAGTCCTTTTTATAAAGCAATAAAGATTCTATCAGGTGTTTATTATCCTGCATATTGTTTAGCTATAGAATTTATTTGGTTAATTGCAGGTAAGATTGCCAAATCTTGAGAGAATTCCCTTTTAGACTATGCTATCATAGCAATGGAGAAAAAATTTATTAAATATTTTAATTTATTTCACACTTGTATTGGTTTGGTATTATTTTCGATCCTACAAAAAAATTGACAGGTTTGCAGGTTAGTATGGAGGGAATATGTGAATGTCTTTGTCTTGATTATTCAGAAGCTTTTGCACATGTTAACAAGGAGTTTTTTTTCGTATTTTCTGCATGTATCATGATACGTTTGGCGGCAGCGCGAGATCAGAGGCCTCACGGCAGACACAACAAGAAAAGACAAGCTTAACATCGCACTTATAGAAGTTTAATGGCAAGTCTACATGGCAAGTCTACTTCTTCGTTCTCTCAGCTTCAGGTAGCCTCCAAGTGAAATTCTATCTTGGAGCTGAATTACTACTTGAAGTATTATTTTGCAAATATTAATCCTGATCTTATAGGCAAAGGCAAGATAGAACTGCTCGAGTAGTGGAAGAACAACAAGCGGTTATTTTCTGTGCTATCATATTTCGCACAAGATGTTCTCCTGATGGTGGTGTCTATCGTCTCTTTAGAAGCGATATTCAGCACGATAGGGAGAATAATTTAAGAAAGGAGATTATCCCTTATGTCCAGAATAGTGGATGTAATCACATACGTTAAAACTATGATCTTTTAATTGTATAACTTTTAATTTATATAATAAAATTTTTATTGTATGTTAGTATAGGCTACCGGAAATCCACCGGTCACATGGGTTGTAGGTGCAGGCCCATGACCGCGCGTGGAAGCTGCCTGCCATCTGCTGCCCAAGAAATCATCAGTCTGTTGCGTTCATCAGGCATTAGATTCGCTTTGATCCTTTTTGGACACAGTGTTCATGTGTTTGCCCAATGCTCAAGTAGTACGACAGGACAGATCACAATGAGAAAACAGTGAAAGAGATGGAAACCGGATCATTGCTACTAGCCAGCTGCTAATTCCTTATTGGCCACGGTTACACTCTTGCACCCTAATTAAACTTCGCCACGTACTTTTTCCAAACGCTGTACATCCATCAAGAGATTGTAGTAACTGGCTAGAGAAATGCAGTCAATCTGCAGAGATGCGCATCTCCTGGTCGCAACGGCAGGAGAAAGGGTTTGTGCTTAAGGCAGAAAAGCGAAAAGCATAGCCCATTTCAGGGGTGAAACCGCAGTGATGCCGAGCTATGGTCCTGTTTTTTGCGGTTTTTAAAAGTTATTTTTGATTTTGCTACAGTAACTAACTTTTAAACGAAATATTTTTTAAAAATAGGATCTACAAGTTAATCATAGTACATATTAAAAATCTAATATCTGTACCATCAAAAATCGCAAGTGAATATCTCTCTTTCCGCAATCTCTGTCGTAAACAGCCAAAAAGCCATCAGCCGCAGCAAAAAACCATCAACCGTAGCAAAAAAGAACAGGCCCATAATTCGCGCAGCGACGACCTATTTTCGCCTCTGCAATTGATCCATTCGCACCACACACGCTAATCTTTAACTGCATTTGACCGCACCAAAGCGGGAATCATCTCACATGTCCAGTTCTTTTCGAGTTATGGTCTATAACTTTTATCAAATAAATAAATAAAAATATTTTTATCATTATTTTAAAACAACTAACCAATATAATTTTTTTAAAATCATTTTATTAACTTATTAACATTAAATTCGCTCACCCAGTCACTCACCGACACCGACACCGGATACATCAGTCCCAGCCAAGAACAACGTTCGATTGCGTCACTTCACCTTTTGCGTCCATGCCGGCCAAAAGTTTTTCGGACCCACACGTCGGTGCAATACCCGAGCCGATGTGCTGCTTGGCAAGCGCGAGTCCTACCTGATTTGACGTGAGCCAAGGCGAAAAACGGCACAGATGCGGGGCCCACCTAGCCCAAGCATACGATTGGACGTCTCGGGACGCCTCGATCCCGGCGTCCGATGGTGCGCCAAAAGTCGTGCGCCGGGGGAACGGACGGCGGCGATGATCTCTCGCCCTCGCCCGTGCAGCGCGTCGTCGTCGTGGTCTCCCGCTCTATAAATAAATCCAACCAAACCATTTGTTTCTTGCTCCAAGCTCTATAGCTCACATATTTTAAGCTCACCGGCTACTAGTAGAGCCAAGAATTGCAGCTATTCTACTATTCATACTACTGTAGTCACTTGAAAGTGAGGTTGGTATATATACCTTGTGGCTTGTGCTGCGCTTAGTTAAACTGCTTCGATGGCCGACGAGAGGGCGTCGCGGGCCGAGCCGATCGCGCCTGCGCCTGTGTCGCAGCTGCCGGCGCCTGCTCTTAGGAAGCCCCGCGGGCGGCCGCCGGGGTCCAAGAACAAGCCCAAGTCGCCCGTGGTCGTGACGCGGGAGAGCGAGGCGGCGATGCGCCCGGTCGTGCTGGAGCTCGCCGCGGGCTGCGACGTGGCCACCGCGGTCGCCGCATTCGCGCGCCGCCGCCGCTTCGGCGTCTCAGTGCTATGTGGCCGTGGCGCGGTCGCCGCCGTCACGCTGCGGCTGCCGACCTCGCCGGCGACCGCGTCCACGGTGACGCTGCACGGGCGGTTCGAGATACTTTCTCTGTCCGGGACGGTGCTGCCGTCCGCGGCCGGTGAGGGGGCCGTGCCACCGCCGTTCTCGGTGTCGCTGGCTGGGGCGGGCGGGCAGGTGATCGGCGGCACGCTCGCCGGGGAGATGACGGCCGCGGACGGTGTGGTGGTGGTGGCCGCCACGTTCGGGAACGCCGAGGTGCACCGGCTGCCTGCGGCTGAGGCGGAGGAGGGAGAAGCCTGCGGTGGTCGTGAGGAGGAGAGGCACCCACAGCAGCAGCGGCCGCAGCAGGTGGTGTTGGCAGCGAACGCCGGCGAGGTGGGTCATGTTGGCTACGGCGGGTTTGCGGGGCTAGGCGGTGGTGTTAGTGGTGGTCAGGTGGGCTACCATCCGCAGCAGGCTGAGAGGGTTTTGTGGGCCCAGACGCCAACCTCGCGTGGGCCGGCCAATCCTTCGAGTCATTACTAGCATCGGCGTTAGTAACGTTCTTTCTCCTGGGGCACCGAATTACGTGGATCGTTCTTAACCACCGAAGTACTACTAGCTAGTGATGTCGTGGTTGGTGTAATTGGTTGCTGACTTGACGATTAATTACGTTAAGGTGTATTTTGAGGTCAAGTTACTGTGTATGTATGAGTACTACAAGTATTAGTGGTTGGATTTATGAAATTAATGCATGCACAAACGACTGTTGGCCAAGCTCTATGTGCTTGCATTTGTAAAGGAAAAAGTAGTATGGATTTGCATGATATGCTAGTTAATTTTGATTACAAAAATATGGTGATTGACCTGACATGGGCATGGGATGATCGTGATCATGTTCGGTTAATTTCCTGGGGGATGCACATCGGCTAATAAACGGGGCCATACATTCCGTGATAGAATCGGTGTAAAATCTTTACTCATTGCAATGCGGATGATGTTGTCCTTTGTTGGCCAGACAGGATCATTCTCGAGTTGAATGGATCGAATGCTTTCATCTCCAAGTACTTGTTGGTACTCAGCTAGCGCTAGTAATGTAAAAGGCCGGAATTGTGATTGCAAAGTAAAAAATACTAGTGGTACCACAACTACTGCTCATTAGTAATTTCTGCTGTAAATTTTAATTGTCATGTTTTCTTCTGAGTGGAACTTGGGTCTGATATATATGGCATGGCAGTGCCCAACTTTGTGTAGCTTTAGAGAGTATCTACGATGCGATGTTGGGGAAGCTAGCTAGGGATGTACTAATTGGGAGAGAAGTAGCGTAGCTGCGAAGCACGACGATAAAGAGAAGATACTGCATGTGTGCTACTGTATTTTTTTTTCTCGGGAAGGCGATAGATTGTGGAGTTTCCGATGCAGTCCATGCAAAGCCTAAAAGCTGGAACAGTACTCCAAAGAGCGCAGGCTGCAGTTGCACGTTGCATGCAAACTCAACTCCCGTTTTACTACCTGTAAGACCATGTAGAGGTCCTCGTGACCTGTGATAATCTTTTAATTTTGATTTATAAATTTTATCAAAGTTTAAGTTCAGTCTTTTTGTTTTTCAGAGTTACTGCAATTAGACCAGCTTCGTAACAGCGATCAAATCGGCCTTAGGCATTTCTTCATACCTAGGTGCAGGGCGGTCTAATTGGCTTCGTGCGACCAGTGTGTCATGAAAGTTGGTCGTGGAAGTGATCTTCGACCAGCGATCATTGTGGTCGTGTCACCACTCTCCGACTAGTGTGGTTGTGTAACCGATCTCCGACTAGTGTGATCATAGAGTGAGGTGTGATCAGACTGCTGACTATAGAGCAGTCAGATCGGTCTATGAGGGTGGTCTGACTGCCATAGGAAGAACAATCATACTGCACTATTGCATAAAAGGTTATCACAGACAGTTCAAAAATATCATCATAGACGGTTTCATGAGCCGTCTAAATTTATGGATCAGTAATAACATGTAGTCATCACAGACGGTTTTTGAACAGTCTATAATGCAACAATTATAGATGGTTTCTACTGAAAACCGTCTGTAATAATTCAATATCACAGACGGTTTATAATTGAAACCGTCTATGATATTCATTTCTATAGCCTTAGGAAATGCTAG
Source organism: Melocanna baccifera (assembly GCA_036346265.1). Taxonomy (NCBI): domain Eukaryota; kingdom Viridiplantae; phylum Streptophyta; class Magnoliopsida; order Poales; family Poaceae; genus Melocanna; species Melocanna baccifera. Next base: position 6,604,242 of record CM070678.1, on the reverse strand, counting down.
TCATGCTATCTGAAACAAGCAAATCAACACATTATACATCCAATTCATATTCATTCATTTCAAAAATAAGGACATCCACTTCACAAATCAATTAACCGAAATAAAATAAATTATCCTTTAACAAATACACACATATACAATTAATGTCAATCTTATCCCACTCAAATTCATTCTACATTATGAAACTTTTCATCTGATTTTATTACTTTAAACATTAAAAAGTACGCACATTCTCCTCAAATTTTTGCGAGGTTGATCTATTGCAACGCAGTTGTAGCGATGGACACAACCTGTTGGTAGAAATATCAATATCGTGCATGCATGTATAACTAGATAAGTATGAAATAATTATTGCAAGATTGACAAACCTGAGAATCATTGGTCTTTGAGGAATCGAGGAGTAGTTGCACGTGGTGGCAAACATAGAATCCACAGGTGTTGCCCAGCGGCTGGTGGTGGCACTGCAAAAATCGAATTTGTTAATTCGAGAGGCATTACTATGAAGTGCACACTATTTCGAGAGTTTTGGAGAGGCCAGACATGTATGAGGTGTTGATGAGATTTGGGTTGAGTGTGTGCACAACACGCGTGCCGTTGGATAGTAGTGTTGAGTTGGCATGATACATGATTTGGCTAATGTGAGTCAAGTGCATAAAACTTGTACTCAAAATTGGATTGATTTGTCTTTGGATATGCAGGTGGCTATCATCGGCAATGGACTGGGACTAGATGGGAGAGCTCAAGTTCAAGTGATCAAGTAAGTCTTCGTGCCTCAAGCGGGAAACACAGAAGAGACAAGAATCACGATGAGGCGAGTTGGTGCATGTGGTATGCTAAGTGATGAGGCTGATGCATGTAAAGACGATTTAGGGGAGTCCGAATGCGTAAAGACGTGATGATTAGTCATTGGACACCTCGGACTATATGTCAAAACATGTGAAGATGTTTTGATGTATTGGATTAGTGTTTTGGGTTATTAGGGCCCTCTGGACGAGCCACTTTAAAAAATGTGTGTGTGTAAAACCAAGTTAGTGTTGGGTTAACAAGTTAGCCTATGTAAGTAGATAACCCAAGTAGAGATGTTGGTTATGGTTTCTTGTAAGACACTACTATTAAAGAAGAGGTTGAGGTGGCTTAGGGTAAAAGAGGCTTTGGAGAAGCTTTTTGAGAGTTAGGGTTTCCAAGGGGAAACTTTGTGTGTGTATATGCTCTATGGTGAGGGAGCTTTGTTCTCCAAGAATAAAGTGGCTTTAAACATTCATCTCGGTTGTGGTCCTACACTAGTGATTTGAATTTGGATGGAGTGCTAGAAATGGAAAGCATGTGAGGCACCTTGCTTCATTTGGTGTTGGCCTCGTGTTCTCCTGATTATCCCAGTCTTCTCTTCCTCATCTCCTCCTAGTCCTGGCCTTTTCCTTTTCGCTGGTATGGGCGGCGGAGCTCAGGTCCCTCTCTCCATGGTTCTCGACTTAAGTTGGTAGCTTTGGGGAAGATATGGGTGGCGATGGAGGCGATACCAAGCTGGCTTTGCCTCCTTTTCTCTGTGTGGGTTTTGGATTGAGATGTATTCTCTCTCTCTCTCCTTTCGGCCTTTACTTGTGTGTCATGAGGTTTTGCGGTGAAACCTATACATATCGATGGTGTGCTACATACTTGAATAAATTATTTTTATTGGGATGGGTTGGCAGTGAAAATGTGATCGGAAATGGCTCAAGTTTGTTTTTATGCCAAATGATGAAACCTGATAATTGTGAGAGGTGCCAACTAGCCCAGAAGTCTGGTATCTTAATGATCGAATTGCCCATTATGATTATTCTAAAATGGCTTCTAGCGACAAATTTTAATTTACTTATTTGTGAGTCGTTCCTTTTTTACTTTTGTTGTTCTCTTTTTCTATAGATATTGATTTTTTACTAAAGCAACTCCTATTTAGATTAAATTGTAATTATTACCGTAAATAGTATGATGCTGTATTTTTATTTGGATAGCTGTATATTATGGATTGTCATTTATTAAGTGATTTGTATTACAATTAAATATATACTAATTACAATGGGTTGTATATACATTAATTACTCATTCACATATCTATATATTTTGTTCTGGATATTCTCTCTGTAGTGTGTGATAATGATTTGTTATTGTGGGTATAGCTAGTGACTAAGTGGTTCATGTTTAAATATGATTGCTAATTAAGTTACTAAAATGTGGGTTGTTACATATGCGGTTGATGATTTTTGGTCCTAGCGCGAGTGTTTGTGCAAATAAACTGAATGTTGATTAGTCGTTTTGAAAAGACTATTTTGATAAGCTACTTTGAAAAGAAAATAAAGAAACTATCCTATTTGTTTATTCAAGAGAAACCATCAGTTAAAAAGAATATGTCCTACACTACTGCACTACTCACCGTATACCAAGCTGTAGCACTAAGCCCCTTGCTTGGTATAGTACGATGTAGATACATGACCCAATTTGTTGACTCAACGTTATAGCATATATGTACAGTAGTTGGTCAAGTATTAGTTCTGGTTACGGCGACGATCAGAATCTCAGATGAATTGTACGTAGGGAATTGATACGGTTTGGATGTACGGATGCATCGGACGCCGGTTCACTTCGATCACTTCTCGGCCCATATAACCATAAACAATCCAATACCATCAGACACTGGCTCCAATTACCCCACTCGTTTCAGTTTTTTTTTTCAGTTTTAGCTTCTAGTTTCAGCTTTTTTTTCACTATTCAGTAATTTATCTTTTTCTGAATTTTTTTAGATTTTTTGAGCTTTTTTTGTATTTTTTTCTTTTTTTCGTGTGTTCTTTTGCATTGTCCGTGATGGGCTAACATATATTTTTCTATTTTTATATTTTTTTAAAATTTAATTATACCCAAAAAGCCAAATCAGCTACAATAAAAAAACTAGTTACAGTGAAATTTCAGTTAAAAATCAGAAACTATCGCTAAAACGAACGCCCCTAAGGCCCATCTGCTGTAGCGTCAAACTGACTAGGCTCAGCAACATGTGAAGTTTACTGACCATTCATTACTTATCCATTCTTGCTTATCTAACACATCATGACTCTCTCTCTCCAAGTAGGCAAGGAAACATGTGGTAGTCAGGAGGAGCCGAGTGGAGGACTCGTACGGACGAAGCTGGGGTTTAGCGGAGGAGATCCGCTAAAGCTGGCCAAGGCCTCCGCAAGCTCCAGCGGTGAGTAGCCTCTGTGGGCCTCGCCCGAGCTTTGCTGCCACCAGGGCGTTGCCTCCACGAGCACCAGCTGAGCTCCACCGTTGCGAGCTCCTCGTCTGTGTCATCGTGACCAACCCCGACAAGCTCCAAGCCTCACCACCGTTAAGCGCTTCTTCCACTAGGTAGGTGTGTTGCATGTGTTTTCTTGAATTGTTACAACCGACAAGCTCCAAGCCCCACCACCGTTAGGCACTTCTTCTACTAAGGAAGTGTGTTGCATGTGTTTTCTTGAATTGTTACAACTCCTTTTCTCTATTGTTGTATTGTATCTTTTCCAAATCTTTTAGCAGGTATTGTTTGTTGCAGTAGGGGTTAATTTGTTGTTGTAATTGTAGTATCTGAATGTTGCAATATAAGATATCGAGTGTTGCAATTGTTTCAATGATGTCTTCGTTGTTGTAACAAGGTTAATTTTTGTTGCAATAGATTCTTGTATTTGTTGTTTTAATAACTCAAAATTGTTGCATATTTTGTTTGTTAATTTTGTGTTTGCTACTTCCGGAGCAAAAAATTGTTGCAAGCTTAGGAATTAATTATTGTACTTGTAAGATTTTTTGTTGCACTGGATCGAATTAGTTGTCTCGTCCTCGCCCATTCATGTACCAAATCTATGCCTTTAAATCCCCTTTCACATACATCCCATCTACTCCCCCTCCTCGCCAATCTCCAACGGCTGAAACCAACCACAACATGCTCCTCCCTCTCTCTTCCTCTATCTCTCCTCCCACTCCTCTCTCTCGTCCTCTGTCTCTCTAGATTGCAAAGATAGAGCAGTGTGCTGGCAAAAGAGGAACGAGGCGACGCTCCGTAGCCTCCTCTTTACGGTGCTGTCATCATCAAACGAGTACTAGAGGATTGGGATCTGACGGTAAGGAAAGCGTCTGGAGCTAACGCTCGGATGAACATCCGGGCCCTAGTCACTCCGATGTATGTACAAATTTCTACCCCGCATATGAACAGACGCTCATCTAAAAGAAGGAACGGCGGCTGAAAATGCATGTGAACAAGTGAAGAGCGTACATATGATATGATCACAGCGCAGTGGCCAGCGTTTCCCCGGCCGGGCGCGCCAGCTAGGTCACCGCGCGCACCGTGCTAGCGGTGCTTCCCTGGCGTCAGCTTTGCGGTGCGACAGGCTTGGCCAAAGGTAGCAGCGAGCACGGACTACAAAAAGAAACACGCATGTCGACGCACGCGCTCGCACGGCTGCAGCGGGCGTCGCATGCGTACGTCAAAAAAAAGGAAGGAGTGCAATAGATTTTGTCGCTCGGTGCGGTGCACGCATGTACGGGTCGGGTCGGTGTTCCGTTGTCTTTTGGTCCGGCCGGGCTGATGATGATGCTGGCTCCTGTACTTGGCTCCAACTTTTTTCCTTCTCCTGGCTAGCATGTCGACACTCCACGCAGAGAGAGCATCGTTATGCCCGCTTGTGTCTTCTGCACGATGGCGTCCTCTTAGTCTAGGGATTGGGTCGACCACCCTGGCGAAGATAGTCGAGTAGGGCCGGCGAACCTACTTCAATTCGGTGCCTGCTTCGTGGCCGTCATGATGTGGCGGCCGCGCAACCCGGCCGGCCCCGAGACGAGATGCCTAGCTGCCCCGCGGATTGGCACGTGAAACTCGAACTACGTTACGAAAGCTTGTGGCCCAAATTAAGGCCCAGAGGCCGAGTTCCCTCTCTTGTCTAGGAGAAAAAAAAAAGAAACGGGACTCCGGATCTCTACATAATCATAGGGACTCCGAACATCGTACTGTCTGTAAGATCCAGTTGGCATGGAGCCCGGACTGTAAATCGCAGACTTTTTCTAATTCCGTTCCGTGACACGTACGCTAACCAGGAAACTCTTTCCAAGTTGAAAATAATAACAAGAATAAAAGTATGAGGCCATGCAATGCAGCTAAAGTACATATTGCATGATATACCTGCAGAGCAGTTGGTTGTCAGGTTGTGTGCACACGTAATCACACAAAAAAAAAATGGTAGTGTGCACATGTACGGATGCCATTAGCTCTTAGCTACTAGTGCTATTAGCTGGCCATGATAACATGGATAGCTAAACTCTGTTACGAAATCCAGGGTGTGTCAGCTATTTGGTGAAATCAGAGCCGTTCATGAGTATAGTGGGTGGTCCAAACTTGTCTAAATTCTTAGCACTGCACAAGATAAGAATAGTGACCTGGATGCTTATGAGCTTTTTCCTAGTTGCGGGAAAAGGGTGCCTGAAACCAAAAGAAAGACAGTTCTAGCTTTGTCGAGGTATCTGAGGCATTTCTTTTTGGCTGATGGCCTGATGCACTGGTTATTATACAAAGTTTCTGACAGCGGAAGGACAAAGGAGATTCCAGAAACCAGAGGTTGATATAGTGCACAGACTGTACAATTATTGTAAACCGATGTATCCAGATACCAAAGCTGTCTGTATACACAACCTTCGATCTTTTGAAATTGTTCGAAAGAATATCTGAAGTGGCGGATTCTTTTTCAAGACGCTGGCATTCTGAGATGTTCTAGAAATGTAGTTGGTGCATCGAGTTTTGACTTCTGAAGCCTTAATTCTGTCCAAAACAGAGCAGTAGACTATTGCTGACATACATTCCTACTGCCACCAATGACCTTGAGTAACCACGATTGCCACATGAAGTAATCATGATGATGGAAACCGGATGACCAATATCCCAATTCACGGATGTTTCTCTGTTTCTCCCGTTAGAAATAGTCTCATATTATATGTTAGAAAGAAAAACATAACTTATAAATATAGAGGAGACTCTATCCATAAGACTAATATTTTTTTTTAAAAAAAGTCTAATACCACTTATAAGTGTATTGCTCTATAAATTTAATTGTGTTTAGTCCATTTAAATCTGTAGCTCGGGAAGTAAATCCAGTTGGATCTAGGCATGCGGTCATGGTCCAATCTAACAATTGGTATCAGAGCTCAAGTATCTAACATCTTCTTGGACCTCATGATTGTAGAAGTACCCAACCAATATGTGAGGAGAAGATTATAAAGAATAGTCCTATATTAATTGTGGAAAAGGAAGAAAAACAACTTATAAGTTGGAGAGAGATCTCACCCACTAAACCAATCATTTGGAGGGAGAAGACATAATACCACTTATAAGTATGTTGTTCCGTGGGTTTAGTTGTGTTTAACCTATTTGGACTTATGACCCGAGGAGTAAACCTGGTTAGACCTAGGCATGCAGTCAAGGTCCAATTCAACAATTGGTACCAGAATCCAAGCGTCTAATATCTCTTTGGACCTCATGGTTGCAGAAGTGTCTAACCAATGTGTGAGGGAGAAATTGTTAGGAATAGTCCAACATTAGTTGTACGAAAGAAAAATACACAATTTATAAGTGTGAGTGAGGCTCTACCTATAAGACTAGTCTTTTGTGGGGAAAGGCTCAATACCACTTATAAGTGTGTTGCTCTATAGATTTAATTGTATTTAGTCCATTTAAACCTATGATCTAGAGAATATACTCAGTTAGACTCAGACATATGACCAAGATATGATCTAACACCTCCCACACCTTTGCGTTGTGAGCTCTAAAATGTTCAGGTGTATCCCCGTTACCCTGGACAATGGACTTCATTCTTACAAAGAAATCATTAGCGCCATTTTATAGGTAGACTGAATGTACTAGACTATGATGTTGGTATTACGAAAACATGACCAAATATACTTTTTTTTCAGAGAGAGGTGTGACCAAATATACTGAAATTCAGAGGGGTTTTTTTCCTTCTGAAATCCTATCCACAACTGTTTGCTTCTCTATGCTTCTTAAGCAGGCCCCCTGAAAAAAGCCCTGGATTGGGGATCAAGACAGCCGTACTGCTGGGCTGACAGTGCTGCCGCCTATCCACAATTGTTTTTTTGCATTAGTGAGCGCAGCAGGGAGCTGTCAGCCCAGTACCATATCCGGCAAGTCGGGGTTTTCTTGGACATCCATTTCATCAACAAGCCAGAAGGGCAGACCCACCCCCGCGGGTCATTGCAAGCTTTCACCCTGAGGCTGCAGGGCAAATCTGCAAACTCTGAACAAGGAAATCAATGGTTTGATGTGTTTTTTTTTAAAAAAAAGAAAAGATGAATGGAAATCATTGGATTGTACGTTCAATGGTTCTCGAATAATCCTGTATGACTTTATCATGTCGTGGAAATGCCAAACCGCAATTATCATTTGTTTTCGAGAATGCATCTATCATCTCATGGTTTGTAAACTGTAACCCCTCTAAGTTTCAGTTTAAAAATTGTAATTCCTTGTTGGTCTCCCTTGGTCATGAATTTGTGCTATCGCTTTGAGGTTGCGTCCATGCAAGCACGGCTTAGTACATTGGCGTAGTTCGATGCTGTGGAGTGTTCCGAGCTGTCAAATCTGAAACGGAGGTTCAGATGGACCAATACGTGAAATAGTGAAAACATCACCTGATCAGAGGTAGTGTACCATGATGATGAGGAGGTACGTGAGAAGGTCTAGGATAATATTATAATGAATTATTGCTAAGTTTGTGGAGTTAAAATTTAAATTTTGTAAATTTATATTTTATCAGTATTTGTTGTCAGACAAACCAGTCTGACCGCTGACTAGTTGCAGATCAGACCGCCAGTGTGTTGCCGATCAGACCGTGGAGCGATACGACCGAACTTTTAATGGTGTTTGCAATTTTTCAGAATAAGTGTTTTGCGCTGGGTATGACCGGTCTAACCGGCCTTTGGTTGGCAGTCAGACCGGCCCTAAAGTTTACTTATGTGTTTTTGGGAAATTGATTTTTGGATGAATTGAATTATGATTGGTCACTGTATTTATATTGCATGAAGCATATTTTAGCTAATGTGTATCAAAATGTGAAACTTGTGTCCGAAAATGATTTCTTTGTCTTTAGATGTACATAAAAGCTTTGGAGTTAACCATGGTTAATAGTAAGGATTGGGGCTACGTTTATAGAAGAGCTGAGACTCAAAACGATCAAGGATGTCAGATGAGATAGTTGAGCTTAAGCATGGTACGATGAAACCAAAAAAAGTTGAAGGGGTACGATGAAACCAAAAAATATTGAAGGGAATGTTCGAACAACATGTTGCACCAAGTGGTTTGATCGTTTTAGTGAGCTATGATCCGGTGGAACCGAAATGAGAGAAACTTATAAATGCGTGGCAAACCATTGGTGCACCTACACGTGATGAACATAGTGATTGCTTATAAGAGAAGATGAAGACTAAGTCAAGACGAGGGCATTTTTGGTGGTTTGTCAAATATCAGAAACTTCGTTGAATCATAACCGTGGCATTTGAACGGTGCTAGAAAAAGTGGTTTAGGTCAAAGAGATACTAAGAAGATCAAGTGAATAAAGGCTAAAGATTTGGTGAGTTTAGACTTATATCTTTGAAAAGTATACATAAATTAAGTGTGTGTGTGTGTGTGTGTGTGAGTGTGAGTAATACGAGTTGGGATGGAGGCTTGTAAGTCAATCATTCGACCATCCAACATTTCAATCTTATGTTCTAGAGTTAGAGTTAGAGAAGAGTGAGTGTTATGATATGTTCTCTTGTCCTTCAAATAGAGTGACTGTAAAACGGTTATTTTTAAGTAGTAATATATCAATTTTGTTTATCACTCATAGTGTCTTCTTATTTTGGTTGGTTTACTCTTATTCTTGTTGATTTTGATCTCTTATCTCAAATAGAGTGACTGTAAAACAGTTATTTTCAAGTAGTATATATTAATTTTGTTTATCACTCATAGTGTCTTCTTATTTTGGTTAGTTTACTCTTATTCTTGTTGATTTTGATCTCTTATCTCCCTTTCTTGATATCGATGTGCGCCAAGGATGTATAAGTAATGGAGCTCAAATCTCATCTATCTAGACACCATATTTTAGAATATTTTGAAATTGTCCGATATTGCTTGGTTTTTTGCTTTAGTTTTGAGGTTTCTTAATCCCAAATTTTTTGCTTTGAATCTTTGAGAGATTTTGCTTGCTGTGACATGTGGGAATACATGTAGAACCATCTTGGTCATCCTCTACCCACGACTAAATCATATCCGAGTTTTTGGTTTTTGCTCAGTTTTAGTGCAATCTTACGTGTTTTGAGAAAAGGTTGTGACTTTGTCCAAAATCATCCTGATTCTTGAATGGAATAATTCCTGAGACTTTAAGTAAGATGCTTACAAAGTTTTATTTTATTTGGCTATGGATTTTGGAAGTTGCACTAAAAGTGGTTTAGACTTAGGCTGATTTTCTACTATGGGAATAAGGGACGATCAAACTGTTCCTTGGCTCGGTCATACTGGTCGCCAGTCAAATGCAAGGATGCCTCCAGCCAGACCACAAGAGAGTCACCCATCAGACTACCTAGGTGAAGATTTACACTCTTTAGTTTTTGAGATTGTTATTTTGTTCTTAGCTTCTAATTCTGATCATCATAACTCTGTAACTATTGGAATAAAGAGTTTAAGAATACTTGGGAGAATTTTTGTGAGGTGTCACTCACTCTCTCTGTTGTCATTACCGTCCTACGAACATTCATCGCTAGATGATTCATTTATATTTTTACGTCTTGTTTCTCTTCATTACTAATTTTGATCACCAACTGATGCCTTTATGCTTTGTTTTCACTGTTAAGGTATATTGTTCATCTTTTGTTAAGGACTTAAACTTTTAGATGAAGTGGTTAGTTTATAAAACTCAATACTTACGATCGTGTATACACGCTTTTACCGGAGATCACAAGTTAGATATGGTGGAGCTAAATTGTAGCGACGTGTTCAGGCAGTCTTGCGGTCCAGCGGCATGGGTACCAACATGGCATTTCGACTAGTCGGTTACCAAGATGGGCCTTGTGGTCCTTCATGTACGTGCATGTGTTCTTAACTATCTCATGTTGGACTAATTGATTCTCTAGTACTGTTGGACTGTTGTTGGTACAATTGTAGTACTACAGTGTGACTGTGGACAAGCTTTTGAAGCCTGCAACTTTCTCTTAGAGTGCTGAATATTTTGCTCCACTTCACTTCCATCCCCAAAAATGTTACACGTATGCTGCGATGAATCCAAGTGTCCAACACATCATAGTCACTATCTCCACATGCATCTACCCCAATCAAAGCTGATCAACTTCTCTGTTAAATCATTATTTAACCATTTCTCGCTAATGCACTATTATCCAACATTCCGGTCTTACTTGTTAGCATACCCTACGTTGTTCATGAGTGTGGCGATTGATTACTGTCCTAATAAATTGGTTAACTTGATGTGGATTGGATGCCTAAGAGGGAGAGGTGAGTTGGATATCTTTTTAAACTAGGTCAAACTTAACAAATTTAGAGAAACTAAGAAACTACTCCCAACCTTAGGTACCTAAGGTTTGTTGTGTGCTCAATCAACATCTAAACATGCTAGTGAAGATTTGCAATCTAAGTTTTAATCCTACACAAGTATATTAATATAGGAATTGAAAGAATAAGAATTTAAATTTGGAAACATAAAGGGGATAAGAGACAACCAAAATTTTTTTGCCAAGGTCTCGAAGATTCAGTGATCTTCTCGAATCCTCGTTGGAGCACTCTCACAGGAGTACAACTCCTACTTGAACCCGCACAAGGATCCAAACAATTAACTCATGGTAGTCCTTCTCCTCTTCGGATAGGTGTACTTCAAACCTTGACAACCATTCCAATGACGCTTCTACTTAGAAGGTCACCACGAGCACACCTCTAAGTCATCTAGGAATCACCGAATTCTAATAGTAATGCTCAAAGAGGTTACTTGAACCCAACAAGGTCCAAAAAAATAGAAGTGACGCACACTAAAACCTAATATACTCTCTCACACTCTCAAAATCTCAACTTGAAACTCTTGAGTGCCCATAAACTCTCCAATATTCAAGCCACTATTTTTGTAGTCTTAAGAGTGCTAACTTGAACGCTCATAGGGTTTATATATAGCTCCTCTCCTCAGAAACTTGCCAGTAGATACAGGAGATTCAAAATAACACTTTCGTCGGATCATCCAACTTACACGCTTCCCGCAGTAAAAAAAAGAGAGCCATTGCACATTCTTGGATTGTCTGTCCGACTTAAGTCGAGTTATTCACTTGGCTTAGATTATCCATGCTAGTGCAAAACCTGAAGAGGACCTTGTTTGGAAAATAGATCTGGGTCATGCTCTGATCCACTCGGATCATCCGACTCAATTGAATTTTATCTCAGACCATGTCTATGTAAAAAATGCTTTTGACCTAAGATTCGACTGCCTTGAATCATCCGGATCACATTGCACTTCAAAAACACACTTCTCTAGAAAATTAGTCTGACCCATGCACCAAATGACTCGGATCATCTAACTTCCATTGATTTCAAAAATACATGCCCTCCGAAAAATAGATCCGATCGATGGTTCGAGTGATTGGAATCATCCAACTCCCATTGAAACTCACTTGGTCATGCTCTCTAGAAAATTAATCTGACCTATAGTTTGACCTAGTTAAATTATCCACCTTAGTGCAAATATTTGTACCCAAAACTAATAATGCATGGGCAGTGCAAATCTTGCATCTCACTTGGTTTCTTGGCTTTAATTGGCTAGATATGAGATAGAGAACCTATTGTGCATCACAACTAGCTACTTACCCCTTTAAGCTCAAACTATTAGCTTTGAACCCTCTTAATAGTACGACCAAAATAAAAATAAAACATATCACTAAAATGATCCAAACTCCATTCCTTATATCATTTCTAGTGACAGGGTCCTTAATCTTCATGCTTAGCCATCATTTGAACTAATATGGAGATCCATGAAAACTAAGAACACCTAAAGTCCATATCAAGCACTAATCCAACTTCACTTCAGTTGAAACATGATTAGTCTTAACAAAATATGATCATTAATCACTAAAACACTAAACGCCAAGAACATAGAGTCCTAAATGCTTACCTAACTTCTCCATATATAGTCCATGGATTACGCCAACGTCCATTAGTTTTGTTAGCATTTTTTTTTCTCTTTCTTCGACGGGAAATTCTTTTTGTACTATTCACTGTTAATCATTCAAGTTTGGGTCCGGTTTATCATGATATGGCACTTGATTGCTCATAATCGAGAGACCCCGCAGCACTCATTCTGTTACGGCGAAAGCCATAATGTGCGTTTGCTCATACTCTCCTTTCTTATATTTCTAGATCTGTATAAAAAGGACAAATTATCCTTATGTAAACTAAATATTATTTTTAGAAGAACTTCAGATCTTATTTCATGGGAGGTTAGGCACAGAAAGCATGAACGATAATATATGAAGTTCGTTGTCACTTGGCATTACATATTATTGGGTGTACACAAATATAAACCTGCAGATATATCAGGCTAGAACTCTTCGAACATAAATAACAGGGAAGATATATATATATATAGGACAGGAAATGCAAACATATATATGGAGACTAGCTAGGGAGTGGGCAAAAACAAAGCAAGGCCTAGTTACCAGGCCATGCGTGCATGCAGAATGCGCGTACGCGGCCGCGCGCTAGCTTGGGCCTGCAATATATGGCTAACGACCACCGTTGCCGTCGCACGACTTCTTCCCGGTCCCCTCCGACGACGTACGGCCGCCAGTGGCCGGGGGCAGCTTCTTACCCTGGCCGTCCTGCCCTTTGGCAGCCCCAGCATCGCTCCGGCCGCCACCATTGCCGGCACGGGGGGCCTGGCCGCCGTCGACGTGCGACGTCGTGCCCTTGGCTGCTGCTGGCTCGTCGTCGTCCACGCTGAAGTCGAGAGGGAGCGCGCGGGACGGCTGTCGCCGATGGCGCGACATGGCTAGCGAACTAGCTGGATGTGCCAATGTCGCAAGGTGAGGTAATAATCTCCTTGCAACTAGTATAGTTAGTGTGGAGTGCTCATGAGCGAAGGGCTTGGCCTTTATAGCCAGGCGCTCAGGGAGGCCGGAGACACTTGACGACAAAACCATGTGGTTTTGATGGATAAAACTCGCCCTGCAGGGTACGTGTGGCTCCGTCCGGTTGTTTACTGCGCCGTTTGGACCATGCGCGTCACACATGTTTGGTGGTGCAGATTTTTTTGAGGGAGAGAATAAAAAAAAGCGATCGAGCGATCCGCGCGCGTACGACGTTTTTGTTCCTGAACATCTTGCAGTGTTCGCTAGCTAGCTCATGGGTAGGACCATCCGGTCGAGCCGTACGCACAATGATGCTGGTACAAACATCAGGTTCAATCATTCACGTGAGTTTATCTTTTTAAAGATATATATATTTGCTATATATATATATATATATATATATATATATATATATATATATATATATATATATATATATATATATATATATATATATATATATATATGCAAAGAACTATGTAAGAAGGTCTAGAATTATGTTGTAATAAACTATTACAATTTAAAAAGATTAAAATCCCAAGAGGTCAGACCGGTGCAAATTTCTTGTTCAAACCAGTGCTTTTCAACGGCCTGATTGCTATTTGCATGTGGTCAGACCAGCTAAGGTGTTGAATTCTGGGAATTTTGAGTCACGATGGTTTGTGTCAAACTATATAAGTGTATATAGGTTATATGAGTTATGTTACAGCTAACGTGGTGAAGTTATGATAAACTTGTTCTTAGAAATGATTTCTTTGTCATTAAATGTGTAGAATCACTTAGAATCAATCATCGTCAACGGCGAAGATCAAGGCTAGCTTATGGAAGAGCCGAGGCTTAGAACGATCAAAGATCACGTATGAGATGACTAAGCTCAAGCATGACATGAGAAAAGCGGAAAATATTTTTGGGAAGTTCAAGTGGTAGGTTACATCATATGGTTTGGTATAGAGGTGGGAGTTGGGCCGTGCCGTACCGGCACGGCCCAGGCCCATCGTGCTTCGGGCTGATTCGTGCCGTCCCGGTTCGGCCTAGTCATCCAACTGTGCCATGTCGTGCTGGTCCGCTTCACCTCCGTCCAGGCCCAAGCATGGCCCAAAGCCTACCGTGCCGGCGTTCGTGCCGTGCCAATCCAAGCCCAGCCCAAAGTAACTATGCACGACGAAGGCGGCGGCGATAATTGTGGCGACGTTCGTCATGTTCATTTCTCTCGTACCCGCCTCTTTGAAAATTAATTGAAGTTGAATTAATTGTATGAAAACATCAACACTCAATGACGTAAATATTTCGGGAAAAGTGTAATTGCATTGATATTTTAAAATACAATGTTACTGTCTCGTTAAAAACCTTACGCCCCAGAGTGGGATTCCCCGAGTAAGGAAAAGAGTACAGTAACAATACATGTACATACTAACTATAACAACATAGTACATAGTAGCTACTCATCAATGTCTAAGTCGTTCATACGTTCGAGATCATCGTACGCTTGCATGATTTCAGGATCCTCCAGTTGATGCTGTTGCCGCTCTTTAGCTAATTTCCAGTCTTTGGCACATGTGATTGCCTCCACCATCCTGAGTGTTAGAGATGATCTCCTTTCTTCGATTATTCTTCCTACCGTACTGAACGTCGCTTCTGAAAAAACAGTGGACACCGGTACCAGGAGAACATCACGTGCGAAATGTGACAGCACGGGAAATATCCGCTTGTTGTTCTTCAACCACTCGAGTAAGTCTATCTTGCCTCCACCAGTAAAATCAGAATCAACATTTGTAAAATCATGCTCTAAGTAGTGGTTTAGCTCCGAGGCAGAATTCCACTTAGAGGCGGCTTGAGGCTAAGAGGACGAAGAAGTAGACTTGCCCTTTGACTTCTTTCACAAGTGTAATGTTAAGCTTGTCTTTCTTTGGTGGGTCAGCTATGAGGCCTCGGATCTTCCGCTGCTGCCAAACTTATCATAATACATTTGGAAAACACGAAAAAGCTCATTTTTAACATGTGCGAAAGCTTTCGAATAATCAATACCAAGGCATTCACCTATTCCCTCCATAGCAATCTGTAAACCTGCCAACTTTTTTGCAGGATCGAAAATAATACCAAAACAATACAAGTGTGAAATAGAACTAAAAAATTTAATAAATTTTTCTTCCATTACTACGACGGCTTGGCTTAAATGGGGGTCCTCTCTAAATTTGACAATGTTGTCTGCAATTAACCAAATAAACTCTATAACTAAGCAGGAGGTAGGATAATAAATACCAGATAGAACCTTTGTGGCTTTATAAAAAGGTTTTAAAAACTCTCAAAAATGACTAGCAATTTGCCAATCTGAATTATTAACTAACAATTCATTAGTTTGGGAGTTAGTATTGACAAAAACGGATATAATATTTTTATATCCTTGTAACTTCTTTAACATAATATATGTTGAGTTCCACCTCACTTTCATGCCAAGACCAAATTTTCTTGGCTCTCTCCCATTAGCTACACAGTACTGCACGAACCTAGCTAGCACTTATGGGGAACTTATGAGGTAACGTATGGCATCACGGATACTATTCAAATATAAGCCAATTACTTGCATCCCGTCTTGAACAACAAGATTTAAGATGTGGCATACATATCTCTGGTGGAAGATATAACCACCAATATATATTTGTAATCTTGGGGTGAGGATGTTCATAGCCGTTGTATTTGCCGATACGTTATCAAAAGTTATAGATGCAATTTTATTATCTATCTTAAAATCATCAAGTACGTGTAGTACACACTCAGCAATGGCTTCTCCTATGTGTGATTCATTTATTAATTTAAATCATATGACTCTCTTATTTAACTTGTAATTATTGTCTAAATAATGGGCTACAACACTAAGGTAGGAACTTCTTTGGTGTGATGATGTCCAAATATCTGAAGTTATAGCAAAAGAAAACTGAACATGTTGGAATTGTTCTTTCAGTTCTGCTAATTCATTTTGATATAATCGTAAAATATCAGATGTTGTAGTTCTTCATTCTTTCGTACGCGCAAATTTCACCCATCCTAATCGGTTGATCTTCTGAAACAATATATCTAGCAATTTCTTCACGGACAGAAAGCGAGTTGTATACCCAAGTACTTACAGATCCATCAGCCGCGAAGTTCAGTTGTGTTTGTACTCCTCCTGCTCCTTCCCCTCGGCCCTGTGCCACCATCTTGCGTAAGCATGCTTTGTAGTGTCGGTTCATGTGTCCTGTACCTACAACGTACGAGCAGTTAATTTAGCATACAATAATTACAAGTTGTAATTTCTACCGTTTCACCATCATGGATTTCTTGGCTCTAGGTCATGTGTTTTCAGCAATTCGCCCTTCGTCCAGACCCACCAGTGTTGTCGTCCGCGGGCTGGAGAGGGAGCTCTAGACTCTCCGTTGGTCTCGGACCGCCTTGACACTCTTCGAAGCCTTGTGTACCGTCCATATGACGGTCATCCATCCCGTAGTCTCCCATGCTTGGTGAGAGCCGACGAGCATCAACGGGAGTCGGAGCCGGAGGACTAGGAGAGCGACGGCGAGAGCTTACACTAAGTCGCTCTGTCGTCCCCTTCGTGCTTCGACTCCTTTGCGTACTGGTCGGGAACCCTTTGGTACTCCGACTCCTTGGTATAGAGGAATGTTACAAAAAATAAAGAGTATAGAGAAATATTACAAAAAATAAAGAGTATAGAGGAATGTTACAAAAAATAAAGAGTATACAACAATGCTAAAAAAAATAAAGAAGTGAAGAATGTAAAGAAATGTTGAGGAAGTGCAGAACGTTTGCTTCTGGTTGTGACGGTCTAGAAATGCGCTGTGAGTTTTGAGTCTTGTGACACTCAATCAATGACATATGAAGCTTATTTATAAGCTGAAGGTTAGTGAACGTTATAAAGAATTCGGTTGTTGATTATAGACATTAGTGAACGTTTGCTTCTGGCCGTTGAATTATCACTTTTTTACTTTATGGTACGCTACTGATGTTTGAAACGACTGAAAGACTGAAACGGTGAAAACCACCATCCCATCCATCCTTTCCACCCGGCCCCCTTTCCCGGTTCCCCCCGGCCCCCCTCATACATGACCGACACGTCCCCCCGGGCCCCGGCCCCACCCCGGCCTCCCTCCCCCTGAGCCTTGACCCCCCAGTCCCCAGATCCCGCATGGTCTGCTTCACTCTGCCGTCTGACACTTGGTTGGCACATTAACGAAGAAACCTTGTTTTACTTGAAATTGACCTTGACGAGTGATTTCTTGATTTGAGGGTTTTTAGCTTGATTTTTTTGGTGTTTTCACTTATTGTGACATGCAGAAATATATCTAGAGCTATCTTAGCCATCTTTTACTCATGAGTAAGTCATATTCATCGTTTGCGTTCTTTACCTAATTTTGATGTAATCTTGCTTAAATCTGAAAAAGGTATGAACTTTGACATAGATTTTTTGTGATTCATGGATGGAATAAGTTCCTGAGACCTCAAGCAAGATGTGTGTAAAATTTTATAGTATTTAGATTTGTATTTTAGAAGTTACACCAAATTTGAATTGTGTCGGACTGTTCTAGCCAGGGAGGCCAATCCAACCGCCCCACTAGTCTGACCGGTTTGGAACCAACGATCAGATCATCAATTTGATCAAACCAGCTCCTAGTAGTCAGTCTAACCGTCAGAAGCTAGCCTCCTCCAGAGTTTGTTCTCTTCAGTGCTTTTCTTTGGGTTTTTGGAAAAACTTTTAGTGCATGGTAATTCCATTGTGTTTGCTTTTTTTTCCTTTAAATTTTAGCCAAGATGTTTGTCGTTCACTATAGAAGAAGGCAGCTATATAAATCCAAGGGATGAGGGGACGATATGAACCTGCCACGGGCCGGTTCCTATTCCATTGTGTTTGCTAATCGTGTGGTGAGGAAAACCCCACGTCATGTCAATACAAGAGCTCAGTGTACTTCCCGCGAGCGCATGGCAAGCTTTAATGGGACTCTTCTTTTAGCTTGTATTGACATAAACTCATGTATAATTTTGATCGATATAAATAAAATTATTCTAATGTGTAATACAATTAATTTATAAATTCTAACTTAAAAAGATATTTTATCTAAAAATTAGTTACAACAGAAAAGTGACTTTTAAAATACAAAAAGAAGAGGACCAATGAAGGCAAATAAGATTAACCTTGTAAACATTTTTTTACCGTATATTTCCATATTCTCTTGAGCAGGAAAGCTCCAAAAGAGTCCATGACAATCCGAAACAGTCAGGCAAAGAGTTTTATAAATGCAGCCATCAATTCTAGGATGCATCTGGCGCGAGGCGCCAAGGAAGTGAGGAGCCGGATACCAACGGCATGCGGTTAAACAAAGAACATTTAGTAGACAAGGCGCGCAGCACCGATGGTGACAAGCATGTGGATGGTCTTCTCGCGAACGCATCAGAGATCTGGAGGAGAAAGGAAAATCCCTCGTCTCGTCTCGTCTCGTCTCGTTCTTGCCTCCCAATTTGTTTGTGGGGGTTGGGCACGGAAATTGTCTATATTTTCTTTAGAAATTTTAAAGTATTTATGATTTAATATCATATTATCTACTTAAGTAGAGTAGAATTAATTTATAAGGTAAAGGTTTTATCATTTCTTAAAGCATGACACATGGCATAAAGATGTTACGATGAGAATTGACTAAACGTGTGTGTATTCATGCTTTTTTGCTTGAGAACGTGTGACTTGCCCACCTTTCTTTTAGCGAACCATATATTTCTCTCCTTTTTGAACTGCTCATGAGCTCATAAATACTTCATAAATATCATTACATAGTTTAATGATATAGTTATCAATGTTTTAATTCTATTTAATTATAACAATTACTAGTGAGTGATTATAAAGGATCTAGAGATAGGGATGGCAACAGGGCCTTGGCATCCGGAATAGATAGGGATGGCGAACCATATCTTTTCGTTCGTAGATATAGTAGGGTTTAGATTTATATTACGAAAAAGAGTAATAGTAAAATTTAGAATTAAAATATACCTACGTTTTCAACTGGACAGGCGGCTTTGGGCGCGGGGCCG
The DNA here is from genome assembly GCA_036346265.1 of Melocanna baccifera. NCBI lineage: Eukaryota > Viridiplantae > Streptophyta > Magnoliopsida > Poales > Poaceae > Melocanna > Melocanna baccifera. The sequence goes on along the minus strand of CM070678.1, from coordinate 6,585,024 downwards.
GCGTGCCAGGCCGCGCGGGGTAAGAAAGATGGCAACGTGGCATGGATGGAGCCAATAATTTGGTGTGACATGTCGTGGAGACGGGCAGGCAGAGGCAGGCCTCGGGTGCCGAGAAGGGCAGGAGGCGAGCAGCGCCGTGTTTGTCCTCCATCGCATCGCGTGCGCTGCAACGCACGGAACCGACTCCTCCGTCCTCCCCGTTCGTGGCAGTGGGGGATTCTTCTCGTACTCGTCGTCCGCCTTGGCGCTAGTTTGCTGTTGCGGTTTGAGGTTTAAGGGCCGTCTGGTTGGAGTCGTTGGACGCCCGGCCGCTTGGTCGAGCCACGCCATAATGCGTGGTCCACGATGCACGCGCAGAGACCAACGCCCGTACGGCCAGATTAGAATATTCTTCTACGTTACGGACCGGTGGAGATCTTTATGCATCATCTCAGGTGTCTACCAAAATTAAACTCTTCCAGTCTTCCAGTAAGCATTACTAGCAAGTAGAACTACTTTTTTCCCCTTCATGTACACGAACGAAGTGCGCCCCAATGAACGTGAGAAACATTAGTTTGGGGGTACTGGCCAACTCGCTTAGGGCTTTTTTGACTTTTAGTTTTTAGTTTATTTAAAAATTAATACGAATAGAATGATTTTTTGAAATAAATTCTTTAAACGATTTTTTGAGTCTAAGTATATATTATTTATGTCTGCATCTTCACTGTCTACTATCGTCTTCTCGATATGTAAAAATCACCTTTCACAGTCAAAAACATCAGTAGCAGCTTAAGAAAACAGGGCCTAATACCTGGCCAGGCAGAAATTTGTATTGGGCCAGGCTGAACCTGAACGGTGCTTAGGACTTTCCAAGGGACTGTGCCTAGCACTAGCTTGCGGTTGCGCTCCTTTGTGCTATTTATGTTCTTTTTTCTTTACACAATGAGTACCCAAATCTTTTTTCATGTCATTTTATTACTTACATGATTGGACTCAAATTACGCCATCTACCGCACATGCACGACTTGGTTCACAGTCCATTAGATATACGTACACTTTTTTCTGGCTGATTTCAGGGTAAACAGTTAGGTCTAGGTTAGTTCTAAAAAAAGTTGTGTTGGAGCGTGAAGACAGCGAGATAAGAATGTGGAGTTGTTCAGTTGTCCGATGATGTCATCATGCATGCGGTCAGCCTACGTACAGTAGGTCAGCAACCGGTCCACTGAGCGCGGTGCAAAGGCTCCTGACCACGCAGCGCTCCCAGCCCAAAAACAAACACGACCCATTCGAAGTTTTTGGGCCTGGCCGCGTGGACTTTTCGCTTTCTTCCCTTGCGTCCGCGCCAAGGCAACACAATACACGCGGACGCGGGGAGAGCGAATAAATGGACGGCATCTCTCGTGCAGGTCCCCCTCCGGATTCGCCTCTTCGCGAAGGCGAAGCCCCTTCCTCCCATCCCCTCCTCTGCTTCCACCGACCGAAAAAACACATATAAGGGGAACCGGAAGAAGAAGAAAAAATATCCCTCTCGCCCCTATGCACCCACCGACATGGCCGCCTCCGCCTCGTCGTCCTCCTCCCCATCCTCCTTTGTCCCCATCCCCACTCCCCTCCCCTTCGACAAGGTGGGTGCTCGTTGGATCTGCGGGAATCTGCGCCGATCTGCTCCTGCGGTGGTTAATCTTGTTTGCCTTCTTCCTGTTAGGCGGCGGCTGTACGCGGTGGCGACCGGGCGGCGGATTGCGGGGTGTGCGCGATTTGCCTGGACAAGATCGCCCTCAAGGAGACGGCTCTTGTCAAGGGCTGCGACCACGCCTACTGGTTGGTTTTCTGTTTTCCGCCCTCCAAAATTACCGCTCCATTTTTCACACTGGAATTCCGATTCCTTTGGTAGATTGTCGTATTTTGCCTTTGTATTGAAGGAGATTACATCAGTCCAGAAATCTAATTGATAGATGTGGGTAATTTAGATCAAAACCTTCGGGCCTTGGGGTGGTTGGGGGGTAATTTCGATTAAACTGGCTTGGCCTGCCCCCATTAGCATGCGACTCCCACTCAACTGTATAAACTATTGATTTAGATTTCTAACATCCCAGGCCTAGAAAGTTTATACACTTACTGAGAATGAGAATGGGTATGGTACATGTGCATGTAATTTATGCACTTTACATACACCTTTACCACTATCCACTAATAATCCTACAAGTGGGAGAGGTGGGGAGTGAAATTTTTTTTTTTTTGGGGGGGGGGGGGGGGGACAACTTTTGGAAAACTTTTTTGTTTATAAAGGTTGTATGTAGCATAGCCCCCCTTCTATGTAAACAAGAAGTCCTGTTAGTTTTGATGAATTGTTCTAAATGGTAGGCTGTGGTTTCTTGGGGTGAAGTTTGACGTGTTCTTCATCATGGTTCTCATGTGCAGTGGCTTGTTTGTTGCCCACCAACCATATTTCATATTCAACTGTTGTTGTTAACATCTCTTATGGGTTTGATGACTTGATCTGATATTATATGCCGGAACAGTGTTTTGACTCCATGTGAGATAGCTTGCTTAGACGTATGTATTCCAGTTGACGCTGAAAGACCTAATTTCCGTTAGTATTATTTGTCATGCACTTACATTCTGTTCAGTTGTTACCAAATCGTAATGTTTTGGGCATTGATCCTAGATACATATTTGGCAGCTTTTCTTTCATCTCTGATGATAATTGTTTTGCAAATGACCCGTTGCTAATTCTGTTTGAAATCCCTTCTGTGCAAGCAGTGTAACATGCATTCTGAGGTGGGCGTCCTGCAAGCAGACACCTCTATGCCCACAATGCAAGCACCCATTTGATTTCCTCAGTGTGCACCGCTCTCTTGATAACTGGTAACCCCTTGTTTCTCCGTTATGTGGGGCACAGTTGTTTCAGGTAGACTGGAAGCTTGATGCTTGTTTCTTTTCCACAGCATTCATGACTACCTGTTTGAGGAGAGCGTAACTCTTCTCCTGAGGGCCACTTGGTTTGAGCCTCTGATCGTAGAGGCTCACGAGGAGGCTCTGGATGAAGAAGAATTTTACCACAATTACCAATACGATGATGGCGATGAAGATGACCTTGATGAGGAAACTTATTGCATGAGCATGTCACCAAGCACTCGAATTGGTAACAGGAGGTGGGGTGACAATGGGTACAACAGAGAAGGTAGGAGAGAGGGCAGGCCAGTGAGCCGTCAGTCCTTGAATGACTCTGATGCTGGTCCATCCAGGACCCCCAAGAAGAAAGAGGCATCAACATCAGGATCAGTATCCAAGGATGTTGCAGGAAGGCGGGCAAGAAGGGCTCAGAAGCGAGAGGCTGCAGACAAGGCAGCCGCGCAAAAGCACCTGAAGCACCTGCAGAGGTTGGGCCTCAGACAAGCACTTGAAACACCACCTGCAGAGGTTGGGCCTCGACTGAAGGAGTGATTCACCAACCACCATACATAGTGGTGCTGTGAAGAACACTGCAGCCCTTGGGCCACAAAATAATCTTCCGTTGCGAAAAAGTGGAAGGTGGCCTTGTATCATGGCAACTTTGACTTATTGTACAGTACTTTAGTTTACGATCACTCTCTAGATCCAGCATTGAAATGCACTACAGTCTGCACCAGATGCAGCGATGCAGTTTATCTCACTCTGATACCTGTTTTACTTTCGGTTATTTTAGGGGAATGCAAATTGCTAGCTGTGCTGATTTTCTGAGCAATGTGGCAATTTAGATACGTTGTTGCATCTGACTGCCTTAGGATAAAATGAAATGAGGAACCGAATTTTATTGCATGTCTGTATACATGAAAGCACTGCTTGTTGACATGTGATGATACAATCATGTCTCGGTGACTAGTTCATCTTTACTGTGCCTTTTTCTCTCTCTCTCTCTCATTTCTCATGCTTTGTCCTGTGAACACACAAAATATGCGGTCTTGATTCCGCGTGTTGTGTTGCCTTGGTGTCCCTGGTTGGCTGTGATGCATTTCGCTCAAGTGGTTCTGAAATGGATGGCAAGAATGATTGTTTTGGGCTATCGCGGGAGAAGAGGGGTCATGTACAGTTCCGTCCTGCGTCGTGGCCTGTAGGTAGTGTATGGATTTATGAACCGATGGCACCTGTTTATCTGGCGTACCTCAACCTACCATATTAGGTGCCACTTAAACATTGATGTCGCTGGATTTCTGACGTTAGCGAATGGTCTCAACACGCTATCCTTTAAGTGCATAGCCTTCTCAGAGACATCTAGTCAAGTCCTTCGAGCGAATAACTGGGTGTTTTCGAAAGTATTCCATTCGTTCTACTTATAAACTCTGCACTGCATGGACTGTCCAGTACATGGGTCCGACCCAACGGAAGGTGCGTTGGGACTTGGGAGAAGCATCAAGCACCATCCAACGGGAGCTTCAGAAAAAAAAAAACATCCGTCGTGAGCCATTGCCAATATGCCATGCGGCGCGACTCGTCTGACATGGAACAGGTGCGCGAACGTTCAGGTCAAAATACCGTCCGTCACACACAACTAGCCAGTCACCATAAAACACGGTCCCACATGATCACTAAGGACATGTAAATGGTATAGACAGAAGTAACGTCCATATTATTTAAGATAACATATACAATGTGTTATATATAAAAGCCTCATACAATTAATATGTTGCCTATATAGTTATCTATATAGTGATATAGGCAATAAAAAATCATCTATAAGATCGTCTGTTAAATAGTACATAACATCTTGCTCTCTCCTCTGTATCATCTAAAATTCTATGTGATATATGTTTACAGACAGCTGACATTAGAGGTGGGAAACGGTAACAGATAATTTGTTTTATCTGATATTTGTATACGAGAAAACGCGAATGTGGTAAGCAAAATATGTATTCAAAAATATAGATTAACAATATAGATTCGTATTCGTATTTATATTTGAGACTATTCTATCGTATCTGATTCGTTTTCACCCCTAGATGATATATACCATTGTTTGTGGCCTAACGCCATTTTTGAATGTCGTGGTAACTTCTAAGGGCAGCTTGTTTTACCCATCCTAGTTCCTAAACGAACTTTTCACTGTCTATTACGCAAGTTTATTCACAGCAATCGCTGGTTCTCAATAGTAGAAATTCTAAGTAGTATTAGTGGTTATGAATGCAAGCGATGAGTGGTTAACTATGGTGGTAATCCACGGCAAATTTCTTGCTGCAATCATTCGAAACGGTACGAGGACGGTCCATGACAAATCAAACCAAGGTATCCCGCAAGATGAGGCTTCACGCAGCAATTGCCAGACAGAACCCTAGGACAGTTGTGGCCTCGGAGGAGCGCATGCGAGGACGGCGCGCTTCCGTGTTCCCTGTAACGGTGTCTCCGTGGCCCTGCAGCCAACTCCGTCATCGACCATTGCAAGGTGCCGAGGTTCCCTCGTGCGGCGCCGCGCATGGCTGGTTCGCCGGAACGCGCCCGTGTTCGCTTGGCACCGTTACACATTCTGAGACGAGCACTGTTTCGGATATTTCCTGCATGCCGATGCTCTTGTTCGGCGACTGGACCGGACAGCGGAACTTGTGGCCGTTGGTTCGCGGCTCACGGGACCTTCAACATTGCTGCATAGTGGAGTACACCTGCGAGAAACATGGCTGGCAAAAGGTGACCCTCATGACGAGACCCGTGTCCTGTACCGCAAGCAATCACGCAACTTTAAAGTTTGTCCCTACGAGCTAGGGTTTCCATGACACCTACTAGCTGCTGCTAGGACCCTCGCGTGGATGGCGCGGAATGCTTCTGCTACTATACTGGCTCTTTTACCTCGGTGTAGAGAGATTCTCTGTAGAGCATCAGATCACCCAAAATGAATGGGGTTCAGATCCATGATACAAGGCAAGAAACACTGCATCCAGCATAAAATAAGCAAGGTATATAGTACATAAAGTACAGATACGATCATCCATTGGTTGGCACTTCTCAGGCGGCAACAAGATACAAAGGCAGAACACAGGTAGAGATTTCGTCATCACTACCTGATTAAAACCAGGTGTTCCTTCGTTGTTTAAGAATATATTTAGCACGACAGGACAGAACCTTCAACTGAAAGTTGAAACAAGGAAAATTGTACTACCTAGCTTTTTCATGATCATTAGCACTGCTTTTGGTTATGCAATTAGAACCGTCGGTCCGAACCGGACGATTTACGGCAGCTACCAAAGTGACGACAACAACACTAGGGGGGAAAGAAGAAAGAAAAGTTGCAAGAATAAAGCAAAGATAAAATGTCTACTGTATCCAACAAGACAAGGCATGAAACAACAAGCAATGGTACCACGATTATTCGTGCGGTTCCATAAAAAATAACACGTAGCCAAGAAGTGCACTCACACTGGCACAGTGTCTCCGACATGCACGCTCAGCTATTCTTTACACTTCAGCAGCAGAAAAATGATGGCTCCTTCGATCAATACAGGTACGGCATTACATGAGTGGCTTCCGGATCATTACTATCACTTACTGTACCCTCAACACATGCACAAATTAAGAGATTGCTTATAAGCAGCTCGTATTTGTACTTAATATTAAGCAGCTTATAAGCAATCTCTTAATTTGTGCATGTGTTGAGGGTACAGTTAGTGATCTAGTAATGATCCGGAAGCCACTCATGTAATTCAACTGTCCTTCTAGCATCAAGTACTGTAACGTCTTTGTACTTATTGCGAGCTTCAGTTCATCTAATGTACTTGTAGCATTATCCGGAAAATGATACGTAAGGCATGACTTAATATATAAACATAAAGAAACAGAGCTGTAGAACCCAAACAGAAGCTAACATGTCCAAACAGCCACATCATCGGTTTCTCTTCACACATCCCATCTTGATTTTTTCTGAGCGAATACAGCTTAACTTGGAACAAACAAAGACTTCAATCCACTGACAGGTAGCTAGAAGGAATACTTGCATTGCATTCAGATGTTCAGAAGCAACTCCAGCCCAACAAACAGAGCGTACTGACGAATGTCCATTCGGAAAAAGCGCGAAGATACAACAGACATTACAAGTCATATAATGACATGGTCAAGACCTTAGAAATATCCAGTACAAATATCTGGTGACAAATAATAGACATGGATGGAACAGATCAAGAAACATCCAGTTCCCAGAACTAGCGAGATCAACAAAAATAAGCGTGCAGGAACATAAGGGCAAGTAATGTAATTTGTATCGCAAAGTGTGAATTTGTTTCGTGGTAAAGAGGCAAATATCCCCATGGCATATGCAGAATTACTTGGATCAGACCTCGCGCGTGCACAAAAAAAAAAGTTCAATTGATCAGTGTCCCCAACACAATAAGAGCAGACTGTTGATTTTTTTTTAAAAAAAACATCACAATAAGAGCAAACATGTCCAGATTGACATGTCTGTACTCTGTACGACTTACCCCCACAGATGAAAAAGCTCCCGATGCCACTCAAGTTCACATATACTCTAATAAGACAACTATGATACAATGCAATCACTGAACAAATTGCATTTAATGGGGAAAAGTTCCACAGATCAAATGGCCTCTGAATTCTGAAGGAAGAACTGAAACGATGTTTATTACTGAACATGATCCAGCAATAGCGCAACTTCGAAACACATCTTGTAGAGAAACTACTAAGCTATAGCGGCCTAAAGAGTGGTGCACCAGATATGATTTATCTCAAAGTTTACCGACTGCGAGGCAGTATGCAAACACTCCTGATTCTTAAATAGAATTACCATATCCACAATATCATACAAAACTTCAAACAAGAGAATATATAGTCAATAATCTACCAATGATAAACAAGAGAAAAGGCTTTCAGTTAGAAGTCCTTCCAGCAAGAACATATCTAGTCACCTGGATGGCAAAAAGTAGCACATCAACGATAACTGAATAACCACCTCCTCATGTTCAAGAACAACCTAGACCAGGAAAGCAACATATGACATTCATGTCAAGACACAATTCTCATCTAACAACTTCCATCTACCATCACCATGAAAAAACGGTAATAGATATGTTTAGTAACTCCACTAAAACAAACCGTAGTGAGTACTTTCAAAAAGAAAGGCACAGAAGAGTTATCTATGTTGATCCTTTCAATTCATAATTCCCTTTTTTATAAGTAAATCTGCGTCAGCCAAACCTTAAAAAGGAAACAAAACAGTACAAAATGATTGTTGAACAGAACACATTAGACATGATTATGATTAAAAGCATAAAAGCACGAGTATTAAAGCACACGAAAATACCACTACAAGAAGCTTACCACTCAAAATAAACGGCTAATTGTAAAACTCATCAGATGAAATTGTGAAACTACCACATGTACATTGATTTTAGGTCCAGGCAAAAGGAAGTACATCCATGTTGAGTTTCATACCCCGCCCCCACACAGTTTACAAAGAAAAAAACTTAAATACCTAGGCAAAGCGCACAGTCCTAATCATACAACACTCCGTCTCACATCTAGGCTTCCCCAGATGCACAGCTATCTTCTCGGCGTTGCAACAAACAGGTTAGCAATCCTAAAAATACATCTTGTGAATATGAAAACCCGCACAATTTGATAAATTGAGAATTGAGTCCTCAGTTGATGCACAGCAGCGGTGTCGCCAAGTATTTCAGAACTTTGTTGTTTTAAACGAGGTTAACAAGGGAACAACAAATGCCGGTCCTCATTCCGTCGATGTGGTATACCTATCCACACTGTACCTTTTTTTTTAGTTGTATCGGAAAATTACCGACGCTACCAAGATTGCTACCCTAATGAAAAGTGGAACATATCAAATTTAAAAATCCAAACACACCAGGTCTTAACAATCAGATACAACTCTGAAAGTGCCATGCATGAGAAAGAATTACAATGTCTTTTTTGTTTGGGAAGGAGAAAACCATTTCCTTAACTACAGCAAAGGATGTTAAAAATTCCCAAAAAAATCACAAACTCACCACTTGCTTAAATTGTAGCTCAAATCATTTAATAAATAAATTGAGATTAGAATCAAATGACACACAAGAATGTTCCAAGCATAGCAACTGGGAAATAACAAACGGTGCCAAATGAAAGCTGGACCAGTCAATTGGATCGCCATCATCACAAAAGACAACAAATAGATGTCCACATTACTAGTGACGTTGCATTTATTGTCCAAAAGAAAAGAGACGTAACAGAAGTTAGCAGGCTAAATAATACATGTGATGAATGTGCATTTTGCACATGCATATCCACGATGCAAACAGAACGATTGCCCCAATTATATGCCTCACATTCTGTCAGTTGAGGCAGTCTGTCAAGTACGTCTGTGCACAAACCAAAAGAACCTATGCACGCATTTCAGTACTGCTAATATAAACATAAAAATGTCCAGGAGCGCAATCCAAAGGTCTGAATCATGTGCTGCTGTGCGAAACAAGTCCAAAGGCAAACAAACTAACAAACCAACAGCACCTTATCCAGAAAGTGTGAATCGTTAAATAGATATAGCACATCAGAAAGCAAAGAAGCAAGCTTTACAAAATTGTCAAGCAGTAACACAGTTCACGGAGTCAACGCCTACGAATACGCCAATCCTACTTTCTAGTTCATCAAATAAAGAAGCAAGCTGAACAGCAACCGTGCTCCCCAAAGGTAATAGCAGCGACATGGACCAATGCCATCGTCACACGCATGAGATAATAGCAGCATTGATGACGACAAGATAGCCCAACAACATCAATCCCAAATTTAAAAAGTTCTTCACAGCTCATGACTGCTGATACGACCCATGTCCTATTTACTTGTTACAGCGGCGTAAGCAGGCCGACCAAAATTTTCACTTCACTGGACAAGCAAAGGAAAACGAAGCATAGGCTACGGCAAATCCAAGACAAGGAACCAAATCAAACACACCGTAAACCAGAAGCATGTGCCTTTGCGCAACCAGTGCATGGCTATGCTTTTAACACCACCTTTCTTTCTTTTCACATCTTTTCATCCACGATGGGATCCGGCACAAGGAATAAATATGGGGGCTTGCACAAAAAATAAGGTGAAGAGGAGCAGGAAGCAGCCATGATCCTGCCTCCCCCTTCCTCTCTACATGTCAAACGAAGCAGTAGCAGCAACGATCGGGGCTAATGTAGTTTAAGCATTGAGAAAGTCTATAATAAGCCCAACAATTCTCTCATCACAAGCATTGCACATTGGCCTCTAGGATACAAGTTCCAATGCATGTTGTACACAGCAGAAAGCCAAAGCCAAGAATCCATGCCTTCCTACCTACCCTTAGAAAAAAGAGGAAAAAACAAACAAAGAAAGACTGCAGTGCAGCTGAACAAGCTAAGCAATAGAGGACAAATTAAGCACGCAACAAGTGTTAAGAGTCAAATTTTTCAGCTCACAATCTTTTCTATATATCCTCTTCAGCTCACAATCTATCCATATATCCCCACGGCGCGTGGATTCATTTTGACTTTCAACCGGTTTTGTTTTGTACGAATTACGTTAACTAGCTTCTAAACGATATAATTTTTTAAGATAGAACTAACAGAAAAAATATAGTAAAAAGTATATTAAATTTTACTGTACCGAATAAAATGATATATAATTATTTTACTCTAAGTAATGACTCAGTTCAAAACAACCCACCTGCATCCCTGAACACATCCCCATATATGAAAAGACAAGCATCCAGGCAATATCTCATGCATAAAGATTTAATATTGCACTATCTTCTTTCGATCGAATTCCTAACAATTTTTATTCTCTACTCGACTAGAAAAGGATAGAACTAGCAATATTAGAGTACCAACTGGTAACAATAATTCTTCGATGTTATACAAAGACAGTAACACCACCGAAGCTAGAGATAAGTAGAACAAACACCATGCATCGATGCCCTCTAATGGTACGGACAAGAAAGATTGAGAATTGTACTAGCAATGGAGGGAAAAAAAGAATGGTAATGATCGCTCCTATTAGCTCAGTTCATGGTGTTACCATAGCTCGACCCGCCAAGAATGTGCGGGCCTCCGCCGCCGCTGCCGCCGTACAAGTCCGAGGGCACCATGGAGGACCCGCCTTCCCTCACGGCATTGCCACCTGGGCCGGAGACGGACGCCCCGCCGAGGTGAAGCTCGGAGATGCTGGGCACGCCGGCGGTCGAGTCGTCATTGCTCGTGGCCGCGAGCCGGCCGTCGTCGACGCCCTGGTCGTACAGGAACCCCTTGAACACGTGGCCGTTGATGGTCACCATCGCCTGGTACGCGTACTCGTCCTCGCCGTCGTCGATGGACGTCACGCGCACGCACTTGAACACCGCTGGCGCGCGCACGTGCCTCGGCAGGCTCTCCCTGAACGACGCGTCTGCAGAGATGCAGGCCTAATTTGTTTAGCGAACTGTATCGAATTACGCATGCGTATATACCTAGTATGTCGTCATCGGCGTTACCTTGATGGCTGGAAGTCGTGTCGAAGCTGCGTGGGGTGGTGGCGTTGGAGGTGGAGGTGTGCGAGGTGGTGGTTTGGGAGGAAAGAAGGCGAGGCTTCTTCGAGGCGGAGGCGGATGCTGCAGCGGCGGCTGTGGAGGCAGTTGCTGGGGAGGAGGACACGGAGCCGGAGACGGCGAGCTGCTGGCGCTCACGGCGGCGGGCGGCAGGGACCCAGGTGCTCCGGACGTGGGTCGAGCAGTCGAAGCCGCGGCTCTTGCAGCACGTGCGGCACCGGTTGTGGCAGCAGTCCTTCTTCGCCTGGTTGCCGCAGTCCTGGCACGTGGTCGCGCCCGAGCCGGACGACCCGCCGCCGGAGTCCAGCATCGGGAGGGGCTTCTTGAGGTAGAAGGCGCTAGCGCTAGGGTTAGGGTTACCGCCTGCCACCGATGACGGCGACAGCGGCGGCGGCTGCGACTGCCAGAATTGGATGCCGCCGCTAGCCGCCGCCGCCGAGGCCGACTTGGCCGTGTCCGGATCAAGCACGCAGGGGCCGGCGGAGAGCAGCGGGAAGATGGGGTCGGCGGCCGCCGCCGCCGCTGCGGCCTCGTGGTGGTGATGATGGTGGTGCGTGTGGTGGAACGAGGCCGCGGGCGCGACGACGACCATCCCGACGTCGGCCATCCCGTAATTCAGCGCCGCAGCCTGGCGCGATGCGGCCAGGGAGGCGGCCGAGCCCCAGAGGCCGGCCCCCAGCGAGGCGCCGGAGGCGGCCGCTGCCGCGGCGGCGGCGCCTGCATTGAATCCGAGGGAGAGGTCGTCCCCGCGGCCTGCGGCGGCGGCGGACGAGGCGACCCAGTCCGCGAAGGCGCCGGTGTCGGATGGGAAGCGCCGTCCCGAAGCCACACTTAAGCCACGGATTTCGCAGCTGCGAGGATTAAAAATACGACTAAATTTTCCGCAGTAGAGCCTAGATTTCCTTAAAGCAGCGGCTACCACTACGACACAAGAAGCAGCGGCCGCGGCGGCCGAGATAAAAAAAAGAATAAAAATCTCTGCGCTACTACTCACACAGCTGAGCTGAGCCGGAGGAGGTCTTCTTCTCTCCTCCCGTAGCTAGTGGCACGAGGCTGCCCGTCTCTATCCCTCCAACTACCACTCCACCTCGCAATCTCGAGCCCTTCCAAGGGCCTAGTTATCTGTATACCTCACCTGGCCCTATCAATCTAGCAGCAGCAGTGTAGTGGGGAACTTCTCTCTTTCGTTTTCCTTTCCTTTTTGTCACTTATATTCTGCGGTTTATGTCTATGTAGGAGGAGAATGATGGTATGGAAGGTTACACTACTCGCCTACAGGAGGGAGCAGAGAGGAAGTGCAGCAAAGGGAAATAGTAGTAGTAGAAGAGGGAAGTGGAGAGAGGAGAGAGAGAGCAGCAAGGGGGATTTCAAGCGGCGATGTGGGTACTGAAATTCCTCTGGGAGATCTTCTCGATCACTCCCTATCTATCTTTGGAGGTGGGAGCGGCTTTTACTGGCTTCACTCTTGACTTCTTTTTTGCCCAGCCTCACACCTCTCTCTCTCTCTCTCTCTCTCTCTCTCTCTCTCTCTCTCACACACACACACACACACACTCCGTATCTCTGGATCGTGCATGCTGCACAGCTGCACTGCATACTGACGAGCTTCTTCTGCTGCTGCTGCTGCGTTAAAAGCTATAAGCGCTGAGGCGTGGATCTAGTCTGGTGGCTACCAACGTCGGTATCAATAATGTATCCACACGCACAACTAAGTGACAAACCCTCTGTATTTCCATTGGCCTCGCCATTTCATTTCCTACTATACCACTGAGTAGTATTATACACAGGCAGCAGTTTAGGTGTATAATCTGTACTCTCAGCCTACATTTGCTTAGGCGTGGTGCTGATCCGTCGGCGGTGAGGCAAAAGGAGGAGGCCACGGTACGACGTCCGGGGTAAACGCTGCAGCACTGCATGTGCACCATCCTCTCCCCTCCGCGTAGCTTTGGCTCTCCTGGGTAGGAGAGGAGAGCGAGCAGTAAAAGTAACTGTTTTTTTTTAACAGCGGCATGATTGATGATCGGGGAAGGAATGGCTCCTTTCCACTGCCGGTGGGGCCGCCCCACCACCTCACTCCGCACGTCATGATTCCTTTTCGCGCAAATTGAAAATTCCAACCTACGTATACGACTGCGTATCATTACCGAGCTGATAGCGACTCATTACTCCATTATGGCACTCCGCCGACTAGTTGTACTCTGCGGTAGACACTGTTTCCAGTCAACCGCGGTGAAAACTCTTAGCAGAAATATCTGCGACTGGGCTAGTTACTGGTACATGCAAACACTGTGATGAGTAAACGCTCGTTTGACTAGACCAATGGTTTTTTTTTTAAAAAAAAAAGCAACAATAGATACGAGTTTTCCCCCAGCTTGTCCGTTGCTACTGCTACGTATGATAGTGCCATTGGTCGCACAATCGACGTGGCAGAAGTTGTGTCCATGTCCATGCGTCCAAAGGCCCCAAGCCGGACAAAAGTTGCAATTGCACGCAGAGACAGTTGGAAATGCTTTGTCTCATCATTCCTTTTTGTTCCATATTATGCTTTCGGTGAATTCTCTGCAGTTCGAGTGATGAGTATTTTGCTTTTGTTAACTAAATTAACTAAGTTTTATTTTTACGTAAGTTTTATTTTTACAAATTTACATTTTGATATGTGCTTTTCTCGTACCACCATTCAAACCAACCTAGGGTGACGGTCTGACTGTTATGTGGTTGCGACCAGACCAGTCGTGCCTTGCGATCTAACCAATGTAGTGTGACCAGCCATTGTAGGCGATCTAACCTGTGCTTGGGTTGCGGTCTGACCTGCGATGGGTAGTACCGGACTTTTGTTGGCAGTAGCTATTTTTCAGAGAGATCCTCGTTGAGTTCCGAGTTCTGTTTTAAAGAGCGGTCTGACTGACCTTGTCATGGCAGTCTGGCCAGCGTGCTCTGGGTGGTCTGGGCGACATGGGTACTGTGGTCAGACCGGGCCCTATGCCGAGTTAGTTTTGAGTGTTGGTTTCTGGTGGTGTTAGTCACATCGGGAGTCCATGTAGGTATTAGTTATGTTATGTCCATACATGTGTGAGTCATGGTGTAAGTTCATAAATATGTTTTGCTAATTGAGAGTCAAGTGCATGTCATTTATGCTCAGATCGATTACTTGGTCTTGATGTGCAGATGCTTTGATCATGGATTGCGGCCAATAGCAAGACCAAGACTTAGTGGCCATAGAGTGTCGTGTAAATTTGGGTGGAGCATCATCTCAAATCGAAAGCACAGGAGAAAGATAAGAATCATGAGCGGACAATGCATACATGTGGTGTGCCAATTGATCTCAAGTTGTGATGGTTTTTGGAGCATACTGCGATCTTGGCAGCAAGCATGGGCATCACAGACTAAGTATAATATGGTGTGCCATTGGATTCGGACGTTTCAAGTGGTAACGGTCTCCGTGCAAGTATACGATCTTGGTGGCGAATCATTGGACATCGCATCTTCGTGAAGATCGGTGGGTGACAATTGTAGAAATTGTCCGATACCAGGTAGAGTGGTGGTTTGCAGATAGAATATCTTATCGGGCTATTAGAGTCTTTAGAAAGTCATGCTTTGAAAAATATGTAAGTGTGTGTAATGTAAAACCCATTTGTGTATAGGTTACTGTGTTTTTCCAAGTGTAAGTGGTGTGATCTATTAAGAATATATTGGTTAGTGTTAAATGAGAGGTGAGGAACCTCCACTATATAAATCTTGTATTGAGTTGTGAGAGGCATGCCTCTCCAAGATTTATAGGGTTAGGGTTTTTAAGTATGAAGCCTTTCGTATGTGTGGTAGACTTAGAAATCTGCTATCCTGAGGGATTGGTTGTAAAATATTCCTCTCCAAGTGATATGAACATCTAAAATTTGCCTAAGTAAGTTGTGCTATAGATCTTTTCTTGTGTTCTTGATTTGTTTGACTTTTTTGTTTAGATTTTTCTTCTCTTAATTTTTTCTGGTACTAAGGACATGTAAGAGATGAAGATATCTCTTGGAAATAAGATCACATCCACATATGTATGATCTAGAAAAAATTCTTGAGTTTACCTCGTTTTTCTCAAGAGAGATATGATTTAGGGGTCTTGCTCCTGCGGGGGACTTGGGTTGAATTCATGATGCGAACGTGCGAACTAATTTGCTATGATATGTGAGAACCCATCTAATATCACTTAGATCATCTAGAACTCACAAGTAAGAACAGATCAAAAGTTTACCCCTTTGTCCGGTTTTGGAGCAACCTTCCTTTGGAAAATTCTTTTGATCGTTGATTAGAATAGGTTAGTGACATCCTAGAAAATGTACATGCCAAATTTCAAGTCATTTGGATCATCGGATCAAAAGTTACATGTATTCTTAGTTTTGAAATCATATTGATTTTACTATTCACCGTCTAGAAGTCTAACTGCTAGCCGATAGAGGTTTGATCGTTAGCAATTAGAGGTCCGAACGGTAGTATTTAAAGGTCTGACCGTGTTGGCCGGGTTGCTTTTCTGGAGTTTGCCATCTATGGTTTTAGGATTTGGTGAGTCTATAAATTTGTGTTTTCATTATATGCTGCTGTTGTTATTTAGGGAAATATTTTTAAAAAGTTATTCACCCCCTCTGACTGGCCATATTCGATACTACAAATTTGAATACAAAATGGATAGTTGCAGAAGGTATAAACTTGAGTTTGGTGAAAAAATGGGAAATATTTTGCAAAGGTGATCCAGTACATGGCATCAGCCCGTCGCACATCGCTACATATTTAGGGCCCGTTTGGTTCGCAATTAATTGTTCCATAACAAACCTTAAGCAACCAAAATTGTCCACCATAAATGCGGCAAAGTTAGTAAAAAAATTCTAGTTTATGACACATGAACCTAAGAATGTGTGATCAAACACTCGCAGAAGAAAGTGTGAAACGCTTTAGAAAACACCCCCTAGAACTATGGAGAAAGAAAACGCATAATTAGCTTAGGCCCCATTTATAACATAGATTTTTTCAATCCCAAGTGCAGTACATCATTGACACTTATACGTCAGGCAGCATGGTACAAATCATCAAAATACTTTGTTCATATGCTGGGGTTGCTAACTTACAGAGCTAGAGCCATTCAGCGAAACACAAATTGATTAGGCAGGAATGTGAGACCTATGTTTTTCCTCCCGGCTTCCATGGATGATGCAAAGAGACAACGTTACCTCTTTAGTTATGTTAGGTACAACACGTAGGAGCACGCTACCCCGAATTTTTGAAAGAGATACGAAGAGTGAGACCTAACCGGCCAAACATCCGTCATATTCTTTTGAAGTATGATTAATAGTTTTTACCTGTGGTTTTTAAAATAGCGAACGATAAAGATGTTGATATGGATGATATATAGTTTTAAACCCGAAAATCTGCGTAGAGATCGCTTTGCCCTTTAGGAAGCTGGTCGCATGCACTACAATGAGTACGTAAAATTAAGCCGCAAAAGCGACCCATCGATCGAGCACATGTGCCCACACGGCAACAGGACCATTCCCTGCTCGCATGATCGATCGAACGGCGCCGCTACTTTGCTCAGAATTAAAAGTGTCCCCATTCAATCGAAAGGCAGCTGCACACAACGCAATAGAATACCGGCACATTTTAGCTTTCGCCGCAACGCAATAGAATACCGGCACATTTTAGCATCCGGCGAAAAGGTTACGCCTAGCTGCTTGTGTTTCACACGCTAAGCTAACGTGCGCGCGCGCGTGCCAACCTAGCTAGGCACTGTTTGGAACTCGCCTGGTGCCACGAACAAAGTTGCCAAAGTTGGCCGATCGAGCCAGCTGCGAATGTGACCAAGGGGCGATGGGGCCGCGGTCCCAACGTGCCGCAAAGAGCTTTTCGGTGAACTCCTCAGAATGCAGATCTCCCATGCCTCAGCTTTTGTTGCTTGTGAGCAAACAAGCTAAACGTGCTGGTTTGTTCTTTCTGCCCGCTAGTGTGATGCCCCGGTTACTCGTGACCTGCACATTTTGCAGCCAGATGGCATTTATTTCCTGGTAACATCAATGTGGAGTAGCAGTACTAGTCTGTTACTCCAGCTATGTAAAAGAACACTTATCTTAAGAGACCCTAAACCTCAATTATTACAAGTTAGGATGTCGCAAATGCTCTAGCAAAAGTACAAGTAGATATTTCTCAAGTGCTAACACATGATTAACTAGTTGGAGGGTTAATCTCACCAAACTATGGATGATGACAGGAGTTTTAGGAAATGTGTGTAGCACTTCATAGGTCTCATTCCGAACAAAGGGAAAAAGTCAAGGTTTTTTTTTGGAGGATTTAGACCCTATAGGAAGAATTCCCACGAGGTCGTTTGGAACAAAGGGATGGCTCTTAAGAATTCCTTCGAAATTTGTATGGAATGGGTCATTCTAAACATTAGGTTATCTATGTTATCTCTACCTTGTGTCATGAATTCATGTGTTTTCCTTCATGCCATCCAAATGACACTTAATTTTCTAGTGTTTTCAATTTCGGTAGGAATCCAAAGGGCGCGTGACACCTCTATTCGTGCAGTATTCCTGCGTTAGAGATGCAACCGTGCGATGCATGTCACAGGTCACAGACTGATGTATAGAAGCACTCCTAAAAAATAGTGGAACGGTTCCTGCAAATAGCGTTGTAGCATTTGTTTTTCAAAAATGGCCCACATATGTCCATTTTCGCAAAAATAACCTCCTCCCTGAACTCGGTGGGCGCGGTCAACAACACCAGTCACCTACCATGCCAACTTTGCTTGGCAGGACAGGGCAGGCATGCGGGGCCCTTGGGCACGGCAGCAGGCTAGACGATGCTACTTCACAATGAATGGACCATATATAGCTTGATATAGCACTTCGCAATGAAGGTGCAAATAACAACAACCCTAGGGTAAAAATGTGGAACCTTGTGGCACCCACATGATGTGGGGGTTATCTAGGTGACGTGGACGTGGTTGGTTGTCGTGGCAGTGGCACGCGCAATTGCAGCTTGAGTTGACACAGTAGCAATACGGGTGGTAGTCGCTACTAAGGTGCACGACCTTCTCGTTGTTCCTCTCCCTGATTCTCTGCCTGCGGAACTCGTCATTGTTGATCCTCTCAGTTTGGAGCTCCTTCTGCAACTTCTCTAAGCAAATGTGTAGTTTGTGGATGTACACTAGGTGAGTAATGGATATGATGGATTAGCCCACTCAAAGAACTTACAATCCGCTGTCTGCAAGCAAGACGAGGTTATTATGAGTGTTCAAAGCGTACAAGTGTACATAAGTAACAAACCACTTACCATGAATACAGGACAGTGAAAGAATCAACATTTTGGGTGCACGTGGCTGTCACAAACTCTCACCACCGCGTCGAGGTTGTGTTTGCATTGCGGCCAAGGCTCGAGGATGTGTAGGTAGTCGCAGAGGGAATTTCTAAGGGTATACGACTCCCTTATTTCGAGCGCTAGATCAGGGCTTAGGAGATTAGGGTCCAGAGGACCATAGATGTTCGTGTCTTTGAGTAAGGGTCACGGCCTTGAAACTCAGCCCGTGCCCGCCGTCCCATCCTGCACCTTGAGCTTTCAGCCCTGTCTGCCATGCTTCTATTAGCGTAGTATGATTCTCTACTAGACATAAAAAGATGCTTGAGTGTCCATACTATCAGTGTCCATTGCATTAAAAGTTACAAAAAGGAACATGATAGCATTAGGATTGAACTTAAATTAAAATATACATAGTTTGCATTGCCAAACATTAATTCGTGGTGAGTTACATTATAGGAAATGCTGACACAATAAAGAATGAATGACTATATAGGTATTATAAATCGATATATCTACAGGGCGCTCGATGAAGTGGGCCTATCGGAGTAGGTCCTCGTGGAGTAGCCGATTGTCTTGCATAGCCTGCACTTATGTGGCCTTTTCCGTTGGCCATGTTGACTGTCATTCATATAGTTGTGGATGTGGTGGGACTAATGTCTTCTACACCGTTCTGCTTTAGTGCGTCGTTTGACACCTACTTCATTTCTCTGGGCCAAAGGTCCCTATAATGCATGTTCACCCATTGGAGTTGAACTCATCGTTCCAAGTCCCACACAAATTGTAGATGTCATAGTATTCTGAAATATACTACACAAAGGACTGCCACCACGCAACGTAGATATTGGAGCAAGGCTTGCGAAAGAATGTCAGCTTGTTGTACGTGTAGGTCGTGACTTTGTTGGTGGTGCATACATGCTTGCGATCGCCTCTTTTGTCACCCATGACATCCTTCTCCCTTAAACAAACTTCGAACTTCTTCCTCTCGCTGTCCATGGTCCGAGCGACTTGCAAACGAGCATTCACCATTTTCTGCTCCACGTACACTTGCATGACTTCTGAGAATTACCTTCCTTCATCTAGGTGCTTCTTTGCAAGGATGGCTCTGTTAACACAGTAACCGACGGTGTGGTTCCAACTCTCGTCCATGATTGTAGTGATCGGGTGGGAGCACACACCCTTTAGCATACCGTTGTACACATCTGATATATTGATCACCATAATCCCATACCTCGCACCGTCTGTATCATGAAGCAAGCATAATTGCTCCATGTATGGGGTATGCAAGCTGAGCCATTGGGTGAACTCACCTGTTGCTGCTGGAGCAGCTTGAGCTGATGTGGTTGCCCTCTCTGTGACTCCCTCACATGCTTAGAGGTCCTATCGTGAGCACTGGACGACAATACTTGAACCCTTGATCGTCTGCCAAAACGTCCAGAACACCAGATCAAAGATGAAACAATTGGGGCCCTTCGTAGGGTATGCCATCTTCATCTTGTTTACATATGTCCTGAAATTAGCTTCTGCATTCTAATACGTCCAGAACACCAGATCAAAGATGAAACAATTGGGGCCCTTCGTAGGGTATGCCATCTTCATCTTGTTTACATATGTCCTGAAATTAGCTTCTGCAATCTAATACAACATTCTTAACACGAAGTTGTAGGCCTCCTCATACGTACCATATATCCCAGGTATGACATTTCTCCTCGTCCACCACACTTTATCGTAGCTCAACAGGAAACCAACCAGTTTCATGGCATCGCCATCAATAGTTTCGGTAAAGCTATGACATTCGTAACAATGAGGTAACTGATCAGGCTAACGATGAGTGACAATGTCACATTGTGATGCCCGTGCAGCGGCTCTGCAAATGTACAGGTGTGGTCCTTGACCACTGTTATCCAGAAGTCTGTTGCTCCCCCTCTAAATCTTTGCGTACGGATCTTCCCGCGACAATAGTCATCCACACTTTATGTAACATCTCAAAAATTTTGCCTTTATTTTGTTGTATTGGATTTTCCTAGATTTAAAAAAATCTTTTTCTAAAATCTTAAATATCTAGCCTAGAGAGTAAGTTATTAAATTAATTGTGAAATTATGGTCATCTCAAGCTAAAACTATTTTATTTGGGTTCCTTGCCTTTATTTGAATTTCTGGGCATTTCTAAAAATCAAAACAAAAAATAATATTTCGAATTCTCCTGCCTTCCTTCCTTCGAGCGACACGTGGACGGCGCAGATGCTGCCACGTCTGCTTGACCCCATCCCACCGCTCCCCCTCTTCCCTCTCCTTGCTCCCGCCGATGAGTGGGCCCCACCCGTCAGGCCCTTCTTCCCCGCAACGCCGTCCTTTCTCTCTTTCCCCCTTCGTCCTTCCTTTTCCGAGCATGCCCGTGCCTCGCTTGAGGTATGATCATGATCACCACGTTCTCCTCTCCACAAATCACCCCTCACCGGCCGCCACCGTGGACCGCATCGCCGGCAACCATCAGGCCCAGAGCGCTGCCCCTCGTCGGCGTGTCCACATCAGATGGCACAGCTAAGGTGGCCATCACCTGGTGCCACATGATGGCCCACCTCATCACCGAGCCGCCACACGACAAGCCACACCAGCGCGTGCCACCTCCTTCCTTGATTGTTCGGACTGGTATGAACACCCCCCATGACTGATTGAACGGTTCTTTGCCAATCAAACGGTCTAGAAGTTCCCTTGCTGTTCGGATTGTCCGAACGTTCATTTGATGATCGGGCGGTCTGAACATTATTTTAATATATCAGATGGCCCAGACAGATGCCACACTACACAAGTCAGTCGCACAACCACAACCACGGCACCCTTCGACCATGTTATAACTTTCGACCACTTCGAACCCTTCGATCTCTCCAACCTCTCTAAACCCTCCGATCCTTCCAACCACATAGCCTTTTTGACCACCGAACACACATAGTTGGACCACATATAACTTTCCATCATATCCTTCTACCACATAAATCTTTTGACCACACAAAGCCTTCGACCAAACTAGTATTGCTTCCGACCACTCAAGCCTTCCGAGCACCGTAGTTTCTGACTATCTCAGACATTGTGGCTCCCATCGCTTTTCCTTCATAAAGATAATTCCAATAATCCTATTCTTCATTTCTTTAGGAATTAACCTTCCTAAGGCCATTCTTCTTCATCCTAACTTCGATTGAGCCTATTCAAATTTTTAAAATTATCTAAAATCAAGATTTATCCAATTTTATGGTATTTTCAAATTTTAGAGTTAATTTGAATTTTATTTGAATTTATAAAGTTATTTTCACGTGTAGACTACGCCGATTCCGAAGAGTATTATGACGACGATTCGCATCCAACTGTAGAGTAAGGCTAGTTGCACTACTTAATCATATTGATCCCAGATTATGAAATAAAATTATATTATTTAAAATTATTTTGGATGTATATTTTTATTTAAGGTATTTCAACTCTACTTTTAAATTTTGTTAATGCATATTTGTTATTATCTTCGTTGATATTGATTCTGCAATACCTTGTCACCCTAGAATAAAACTCTCGTTAGCATACTAGTATGACGAGATATTTTTTATAGCAAATACTTACACTTTCATAGTTATAACTTTAGATTTGAGATAATCTTTTCACATAAAATGATGAGATTTTAAAGTGTATTCTTGACTTTGGTGAGTCAAGAAAGTCTATAAAATATTTTAAAAGAAAATATAAAACAGGGTGTAGACATAGGCAAATGGTTAGATTGTGGGTGCTTGCTGACATGCATTGTTGTTCGGTGATATAATGTTGATTGTCTGGCACAAAGGTTATATGGTTTGAGGCTAAGTCAATTAAGGATCGGTCCGTGAGCTACTGCTATAAAGCCCTATTCGTACTATCACAAGGCTGGTATAAAACAGTCCTACCTGACTAATTTGCAAGTCCCAACCTGGATCTCGCTGTAGGTTGAAAGTGAGTATAGCGTAGACCATGTGAAGTCTCACTCGGCTCAAGAGGGGGTCCCAGTCTATTGAATTCCTTACTGGGGTGAAACCTTAGTGTTAGTTTGGTCAGGATAAAGGTTTTGCTTTGTAAAGACCTTGTCATGATCTCTCCACTGCACACGAAAGGAAGTGTGCTAATCACGTGGCAATATGAGATAATCATGCCTTATGGGTAAAGCAGTACAAACTCTGCAGAGTATATAAACTATCCTGGATAGACGTATCCACGGTTATGGACAAGCTGAGTAAAGTTTTTCATAAATTAGACTTTGGTTTTCAAAATAGTTTCTAAAAAAGCTTATGGATAGATGGAATCCATAAGAGATTAAAGAGCATATGGATGGATGAAATTTATGAGATCTTTTGAAAAAGATGGTCCGGGTGAGATGCCCATGGTTAAATTTGTGCTAGATCGGTGCCTGCACTAACGTTATTATTTTGCCCAAATTACAGCCTTTACTTACTGTTTTAAATTCAGTAATTTCCAATCTATTTATCGTATTTCTTTGAATACTGCTTTATACTCAAATTAACCCTATATGCATTCCTTTGTTGCTTTAATTGTTATATTGTACATTTTCATGTGACTTGCGGAATACAAGTTTGTACTCACCCTTACTTTATCATCTCAGAGGAAGTCGATTTCAATTACGATGAGGACCAGGATGAGTAGGCCACGTTTTACTATCATCTGCCTGAGGGCAGGTTGGGCTTGCTTTCTTTAGTTGCTTCCGCAATTATTGCCCTTTTACTATTGTTGCTAATAAGCATTGATGTAAATTTTGAGTCATAAGATAATACTCTTTTATTTCATAAAGATCATCATTTGTACTTGATATTTATCTCTGTTACCGCTGTATACACTAACTGATCCTGAACTAGTGCGATTTACACAGATGATCTAGGAGTTGTTGCTCTAGGGTCCGATACTTCACCGCATACGTATCGTGGTTCGACCTGTGCACATGATATGTGTGGCTTTTGCGAATGATATATCTTGCGAGGAGAGTGTCCTCATCGAAGGACCATTCTGACTGATCTTTGAACAATAGAAGTAGAAAGACCAACGCAACAACATCCAATCTTGAGGAGATGTACTCAACATTCGTGCACATAATGCCGTTGGATGCATCGCCCCCACCCACGCCTATACTAGCCTCGTCTCTACTGTTGGTTGTATTGGCATCCTCCTCGTCGGAATGGCTTCTATCCGATAGGCCGTTGGAATATCTATGGTTGTCTCCCTGCACCTTTCTGTTAACTGAAAGTAATGAGCCAACCTCACCGGTCATCCATCATCCCGACCGGCACCATCTTCTACCGCACCACCAATACCAGCAAATTTCACTTTGCCTCCACCATCCTCAGCAACACTAAGCTCCACACCACCATCACCAACCAACTACAGCAGTTCCACACCGCCACTCCTGCCACCCTCGCCCCTACTCAACACCTTCACCCTCTCCAAAATGCACATACATCATTGCCCTTCCATATATAGATGCAACAGGATTGCTAGCAATCTCCATGTACTACCGCTATGCGACATTGCCAACCACCTTCTTTAGCCCCCAGAAACACTCTCCCAAATCTCTAACCACCATGGTTGTCACCGCCTTAACGACGAGCTTCTAACTGCCAACATCCCTGTCAAATGCACTCCACATGCGCCTCCTGAGCTTAGAGAGATCCATCTTCTTAAGTCCTGGAGCCTGGATTACGATCCTTTTCACAATTTTGAAGGTTTGTCTCATACGGCCCATCATGTACGACTCCCTCCCCACAGAACACGAATATGTGTTCCGTATTCGACAACATGTAACTATCACCAATACAAATGAAAACGGTAGAAATAATAACAGCACACAAATAATAATAGCGTGTACATGATAATAGCGCACAATTAATAATAGTTTATAGATAGTAACATTCTACATATAATAACAGTGTACAGATAATAACATTATACAGATAATAACAGTACATAAATAATAACAATATACACGTAATAACAATGTAGAAATAATAACAGTGCACAAATAATAACAGTGCACAAATAATAACAGTGCACAAAATAAAAATAGTGTACAAGTAATAACAGTGTACAAATAATAACTGCATGTAAATAATAACAGTGTACAAATAATAACAGTTTGTAAATAATAACGATGTGTAAATAATAACAGTTAATCACATAATAACAATGTACAAATAATAACAATGCACAAATAATAATAGTGTACAAGTGATAGCAGTACACAAATAATAACCATTAAGTAAATAATAACAATGTACAAATAATAACATAGCACAGATAATAACCGTTAAGTTAACAAAAAATTAATAACATATTAAGTGCATTTATCGCAGACGAATGAAATATATCTGTTCGTGAAGGTATTCACCGAAACCACACTAATTGCAATCGTGAAATCGCCTAAACTGCAGTAAAAGCTAAATCAATCTTTCTTCTACTCTCTCTTTCTTTTTCTCCCTCGGCTCTCTCTCAATTGACAGGGAAGATATTCAGCTGCACGGCTTCAAATGAGCTAGCGGAGAGAGGTATGCCATTTGATGCATGCGGAGAGACGTTACTGATCAATAGGCCCACGTGGGCGCGCAGGGCAATGGCCATGTCTAGCCGAGAGCCACAAGAATCACTGTCGAACGCGTTGCATTGCACCCCGTGTGATCGACCACCCACAGTAGTAGAACTATCGAGCTACGGGGCTCAACAGCCTTGCCTGTTGTGCCATTCGCCAGCCTACCGCACCGCCTCACTTGTGACCACGCCCAAGGGCTCTGTCCCGTCCTGCCGAGCAAGGGGGGCGCCATAAGTGACAGATGTTATCTACTGTGCCCACCAAATTTAGAGAGAGAAAGCTATTTTTATAAAAGCGGACATTTTGATTATTTTTGAAAAAAAAACGCTTCAGGCTATATGCGTGAACAGTTCTAAACGGCGTGCGCTTTCCATGTGGAGGAAGCATCCCGCCGCTTGGAAAGGCCAAGGGAGATTCTCCGTCCATTTGCTCTCCAGAGCATGATTAAGTGAACTAAACATCCGTTCCATCTTTTTGCTCCCGTCGCAATAAGCTAGACTTGCTCGGGCAAATGATGGGCGCGCTATGCGGATTAAACTATACGCGCGCAGCTCCAGAAGTTTAGTACAGCTAGGAGGAACCTATTATATGAGGAGCAAGCATTACTCGCTTGGTTTGGCAGCCAGCTGCCAGCCAGCCCGGGCTGGCGATCTCGCGGGACCTTATTTTCGGAGGTAATATTTATTTAATAAGTGTCCTAGCTAAGACTATGACTAAAAAAAGTATATTCTCTTCGAAACACGATGTAAATGATTATAAAAATTTTGAGAAAATTGATACAGTTGACACAAAATCAATCTATTATACCACAAATTTCAAATATAAATTCAATGTACGTATGGAGAAAAAAAGATAAGACCTGCTAAAAGAAATCCGAAAATAAAAGAAAAAGAAAAGGCTACATACTATTCACCAGAATTTGTCTTTTTTTTTCCCTCTCCAAACGTGCGTCCCGTTATCAGTTGAAATTATACAGGATGCTTGATTGCATGATGACTTATCTAACAAATTTTTTTTGGAATTTCCCACGAGCAGTTTCGTCCTGTTACAATGAGGATGTATCAAAAGTCAGGCGGCACCAGGTATGCTCTCAAGAGGTAGTGTTATGACATGAAATGTGTAAACAGCATGTACGGAGTGTATTACTCCCCGTTATGTAAGTCCAAACCCAATATATGCAAGAAAACACCAAATTTAAAAAAGTTAATGCTATTGGATAATATATATATATATATGTATGTATGTATGTATTAAAGTGTATACTATAACTATTCAAATACTTTTCCTGTATTAAAGCAAAGGTATAACACTTTTCCTGCATTATATTGTAGTAATCCACTCACTGGTTCTTAGCAGCACCGTACAAAAGGGTAACTATTTGGGGTGTACGGCTAGGCAGCCTTAACGAAGGCAAGGTCGGGACAGTTGGATCTTTGGATGCTAGTGGCGTGCAAAACTGGCTCTGCCTGCCACCCTTCCTAACGGCCTCAGCCATATCTCCTCCGGCCCGGAGAAGAAGAAAAATGACCGGCATGCAGACGCATGCTTGGAAATCAATTTCAGTGCGTGCCGCGTACGAGATGCAGGACACACACGGGCACGTACCACTTCAATGTGCCATTTATGTCTCTCTCTCTCCCTCTCTCTCTCTTATACGAGTAGCAGAGCAGGTACAGTATCATATGATCTCTCTCTCTCTCCCTCTCTCTCTCTTATACGAGTAGCAGAGCAGGTACAGTATCATATGATCTCTCTCTCTCTCTCTGCAGGGCTGCAATGGTAGGGGTAGGGGGCATCGATGAGTAACAAACGAGATCTATGTAGCAAATGCGTTGCTAGGTAAGAGGCTTCTGGCTGTGTGGTTTATAAGTGTGATTTATAGTTATTGGTTAAAATTATATTATAGTGAATATTTTTTAAATCATTTAATTAAAAATAATATAATATAATAATATTATATTTTTATAGATAATATAAAGAAAAAAATAAAAACAAAAAAGTTAAAAACGTAAAAACAACAAAATTAGAAGACCGCGGAAGCCAAAAGTAAGAGCCGGCACGATATGCCGCCGAGGACAGTCGGTGGCTGCTACGCAGTAAATAGACTTATAGACGCTAGCTTGCTACAGGTGCATTAATAATAATGCCCGATCGCTCGCCATAAAATAAAACAATGCAACAAGAGACAAGACTAGTACTCCAGTACTTGCATTGCAAGGTCCCCTGTCTGGCTGGCGAGATCGAGCCCGTCCGCTGGTTGTGGTCAAAGCTGCCTAGTAGTGATCGCGATTCAGCATATTCTTGGGCCGAAATAAACCTAGCTAACAGCAGTTGCACTTCAATTGGCTGCCTGAAGTGATCGATTCACCACCGATCATACGCAGCTTAGCATCGTTTGGAACGTGAGATTCTTACAGGAATTAAACTTTAATATATGTAATTTTTATAAAAATTTTGTGTTTTAAATAAGAGGGTATTCATATTGTCTTATACTTAATAGCTTTTAGCTGTCTTTAATGGTTTTTAACTGAAAATAAATAGCAGTGGCTGAAATGAGTCGTTTTTAGGAGGGGACAGGTGATGTAAAAAGTGAGGTAGAGATGCGTGTACGAGACAGAAGCGAGAGGAATAGGATACGTGATGTGCCTACGACCCAATGACTTATCCTCCGATCGATCAAATCAAATCATCCCATGACTCAATTCCCCAAAATTCCCAAAAACCAGCTGACGCACTTACTCGTGTTAGTCTGATGGCTAGTGGTGGGCAATTAGACTACCAGAGCCAGTCGTTCTAACTGGCAGCCAATTTGTCTGCCACTTCTGGCCGATCAGGCGGGAAAGTTTGACAACCGCTCTGAAAAACAACAAAATTTGAAGGAAAAAAGGTTCCACTTGGCAATAATTCATTAAAACATAACTCTGAACCTTCTCACATGATCTTTCAATCTCTCTCTTAATGAATCCATTAATAATTTCTCAAAAGTCCAAATAGGAGGTGGCTTTTAAATTTAGAGATCGAATTTTGGGACTAAAGGCTTAAGATGGTCGAACAAAGATTTGAAATACTAAAAATGACCATATGAGGTAGAAATGGAGTGAAGGTACTAAAAATGGCTAGTTTTCTGCAAAAAGTTTCTAAATTGCCAAATAAATAGGAAAATCTCACTCTATGTCTGTATGAAAAACCAATTATTCTATTTGACTTTGTTTGTGGTGAAAAGAGATTCAAAAATAAAGAGGATCACAACAAAACATTAAATCTCCAACTAATAAGAATTTGTATAAAAACTCCAGATCATGCTCTAAATATGTATTTTTATCAATATTTCTCCCCCGTTTGAAAATACAGTCATCAAGATGCATGAAAAAAAATAAAATATGAATGAAATGATGCAACTGTTTATTCGTTTTTGGCATAAGGAACTATGAAAATTATCCAAAGTGACTCTACAAGCATTAAACCAAGCAATATTATGTGAGAAAGCTATTTAGATCATTACAAACCATATAGAAAAGTTGAAGCCAAATAGGCAATAATATGGAATTAAATAGATTTTTAGTTTGTCAAGTTGCTCAATATTATAGTTTAACCAAATGTATCCAAATATGGGTCGAGTCATGTAAATTAACTAAATAGAATTAAGAAGTTACAAGTGAGTCTATTTAAAGTGCTATGAGTTCAATACTGAATCATCTTGTTCAAGCACTTGGAATTGATCATAATTAGCATAATCATCAATTTTGAAACACATTTTGGTTTTATCATAGAAAAGCAAGTCATAAACTGGAACCATCCACAACTGCCTTGTAAGGTTCAACCATTTTCACATTTTTTTTCTTTCTTAGTCGCGTGTTAGATCTCAAGCCTTACTAGAACCATCCCAAGCAAGATCTTAAAAGAGTTGTTTTAGTCATCTAAAACTCCCTTGAGTTCATGTCCAGTATAACGGTAAGCTATCTTATGAGAAAGAATTGGTAATATCAGTTTTTTACACAAAAATATTTTTTAGTCCAAGAACAATGAGTTACACCTTAGTTCATAAGCAATACCCGACCCGAGCCATAAAAGCGTTGGAAAAGTAAAATTATGCTTAAATAAATAACTAACATAGCTCAATCTAAAACTTCATTTTCATTCAAGACTCAACTTAGTCTATTTGATATGTCATGAATCATAAAAGGATAACTAGAGCAAAACTAGTCACAAAATCTAACAGGACAAGATTTAGTTCAAGTTTCTCACACTTAAGAAAGCTAGCAAACTAGTACAAGATATAACAAGATGTAAAGTAAGATATCATATCACATAAGGATAATAGTCAAATCAAAAGAGTCAAACAACACCAAAGCCACAAGCCAAAGAGGGCAAAACTTAGGAAATTCAACATTCTATCGATCATATCTCTCCATGTGGGCCGTCAAACTAGATGAACTGTAAAGTTAGCCAGGTGAACAGTAAAATCATAAGTATCTTCCATTCCGGTTCTACCAAACCACGTCTCACTTGGACCAACTAAACCACATGGTGTAACCCGTCACTTGAACTTTCCTTCAATATTTTCTACCTTTCTTATGCCATGTTTGAACTTAGCCATCTCACCCAGCATCCTTAATCATTATGGATCTCAGCTTCTCCATAAATGTAGCCTCACCCTTGTCGTATATCATAGTTGACTCCGAGCCTTTCTGCACATATAAAGATAAAGGAATTATTTTCTGACATAAGTTTTTTACAAGTTGACACACGTTAACTAAAACATACATCATGTAACATATATGCACTAAACTAGATCAAATCAAATTATCTCATGATTCAATTCTCCGAAATTCCCAAAACCAGCTGAAACATCTACCCCTGCCGGTCGACCAGTTGTCGTTTTGACCATCACTCTGTCCAGTTAGACCGATTAGTATGACAATCGTTCTGAAAAACAGTAAATTTACAAAAAAAAAACAATTTCTACTCCTCTAAAATAACAATATTCATGACAACATAATTCCTTCTCTCGTCTTTCCTCACATGCCGCCGCAACGCGGTGATGTACGTGCACGCCCACATGTTCAAGTACCACTAGTCCACTATTCTTCCGCGAAAGAGCGCACGCTTCAAGTTGTTTAGCCGTAAGCCAAATCGGGGCAAGAGGAGATGCTTGCGCGGCACATGCATATGTACGCGCGCTATTGCTCGCTCGCTCGCTCCTCCTTTCCGTTTGTTCGCATCACGCTGTGTTTTGGTTGGGGATGGAATGGATGTCAATTATTGGTGGTGGGATATCGACATCAGCAACGTCGTCTATACGTACAGGCCCGCAGCACCAACCCCCCTGAATTTAGCCCGGCTTGTCCCCACCTCTCCTCTCTAGCTCCGCCCTGACTCCATGGTGCTGGGATGTTTGCACAAATGATACTGACACTTCTTTTTAGAAATTTGATCTCGAATCATTCATCTTTATAAGTATAGGGCCTGTTCTTTTTGGTTACGGCTGATGGTTTTTGGCTGCGGCTGATGACTTTTTGGCTGTTTGCGATAGAAATTGCGGAAAGAGATATATTCGTTTGTGATTTTTTATAGTACAGATATTAGGTTTTTAACGTGTACTATAATTAAGATGTAGACCCCGTTTTAAAAAAATATTCCGTTTGAAAGTTAGACACTATAGCAGAAGTCAAAAGCTGAAAAGAACAAGGCCATAGTCTCCTCTATGAATCTACTGAGCCTAACAATATCTATCAGCCAGACAAGCTCAACAGTTACCTGTCAAGCTACAATAGTTCAGTGGGCACCTGACGAGCAACCGTGCACGGTAAGTACTTATCGGGCTCAATAGATCTATGAAAAAACTAAATTTATAAAAACAAACATCTAATATCATATTTAAAAAAATAGCCACAAAACTGCTTATATGAACAGTTCTACGCTGGCTCGGCCTTTTCTCTCTGTACATCTACTTCTCTCCCTGATATGTGTGCCCGCATAGACCAAGCTAGCTACAACTTCTCTCTCTTCAGACTTCAGGCTCGATCACTGCTGGATGCGCTGCGTCTGCGGTTGCGAATTTCGATGCCGTTCTAGAGCACCGTGCCGCCTGATGAGCCGCGGTCCTTGCCAGCATCCTTACCGCTTGTGCCCTCTCCTTTCGCATCAGCTTCTTTTCAACTCTCCCAACCCTCCCACTAGACAATAATTTATTGCATTGCACCGTAATGTAAGCATCGAACTAAAGTGCTTCTTCGTCCGTCCTTTGAAAATAGCAGTACTACTCGTATCAAAATAATTAAAGTTTCATTGAGAAAATTGTATAAAAATGACTGTAATACTATACTAGTACGTACAATTGGTGAGGTGGTACAGCTCGGTCTAAGAGGTGATCATTTTAGCGATGACTTCTGACTTTTGATTGAAATTTTACTGTAGCTGACTTTTTTTACTGTAGCTGAGTTAGTTTTTTAGGCATAATTAAATTTAAAAAAATGTAAAAAAAGAAAAAAAATATGTTAGCCCATCACAGACAATGCAAAGAAACACGGGAAAAAAAGAAAAATACAAAAAAACTCAAAAAATCTAAAAAAATTCAGAAAAAGATAAATTACTAAATAGTGAAAAAAAAAACTGAAACTAGAAGCTGAAGCTGAAAAAAGCTGAAATGAGCGGGGTCTAATTAGATCTATGTAGTATTATCTCCATTCTCCAACTATTGGTGCAGTACTCAGAACCCTAATTCCGCAATTTGTCTGAGCCGCGCCCTTGCCTGGATTGTATGTGGACGGGCATGATTACAAACATGAAGAAGCGTACTTGTCGTTTTGAATGTTGCCACGGTTTTCAATATACACTTTTTCAAATTGTATGTTAGAAAATATATTCAAAATATATTGATATAGAAGTGCTTTTGATGATAAATATTACTAATATAATTTTCATGTAAGAAATCTAAATATATTCGTATACATTTATGGTCAAAATTTTAAAATTTTGGCCGCATGCGTTCTTTAAAGAAAAGTAAAAAAAACAGAGAGTGCGCTAAACTACGGTGGTGCTGCCAAAGCGTGGCTAGCAAAAAAAAATTCAGATCAAGGGAGACAAATTGGAAACATGGTCCGACGAAACATATTACTTCACGAGTTATGAAAAAAGAAAAGCTTCTTTCGCTTTCTCTTTTGCAGAGCTCTTTTTGCTACCCTCCATTGAACTTTTCTTAACACGCAACTGACTTCACCTCGATTGCAGCGATTTCATTTCTGTTGGCTGCATGCATGGGATCTGACAGCTCTTTGATCGCCAACGCAAACAAACACACGGTAGGAGTTTGTTTGAATTGCTCAAATACTGTAGAGCCTTACTGATTTTGTCAATAGAAATAAGCTGAGACGCCCTGTGGTAGTGTGGTTGTATAAACATTGTTGTTAGTTTCTTTAATTTAAAAATGAAATGGAAATTGACTTCAACACAGCACATTAATGATCAAAATCAACGCAATTCCTTTTCGAAAAGAAGTGCTATAATATTATAACTGTGTCTGTGTGGACACCGAAGTACCTAAAACAAAGGTACACGATCGACAGCCAAAAAAAAAAAAAGAAGAAGAAGAAAAAGAAAGAGTCAACAGAGATACATGGGACGTACTGTCGATGTCGCGTGCGGGGCTCCCTAATCTTGGTGTGTGCATGGCACGGTTGCCCTGTGGATGAGGGAACGGCCGGCCACGTTCACGGGCACAAGAAGATCTCCATGCATGCAAGAAATCAGTTGAGATCACGACACCCGTAGTTGCAAGAATGCGTCGTGACGAAGCGCTAGCAAACAGCTACGAGTCCAGCCTAGCAAGAAATCTTCTCCCATGGCATTCAAGAGGCGCCAGCACGAACGACAAATTTAGAGTTGCACTGTTGCTGTTCTCCCTTAATTGCCGTCGCTTTCCTCCACCTGCTCGTCGCGGTGATGCAGACAGGGTGCCCTCCTCTTGTACTTAATCCTAGTCGCCGCCGATGCGTGCGGCCCGAATGCTCCTCCATCGGTTCACGCTTAGAAGATCTGCGAACCATATGCAATATTCAGCAAGCAACAAGGTTGCGAAATCATATCCAGAAAATTAGGCACACCTAATTAAGCCAATGCAGCAAGCCGTGTAGGTTTCATGTTAGAGTACAATATATTTGGTAGTGTTAGAGTACAATATATGGTAAGATAGAGTCCAATTGGGATTACAATCCATTGGACCATTTTACCCCCCAAGTTTTGTACCTCTATATATACCGCCCGAGAGACTCAATGCAATACATCAAATTCCACTTATTCTATTCTCCTTTATGGTATCAGAGCCCGCGCTCGCCGAGGTCCCAGATCTGGGTTGACCTCGAGGCCACCGCGCCAGACTCCGTCGAGATCGCCTCACCTCCGGGCGCGCCGCCTCCTCCTGCCGCCCTCCATCGCGCGCCCCGGGCGCGCGCCTCTTCCCGCGCCGGCGCGCGACTCCTCCCGATGGCGCGCCTCCTCTCATCCGCCGCCGGCCGCGCGCCTCCTCGCCCGCGTCGCTTTGCTCCCGGCCGGTGCCGCCTCGCGCCGCCTGCGAGCCCGGCCGCCGTCGGCCGCCGGCACCAGCCTCCATCGCCGCCGGCCCCTACGGTCCGCCGCCCGGCTGCCGACCCCCGCCGCCACGAAGCCGCCGCCGGCCCCTTCGGTCGCCGCCCCTCTCCTGCGCGTGTGGGGGTACTGTGTGAATGCATACAAGTTGGCAGGGAGGCTTCCCTCAGAAGCTAACCAAAAATAAAAAAAAGGGGAGGGTCAAGCTAGGTGTACCCAAGCTAGCTGTACCCGGTGAGTTGCATATGGAGGATCCCACTGCTGCTGTTGTATCTTTTCTTTTTTCCTGATCACTGATTGGGATTGAGTCGCCTATCGCCCGTCGACCTTGCACGTATCTACTCCGACATCGGCGTCGACTACACCGGCCTCTACTTCTTCGACTGTGCGACCAGATTGGGCACGCGATGCCGAGGGGACGTCTTCCCGCGTCGCGTCTCGGTCATCCCGTCTCCACGTCTTCATCGCCGGTTCGTCATCGCCACCACAGATCGGGACGCCTCCGCCGATTTCTTCCATCATCGTCCGCCTCGCTGCACTTCGGTCCGATCAACCGACAGCGCGATCCACCCGGCTCCCGTGACGTCCATCGTCGAGTACTACGAGCATCTTCTCCGAGCAACAGGGCTGCTGCTGTGTTGCCTCCTCAGGCCGCAGCACCGCCGCACGTGTGCCCCCTCGCCGTTGCATCTACATCATCGTCCCCTGTGCATCGACGACTATGCTGCGCAACCTCTTGTGCGCCATCTGTCTGCACCTAGTCTTCGTCATGCTGATCGGGCCTTCCTCACCGACATCGAGCGCTACCGCCGCCGCCGTACCTTGCGTCAGGACTGCTCGCCTTTGAGCTAGAGCGTTCGCCCGGACTGCTCGCCTTCGGGTAGAAGCGTCCGCTCCCGCACTGCTTCTTCTACGTCCAACACAATCACGTCTAGTTGGGGCCCTCTCCCTAGTACGTCCGGTACTGGCAACACCGGTGCGTGCTCTCGTCCCCGACGCGTTGCCGGGTCTGGCAAACCCGGCACACGCCTCAGCCCTGATGGCTTGACTGCATCGACTTCGACATCGACCCTCCCGTTCCCGTCTCGTCTGCCTCGATTGCATCGCCGCTGTTCGTCTACATCCTCGATGGCCGTGACTGCGTCGACCTCGGCATCGCCCCCTTCCACGACGACTGCCTCGACGCGTCTCCGTCATCACCATGGCGCCTCTTTTGCGCCCGCGGCTTCATATGCGACCGCTTCGACATCGGTAACCCGACCACGGCCATCTCCAGCACGGCATCCTCGACCACGACTACTCCGCCCTCACACTCGGCTACCTCGACATCGGCACAAAGGGCTACCACCTTGCTTGAGCTACTCATCGGTTCCTGCTCCAGTCACAGCATACGCAACGCATCGACGGTTATGCCTGCAGGGGGATGTCAGCTCTCCGGCTTCTTCTCCAGTCTCATCGTCTGCGACGCTCCCGTTGTGACTGCGGGGGGATGTTAGAGTACAATATATTTGGTAGTGTTAGACTACAATATATGGTAGGATAGAGTCCAATTGAGATTACAATCCCTTGGACCATCTTACCCCCCAATTTTTGTACCTCTATATATACCGCCCGAGAGGCTCAATGCAATACATCAAATTCCACCTATTCTAGTCTCCTTCACTTCAGATGGTGTTACAGCGAATGAATGGAACCCAAATCATACACGAGTAAGGGTTGCATGCATGCATCTTAAGATGGTCTATTGGTACATTACATGTAACCGGTTTCTCTTTTTTTGTGGGGGGGGGGGGGGGGCATGGACCCTGTTCGGCTCGTTGTTTCTCGCGCAAAAGGCCAACACGAGCCGAATAATAGCTCAGTACGCGCAGCTTCTGGCCGGAAAGGGACGGGAATTATTACGTGAGTACGTTCACTCCTGCACGTTTTGACAGAGCAAGGCGGTGTTACGCCGGTGCGGCGGGAGAGTTGCTTTGTCGAGAAGGCAGCGCCGAGGTTGCTTGTGCTGCCCTCCCCGCATTGTCTCCCCTGATTTGGGCATCATATCGGGGGCCTCTAGTTTGGCCGGCCTTGGGGTGGTGCATTTGTGTTGTTCATGATGGCGAGGTTGCTTCCCGGCAAAGCTGCAAGCCGGAAGCCACTGATCAGGTCCATCAGTGGAATCGCGGGGCCAGCGTGCAGTGCCCACGGGGAAAAAAATCACTTGGGCTAGTGTGAGAAATATGATATTTGGTCCTACTTTTTCCAAAAAAAAAAATGCTGCAGCTATAAGTCACTTATCTTTACTATTATAAAAGAAGGAGTTGGTGGTTGACCCGTCATCACTCCTCTTCTCTCAGCCCTTCGATCTGATTATGAGATAAAATCCAAGCGTCTATCTCGTAGCCCCCTCCCTCCCACCCCGCGCGCCGCCTCCTCCCCTCCCTCTCTCTCTCTCTCTCAGCCGCACCGCACAACCCCGCGCGCGCCCTCCTCCCCACCCCGACCGCCTCCCCTCGCTCGCTCTTCCCCCGCCGCCTCCTCCCCACCGCGCGCCGCGCGCCGCCTCCTCCTTCCCAAGCGCCGCCCTCGCTCTCCGCATCCTCCCCTCCTCACGCCGCCGCCTCCCCCAACCCCCCGCGCCGCTGCCTCCCCCTCTCCGTCCGTTGCCTCCTCCTCCCACCCACCCCGCGCCGCCTCCCCACCCAGCGCCGCCACCTCCTCCCCGCTCCGCCGCCTTCTCCTCCCCCCCGCGCGCCGTCGCCTCCTCCCCACCGCCCTTTCCCCGGCATTTCCCTGGTTCCGCCTCGATCGCCACGACCCCGCCTCCGGCAAGGCCACCTACGTCTCCACCGCCGCCGCGCGCCTCCTCCCGCCCACCGCCACCTTCGAGGTTGCCGATCACTGCGGCGCCGCGCTCCTCCGCGGCTCCCTTCGATGATGCCCTGATGCCAAAGCCGATTACCCGCTGGAAATCGATCGCATCCCCGCCGCAGGCGGCCGCCCGCCGAGGTCTCGCCGCGGATGTTTGCGCGGCTAGCACGCCGTCGTTACGCGTGCCTGCGCGCTCGCCACCTCAAGAGGCTGCGGCGGGTTGGTTCGGCAATGATCGGCGACTTTGACATAAATATTAATCAAGACCGAGGAGCATTAGTTGCTTGATTTTACTTGATTGATATGATTCCAAAGGAAATAGCTTTGGTATAGGAGCACTTGTAGCAACAAAATAGGCGTCTAATATAGTATTTTGTGGAGACTTTAGAATGTGGTTGTGTACTACTTGTTTTTACTATAGATTGGCATCGGTTTGACAAGCAAAGTCTTCCATGGCACATAAATGGGTGATTTGTTCCAGTTCTTGGAACACATGTAGTGTGTCTCGATTGTGATTGTGACAGCTCATGCATTGTGTTTGTCGTTGCAAAGTTGGCTTGTTTGGCATGGAACATTGTTGTCAAATGTCAATTGTACTGTCGCTGTGTAGAAATATATTGCGTGGGTGTAATCTCGTAAAAGGAACATGGTAATTTAGATGCTACGTTCTTCCTGTAACTTTGTGTGATTATGACTGGTAATAATATCTTTATCTTCTGTCTTGGATCTTTAACTTTGTGTGATTATGACTGGTAATAGTATCTTTATCTTTATGATTGCTACAGAGAGATATTTACATATCACAATGCATGCTTATAATCGGGTTTATTTTAGATCCTAGATGAAGATTTTGGCTGCTGTTCCTGACATCACGAATAGATTCACATTTGCCCTTGCATGATGGTTTCTGCAAATTGTTTGTTGCTATCAATATGGTGGAATACTGAAACAATTGAATCATCTATTGGTATTCTTATTCGTTAATTCCAATTGATCATGTTGGCTCGGCAGTTACCTGTTTGGTATGAGCGAAACCATTGCTAAGCAAGCAACAGAGGCTAACGATGCCATGAATATCAAGAATCCCCAGATCGCATGGATTATAGGGTTTCTATTCCTCGTCAATTTTGTTGGGCTATTTGCTCTGGTGCCCATGAGAAAGGTAGATCTTCCCTTCCCCACACTATTCTTGAGAGAGAGAATGCCAAAATTATATAGTTCTCAACTGGAATACCGCTTGCAGGTAATGATTGTGGACTACAAGTTGACTTACCCAAGTGGCACTACAGCTGTTTACCTTATAAATGGATTCCACACACCCCAGGGTGCTGAGCTTGCAAAGTAAACAACATGGCTACTTTGTTATCGTCTGTAATAGGTAAGGTCAAGCAATGTTACTGACAGGATACTATCCAATTTCAGGAAGCAAGTTCGGACATTGGGCAAGTACTTCTCATTGAGCTTCCTATGGGCTTTCTTCCAGTGGTTCTACACTGTTGGGGATGATTGTGGATTCAGCTTCTTCCCGACATTTGGCCTTGAAGCTTATAAAAACAGGTTAGTATGGTAATATGGCTACATCTTGGTTTAAGCATTAGCAACAATACACTATCGCATGCTATGTTTACTTGCCTATATTAATCCTTCTAGATTAGCAACCGTCGATGGCTATTCTTGATTGTTTGATCATGTTGACTGTATAATTTGGTCCATGTTGGATCCATGAGTATTCAGTTATCCTGAAATTCAACTATTTTTTGTCTTCCAGGTTCTATTTTGATTTCTTGGCTACCTATGTTGGTGTTGGAATGATCTGCCCCTATATCGTGAATGCATCTCTTTTGATTGGAGGCATCCTCTCGTGGGGCTTAATGTGGCCACTCATAACCACAAAGAAATGAAGTTGGTACTCCGAGACTCTTCCAAAAAATAGTCTACATGGACTGCTAAGGTGAATCAAATTTGGTCATGGCATGCAAATTTTCCTTTACACCACATGTAGTTGTCTAGAACTAACATCTTAACACTGCAGGTGTTCATAACCATAGCAGTAATTCTTGGGGATCGTCTGTACAACTTCTTGAAGGTATTTGGCAATACAGTTAGCAGCCATCATAGAAATGTATAAGAAGAAAATTCAAATACACTTCCAATCCGTGACAATGTCACTTCTGTCACCGCCACCGTAGAGGAGTCATTTGATGACAAGTATCGCAATGAACTATTCCTGAAGGATCAAATTCCCAAGTCATTTGATGACAAGTATCGCAATGAACTATTTCTACTCCCCCCATCCCTCGCCGCAATGGACAGGTTATGCCTGCAATTTTTCCTGTTTTTTGTCACCTATTTTTTTTGTGCCCTATTGTATTCAATAGTTCGAGTTTGCTTGTGTCAAAGGATTTGATATTATTCAGAACCAATCTGACTTACTTTTGGCTTAATCATGTGCTGAATTGTATGAGTGCAATTTCTACTTCTGAAATGACTTATGTAATAGTGATAGAATGTTTATACTGCAATTTAAGAAAAGTCGGTATATTCTTGCTGGAATAGCTTTATCAAGACTTACAGAAAATGGTGACTAATCAAAGATCAGTAGGAGAGCCTATTGTAGATTATCAGCAATAGTTTTTTAACTTTATTAAGAGCTGTCTGAAGCATTATTTATCTACTTGTATGCATCTCCATTTATTTACAAGTATGAACATGTATGTTTTATTTGATACATGATGACGTAAGAAAAAGTTGATATTTATTATTCAGTTTGAGATCGTATTTGATAGTATGCATCACTTTTATATGGTTTTCCGTTGCAACGTACGGGCACTTTACTAGTAATTTCAAAAAGTGATCTGCTGCATTCTGAAGCGTACAACTAACCCACGGTTGGCAGTTCAAGGCAAGAATGATCCCACCGGTTGGCACTGTAGTAACAAGAATGATCCAAATATAATAATGACGATTATATTTGGTTTTATATTTTTTCTTGATTGTGGATACAAATATGGATACCTCGGATACGAATACAAATACAAATAATATTGAATACAGATACGGAGTGAATACGAATCGAAACGAATACGATCACAAATATTTATCGGAACATAAAACCTCTTAAATTGTACATCCAAAATAAATAAAAACACATAAATAGTTTTTGAGCCTTTTCCATAAAATTTCTGGCAATTTCCATAAAGTTTCGGTAATTTTGTAAGCCTAGAAAATAATTCTCTTGATTACTTCCCAAGCAGAAAATTATTACTAGAATAAATTAAATACATAAAGGTATTTTTGTAAGTTAATAAGGCTTATAGTGCTTTTTTTTGCATAATTCCAAAAAGGTAGAAACCCTTATGTGTAATTTTCTAGAATTTTAAGGTATCGTCTGCATTCCTGCAGCTGGCAAGGATCTATCGCAATTTTCAAAAAAAAATTTGAGGACTCTTTTGTAAGATCTGCTACCTCACAAATTCTGCTATCTCACAAATTCCAGGACCTTCCTATAAAATTAGCATCGAAAGGACCTAAATTCAAAATATTAAGTGATTCTTAGATATTTTCAAATAAATGTAAGGACTTATCTAAAAAACTGATTAGCCGAATTCTATCTATGACTGACTAACTGAATCCGTATCCATCAAATAATTTCATACCACATTCGTATTTATTTCCGATAAAAAACTATCTGTTTCTGTTCCAACGCTAGCCGAAGAGTATCTAGCTGACACTAGCCGAACCCGAAAAAATCGGGAAGCATCCAGTCCATTTTCGCGACTTAATAGTAACTAATGGTACACGTCTTCCAAAATGTAGCTAGTGGTACAGTGTGGAGTATCTTTAATAAGATTTCGAGCCCACCCGGCTGCAACGGCGCAGATCACGAGCCTTTCTGCCCGGTTAATCCCATCATTCCGCTGCTCATTGGTCCCTAACAGTCTGACTCGGAAAAGACAGTCGGACTCAGAAGCAGGCCCATTAAAATTAACTCACACGTTCCGGGGCCATCTGAGCCGCTGTTGCGAAAAGAATTGAATAGCTGAGGCTGAGGCTGAGGCCAGAACCGCGTACGGCTCGACCCGATTCGTCTTCTCCGTTGTTAATGCAAGGGCATCCGTTCTTTCCGGTTTGTGCAGCCAAGCCAGTCGATCGCCGGTCCGCACAGCACTGGGGGCCTCTCTCTCTCTCTCTCTCTCCCGAACGGATGCCTCAAATGAATCGGTTCAGACTTGGGATTAAAGATGGCGTACAGGTGTCGCCCATCAGTGCAGCAGTTGTGGAGAGCTGTTCCAACCGTAGTTTTTTTTAAGATTGGGTGCAAGCGTAGTTCTGGGCTTAAGGCCATCGCTTTCACGCATGTGACAGGCCTGCCTGCCAGGTCACCTTTTACTTGGCCCGTTTCAACAAACGAGGTGCTACAGTGTAATTTTAATCATAACTAAAAATTTAAATTAACGTGTGGACGCATCGCCTCAACTTTAATGTTCTGCATTTCTTCTAAGACCAAATGATAAGCAAAAAAACAAAGCAAAGTGAGAACCGACCTGTGGTCCGTTAGCTAGAGCTTTGTGCTGGCTCGCTGCCCACTTGAGTTCGAGACTTTGGTGGTGTTCCAACTAGTTATTGGCTATGGTAAAGTTGAAATTGCATTATAACAATTGTTGGTTTTTTTAAAAAAAATTAAAAGATCTGTTATATCGTCACAGATAATGCAAAGAAATGAGAGAGAAAAAAAGCAAAAGAACCAAAAAAACAAAAAAAAGGTAAAATTAGAAGCTGACACATTTCAAGTAGTTTATGGCTTAAATAAATCAAAAGCGAAAAAATATTAGAAGTTAGAGCCATTTAGAGCAGGGCCTTTGTCTCGACGTTGGTGCTCACCAATAATTTTTCAGGTACACACAACACACTTTCTCACTGAAAGTGCGTATCCACGCTCCGTTTGCTCCTTGTAAAACTTTTCAAGCATGTTTAGTGAGGCTCCGTAAAGTTGTGCTTTTGTAAAAATTTTCAAGCACTTTCAACGAGAAAGTGTGTATTCATGCTCCGTAAGATCTAGTGTCTTTGTAAAAAAAAAGTTTAAGCGTGTGGTTCTACTCAACGTGCTTTTTGGGTGATTTATGATTTTTTTTTACTATAGCTTGTTTATTTTGCGTTGTAATTACTGATAGTTTTTTTGGTATAATTAAATTTAAAAAAATAAAAACAGAAAAAATATGTTATCCCATCATGGATAATGCAAACGGACATACAAAAAGACAAAAAAAATCTAAAAAAATAAAAACCAGAAAAGAACGGGATTAAAAAATAATGAAGCCAGAAGTAATAATAAGCTGAAGCATGTATATGTGTGCGTGTGGTGTGTGGAGATGTGAGTTGTGTGTGACTGCTTGTACCTTAAAAAAGAAGTCATTCCTTAATTAGCCTCTTCGGTGTGCACCTCTTGCAGCTGGATCGTAGATCAGCACGCAATATTCGTCTCGGCTAGTATATACTGCACGTAGTACTATAATCGTAGCAGGTAGTATCACAAGTTCACAGCAGCCATTTGGTAGCGTAAGTCCTAATCACTTGGTAACGTAAAGTCCTAAATGTCATTTTCTTATCGGATTCGCGACACAAGGTCTAGATGTTAATCTAATCTGCAGTCCGTAGCAGGGGGTGGAATAAGTTCTTAGCAGCAATAATCCAAGATGTCTTACAATGACGGCCAGTCCAAAATTGCTGGTTTAAACTTGCAATATATTTTTTTCTAGAAAAGAAATTGTTACTGTTACCAATGATTTCATAGGTTGTTACTGTTACCAATGATTTCATAGGTTGGGCAGCTGTATCGTAAAGTGTTTTGCAAGTGGAGTGATGACAAGACAAAAGTCACTCTGGGGAAAAAAGAGACGGAAAAAGTGTCAGTGGAGGCCTTTCTCCATATCTGTTGCAAGGATTTCACCGTCACCACACCACCGAACCAACCAAACCATAGGGCAGTCGGCAGCAGTGTAGGACACTAGTGCTGGCAGTTACACGTCGGCAAAGACCACCAAGGCACGACGGCACGGCGAACCACGTTCGGGCCGTGCCGGCATAAGTATGATACACAGTGCATATATGCATACATGGCACATGGGCCACTGTTTGGCCGCCGGCACACACCTATCATCTCTGCTTGTCTCGCCCACTACCACGTGCCTACCCACCACCACGCTTGTTGCTTGCCTCGGCACTCACCGTACTCATGCATGCCTACCTGACTCGATTGTCGCTCCACACTTGCCCTCCTCTGCCCCCTCCACCGTGTTTGCCCGGCTCCACCGTGCAGCTGCGCTTGCCCATCGCCGCCAAGGAGCCGAGCTGGTGTAGTGGTGAGTGGAGGCATGTGTGCATCTCAGCAAGGAGCTGCTTGAGTCCTATCAACGATTTCCTGAAGCATCCGTGGAAGTCGATGAGTAGGAGGCGATCGTCCATCAGCTGCTCCTACACCTGCGGATGTGGAGCAGGTCACCTAGCCACCGAGAGCACCCGTTCGACGTGCTCCATGTCGTCGGCGACTCAGTCGGGGTCAATCTATGCGGGCGCATCGTCCGAGGAGAGCAACACGTATGCCAAGTTGTGGAGCTTCATGACGAGCAGGTGGGGTGGATGGGGAGACTCGTGGAGAGAATGCGCGTGTAGGAGAGATTGTTGGACCACACGCCATCAAACAGGAATGATAGTGGCACCACCTTGTGTGAGAAGAGTGTTCAACTTAATCTCATGCCATTGCTCTTCTCCACTTCTGCTACTTGTTTGAGGAGTACGTGTTTTTGTCATACCACTTTCATGCTAGATTGGCTCGAGCATGACTCAACAGGCTATGTCATGCCGTGCTGTCCGATGGACCTTCTTTCTAGACTCGGCACGACCCGTCGGTAGTGCTGTGCTTGGGCTGTGTTG
The DNA here is from genome assembly GCA_036346265.1 of Melocanna baccifera. Taxonomy (NCBI): domain Eukaryota; kingdom Viridiplantae; phylum Streptophyta; class Magnoliopsida; order Poales; family Poaceae; genus Melocanna; species Melocanna baccifera. The sequence continues at coordinate 6,541,237 of CM070678.1, read as the reverse complement.
TGCCCAGGGGCGGAGAGAGGGGGCCAAGGGGGCCTGGCACCCCCTAACCTCAGGGGTGGACCCCCTCCGCAGATCCGCGCCCCCCACCCTCCTCCCCCTCGCTCTCCCCCCGCCGCCCTCCTCCCTCCTCCCCCTTGGTCTCCGCCTCTCCCCCCGCCCCCCTCCTCCCCCTCCCCCACCGCCGCCTCCTCCCCAGGCGGACCCCCTCCGCAGATCCGCGCCCCCCCGCCACCCTCCTTCCCCTCCCGCGGCCCCTCCTACCCCCGTCGGCCCCCGCCCTCCTCCCTTTCCCCCCGCCGCCCCCTACTCCTCCATCCTCCCCAGGCCAGATCCGTCGCCGAGCCCGCCTCCCTCCTCCCCAGATCCCCCGCCTCTCCTCCCTCCCAGTCCACTGAGAGAAAGACTGCACCTTCCTCACCAATGGCCGCCCCAAAAACAAATGGTAGTACTGGAAATGGTAGCCTAGCAACTACTCCCTACACACGTACATACTCTGTTTCTTTCTAGATCTGCAACAAATTGCTGAAGCTTGCATCTTTCTTTACTGATTTAGCGATTTTGTTGGTGAATGAATGGATAGAATCGAATTGGAAAGGTTCGACGCGCGGCGGTTCATGGAGAAGATGTGGGGGAAGTGGCTGATGTTCGTGTTGTTAGATCTCCACTGAAGATCCGATGCTCAAATCCGAAGCGGTGCCCCCGGATCTGGCCTCCTGCACCTTAGATCTGGCCGCCACCACGTTTCAGGTATGCGTCTCTATCCTCTTCCTCTTAGCTTCTGATGTGGTTGTAGCTGTGCTGTTAGACTATATTTAGCAAATCTTCTATAGCTGCTTTTGATGGCACAAATATTATTTTAGCTGGTCTTGTACTATATGTGACAAGATTTATTGATGTGGTCTCCTCAAATATGGCCAGTTAGGAGTTGGGTAATTGTATTGGTCTGCTAAGCAAGTGGTTTAAAATATGGTTATTTCAGTTAATGTGCAAGGAATACCACCAACTGCAATATTCAAGACAGTAAAGATGTTATTTATAGTGGTTCCTGCTCATTTCCATGTTTTCTGAACAACTCACATAACTTGTGATTATGAATGAAAAAATCTCTGTGAAAGGATCCATGGGCAACTATTATGACTCAAGGACTAATGCACTCCTTCCATGAAGTTTAAACTAAAATCATGAAGTTTGTCTTTCTTCCACCATAGTCCGTGCCTCGTGGTGGTCGCGACGTCGCGTCGCCGATCGCCTAGGTGTCGAGCCGTGAAGCCGCAGAGTCCAGACTAGTGACACCCCCCACCCCTATATCCAATTCCTGACTCCGCCCCTGGTTGTGCCGATCAAGTCTTGGGCTAGACCCAAATAGTCTGACCCAACTCTTAGGTCTATAGAGCACCGCAGGAAGAAGCGAAGTAATGGAGGAGAGCAACAATTATTGGGTTGCATTATCATCTCCTCCGTTGAACCTTCCATGGCATCGGATCCTTTGCTTCGTCTACACTCGAACTAGCGCAGTACTACCGCCGGCTGTGCACCATGGACGATGCACATGGAGTATGAGGTCCTTGCCGTTGCAACAATTATTTTGCTGTTTATACGCGCATTCATGGGAATGGATCGGTGCATGGGAAAGATCCTTTCCCATTTCATCTCTCGCGTGACCCCACTTGCCAATTCTTCTGTCATCAAAAGCCCCATTTTGATTATTGTGGACATTCGCATAGTAGTAGTAGTATTCTGGATAAGCCCAAGTACATTGTATTTGAATGGAGAAGTGTTCCTGATATGTACTAGAAAGAACATAAAAATGGAATGTGGGGGAGTGAAATTCTACTGGAGTACGTACGTACATGCTCTTTAGGTGGTAAAGCCAGCCAACACTCTGTATACAGGTTGAGAAACAAGTTTTTTCCGTGCATAAAATAACAACGAACTAATTAACAGTGGTGCTACTGTACAAATGCTATTAACACTACTTGGTACTAGTACATCATGACGATGTTACTGTATTGGTGTACTAGCATACAGTAACACTTGGTTCGACGGGACCGTATACTCCAAGAACAACCAGCTAGCGGTCGATCAAGCTAAACCAGTGCATTTACCAACGGAAGGGCTGGTAGCAGCTTGCGATATCTCACACCTACCGGAGCAGCGTTAACAAGTCAAAAACTGTCAGTGCCGTTAAAAGGGGCAGGTCAGCTGCGTTCACGCTCTCTCATTTAGACACGACGTCGACGAGCGTCCGAACACACACACACACACACAGAGATGGGCGCCACCGGGGCGCGGGGAAGGAAACTTTCGGCGCAGAGACCACTAGAGCGGGGAGAGAGAGACGGTGCAGCGCAGGTGCAAGTGTGCAGCGAGGGAGGAGGAGGCGGCGGCTGCTTTGGCGGCGCGGTTCCCGAGGAGGAGAGTGCGTGGCGTGGTGATTGAGGCGCGCGGCGGATGCCCGCCTCGAGCCCCGCGCGGGCAGGCGAAAGAGGGGACCGGACGCATCCGCGCCCTGCCACTCTCCGTTGCTTTTGTTTTGTTTTATCTCCGCGCGCGTCCTGACAACGACCACAATAACTAAACCCTGCGAAGCCAGTGGACGCAGGCACAGGCCCGGCCGTGATAAAAAATTACTCCACCGATTAGTTAAAGCCTGCGCCGCGCTGGCCGTGGCCTCCGGTCCAACCGCAGGCATCTCTCCCCTTTACCCGTCGCCTCCCTAAACGCCGACACGTCCGACCCGTCCCCCACTTGCTCCTCCTCCGTCGCGTTGCCCTCACGTGACCCGTGTCTTGCCTGCTAAACAACGCACAAAAGCGGACACGTTTACATGCATGCTTTTGGATACTAGTAGTAAAATATACCAGTTCGCGCGTCTCTCTAATTAACCATGCTCTCTCTCTCTCTCACACGACGCACCATTGCACCAGCCAATGTGCATTTCAAAATTTACTATTCTTCTCGAGTCAAATGACCCACTTGCATAGTTAAAGACTTTCAGAGGGAGGATTGGCGTCATCACCAGTGACGAGAACGGGAAGGTACTGCTGTCGTGACCCACGGGGCATTCTCAACAATTTAATTATGGTCCAGTGAGTTGTAATGGGACTGCAAACTATATAGAAAACAACACTTCTTTGACGAGACAGACTTACATAATTTTGTTTTATTGGAAAATGGAACGGGGTTCTCCCTCTGGTTGTCTTGCAGTGGCCGGCGACGTGGAAGGAGTGTTGGCAGCGCACGGGTTTTGGCGAAGACGGCGCTCCAGCGGTCTGCCTTGACGGGGAGGTGGCGGAGGTCTCTCCCACTCACTCATGTCCCTTCCTTTTTCTTGGACCAAGTGCTTAGCTTATTGCTCATGTAAATACTCCGCCATAAATGTAGGTCATTTTAGTCTTTTAATTTTGTCTTTTAAATATATCTCATTTTGTAGTTTTCTAGGCATTTTTCCCTACACTCTTCATATTGAACTATTACTCTCATGAATAATTGAGTCATTCACAATGCTACCCCTTTTCAACAAATCTAACCTCCTAATTGTACTTAAAATCTTAAATACATTTAGATTTTTCTAACCCACTAGCTCTTTATATAGCGCATGATCAAGACTCTGAATTATGGGCACTTAGATTGGCGATGACTTATGACTTTTTTTACTGTAGCTGATTTATTTTTTATTTTAGTTGATGGTACCATTGGTGTAATTAAATTTTGTAATAATAAAAATAAAAAATAGATTAGCCCATCACAGACAATACAAAAGAATATAGAAAAAAGAAAAGGTAAAAAATTCAAAAAAACTAAAAAAAATTAAGAAATAATGAAAAAAGCTAGAAGTCATGGCTGACTTAGCGGGGCAAGTTGGCTCCGAATTTATTTTCTAATGTAGCGAGTGGAACAATTAATTGAAGCTGCATGCGAGCTATGAACTTTGTGCCCTGCTGTGATTAATTGGAGAGAAAGAAGTTGTGTGCATGTAATTAACTAGAGAGAGATCAATGAATAATTAGAGCAAGAGAAGGGTACGATTTCACGCCATGCCTTAATTCTTTGTGTCCATATCTAAAACCATTAATATTAAGGGTACTCTCAATGATTCTATATAAACAGTATTTATAACATTAATTAATCTGCTAAATAGAATTTATACTGAGATGTAGAGGGAATTAAAGTAGGGAGAGCAAAGTAGTGTTATATGTAACATACTATTTGAACACAAAATCCAACATTAAGAGAGAGAGCTGGGTGAAATTTATTATCCGATTCTACTGATGGATATCACCTATTAAATTTGATGATGCCTATAGTTATTTCTTGATGATATAGAAAATATAAAAATAATACAGCAATATCTAAGTGCCCTAAGGGACATACAACAATTATCTTCTCTCTCTTCCTCTATTCTCTTCTACCTCGTAAAAAATGATATAGGGTATGTTTTTTTCAGTTTCTCAAAACGACTTTTGGCTTTTGCTATAGTACCTAATTTTCAAACGAAGTATTTTTTTAAGATAGAGTCTACAAGTTAATTATAGTATATGTTAAAAATTTAACATTTGTACCATCTAAAATCGCAAATGAGTATCTCTTTCTCCGTAATCTCTGTCGTAAACAGTAAAAAATTAAAAAAAATTTAGCTAAAAACTATAAACCATAAAAAAAAAATATATCCATAGTTTTAGGAGTAACATTCTATAGGACGTATTGGGAGTGCCCTGAGATGCCATCGTCATTCGTCAATGGGGTGGACGCAGAGGAAATCGATGCAATTGGCGTGACGGTATGGACTGATGTTGGCTTCAGAATGGACCCGCATAAAATAAATAAAATATCTATGTGTGAAAGCTACTGCCTCCTTTTTTTTTTTAGTTACTATTTTGAATATCGACACGGTCTATAGTACACCACTTTAACTATTATGTTATTAATTATATGCTAAAAAATCATTAAAAATATAATGACATAAAAGTATTCTTTACGACAAATCTAATAGTATCATCCCACATAATAAATCCAAATATTTTTGTGTATATTAGTGATAAAAAATTTAAAAAGATTGTATACACATATTCTAAAATGATATGTAAAAAAGAACAGAGAGAATAATAGCTTGCCAATTAAAGTAATTAGTGGGTAATATGTATTAGTTCTCAAATAAAACGACTATGGTGCATATATGAAGCAGTGCTGGTTAATTGCATGAAGGTGCATTAGTTTGGCATTATTTAACTAATTACTGGCTGCATGCGTTCATTTTGTTTCCCGCAAGAAACCGAACAGTTTGGTGCTGCCTGACGAATGCACGCATCGATTTCAAATGTGAACAGCTAGTGTAGAATGCAAAAGGGTGGAACATTTTCATTCACATTGGTTGAGTGAGGCTTCTGGTCATATACGCACACTAACTAGCGCGTAGGTGTAAAATAAACGCGCACCGCTAACTGATTCAACCAGCCAACCGCTCCACCATCCTACCCCATGCTTAACTGCAAAGCATAATATACACACGGACCCGCTATCCAGCATGTGCTAGTTTATTCTATACCTTTTTTGCTATTTTTCGACTAGCCTCAGGAAATGTAAACTATTCTATACACACACGGACAAGCAAACATAGCAGCACATTCCATTTCCATTAAGATTATAATCCACCATTACAGTATCATAAAATAACAAATAGGTTAAAAATCTAACACATCAAAATATGGTAAGAACACATCTTCTAATATTAAAAACCCAACTCTTAAACATGGCAACAATGTAAAGAAGCAGATATTCTAGCAGACAATGGAAGCTCAACCGCGCCAACAAAGCCTCTATGCCTAGACCAGTTGCTTCCGTGGTGTTTTGCCAAATGTAGACTTGTATACCGTCTACTTCATAAGGGCCATTGGTGTAGGGGTCGAGGAGGAGGCTAGAGAGATTTTGAGCACATGCAGTAGGTAGGGGATGGGTTCGGGTGACTATTTATAGGGGAGGGAGAGGTGGAAGTTAAAAATTTTTTGGTGCAGGAATGAGAAGGTGGAGCTATGATCCGTAGGGTAGGGGTTGGTGGGTTTCTATTGGCTGGGATTATATTGGAGAGGATTGACGGGCCCAGCGATCAAGGGTTAAATTATTATAGATAGTTTAAATCACAAATCGTCTATAAAATTGCAAAGTTCTATACGGCTTATATGCTCGTTTGAAAGGTTTCGATAAGATCTACAACTTTCCAGTTGAGGCAAGCCCCAAATTCCAAAGGAAAGATAAAAATTTTTTGGCAAAAAAAGAAATCAAAACTTGCGACGCAAATTCGAGGCTAAAAATGGCCAATTTTAGGGGTCTTAGAGGGTGACTAGCGTAAGCGAAGTGGTTTTTTTAGATTGAACTCGTCGTTAACTTTCCAACGAGTACAAAAACGTCAAAAATAGACACCATATACAAAAGTTACGACCATTTTACTAAAGGTATTTCGGAACATAATTCTACTCAAAGTCAGACAGGAGATTATAACATTTTAGGGGATTGTGGGACGAGAAACATATCACAGATGATTTTTAACATAAACCGTCTGTGATAATTTTATTATCACAAATGATTTGTAATACAAACTGTATGTGAAGTATTACAGACAGTTTAAATAAAAAAATCATCTATGATATTTGGTAATATCACAGATGGTGCTTACCATGAACTATTCTGACATTATTTCTTTATAGATGGTTTTTAGCGCTGATACTAATACAGACGATGTCTAAACCTAAATCATCTGTGATTGCATTTAATACTGATGGTTTTGATGAATCGTCTAGAGCGCCAGATGGGCGTGCACGCTGGGCCGATCGTGGCCTCAGATCAGAGGCCCGCCGAGCACCCGCACGATCTGTTTGGACGACAGTCGTCTGCGCGGCCGGCCGACGGACGGGCCGTGCTCGGGCGAGAGGCGACACGCGCGCACCGCGCGTTATCTCACGGGCCGTCGCGCGCGCCGACCGGTTAAAAAAATTTATATTTTTTTTGTAATTGTTTACAATTGTTTACAATTTTTCCTTATTTTTTCAACCATTTTCTGTATTTTGTTAATTTTTTCATGCTAAACGGGCCAACCATACCGGCATGACCCGTTTAGCCCTAATCGTGCCTGTGCCGGCACAGCACGACCACAGGCTATGCTTGGGCCGAGTCCTCGGCCCGCGGGCCAGCACGGCACGACCCGTTTATTAACCGTGCCTAAACGGGCCATACCGACCCTAGTCCCATGTCGTGCCGGCCCAGCACGGCTTATTGTACAGCACTAGAATCGTTTGTGATGAGATGTCTAATATAAGTTTTTTTTGTAGTAGTTGTTGTGGGCGTAAAAATTTAAAAGATATGAATGGAGGAGAAAGAGATGGAATTTAAACCCCCCGTGATTGTAATGTTTTAGTTTAATAACCATCACACTAGCCCATTCATATTAAAATCAATCTGTTTAATAGCACGGGATACATCAGATAATAAAATAATCTTGCACCGCATGCCAGTGGAGCTAGATTCTGATTGCGTCTCGCTTATCCACTCGATGAAGCCTCGAGATTTCAACACGATCAAAGAAGCCCGGGAATTCCCAATCAACTCCTGAGTTTGTTATCCGGCATGTGAAAAGTGAGCAAAACGATGCTGCCTATGAGCTTGCAAAGTTGGTGAAGCACACCAAAGCATACTGTTGTGTGGCGTATAATTGCTTAAGAATGTACTCCTTTTCTCTTTTTCAATTAAAAAAAATAGAAAGAAAGAAAGGACAATGAGAGCTTGTGGTGGGAAGGGTCCATGAAGGATGGATATCGAATCGGCTCGGAAAATCTCGGTACGTAAGTTGCTCGGCTTGTTAAGCTAACAAACTTACTCGGTTCGGCTTGTTAAGCTCGATAGGAAATAAATGAGAGCAGACATACAGAAGTCTGGAAAGGTACTAACGATATTCTATTCAACCTTTCATGACTGGATTTTCACCGGTAAAACTAGCCAATACGAATTAATTCCATTGGTGCTTCTACAAGTAGGTGAAGTTTCGTTAAAAAACATAAAGTTCTCATGCCCACATGGTGACTTGAGGTAGTCGTCAGATAAATTCAGACTTGCACCAGTGTTTTTGTCATGTTAGGATATTAGAAAACAGATTTAAATTGCAGGTCCCACAGTTCAAAGTGAATTCCACTATATATTTCCCTGAGAACATCACTAACTATATCAGATTCCAGGTTTCCATAATCAATCACTAACCAAAATTCCTAATGCACAAGTTTCTTGCTAAACCAAGCCCAAAACAACACTAAAGAAAACTTTTACCATCTAACAATTCCAAACCACCAACTACGAGAAATATGTACTAATTCTTGGGGCGTTTGAAATGACGTTGATTTTTTTATTGTAGCTGGTTTATTTTTTACTGTAACTAAGTTGGATTATTTGGTATAATTAAATTTAAAAAAAATTTAAAAATAAAAAATCATGTTAGCCTATCACAGACAATACAAAAGAATATGGGAAAAAAGAAAATGCAAAAAAGTCCAAACAAATCTAAAAAAACTAAAAAAAGATAAAATTACTAAATAGTGAAAAAAAGCTGAAATGAGCAGGGCTGACTAGGGCCGATGCGGAGTCGGAGAGAGGGAACTCCTCCCTCGGCAGTTCTTGGGCTCGCCTGCATCTGCTGCTCCATACACTGAACACCGAGGAGAGATCGAGTGGAACGGGGAGTATGAGGTCGGCACGGACGACGAGAAGGAATCGGGCCGACAGAGTCTACTAAGTAAGTTAAGGAGCGTCTCACAAGTCAGCTCGGACTAGTCTTGTTATGAGACCAAGCTGAAATCCTAGCTCGGCTTGAATGGTCGAACCAGGTCGAGTCTTCGACGAGCCCCAATCCTAGGTCCGGGTGAAGCGCACCCGATCGGACGCCTCCGGTCCAGGCTGTGTTCGGCGTGCGTCGCGTCCCGCAGTCTCGGCACGCGCGCGTGAGATGCCGCCCGGTGCGATCGAGGCCGTACCGGCGTATTTAAAGCAGGTGCACGGAAGGCAGGGAGGCTGAGGGTGTCGGTGAGCCAGGCCTGCGCGACGGACCGGCTTGGTTGACACCTGGGGCTGGGGCTACTGCGGCGGCACAGGAGCCTAGGCCACGCCGGGGACTGTTCTGCGCTGCGTGGTGGGTCTGTCGATCGGCCTGCATCGGCGAGATCCTTCGCCGTACGGTACGGCGAGCTTGGCCCATTTCCTTCAATCATAGCCCTGACTCAGTGCCTGCCTCCTGTCACGTGGCAACGGTGTGGACGGGACAGGGGACCAACCCTAGCACGCTTCTCACTGGCAGCGTCGCGTTGCGCTGCGCGATGCGGTTTATATAGAGCACAGACAGGAGGTCGGGGAGAGTCGGATGACATCTCGGTTCTGGTTCGTTGGATTTCGAGTCTAACACAGCAAGAGCGCCGGACTGGTAGTGCTGCTCCGGTGGATTGGAAGCCACAGCCTCCTGCTATCACCAGAAGGGGGCATTCTATTGTCATCACTTCAACGGGCTCCTCTAAAAAGATTCTTGATGGGCTTGATCTTTTGCCATCGGGACGCACAGCCGATCTTTCCTAGCGCAATTCTAGCCCATCGCACCGTATTGGGCCGTTGGCTGAGCGTACTACATCGTCGCTCCGTTTAGGCCTGGACAACTGTTGGGCCCAAAAACCCCGACTGCACCACCAGGCCTTTTTTGGGCTGTATGTTCAGAAGTAGAGCGAAGAAGTATAGCTGCGTAGGAAGGAAATGGGCTGGTTAATCGTCTTCTATCCGATTTGGAACTGGCTCGATGTGTAGAGAAGAAGCTGACCAGGCGAGATAACTCAGAGAGGGGACCTCGTTGGTCGGATTGCTCCAAGTGATGGTACGGTGAAGATTAATGTTGATGCAGCTATATCTCGTACTGCCACCAAGTGTGCGACTGGTGTTGTATGCTGGGATAGCAGAGGCAAGTTCATAGCTGCAAGTCCTTGTGTGTGGCGAGGAACAAATGCTCGGAGGTTCTACGAGCTATGCCATGCAACGAAACTTTTACTACTTTTTTTTTTGTTTTGTTGTATGCACGTTTTTGATTCGTTGCATCTAAAATTTTAAGATGTTGCATTGATTATGTTTTGGTTGCCGGAGATTTTTTTAGTTAGCTTAGCGATTGGAGTTTAGTTAGCTTAGCGATTGGAGATCCAGAGAGAGGAAAAGAAGAGGGTGATGATGGTAGTTGTTAAAGTTAATCTTATTTTAGTAGATTTGGTTTATTTTTTGAAGAGTTTGTTTAGTATTTACAAAGTATACGTATAGGAGTAGAGAAAGAAAATAGGAATCCAAGTAGGATTAGAAGTCCGAGTGCTAGATTTGAAATTAGTCTTTATAAGGCATAATAATCATGTAATTGAGGCAAGAAAAAACGAGAGGAGAGGAAGAGAAATAAGAAGAAAAGATAGAGCAGTTGGTGCTCTGAAAAAGTATATCAACGTATGTAAGAGATGAGTGGGAGTTAAAATTATAACAAGTGGTATCGGAGCTTATTGATTTTAGTGGTGCCTGAAGAATATGAGCGAGAAGGCGAAGACCCAGGGTGGGCTAATCTCCCTCCAGTATCCTCTCCTGACGACCAACAACTACCCGATGTGGGCAATGAAGATAAAGGTGAACATGTGCGCCTAGAGAGTCTGGGGTGGTGCAGTTGATCCGAAGGGGAAGGACAACGAGGTGGACGACAAGGTGGATCAGGCGTCTTTGGCTATCATCTACCAAACGGTGCCAGACTTGATGATACTTCAGCTCATCGGGAAGGAGACAGCACGAGAAGCGTGGGAGACACTTCAGAAAATGCACGATGGAGTTGATCATAAGAAGAAGGTGCGGCTCCAAAATTTACGGAACGAGTTTGAGAATCTCTAGATGGAAGAAACCCAGTCGGTGGACGAGTTCGTCGGTAAATTGACTTTGCTATACAACCCAGTCGGTGGACGAGTTCGTCGGTAAATTGACTTTGCTATATAATCAGATGATTTCTCTTGGCGACAAGATGGAGGAATCTGTGACAGTGAAGAAGTACCTACGCGTACTACCAAAAAAGTACATGCCTGTCGTCACCACGATCATGTACTCCCCTGACTTGGAGAAAAAGAAGATCGAGAGATTACCGGCTCTTTCAAGACGTACGAGGAGCTACTGAAGGGGTTTCGATTTCATCTTGGCGAATGTTTGATCTCATAACCAGCGTTCTTCGCGATAAAGGGAGAGCCAAGGAGCGGTGGCTCATCAAGCAGTCGTGGACGATGGTACGGGCGAGGTGGTCAGAGTGGTCGAGGCGACAGAGGTGGCTGTGGAGATAATGCTTGGTAAGGCGGTGGTGACAGATCCTATGATAAGTCACATATCAAGTGCTTTGAATGTGACGAATACGGGCACTACGCGTCACGACACATAAAGTGATTCAACTGCAACGAGTATGGACATTATGTTTCGAATTGCCAAAGCAAAAAGAAGAACGGGGAGGCAAACCTCGTCCAAGACAAGAAGATGATGAATCAGTACTATTTCTCTCATCATATGTTGAAAAGACACCGGTTATGGTGATGCTAAACGAGGAGAACGCAGTTCTAAAACTATGCACGAAGGAAGGCAACCACGATCACTCAGATTAGTGGTATTTAGATAATGGAGCAAGCAATTACATGACGGGAGATCGCTCCATGTTCTATGAGCTCGACGAAAAGGTTTGGGGTAAGGTTAAGTTTAGCGATGGCTCCATGGTAGAGATAAGAGGCAAAGGGACGATGATGTTGCAATACAAGAACGGAGATAAGAAGTTGTTGACAGAAATTTACTATATACCAAGTCTGTGCAACAACATACTTAGTCTCGGACAAATAACAAAAAAAGGTGCAGAGTGGTGCTGCAGGATGAGTTCTTACGTGTCTATACTATGAATAATGATCTGTTGACAAAGGTGAAAATATTTCCAAACCGGTTGTACAAAAATTTTGAAAACTTATAAGCAAATTTGTCTAAAGAGCGGTTTGAAAGAGTCAAGAGATGACGGGACCTAAGGACGAGACTCACTGAGCGTAGATGGGGGCAGCCAAACAGGGCATGCACAAGGCCAAAATGGCGGGACTCACGTGCAGCACGTGCACACTCAGGGGGTGCATATAGAGAACAGCTCAAACGCTCAGGGGGTGCGCATGGAAAGTGGCTCAGGCGCACATGGTGGCGGGAGTAAGGCTAGAGCAGATGCGTGTGATATTGAAGGTGGCACGCATACAGCTACGGACAGAGGACTTCGTACGGACGGTAGACTCTTAGGAGGAAAAAGTGTACAAGTTCTAAGAGAAAGAGTTGGAGTACAAGTTGGTGCATTTTTCTGTAATTTTAGAGAGGTGTCTCAGCAGTGGAGACAGGATGTACAAGCACAAAAATTAAAAACGGTTTAATCCCATCTAAGATGCACGTGGGAAAGCGAGCAGGATTGGTCCAAGAGAGAAGAGTAGGAGGCTCAGATAACAGCGAAGCTCAGGTGGGCAGGCGAAGAGAGGATGAGTTCAGTCCAGGTACAAGGCGCAGCAAGCATCGGATTGTGCGAGGCTCATGATGGAGCAAGTGCAGGCGGTAGGGCAGTGATGGCCCTGAAAGGAACAGTGCACAGGAGTGCAAGTAAAAGGAAGAAGCAGAAGACAGAGAGAAGATCGGTGTGATCTAGACGGAGAAACAAGATTAAGAAGGTGATTGTTAAAGTTAATTTTGTTTTAGTAGGCTTGGTTTATTTTTTGGAGAGTTTATTTAGTATTTACAAAGTATACATATAGGAGTAGAGAAAGAAAATAGGAATCCAAGTAGGATTAGGAGTCTGAGTGTTAGGTTTAAAATTAGTCTTTATAAGTCATAATAGTCATGTAATTGAGGCATGGGAAAACGAGAGTAGAGGAAGATAAATAAGAAGAAAAGAGAGAGCGGTTGGTACACTGAAAAAGAATATCATCATATGTAAGAGATAAGTAGAAGTTAAAATTGCAGCAGTAGTGCATCCAACGGTTTGTTGCAAATGAAATGATGAAAGGAAGCATTCGGCTCTTAGTGCCCTGGACGCTAGTCGCACCCAGTTCTTAGGTGCCAAGCTCCCAAAAGCAACATCAAAATCTACAAATGATCAGACACCCAAATCCAAATTAAACATGTCTAAGCACAAAGCGCACAGCCAATCACCAATTTCATGCCTTACTTAGCTCCACCATGGCATAATGAAGACAGGCACAAACACATGAATGCTAAGCCAAAAGTCCGAACCCGCGATGACACTGACATGCTAGTACATTTCCCACGCTGATCAGGCTGTGCAAAGCTCGCGCGAGAACCCGACGCGGCCGTTGGCGACGTCGAACAGCACGCGGTGGTTCTGCTGCTGCATGCTAGCCAGCACGTTGAGCGCCGCGTTCACGCCGTCCGAGGGCGCCGCCGCCATCGCCAGGCACGCGACACCGCCCGACGAGCTGTGGATCATGATGTTCTCCTCCGGCAGCGTCACGGTGACCGCCCCGGCGAACATGAACGTGATCGTCGGCACCGAAATGACCGAGGCGTTCACGTTGAAGCACGTGTCGAACCCGCCCAGCGTCGCCGCCACTGGCGCGTGCACCCTGCGCCGGAACGCGTCGCGCACGGCGGCGTACACCGGGGCAGCGAGACGCGTGTACATTGTCCCGGCGTCAATGATAGTGCCGCTGCCGGTGATCGGGTCGAACGCAAGAGCCGACGCCGGCACCGACACGGCCTTGATGCCTACGCGGATTCCGATCATGTTGACGTAGTAGAGGGAAGGCCGGCGAGGGTTGTAAAGCAATGGCGTCGTCTTGATCTTCTTCGGTTGCCCGATGGGACCGAGCTTTAATGTGCCCGAGAAGTTGGATGACTTGTAGCTAGGGAGGCAGTAGGAGAAGACGGAGCCGTACATGTCCTTGGTCTGTGACAAGAAGGACAGCAGCCCGCGTCCGAAGCCGATGAGTCCTTGCGGCGGCACGGAGCTGCCGGTGACGACACGGAGGCACCCGAAAGTGTAGGACCCCACGACGTCGTTCTCGAGGGCGAGCGAGTCCTGCCCGAGCATGGCTTGGAACGTGGACGCGGCGTACGTGAGGTTGAACGCGCACGACGAGCCCGCGCCGCCGGGGCAGGAAGGGTTGGGCAACTGTGCGCACTGCGTCGAGCCGCAGCGCACCGGGCGGTACGTGGACGACTGCGTCGGGGAGAACGACGGCGCCGCGGCGCAGCCCGTGCAGGCGCTGCATGGCACCCACGCGGCGTCGTTGCTGGGGTCTATGGCGACGATGAACGCCTGCGCCGGCGTGCCGAGGAGCGCGCGGGCGACGTAGTTGGGGATGCCGAAGATCTGCCGGCCCGGCGCGATCGGCACGAAGGAGTGGCCTTTGTTCTTGGGTTTGGCAGGCCCCGCCGCGAGCATGACCACGCGTGCCGCGTCAGCCGCTGACTGGGAAGCGAGGGAGGCCGCCCATGCGGCGAGAGGCTCCCCGTCATTGGGTGACACCGTGTGAGAACGTACCAGGTGCAGCGTTGAGCTGCGGACTGCAGTTGCAGCCGTCCAGAACAAGGACAATAAGACCAGCAGGGCGGGGAATCGAAGGAGTGACATGGTTGCTCCTAGTGCGAGGAAGGATGGCAAGATGTGAGATGCAAGGCGCTGGGTGTAGGTGTTACATGGTGGTGTATATGTAGGAGCTTGATGGTGGAGTGCCCTGCTTCTCCACTCTGGAGATGGATCTTAATTTACTGGCTGGTCTGTTTAGCCGCTGCAGTACCGTGGATCTCGATCATACGGGATGAAGTGACCAACATTGTATAAAATAATAAAGCGCATTGATCAGCTTGGCCAGCTCTTGATCTAGAGCGCGCATTCCAGTTTCCAGATCATGTGGCTGCTGCAGCATGTGTTGCTTTGGCTGATCACTGATCGGTGCCTGCGATGGTGGTCGATGAGGGTGCACGGCACAGACTGTACTCCATATTGTTGGTGGTTGGGATGGAGCGCGATGATGGTCGTCGTCGAAGCGTTGGCGCTGTGAGGTTTGTGGACAAGTGCGGGTCTGCGGGAGGCACGGAGCAGTGCGGCGACAGGATGAGGAGTCGAAAGGTAGATGATGAACCTGCGCTTGTGTGCTTGCTAGCTATGGCTGCTGCGTTCGGCTCCGGCAGAGCACGAGAGGAGCTCATGCATGTGATGCGCACTCCGACGATGCATGTGAGACATCAAATTGTACGTCGTATTCCATACATAGAACTTAATTCATTTATTTATTTTTGGAAAGTGTTAAACAGCACTCCGGTGTTTTTTTTTTGTGGTAATAAACACTTAGATTTCTTACCTTTGGATGCACACAAAGATCCGTATGAATTCCTCCCCTCCAAAAAAGATTTCCCCTTCCCTTCAAAAAAAAGGGGGCTGTTGGATATTTAATTTAATGGTCACAAATCTGAATGCTCATAATCACAAAATACACTCGAGTGTTCTCTAGACACCACTTTTATTTTAGAACTATAAGAGGAAATTCATGGTGATTTTATAGACGTGTACCTTTTAGTTAGTAAAATACTGTAGATGTCAAATTGTACGTCGTATTCCATACATAGAACTTAATTCATTTATTTATTTTTGGGAAGTGTTAAATAACACTCGAGTGTTTTTGTGCTAATAAACACTAAGATTTCTGACCTTTGGATGCATTTGGATGCACAAGAAGATCCGTGCAAATTCCCCTAAAAAGATTCCCCCTCCCCTCCAAAAAAAAGGGGGCTGTTGGATATTTAATTTAATGGTCATAAATCTGAATGTTCATAACCACAAAATACACTTAAGTGTTCTCTAGACACCACTTTTATTTTTGAACTATAAAAGGAAATTCGTGGTGATTTTATAGATGTGTACCTTTTAGTTAGTAAAATACTGTAGTTTGTCATTTGTCAATCTGTAGCTCTGTAGACTTGACCAATTTTGGACGTCTGTTTTGGGTGAGGCTTCCTTCAGTCCTTTGGCAGATTTGCACTTAGTCTGATAAGCTAATGTGATGCGGAAATGCGATGGAATTATCGCACCGGATTACATGCAACACCGGCTCAGACCGTGTTCTTGTTCCGCTCTCCCTGTACAATATCTGGTTCCTGTCAGAGAGAGAGAGAGACAACATTGCAAGCCAGCCAAGGACAATGCAGTTTGTATACCAAGCCAATGTTTCATTTGTATAGCCCATGTATATCCTAGTGCACTTTCAATTAATCCAGCACAAGCACTAACATACTGCCTGTGCTGGCTCTTCTGTATGTAATTTTCGGCATCAATTTCTATGCTTTCCTTGCTGCTCTTTCTATGGATGTTCTTCCATTGCAGAGGAGGTCCTGGTGGTGAGGGAGGGCCTCATCTTGACGATCTGCTCATCGTCGACGCCCATCCTCTTGGCGGACATGCCCGCCTCGAAGAAGCGCTTTACAGCGCTCCTCATGTACGCAATGCCTTCCCTCACGTTCATCCTGTCCCTGATCCTGTCCTGCAGGGTGGTGAGGAGGTGGTCCCCATTCAGCACCGACGAGAGCTGGATGAGCTCCTGCTGGAACTCACTCAGCTTCGCTTCCTCGTTCGCCTCGGTTTGCCGTATCCTTGTCGGCATTGGAAGTTGCTCTGCATATGTACATGGAGAAAGTATTCAGAATACAAAGCAAACCAGACAAGCGTACATGATCTAGTAGCATAAAACAGACTATTTTTTTTCCTAGCTGGTAGCAATATCGTGTGGCTAAGTATTTACCACTTATTTACTCTACGGATTGAAGTGCTCAGCAAAAATGAAGTCCTACCTGGGCAATCTGTCCTTGGTTCAGTTCTCGTTTGCACAACTCTTTCGAATGTTCCAGCCCATGCGTCTCTTTTAGTCAAGAAATCTTGTGGCAGATCGAACAGCTTTTTCACGGTTGCAGGAATCGAGGAATGCTCGTATTGTGATGTTGGGGTTGGATTTCCATTTGGCCCGTGGACAACTGAAAACATTTAATCATTAAGTTTTATAGTCGAGTGATCAGAACACTCAGGTTAAGCTAGCGTTAGATCTCTGCAGAGATTAAAAACCACTGACCTGTTCCCTTGTCAATCCACGGAGAGATCATGATGGTCGGGACGCGCACACCCAGCCGGTCGAATGTGAAGTTGTACGGCGGCGGGCCGACGATGCCGTCGGGGCTGGGCACGCCGTCGACGGGCGTGGGAACGTGGTCGAAGAAGCCGCCGTGCTCGTCGTAGGTGATGACCATGAGCGTCTGGTTCCACTGCGGGCTGGAGCGGAGGGTCTCGTAGATCTCCTTGATGAACATCTGGCCCTGGTAGACGTCGTGGGAGGGGTGGTCGTCGTTGGCCGGGTTGTCCTTGGAGTCCATGTAGTGCTGCTCGACGACGGCGTAGTTGGGGAGGGAGCCCCGGCTGGCGTGGTCCTTGAAGGCGTTGTGGAACGGGTGGAACTTGGTCAGGTACTTGAGCTTGCGCAGGTTGCGGTAGAAGAGCACCGCCGGCACGTCCTGGAAGTAGACCCCGAACGACAGCCCGGCGTCGTAGACGTTGTCGAAGATGGTCCTCTGCGGATACCCCATGATAAGCGACCTGCATCGTGCGTGCAATGCACAGTAAGGAGATTTTTTTTGTTGTTGTTGTTGTTGTCAGAGAGAGCTAGGATAACTTCTGTTCTCTGACAAGTCGTCAAAAGACTGCGCAATTGAAGTTCCCTGCTTAAAAAATAAACAGCTGGTCCGGAGTTTTGGTCGCTGAACTTTTCAGCTTTCCTGACTGGGCTGGGCTTATAGGCCCGTTTATTGGGCCGGGCAAAATCTAGCACGGTTGGGTTGAGGCCTGACTGGTTTTTCGGCCTCCTGTGCTAAGCTTGATCCAGCAGGTCTAGCTATTCCGACTACTAGATGCGAGCGGCATTTCTCCCCTCCTGTTGTTAGACAGACGCGCCCCGAAGATGTTGCCCAATTGGCAGACCGTAATCAACGCCACTCTCTCGCACTTTGCTGGTCAACACCGCAAAAAGCAATATTCCACCCAAACGGCGCACAGCAGCCGTGGTCCCAAGGACTCATCCTAGTTTCTCCGACACGAGAAATTTAACTGTGTAACGGAGGTACGGGTGGATTTGTGTAACAAGCTAATAAGTTGATAACACGTGGTGCCAAATACTGCAGCAAACACTGTTTATCACTGCAGCAATTACTGTAGCACAGAAAAACACTGAAGCAAAATTTTTTTGCTATTCCCGCTGTGTTTCCGTGTTCGTACAGTGTGCTACGGTGTTATATAGGGGGTGATCGTTTCGGCTTTTTTCGGCTTCAGCTTCTAGCTTCAGCTTTTTTTTCACTATTCACTACACTATCCACTAACTCATTCTGATGTTTTTCACCAAATCTGTGTTTTTCACCAAAAGTCAAAAGCCATCGCTATTCCGATCACCCCCATAGTGCTTGCTACATCGTTCCATGTCACGTGTCTTTAACTCATTAGTTTGTTATACAAACTCACCTGTATCACAGTTAACACGATAAAATTCCTCCCCCAACATACCCTACAGTACTTTACTCCTTCCTGCAGGCAATGCAAGTGTGGAACAGCCGCACAGCACACATCTCATTGCATACCAGTATACCACCGCATGATGCACAGATATCAAGACGACACTGCGTTGGAGTTCTGTCATGAGCTCATGGCCGAATCAACGGTGTGGGTATTGGCACCTGCTTAGCCAAAAGATGATATAAATATTTGATTTTTTGAAACAGTTTTTTACGTCTCCTGCTTTGCTTTAAAAGTAAAGTAGAGGATTATAGATATATTATATATTATTTCTTATACTTCTATCTCATATATGTATCTCTCTTATTTTTTTCATCACTCATATTTTACTTCTAAAAATTACTTCTTTTAACCGATAATATTTATTTTTATTTAAAAATCATCCACTACAGCTCAAATCAAAACAGCTCAAATCAAAAGACAAGCCCAGTATGTAGAACACTCCTATGTCCTCCGACTCCTGTCATATAACCACATCAAGAAGACCGAGAGAGATGTCTATAGATTCACTGACAAGCAAGGCCAGTTAAACCGTGGTCCCACAGTTCAGTACGGTGACCACTACTTTTTCATCTCTGGATCCATCAAGGGGACCACCCCTCGAGGTTGCGTGCCACCTCCCACCTCTTCATTTCACACAGAGGAAGGAGTTCTTTTCGCTTTCTGATTTATAATTTATACTGTTTTTAAATAAAATATTTTTTAAATTAAAATTTATAAATTGATTGTAGTAGATACTATACCGACTTTAACTATACCAGTTAAAATTGTACGTAAGTATCTCTCTCTTCATACTCTCTCTTATGAATATCCAGATTCAAAATTTTTAGTTATAAATCATATAATACAGTGCCAAAGAAAGAGCAAAATTGAGTACACTACTAATTTACTACAGGTTGACCCTAGTGCACTAGTCTGATCTCTGGTGGGAGTGCAAAAGCGATAGGCAAAAACAACGCATGGCCTCGAAATAATCAGACTGCCTGGGACGAATCACAATTTGCAATAATAAAAACCACCGATGATATTTGTTGTACCGGTTAATCACAACCGGACATGTGTCTCTTTTGCTATATCAAATTGTGACATTTCTTGTACTAGCGTGGCAGTGCCCTATCATAATGATGTATCACACTAGACAGGAGAATGTGAGGTTAAAACTCTTTTGCAAGAAGATACTACTGAACAAAGAAACAGAGGAAACAAAGAAACGTGAGGCTGCATAGTCTCTCCAGGCATGATGTATGTTGGTAATTAGGATGGTCTGTTTTGATGAACTGTTCGGTTCGGTGATCCGGCTGAAACATAGGTGAGTTGGCGAGTTCGGTGAACTGTTTTGACGAACAACAAACAGAGAAGGAAAAGAGACACTGAAAAAAATGTTGGGTTGCGGCCCTACACAAAAAGATAGGAGTTGGCGAGTAGCTCCCGCTGATTTCTTAAAATAAAATAAAAAAGGACTGTTGCACTGAGAAAAAGCAATAGAGAAATTTTCCAACGTGTAGATGTAAAAATTGCCACGTGATTTTTACAAAAAAGGGTATGCAATTAGATCGCTAGTTGTACTAGTGCAATTATAGAAAATGCCACGATAGTAAACATCACATGATATATCCAAAAATATATTATAAGCGAAATTTGGTATCTATTTAATCACACAGCTGCCTATGTATGCTGACACTATTACAAACTACTTAAAATGGTTTCATATTAACGTTTCGTGAATATGCAAATCCGTTGCAGTAACACTTTCTATAACTAGGACGATCATGACATTTTGTGCTTATCTAGCATGCAGCAGCTCTAGAGCACCCTACCATGCCAGCATGCCGCTGCTAACACCATCCATCAAAAAATTTGGCAACCAACACGTGCATCGATCAGGTCGCACGCACGATGAATCAACCACGTGTCCACACGCAACGAATCAAAATGCATTGTGGCAACCAGCTCAGGATATCAACAAATCAATTGAAAATGCGGAACATAATTGAAGAGCCAGCGGTGGGGAGTGAGTTAAGGTGCGCACATTCGGTCGTTGCTGGTGGCGCCGCCGGACGTGCCGGAGTGCACGAACAGTCGGTTGGGCTGCGTGGACGACGGCACGGACGCGAACCAGCGGTCGAAGACGGCGAACTCCTTGACGAGCTCGCGGTACACGGCGACGCTGTCGGGCGCGAAGCCCTTCATGACGGCGTCCGTCATGTTGGCCCCCAGCGAGCGCGCCTGCTGCACGAACCCGTCCATCCGCGCCGGGCCCGACGCGTCGTCCGACCCGAATATCTGCTGCCGGATCTCCTGGAACGAGTGCCCCGGGTCCGGGTCCACGTACTGCGCGCCCTCGCCGAAGTAGACGCGCCCGGCGGACGGGTCCGTCGTGTTGGTCGGGTTCCACTCGCCGCCCGTCACGCCGTCGATCGCCGGGTTGAGACGCTTCATCCACCCCAGCATGTGGTCGAACGACCGGTTCTCCATCACCACCACCACCACCGTCTTTATCGGGCTCCCAGCCAGGCCCGGCCGCGCGACGCCGGCCGAGACGATGAGGAGCAGCACGGCCACGAGGAGGCCGTGCGGCCGGCGGCGGCCGCACGTGGGAACCGCCATTTCTTTCTCGCTCTCTCTGCTTTGTTTGTGTGTAGTAGCGGGGAGAGCTGGGGAGTGTGGTGTGTGGGGGTAGCTCGTGACAGACCCCTTGGTGGCGTGACGTTTTATTGGGCGCGGCGTGGGGTGGCTGTTGTCTTATTGTGGACCGGCAATGTGGACCGGCAATCGGCATAGAAAGGGTCTACAAGGCCAGACCAAACTGGGCATGCCTAGAGCCGTAAACGAGCGAGCTTGGCTGGGCTCCCTGGGTTCTCTCGTGCTTGCTACATGCGACTTTTAGCTCATACTGTAATAATTAACTTTTAAATAATATCTTTCAAAATAAAATTTATATATTAATTGTAATAAATACTATATTAAAGTTATCTATATTAGGTAAAATCATACATAATTGTCTCTCTTTCCGTACACTCTCTTGTGAACAATCCAAATTCAAAAATTTAAACCGAAAATCACAGCCTAAAAAACCCGCAGCTCGGTACAGGCTCGTGTCGAGCTCAAGTGAACCTGAGTTAGTGATCGAGCTTTGAACTAGTCTTAAGGGAATAAATGCATTTTATAGTGACGTTAAATTGTGCTACTAGCCTACTAGTATAGTGTACCTTAGAAAATAAAATCTAGAAAATATGTAAACTCTTGCAAAGGTTGATACTCGAACTCATGACCTCATGATGTGTGGACTCTTGCAAAGGTTAGTATTCAAACTCACGGCCTCATAAGAATAGTGCTCCTCTTGGACATGTTGTACTAATTACCTCAACCTCACCACTTTACGTGTTTAGTTATTTCTTACCATATTTATATGTATATCGTTTAACATATGTAAACCACTGAAAAAACACCTCTGAATAGTTAAAAGCGTCTCAAAAAACTCCTCTACAAAATAAAAAAAACTTTAGATGAATTAGAGAGTGTCTCAAAAACGTATCTTTACAATAAATTATTTGCACGTTGTTGTGAAACGTCTCAAAACCGTCTCTACAATATAAACCTTTGCAGTTTTATGAAGTGTCTCTAAAAAATGCCTCTATGTTATGTAGCTTCAATTTTAAAGGTAAGTTAGAAAAGCGCCTTTAAAAATGTCTCTACATGGGGTTTTTCTTGTAGTGTCAAGCTCAGACGAGGCTTGAGCTCAGCTCAGAAAGCTTGGTAACACAGGAGAGGCAGCGGCCAACAGGGAATGGGCAAAGGCAGCTAGCGATTGGTCGGATGGGGTGGGAGGAGAGGTGGCCCGTAGGGAAAGAGAGGGGAGATGGATGAGGAAATGAGAGGATTGAGCTAGCCTCTAACGCCACCGTGGCCATCGTTGGTGTCGCCATCGTCATCGTCGCTGCCGCCTAGCCACCACCATCGCTGTAGCTCAGGCTCGATCCTTACTAGATGAAGGAGACCCAGATCTGGAAGCCGATGACAAAGGAAGCTTAGATCTAGACACTGACGAAGGAGGCCTAGATCTTAGGAAGCGAGAGTGCGAGTTGCGCCCAGCAAGGAGTGGGAGTGTGTGTCGTGGCCTCACCAGAGGAGTGGCCGAAGAGAGTGGAGATTTGGTCTATGGAGAGTTTGGGTTGAAGGAGGGAGATTTTTGGTTGGACTGCACTTGGACCAAGCCCTGTTAATCTATTCTAGCTTGTATCGGTAAAAGTTCACGAGCTTGAGATTAGGCTCAAGCTCAGCTCATTTGGAGCTCGAATCGAGGATGGAATGAGCCAAGTTTGAGTAACTCGCGAGCATCGAGCTTTTCTTACAGCCCTAACCATATCATGCAATGCACGATGGAATAATACCTAGCACTATTTATTCATCATCAATTCCTCCTTATCCAACAATTAGTCAACCAAAAGCATTTTTCATATCTTTTCCTCCTTTATAAATAGTACTACCACAATAAAATAATCATTTTTCATATCTTTTCCTCCTTTATAAATAGTACGAGCACAATAAAATCATCTCCTTTAAAAAATAAAATCATCTAATCAATTATGCTAAATTCATAGCATGTATAACTCAACTTTTATATTAGTCACACTTCTAATAAGACAAGGAAGATTGTCCCGAAAAGTTCACCGCATAGTCCTATGAACTTCAGTATTGTATGGTCCACTGATTTTACACACTAATTGCTTTCGTTGTTGGTATTGTTTGATGTTCTTTTAATCGTACATCAATGTTGCATCTAAAGGGTAAACAAAGCATTTATACATGTTCTATTTTTGTGCATATGTTATGCCAGCTAAGAGGATCATATTTCCTTTAGTTACAGGACACCAAATTGACCACTGCTTTGCAAGATGTGAGGGCGGTGGGAACGTAGGAAGAACGTTTGATATGGTGCATGGACGATGCCTAGGGTGGGACGCTCATGTTTTCTAGGTGGTCTGTTCCTTGGGACTAGGTGGACATGTGTGCCGCTTCGTTTAGTTGGGAAGTGGTAACGAGCATTTGTGTTTTTTGGGTTAAGAGTATTTAGATTTTTAAATGTTATATTTTTATTTAATAAATTTTTTATATCTTTTTTAAAAAAAATCTAAGATGTTAGATCTCGATCCATAGATCTTCTATACTCTCCTAAAAAAATATAAATGTTCTAATTTAAAATATTGGACCAGAGATCTGATACTTAAAAATCTAAGTGCTCTAATCCAACATAAAAAATTTCCTAACATCCAAAAACAGTAAGTGCTACACCACCTTTGCCAAAGTAGTCGTGTCGTGCGGCCGTGCGGCGTGCCTGCAGATGCTGCTGGTTCGACGAAACAGATCAGAAAGTACCGCGGGCCCGCGGGCCCGTGCAAAAACACGGTTCAAACCCATTGTTTTACTACGACGAGTAGCTAGTAGAACTAGATTGGTCACGAGTAGGCGATGGCCACGTTTTTTTAAAACTTTTTTTAACGGTTTTTAATTTCTCTCAACTATTATTGTTAACTAGATTAATAAACCGTGACTAAAAGTAATAAGTCAAAGCTCCAAATAAAAGGCCCGATGTTTAGGTGGCACGTATAATTCTCGTGTGAAATACTGACCCATGGTGATATCATCAAGGAGTAAAAAAGAAAGAAGTAAGCTAGTACCAGCTGCGATTTCCGAAATACTAGGAGTAACCCAAATAGGTGTGAGTTTATGATTTATCTTAGCAATTCCAACTGTACGATAATGCGCAGATTTAAATGTGTAGTAACATGTTTCCAAGATCCTCTTTCTTGCGCGTTATCAGCTGCTGACTGAATGGTGGGCCCTTCGGCATGATCCCTTGTCCTTTTGGCGTAATCACGTGCGTGCGTAGCTATCAGCACAAATGGCACGGCCATGCACCCGCGAGTCCGCGACCTATCCCCCGCTGCCGTGCACGTCTGCCGCTGGTTTACCTAAGAGGGTTACCACTACGGCACGGTGTGCATATCCCCTCTTGCGCCGTCCTTCTCTTCTTCTTTTATCTCTTAAGCGTTGCCGCTCTTTTTCCATCTCCCTCTCTTCTCTTACTCCAGCGCCGGTCGTCGCCTTCCCCTCTTTTTTCTCTACACCCACCACCCTCTCCATCTTCTTTTCCAACGTCGGTCGTAGCTTCTTCTCCACCTCCTCCTGCCCCCTCCTCTAATACCGATGGCCGACAACAACCCTGCAGCCTTGCTGCGCTGCCCTCCCCCTCCCCTGCCGCCCCTACCCCGCCTAACCTAAAATTCACCATGACACCATCTAGTCGTGCCACCCACCGCCCTCCACCGCCACCCCAATGCCCACCGATAAGCCATTGCCGTCGCCACCTCCTTCCCTTGCTCAAGCAAGCTCCTTCGTGCCACCCACCTTCCTCTACTCTGGTGAACTCTCCCGCGCCACCTACATTCCTCTACTCCGGTGAGCTCCTCTGCCACCACCTTCTTCCTCTTCTCTGCCGGCGATAGCCGCCACTTCTTAACCACTCATCCTTATTGTGTCTGTCGACTTTCACCACCCACTGCCCTCCTCTAGTCCGCGGCCGAGGCGTTGCCTCCGGCGCATCGCCGCCCCACCGCCGGCGTTGCCCATCGTTGGCCTGCCACTACCCCCAACTTCACTCTAAATCTGGGGACACTATTGAATCTAATCTTAACCCTAACTCGTCGGAGCCGCCATCGGAGCTGGAGAGGGCGGTGGAGCACGAATCTCAAGGTAAAATCTACAGTGAGAAATTCAAATGCTTGATAAAAAAAAATACTCAAGTAGTAATTAGCAATTCCCTTAAATGTTACTTTGGCACATATGATCAGGAGAAGCTAGTACTTTTCCTTGGCCCTTCACAGTGGCATGAACTTGTACACGAAGAGCATACATGCCTTTAGGACGAAGACTTCGTTTCGAACACGGTAACCTTTTTCTATTGCTGTGAAAAATTAAATAATTTCTAGTTAATTTGGTACTTTTGTACATTAGAGTTGCAAAACATTTCCTTCAAAGTGAAGCTGATTTGCATGGTGGGAAAAGCGTGCGTGCGTACGTTCCTGTGCATCTCTTCTGCAAATATTAGCGATCGTTTCTAACCTTGACGTGCACATCATTTTCCCGTCTCTCCGATTGAGCAGGGAGCAGGAGCAGCACGGGATGGCCAAACTGATGCTAATGCGGGTAGCGAATTTTTTTTTAAAAAAACTTGTAGCTTTCTCGCTGCCCAATTGTTGCACGCCATCTCGAAAGTAAAGTTCTATTCCCCCTTCAACTTGTCAAAGAAGCATGCATGCAAAAAAATTGCAACTATTGGTATCCCACAATAGTACTTTAGATATTGTAGGAGTTAGGATATAGGTCTGTTCATATTTACTGTAATTGATAACCATTAACTATAGTTGAAAGAATTAGTTTTTAGAACGAGAGTATGAGGGATGGGGAAAATAAAATAGAGATACGTGTATGAAATAGGATCGAAAGAAGTAAGATATGTAATACGTCTGTGATTCCCTACTTTATCTTTGAGAGGATAAATAAAATCGTTTATGGGGAAGCCAATATGTAGTTAGAATACTCGCACCGACAGCAGTCATCGTGTTGATCCGCGTCTGCTCATTACTTCATCAGTAGTATAGTAGTAGTAAGAGCAAACATTGTTCGAACGATACCGATAAGCAAATGCAAAAGGCGATTCTACATGGATAAGAAGCATATGTATCGGATGTCCAAGGGCATGATAGACGAAAGCTAAAGCTAATGATGGAGCGCACCGCATCTTTAAAATGGCACTCACCGCCACATGGCTATGCGCCAGCAGTGACCTGATTGCTAAGTGGGGAGTTAGGCTAAGTTTAAAAGTGCTATGGCTTTTTTGCTGTAGTTTTTAGCTCTTGGTTGATAAATAAACTGGTGATGGAAGCATGTAAGGTAACCGAGGTGGGTGCACGTCAATGACACAGAACAGAGAAGATCAGATTGGACTGATAGCAATCAGGTTTTCTTGGGCGCACAGCAATGCAGGTAGTTTTCGTATGGGCCGCGTCGTTCGAGTCTTGGTATGTTGGGCTTGGGCGCCGCAAATGATGTTTTCTTGGGACGTCGCGGTGATGTATCCGGGTCCGGCCCAGATCCCCTCGAAGTAGGAAGAAGAATGGCTTGCGGGGCTGCTCTGAAGCCTAACTACCACCGCGACGCCGCCTAGTGCAAATCAGGCCCATGCCACACCAGTAGACACTATCATTTTGGTTCCACGCCTTGTCCTACTAGATTTCGAACCAGCGTGTGGAATTAACTAGAGATAAGATGCTGCTCCCCAAGTTTCAAGATTAATGCTGTCTCAAGCTTAAGCCCTACACACACACCGATACACGTGGTACACTGACTCGGGCGTTTTTTTTACGGCGCTCGTAGACTCGTAGTGATCGAAATTCCCCTTTTATTCAGGGGTGATCGGAACGATTTCTAAAAGCTTCAGCTTCTAACTTCAGTTTTTTTTTCACTATTCACTACACTATCCACTAACTCAGCTACAGTATTTTTTCAGCCAACTACAGTACTTTTTCAGCCAAAAATCAAAAGTCATCGCTATTCCGATCACCCTCTCTCATCTGAATTCCTAAAGGATACACAAGACAGGCCGCCAAATGAACCTACTGGTACTCCGAAGAGACAGAGTACAAACACAATCCGAATTCCCAAGGGAATCACCGGAGTACGTACATCACAACAGATAATATATACATACACGGCTGCCAAGTTAACGAATGAAATAATAAACTCTGTATAAACACCCTACACCAATCAAGTGTTGAACTAATCAACAACTATATATGTATCCACCACCTGAAAGAACAAGAACAGGTACAATCCGTTGACGAGGCTTCAGGCGTTCATCGTGATCTTGAACTCGTCGGAGCTGAGCACGCCATCCCCGTTGAGATCGAACCTGCAAATCATGGCGCGGCAATCGTCGATGTCCTGCTCCGACCCCAGCCTACCCAGCATCCGCTTCAGGCCCGTCGGCGTACCCCAGCCTCCCCCTTGCATCTCGTACATCCGAACGCCTCCTTGAGCCCCCTGTACCTCTCCTCCTCCTGCACCTCCGCCTTCTCCAGCCTCACAAACTGCGCCTCGCACAGCAGCCCGCCGCCGTCCGCGTCCACCGATGCCACCAGAGCCTCGGCTTCCTCGGCCGACACGTCCTCGCCCAGCGTCGCCTTCATGCAGAGCTGCAGCTCCGCGGCGGAGACCATGCTGTCCGAGTCCCTGTCGAAGGCGGCAAACAGCGTCCTGTACTCGCTCGACGACGCAACCATCCTCGATCTCCTTGCCTACCGGTTAATCTCGGTTCAGTAGTCTCGGCGGATTGGTTAGTTGGAGCTTGCCGAATTCTGTGCCTTCTTTGCTTGCTAATGTGGAGGACCGGTATAGCTTGCTAAGGTGGAGGACCTAACAAAGGGACAGTGAATAATGACTTCGAAATTTTCTTCATAATATTCACTAATTCTTCATTCTAGCAGTTATTAAACTATCAAGGTCAGACTTGAAAAGCTAAAATCAAAACACTCAACTCAAAAATTCAAGAGCTGGTGAAGGCAATGACAGTCAGACCGGCTGACGTCAGTCTGATCGGTGCCTATCGGTTTGAACATTTGCCAAAGGTTGGTCTGACCGGCTTCCTAGTGGTCTAACTACTCTCCTGTTCTAGAATTGAAAAATCAATCTGAGTCCATATAATTTTTGGTGCAAATCTAAAAATTTTAGTCTAAATGATATGAATTTTTTGTATACACCTTGTTTGAGGTCTTAGGAACATATTACATCTAATGATCGCAAGGATCTTCGTCAAAATTCAGACATTTCTCAAAAACACGTAAGATTGCACTAAGATCAGTAAAAAACCGAAAACACCAAATACGAGTTGACCATGAGCGGAGGATGGACAAGATGGATTTATATGTATTTTCACATATCACAATAAGTAAGAACTTCCGAAGATTTAAGACAAAAATATTTGGATCAAGAAATCTCCCGAGAAAGTCAAATCCAAATAAAACCGAATAACTTCAAGACCTTACAGGACATGATGCCTACATGGATAGCGATTGATCTCCATAAGTTATATCCATTACTTACATATTTTTGGCATACAACAAGATAAAAAAGGTGAGAGAGAATATCAAAATCAACAAGATTAGAAACAAATCAACCA
This sequence comes from Melocanna baccifera, assembly GCA_036346265.1. Lineage (NCBI taxonomy): Eukaryota > Viridiplantae > Streptophyta > Magnoliopsida > Poales > Poaceae > Melocanna > Melocanna baccifera. The sequence continues at coordinate 6,512,354 of CM070678.1, read as the reverse complement.
AAACAAGAGGACTTTATGAAAGATTAACAAAATTGCAATATTGTTACTTTAGAATGAATGTTTTGCAACCATTCTACTTAAAGGACAAGAGAGCACACCATAACACTCATACTTCTTAAATCCTAACTTTAAAACATTTGATTAGAATGAGAAATAGTTGGATACTTAACTAGCAGTCTCTACTCTAATCTGTTAAATAGATGAGGCAACTAGCCCACATATAACCTTAATAGATATTATCCACTAGCACAAATGGGGAAACACGATAATCCCACACAACACAAGTTTTACTCATACACTACACTCATGTACACTTTACAAAGCACATGAGCTTGAAACCAATAAGTCCTTAACATTTGATCCAATTTAATCATCTTAGGTTCTTTTTGACTTAAACCACCTTCCCAAATACTGCTCTAGTGCCGCGATTTTGATCCAATTTAATTTCTAGTATTTTGGTCAACTTACCAAAATACCTTTTTTGATCAAGTTTTCATCTTCCTTTGCAAGCAATCCCAATGCTTGTCACGTGTTGGGTACGGTTAGTAACGACAAGGGTATAGTGTAGCAACTGCAGGACGAATTTGGTCGTTTTAGTTAAGTAGCCTCATCATCAACATCATATCAATCAATCATAGTTATCGTTCCGATCGGAAGATCAGGCCAAACCCACTCATTAACCCCCTCAGTTGGACCGATCAAGTCATATAGTGCAACCCGTTACTTTAACTTTTTTCAATATTTTTTGTCTTTATTGTGTCATGCTTGATTTCAGCTATCTCACCTGATATTCTTGATTGTTCTAGACTTCAACTACTCCATAGGTGTAGCTCCAATCTTTGCTGTTGACCATGGTTGACTCTAAGCCTCGATGCACATTCAAAGACCAAGAAATTATATTTAAATACAAGTTCTTCACAACTTGACTTACACTAGTCAAAACACGCTTCATGCAACACATATGTACTAATCTAGGTTAAACCAAAACACATCACGACTAGAATTCCCAAAATTTCAAATCTCAACCGAAATAAACTGCCATGATGGTTAGACCGCCAGTGGCTGTCGATCAGACCGCTGGCACTAGTCGGTCTGTCTGACACCTCTGGCCAGTCAGATTGGTGGATCTAATCGAAAGCTAAAAAACAAACTTTTTTTACAAAGTTTAAATCCTAATTCCTCTAACTTAACAATGATTTATCGCAACAAAATCATGACCTTCTTAGGTTGCACTTCGTAATGGTACGTTGCTACAGATGTTGGTGCGCGGTCATGCGTGTGTGTGTGTCTATATATATAACTACAAATATGGCTAAGCATACTAAATATACAATCCATGTGATAACTAGTATTGTATCATTAGATAATTATCCATCCTATAGTGATAATGAGATCATGTTATTCAAAATATCAAGGTAGAATTAATCAAGTTAGACAATAACTAACAGATACAAAGGTTTGTAATAAACTAGTAATGCATTATAATTTAAAATAAAATAATTAAATAAATAGATTTAAAAACTAGGTTCAACTTAATTAAATGATATGACTTATCTTGGCTTTGCTCAGTTAATGGTTCTTGATATTCAAATCTTATTTTGGCTCATTTGAAGACGTTATCTAACGAGAGAAAAAACAAAATAAAGTACAAATAAAATCAAATAAAATTTAAATGAACTTCAAAAATTTTAAAACTAGAATAAAAAGATAGAACTCAATTTTAGATAAATTTAGAAAAACAAATTGGCTCAATCGGAGTTCGAATGGAGAAGAATGAGCTCTCGGAAGATTTAATTCTAAAGAAAAAGGAAAATATGATTTATTTTTCTAAAGGAAAATCCTAATTATGATGTCAACATCTAATTTATTTTTCAGCTGAATTATTTTTCTGAAAGAAAATAAGCTTACGTGGCAGCTGACTGGGCAACTAGGCCTAAAGTGGTAGACATGTGGCTTGACACCTGCTATCTAGGGTTGACGTGGCATACTGACATGGCCTGACATGTGATTGCTGATGTGGCATGCTGATGTGGCACCGAGACGGCTTGGTTGGCTGACGTGTACACATGTGGTAGACACCTGGACTTAGGGCTGACATGGATGTCTACGTGGCTGCTGACTCAGCTCGACTTGGCTCATGGTTTCACAGAACAGTGCAACTGACATATGGGATTCGACTGTCAGTGACTCAGCGCATGGTAGACGGGGTTCATGGAGAATCTAAACCGATGCGCGGTGCAGGGTGACGTCATGGCTGGTGTCAACGGGGCGTTCGAACTAGAGCGACGAGATCTCGAACTAAGGCGATGTGCCATGCGATCGAGGTGGGGCGGCGCGGGAACTCACCGACGAAGCTTGGTAGACAATAAGGAGGACAAGCAGCGGTGCACGGCAGAGATGACGATGGCGACGACGGTGATGACAACCTCGCCAACGAGGACGACTATGGTTTAGCACGGACATCAGGGGCACGGGTGAGAACAGCGACGATACTAGACTGCAGGGGATTTAGAACATGAGGGAGGTGATGGGTTTTATAGCATGGATGTCGAGATGTCCTCGGTGTGCACATCACAGATGCCAAGGTCGGGCCGGATGTGGACGGCGACGGAGACTAACTCGGAGATGATGAACAGTACCCGATACTGTGGATGGAAGACATATCGCACCGTGATGATCGAATGGTTGGCCGCAGATGGAACAAATGAATAGTGCTGGTGGAGCTAGATGCTTGACATGCCGCAAGGAATGAGATCCAACGGCTGATGGGAGGCTCGGACGGGATGGCCGATACGTGGCTGGTAGGGGACATCGGACAACTAAGGTTTAGTGAGCCGAAGAGAGAGAAATGGGTTTGGCCCATTTAGCCTTTTTGCACTATTAATGATTTTCCAAATTTAGATATTAAAAAATAAAATAAAATAAGCACTAAAAATAGCAAATAAAATCAGAAAAATACCAGAAAATTCCTTGTAGCACAAGAAACCCAATTAAAATACTTTTAGAAAATGTTAATATTTATTTTAGTCATATTAATTCTATGTACTTAATAAAAATTTATTTTAAGCTTAAATTAATTCCAGAAAAATCCAAATGCTAAACTTTGATTTTAAAAGTTTCAAATAACTCTAAAAAACAGGATGTTACAAATAATCACTCTCCTTTGATGTGGCAGCAACATGCCTTAGAGGTCGAGGACCTAGAGAACGCTCGAAGGAGACGACTGGCCACCTAGATGTCCCTGCCTGGGCACATTCAATACTAGTCTGAAAAGGTTCAGGAGCTTTAGCACATCAATGGCTTGCTCGGGAATCTGACTCAAGAGCTTGCCCGAGCACCAGGTTACAACCACTTTGCCGAAAGAATCGCGTGAAGACTCCACAACATGATGGACCAGATCGAGCAATCTCGTTGAGATAACTCCACAAGCCAGACAAGTACGACCGCATCCAGTCATTCACAGTACTCACCTTGTGGAAATCACCATGATGATAGGTCACGTCGGTCCCTAAATCACAATCCTAGCCGAAGGAGAATTCCTCGAACAACTCCAAATCGATGGGATTACCGAGGAGGTAATCAATCACCGTTTCGGACGAGGATTCTGCAATAGTAGATGGAGTACGAGGAATACTACCTGCATATGGATGAGGTCCAGTACAATCGGCTGGTGATGCTAACCACCCTTTCCTGTAAAGGAGACGTTATGAACTCGTAACCGGATGTCGGACGTTCATGCCCGAACTTCAAGTATACCCCTTATCGATAAGAGAGAATTCATGGCATGGTCGTAATCACTTTTACGACCATCCTATAGTCGTAAACTCTTTTACGACTACCTGGTCTTATGTATTTCTGCGATCATTTTATAATTGTAAGTTCTCCTATGAACATGTTGTAGTCATAAGTTATTCTACAACCATCCATTGGTTGTGGATCTTCCTGCAACCAGTATATCCTTGACTATTTTGTCTACAATGACCTACCATGTCGTGGATTTGTCTGACAAGGCAATTGGAATGCGCATTTATTTCTAATAACCGCACGAGATCTCTCTCTGACAAAAGTTGTATTCCATATAAAGGCACTTGAGAGAGTTTTCCCTAAATCCAAACAAATCATATGTAATATCGGTATTAAAATACTAACAATCCAGTTAGCGTAATTAAAAAAATAATTGCATTTTACTTCTATTCTACAAGTCTGAGAGAGCTTACATATGAGATAGAGTGTTAAAGTATAAATGAATTATCTATTTTTTTATTAATTTAAGTTTTGGATAAACTGACTGATGTATGAAACTCAGTACTTTTTTCTTTATCGAAATGGGCAAGAGTTCTGCCTTCCGAACCTAACAAGTTTCCTCGCCCGGGCCTTTCGATGCGGACCCGTCCAGTCCGGCTAACCGCAGCTAGAACCGTTATCTCTGTTTCAGACTGACAGTGATAAGTACACATTTCACTGTCAACATGGGCGATTTAACATTTCTAACGTTATCCGTTTAATCAAGGTGCATATGATCGAATTTACAATTGGCCAGACAAGCATATAAAGAACGTACAGTTTTTGTAAAGGAATGGTTCAATCAGAATTCACAATGAACAAGCGTAAGGCTAGTTTAGCCAGAAACAACAACGGCGGCCGGCCGGCACCTCATCCCATCATCATAGTCTTGAACTCGTCGAAGGTGAGCACCCCGTCTCCATTCAGATCGAACCTGCAGATCATGAACTGGCACTCTTCAATGTCCAGGTGCAAGCCCAGCTTGCTCAGCATCAGCTTCAGGCTCAACGGGGTGATGCATCGTCTCCCTTCCATCTTGTACAACCCGAACGCCTCCCGTAGCCACTTGCACTTGTCTTCCTCCTCCTGATCCGCCTCCACTTCTTGCACTAGCCTCACGAACTCCTCTTCGTCAAGTAGCCCGTCGCCGTCGGTGTCCGCAGACGCCATCAGCGCCTGCAATTCCTCGGCTGACATGTCCTCGCCGAGCGCCGCCTTCATGCAGTGCTGCAGCTCGGCGGCGGAGATCTTGCCGTCGCCGTCGTGGTCGAACGACGCGAAGACGCGCCTGAACTCACCTAAGCCAACCATGTTCGCCTTCACCCAACTAGAAAGATTCACGCAGGCGAGCTTGCTTTCGGTGTTTAATTAGCTGTTTGCGACCCTGGTGGTTGAGAGTTCGTATGTATTGGTATTTATAGTTGAGCCAATTGGGCATGCTATTAGATTATGTCCAGCAATTAGCACGTACCTTTCTGAGGGAATAAAAAGAACAAGTAGATTATTTTGACTAGAAAAGTGGACGACAGTTTCAATTGTCCCAACTATATTGAGCTGTGGCGTTTCGTTCGAGCTTCTCTCCTCTTCGGTAGTGTACAGTACTTAACATTATAGGATCCCGCTAGTAAGGAGATGCCAGAATACTAGTACATCTGTTCGTCTGAAATTTTGCACTCATCCCTGTTTTCTAAAAAGAAATAATTGCAGTCATACAGTATCGCTTCCAGTAGGCATTCGGCGTTCCGATGCAATGATCTACCGCAAGAACATACGAACAGATAATTCGAGCATTCTCTACCTACTTCCATGAAGTTAGATCATGTTTTATTTACTCGTGAGAAAAGACCAAACATAATGGAACGGCCGAAAGACGACTCTGTCGTCGACGGCTGCGCAACAGGTTTATTATATGCGCGCCATTCTGGCGCTCTAATATTACAGTCGCAAAGGAGGACCCATGTATAATACTACTACTACGACGTACTCGTTCAAATATCGACTTCCCTATTCCACAACACCTAAAAACTTCTACTAATAATTGACACTATCAACAGACTCATTCCTCAGGCTCCACTCATTGATTGTGCCTTGGATTTATCAACACAACTCGCAGTACGCTTGTATGCACCCTGTATATACACACACACCTATGACCTTAGAGGGCATTCGGAATAGCGATGACTTTTGATTTTTGCTGAAATTTTACTGTAGTTGGCTTTTTTTTATTATAGCTGAGTTAGTTTATTAGGTATAATTAAATTTAAAAAAAAATATAAAAATAAAAACGACACGCTAATATAGAGTGGACGATGCAAAGGAATACGAAAAAAAAATAAAACAAAATTTTTTTACTGTAGCGCTACAGTGCGCGCTACAGTGTTCCGGTCATCGAACGCCGAACGCTAGCGATCGGCCGAAGCCACAATAAGCGCGGCCTAAGCACCAGAAGCATTGCAGCATTCCAAGGCAAAACGCTCCCGCACCCCCTACACCAAAACTCAACAGCTAACGATCCCTGAACGTTTTTAGGTGATCATCAAAAAGATGGTAGTCACGGCTGGAAGAAATGATTGCTTCAGCTGATGAGAAATGAACGCTCCAATTTATTCTTCATGAGAAAGATGCCCTTTGAATTGGTCCAAAGAAACTTAGGTGGCCGATCGGATTGGTCCGATCGGCCTCACTTCATATCCAACATTCAAATGACTCAGACTCCGATCATAACGCTTCAAACATCTCTAATGATTAGAGCCTTCTGATGGTGATCGGATGCCCAAATGTCTTGATGAGTCCAAACGTTCTTGTTGATCGGAATAGTCCGATGATGATCGGACGGTACAGCTTTGATTCCATTTGGACTGGTTCGAACATATTTGCTCAATCGGATCGGTCCGATGATGATCGAACGATCCTATCTTCTTTCCAATCGTTTTCCTTACTCTTTGAGTATAGCGTCGACAATACGAAAACTCTTGAGCCATAGAATAAACACAGATCTTTTTGGTGGTGGTCAATCTCTATATTTTTTCTTTGGTTTTCTCATATATTTATACACACTTTACAAGTTAAACATTAACTATGATTCGGATACTGAAAACGACTCTGAAACATAAACTTCTATCTCTAAACTGATTTGAACTCGATTCTAAAATAAATTCGGTAGGATTATTTTCAACAGCGGCAGACGAGTTCAGCCGTGTGTTCTCGGCGTTCGACCGCGACGACGACGGCGAGTTCGCGGCAGCCGAGCTGCGGCTCTGCATGAGGTCAGCGCTCGGCGAGGACATATCGGCCGAGGCTCTCGTTGCGTCGGCGGACACAGACGGCGATGGGCTGCTGGACGAAGAGGAATTCCTGGTGCTGGTACAGCCAGAAATGGAGGACAGATACAGGGGACTAAAGGAGGCGTTTGGGATGTACGAGATGGAAGGCGAAGGGTGCATCACTCCGTTGAGCCTGAAACGGACGCTGAGCAGGCTGGGCTCGCATCAGGACATCGAGGAGTGCCAGGCCATGATCTGCAGGTTCGATCTGAACGGAGATGGTGTGCTTAGCTTCGATGAGTTCAAGATCATGATGGATGCACACCAGATTAATTTGTTATGATGTACCGCCTGTTAGTACAGTATGTTCGTTCATACGTGAATCTGTTTGTGAGCCCACATGTATGCACGGTGAAATATTTTGCATGTATTGTTGTGAGTAGATTTTCGCATTTGCTCTATATTAATTTGTTCATGCGTTTGGTATCATTGGCTTATATATATCTACCCTTCTGGCACCGCTTATTATTGGTCGTTGGTGGCAACGACAGAAGCACTATTGATAGGAACAGCCACTCGTAGGACTACTGAGTATTGCCTGGATGTATCAAACTAAAACATGGACAAAACCCTACAACTCAAATGAATCGTACAGAGAATGGCACAGTGAATTTGGTGAAGACAATATGGAGGTACAGATTGATTTGAATATGGAGGTACATATTTGAATATTGTAAAAGAAATTTATGATTAAAGTTTAATTTCGGAGACCACACCAAGTCAATCGTGCCTTATAAAATCAACGGAGGGAGTAATATTTAGCAAGGATCTAAAGCCTATTAAAATTGCTAATGAACATGCTAATATATGTTTAACCATTTATGGGTCTGTTTATATTGGCTTCTGCTTCCAGAAGCCGAAACCAATGTGAACGTCTCAACTTCTATAAGCTACTTCTATCAGCCACTACAATATGTGTTTTCATATATTCAAACGTACTTTATATTTTATTATATTATAATTCTGTAAGTTAGATAGCGATCTAAATATTGTAGTGACTTTCGTTGCCCTGTCTTTCTTACAGAATGCATTGTTATTCATCAGTCACTACTATTTATCAACCGCTTCTATCTGTCATTACTATTCATCAGCCGCAGCCAAAAGCTATCAGTAGAAGTCAATATAAGCAGGCCTAGCCTAGGGAAGGAGAAAAGAAACGCACGCTTGGAAGTGAATCCAATAAAGGAGGTAGCCTTTAATCCAGAATGTGGACAGAAAGTGATGGCTATGTTGGGTGACAATGATCCCACATAATTGAGTCGCACTTGCACCTTACCAATTCAAAACTAAGTGTACTAATATTATTAAGGAGTGGAAATAGGGGGGAACAAACACAAAGATTCAGCTGTAAATTTCTTCCACCACCATTATCTGCATGTTTTTTGTTTGGTTCCTACGTAATGACTACGCAAGCCTTATCCATTGTCACTTTCTAGTTTCCACTCCGCTTGATGGCTCTTCCTGCTTTATCTTCAGGCGTGTAAGAGGCTCAATAGGTTTGTACATCTGTCAGCGGTTTTGAAACCTGTGTGCTCCTTTAGCAAAGGACTACCCATACAGACTAACCGTGTCAACAAACTTTGGGCCTTCATCTCTCCCCTACCAATCAGATCCTGGTGAATAGTTTTAGCGTCATTGTTGGGTATCTCCTGTTCATGTCGCTAGCAGTCACGGCTGAATCACAGTTTAGGGGGGGGGGGGGGGAGCTAAAAGCACTACATTTTCGACAGGTCAGAGGACCAGGAAGGCCACAATTAACATTCCTTTTCTCATTATTTGTCGCTGCGTGTACAAGAAGATGCGAAGTACATTGTGCAGAGCGAACTGACCACTAATTATGTTTTCCTTGGTGCAGTTCCGTTGTCCATCTACGCTTCCACCCTTACCGACGCCGTACATTGGTGTGGCGTCGTCCCTCCCTCCGGGCTTCGTTGCAGGTGCAGCGGTACTCACCGCCGGCTTACTACTCTACAGCCTTCCACAGGCACAGAGTTATGAAAAATTCCTTCAAAAGCAGGAATGCCTAGCTAACATTCGTTTCTTCATTTTTCTTCCCATTCTACACAACCATGGTTCTTTATCTGGGCTTGAAAGGTAGAGCACAAGTTCTCCTGAGGGCTACCTGACTGTTGTATGTTATATGATACATCATATATCCGATAAAAAGTGAGGAAATGCCGCATGGATACAGAATAGATCTTAGGAGAAGAAAGTACCTGACCATCAGACATTCTTTCTTGTTACTGAGTGAAGGTCGGAGATGGGTACGCACAGTTATTAGACGGGATGAGAGCCAGGGAGAAAAGCAGGAGCATCATCACCACAGGGACGAAGAGCAAGAACGGCGGCGGCGGCGGTAGCGGCGGCAGCACCAATGGGAGCCACAGGAGGATCGCCGCCGCCGCCAGCAACATCATCAGGACGCCCTTGTCCATGTAAAGGAACCTCTGTGTGCTTGAGCAAGTGATGTATGATTGTATCCAGTGGAAGCGTGGATCTGAGACAAGCTATAAATGGCCGGCCCGCTGCTTCAAGCAGCAGGACGAGATATGATCGATGGTGTCTCTTCTGTGTGTGAAGACTTGGCATCTTTGATTCTTCGTTGCAATCCAGTATATATACTGCAATCACTGTGATCGTGGGGGCCCTTTTCTGAGAGGTCGAGGATGCAGGTGGGCGCGCACGGCTGCGACCCCGACAGGCATCTCGCGCTCGAGAGGACATGGGGCAATACCTGTTTGCACTTTTCCAAAACCAGCGGCAATCCGGTTCCCAGATTTCAGGTTAGCCATTAGTCTACTTTGATAAATCCTGAACAGTCGATAGTGTCTTTTCCAAACTCGGTTTCAAGGTGTAGTTTCTGTATTGCTGTATCCGATTAATTAAGCCTTGGGAACGGGGGTGACGACCGATGAAAATACCGCGAACCAAAACGTCGCTTGGAGAGAGGAACTGTAGGCGGCTCTGGTAATTAACCGCTGGTTGGTGCGGGAGCGGGAGGAGACCTATGGCGCATATGATCACAAGATGGACAACAATTTGTCAATTTCACGGTTAATATTTTCTTGATGATGTGGCTCATTCAGACAGCTTGCTTTATAGTCAACTACATAGGACCGTATCTTCTCTATGAACATGCAAGTTCCAGTTCTAAGCTTCTCTAGCTTATTGGCTGTTTATGGTGTAGGCTCTATTCTTTGTACTTTTCAGTGACTTTTGTCTTTTAGTTTTTCTTAATAATTATTATTTATTAGATTAATAAAGCACTGCTTCAAGTGGTTACAGCTTCTGGCTATTGGTTTTTGACTGAAATTGTACTGTAAAGACTATTAGTTTTTTGTGGGTCATTCAATTAAAAAGTAAAAAAAAATAAAAACCACTGTTATATCTTTACGGATAATATAAATGAATAAGAGAAAAAAAATAAAATACTAAAAATAAAAAAATAGAATTAAAAAGCTGATACGTTCTAAGTAATTTCTAGAAGCTGAAGCCACTTTGAACAGTCTCTAAGCTGAAACCACTTTGAATAGCCTTTAAGCCATAGTAAAAAAATAAAAGGTTGTTAATACTACTACTCTGGTTCAAGCGTTCGGAATAGCGATGGCTTCTGACTTTTGACTAAAATTTCATTTTAGCTGACTTTTTTTATTGTAGCTGAGTTGGCTTATTGGACATAATTAAATTTAAAAAATGTAAAAATAGAAAAAAAACATGTTAACCCATCATGGACAATGCAAAGGAATACGAAAAAAAAGAAAATACAAAAAACTTAAAATATAAAAAATCAGAAAAAAGATAAATTATTAAATAGTAAAAAAATTTAATCTAAAAAAATTGAATTGAGCGGGTCCTTATGGAGTACTTTAAGTCGAAGTTCACTACTACTATGTAATCTTAATTTAATTTTGGCTGTTAACGTGTACGGTGATCATAGTGATATGGCAGAGTAGGCGGAACCGTACACGCGTATAGGTTCCCCTTTTGTGTTGCGTCCCCGCCGTTTGGGGAATGGAGGCCTGCGTGACACCGCAAAGGGACGGGGAGCTGGCACTCCAGCGCATGCGATCCAGCTTGCCCGCATCGCACATGGGCTGCGGCCAGGCACCACCAATGGCGCACGACCCGTGCCGTGCCCGCTCCTCTCAATTGGACTACTCACATGATCACATTACCCGATCAACCAGTTTGTATTGACTGATGGCTTTCAACATAACTAATAAATAGTAATAATTAATAGTAGCTGATAAATAATAATATATTATATAAAAAATATTATAACATTCGAATCGTTATATGACTTACAAAATTATGATATAATAAAATATAAAAGAATATAACAATATATAAAAGTATAAAATAGTGATTGATAAAAATAATTTATATAAACTAGATGTCTGCATGAAAGCCATTTGAACGGCACGGTAGTGGTACACTATACTAGACAGTAGTACACCTGTCGAACAGCTAGAGCTAGCTCTCCGATCGCTGCGAAAACCACCCACTCAGCTCTTGCCCTTGCTCGATGCGGCACGAAACTACAGGTAGGCTCATTTTAGCTTTTTTCAGTTTTAAATTCTAGCTTCAGTTTTTTTCACTATTCAGTAATTCATCTTTTTATAAATTTTTTTAGATTTTTTAGGTTTTTTTAAATTTTTCTTTTTTTCCTATGTTCTTTTGCATTAACCGTGATAGGCTAACATATTTTTTCTATTTTTCTATTTTTTTAAATTTAATTATGCCTAAAAAATCAAATCAACTACAGTAAAATTTCAACTAAAAATCAGAAGTCATCGCTAAAACGATCACCACTTATGTAACAGGTGTTTTTTTAAAAAATTTGCCGTCTCGATTTCGAGAAGCCCAGATGAGAGCGAGACAGATGCGTTCGGGTGTGCAGCGCACCGAGACCGCAGTCGTCGAATCTGGTTCGATAGCCACATTCGCTTCACCTCGTACAAGCTGCTGACCGAAGACAAGGGAGTACGCACAGCCAAGGACCCAATAGTAGTCTGGACCGTTCTCCTACTCGGCTACTCCCGTGTAGTGCGGCCAGCCAGACAGGCACGCAGGCCAGCCGTGCACGATTGGTATGGCAACTGGACACCTCCGCTGGACTGTTTCTTATCCGCGAGGGTTTGTCTGTATTAGCTCCTGTTCTATTTGAGAAAGCTATATTTGTTTTTTCTAAGTAACTTCACTACCTCTTGCGTTCATCTCTTATTCTGAAGATAAGTTAAAAGATTATACACGTATTATATACTCTACTTCTCTTGCTCCTGTTTCACACACATATCTCTTTTTTACTTTTTCTACCGCTCGCCTCCTTCAAAATATCATTTCTTTTAGTCATTATTATTTATTTTTAGCCAAAAACCATCGGTCGCGGCCAATATGAACATGCCCCTAATCTTATTGAAATGTCAATAAATTAGTTTAACACAATAGCCTAATAATTTGTATTTTCTGTTATTTATGTTTAAAAATATTAAGAGGAAATGATAGTGTATAGATGTCCGATAGGACATTTCACATCGGACGCATCTCCACTCCCCCACTCACATGACTGGTGACTCATTTCCATATAGCTGCTTCGTGCTTTCTTTCCTAAACATTTATTCCTCCGGTCGCTTGCTCACCCTTCATCTCTCAACTTCACCCCTAATCTATCACCTCAAGCCCACTCCGACTTTTGGGAGCCTACACCTTACTCATGGGTAGCCGCCGCTCACCACCGTGACCTACTCACCCCCACCAAATTGACAACCACCTCTCCCGCTCCCACATCCCTTGTTTTTCCGAGATGATGAGAAAGGGACATCACGACAGCTGGTAAGCGAAGGAGACGAGGCAGGGAACAACGGGTAGAGGACCAACGAGCTCACTGAGGACGAGGCACTTACTTTATTGTCACCAAATCCCAACCTGCCGACAATAAGGCTCCTGGCTAGCGTCGCTTCAACAAGATCCAGGGTCAACCTTGCCCATCATAGATCAGGCCAATCGCTACCAGTCGGATTTGGGCGCGGGAGACTATGGTGTGCGCTACCTCCTCCTTTCATATGCTTGTTGCAAGCATTTTCTCTATTTGTTGCAACAACACTTTTTTGTTGCATTTGGTATTTTCAAATGTTGCGGTGTTGCAAGGTTCTAAATTTTTTGGTTGGGAATTCTGATCGTTTTAGCACATTGCAAAGTCATATTTTATGGTATTATGTATTTTGTGAGAAGATGGTATTTCTTCAATTTTTTCTCAATTTTACCCAATATTATTATGCATTTTGCTGCATACAATGATTACAATCATTGCACAAATAGTTTACGGATGTTGCACTGGAGCGTACGATGGGAAGTCCTCCATCATACGTCCGAGCGCTAGTAATCCTTAATATTAAATTATGTATTTTTGAGCTTTTTTCTACATTTTGACTATTTATTAAAAATCTTTCTCTAATGAAAACAACAATAAATGAACTTTTGAGAAAAATTGAAAGCTAATAAAATCTTGGAAAAATTTTTGCTAAATACTAGATGGTATCAGGGTCTCTCTAGAACTTTTCATATTTTTTGGAGTTAGTTTGCTAATTTTAGAAATTATAACTTGATTTCTATAATTAATTAAATAGGAAAATATTAAAACTTCAGTTTTCCTTCTTGGGTTGTAATAGTAGCCTCAACACAACTCATCTCTACTTTTGACCCACAAACCGTCCCCGACCAAAGCCGCCTCCCTCCTCTCCTCTTTCTGTTTTCTCCACACGGAATGTATTATTTCATTTTATGCCCTCTCTCTCACTTACTGCTAGGCCCAAGATCCACCAGTCAGACCCCTTTGTCCACCTCTCGCTCACTCGTCCACCTCACGCTGCACGCCCGCACAAAGAGGCACTTTAGCTTGTCGCCTGCGCAACTCGTCGCTGCCGAGTAGACCCGGTTGTCTGCCACCGCCCACCGCTGCCAATCCATGCGGGGGTAAAGCGCTACATCGCACCGCTGCCATCCGTCCCAATCAAACCACTCCGTTCGGACCGAGTCAACCACCCGCGTAAGCTCACTGGCCGCTGTACCGTCCTATCCTATCGCCAACGCTCTCCGCATCTCTCCCTTTTGTCCCCTCCACTTGTCGCGCATGGATAGGAGGGAAAGAGAGTGTGCTGCTCGCCCATCCTGTCTCAACGCACCCACAAGAAATCATGACATTCTCCTAATCTTCACCATATTTAAGCTAAATTGCTCACATCATCTCCTTCAGCTCACCATTTCCAGCTTTCTCTCCAAGAGCCAGAACTCCTGGAATTGTGGCTTGCTGGGAATGACATCGTCTTTCATGGTGCCAGCGAGCACGCCACCATGCCATTGCTATTTCGGTGAGCTTCCTTGCTCGATGCACATGTCCTTTCTCATCTAAAGCCTCATTGATGCCATCCCCGTGATGTTTTTTCGTAGTTGGAACCTTGGGAGGATAGGTCGGCTTTATCTTCTTCGACTTCGATGAGCGCGTCCGTCACTGCTACCATGCCCTATCACCTGGTGAGCCCCATTATCTAGATTTTGAAAAACCTCATATTGAATTTCGGTTTCTATTCACCCTATATAGTTGCCATACTTGATCCTACACAATTCATGTAGGATTTCAATTAGTGTGATATCTAATTGCTATGTTTTTTCTATTCTTGCTATTTGATTTTCTACATTCGAAACGGCCCCTTCACAGAAAATACTTTAATTTTCATGTGAATTTAGAAAAATTTTCGTTCCAAACTACCCCTTCTAATATCTCAGGCCAGACTTGACTTTGCACAGGCCTATATATACAATTCGCCTAACTTCGGAGTGTAGGATTGACCCATTCCTTTTCTTTGGAATTTCTCCCGATTCATAATGCTTCTGGAGTTTCTCCCAATTTTTTTTTTGAAAGTTTGTATGCAATCCTCCTCTGCCTTTCTATCAATCTCAATAGCACATATTGTAATACTAAGCTCCCTGTGTTTGATCCAAAAGCATGTATATTCCTATATTTTTTTACCCTACGGTTCGTTATAATTTTCGTATTCCTACACATTTTTCTTCGCTGGTGCTCCTTTGAGTTTGGAAGGATTCTTTTCAGTTTCGGTTTATATGAATGAACCGAATGTTAATAAACCGTTTCAAAAAACCGTTCTAATAATTCGTTTCAAAACTACACATTATTTATTTATTTGAAAGAAAGTATAAGATATAAGTCAAAAGAACTTGGCCTTTTCATTACAAGCACTTGATCGTCCGCACAAACAGCAACAGCCTGGTCTGCTGAGATCGCCATTATTGTACATGGACCAGCGAGTGACCGGGTTAGCTCGTCCATGTCCTGCTAGCCACTAGTAGCTCGTCCATGTCCTGCTAGCCTGGTCTGCTGAGATCGGCCGAGTTCGATGCACCTGGCCAAAAGCCTCGCGACACGTTTCAGAGGGCAGAGGCAACTTGGCAAGAGGGGCTCGGGACTGGCAGCGCTGTTCAGCGACGGCTCGTGTCCCTGACGACGCGGCAGGGAACCGGCCAGTGCGCGTGCAGTGCAGTGGCCGCTCGAGAAAAGCGAGGGCACTACTCGCCGCGGCGCGCGCGATTGGCCCGACACGCGGCCGCGCGCTGCCGCTGCCGGCCACGGGGACGGCCGGCCGCGCGCGCCAACCAGCGATAAGCTCCTTCGGCCTGTTAGATTCCGCTTTATGAGATGGATGGATGCGCATAAAGAGTGGACAGGACTCCATGTGAAAATGCTAACATATGGGCCGGGCTCCCTGGACGACAGGTGCTGCGATACTCGATCTGAAGCCCTGTTCGAAACGCAGAATTTCACGTGAATTTTTTTAGAAATAGTTTAATTTTCGTATGAATCTGAAAAATTCAAACAGACCTACGGTGGCTTAAAACAAAACTGAAGCACGGCTTATAATACATTGACAGCTTGTTTGCAATTGCTCGCTACCCTACTACTAACGAATGCTGCTTTAGAAGGTGTGCAACCTAGCTTTGGGAAGAACATATAGAATATACATAATACAGGGTTGACGACTGATGTTTCGCAAGGCACAATGCACTAACGAAATAAGTTCTCCAAGTCAGTAAGAAACTTTGAACGAGGTGCATATGCCGTCATGCGTGCATGAGCGTAGTGCATTTTGAGTTTTAAAACAAATATACCTTCTTAAATTTAAAAAGGGTTGCAGAACATATCGATATTATTTAGCATGCACGCTCACAGACTTCAGTTCATGTGTACATGTCGATCTAAATATTCCCGCTCACGATGGCGACCGGCGATGGCTTCTTGTACTGTGCGGCTCTTTTTATTGTTCATGCTTTATTGTTTATTTTTTTGGTTTTTTATGTTTTTTTTCGTATTACTTTGTATTATTCGTGATGAACTAACATATTTTTTTCTATTTTTATTTTTTAAAATTTAATTATATCAAATAAGTCAGCTCAGCTACAGTAAAAAATCAGCTAACTACAATAAAAAAGTTATAAACTATCGTTATTCTGAATGCTACCTAAGCTTTGGGCATTACTCCTACCGTCCTACTTAGTGTGGTAGGTCTTGCGAATCAAGCTTGATCTCGATGTTGCAACCACATATATATATACGGATATGCATGCGCTAGCTCATGTCTCTCCAGGGCCAGGGTTGGATCGATTTGGATCATGCTGAGATTTGATTTTAATTTTCTCCCTGGCCTTAATGCGTTAAAGATCAACTGGCACGATATGATTGTACTCGAGTGGGTGATGCGCAAGACCTGCACTGGAACTGGTCTCCTCTTGCTAGTTTGTTCTTGGAAAAGAAAGATCCCCTCTTATATTGTTTGCCTTCCAAAAGATCTCAAAATCTGCAAGCTAGCTTACTTTTCTATTAGCTACATCATCCTTCTGTCCTTGACCCCTGCAATCTGCTGCGACAAAATCTTACTGTAGCAAAGTTATAAAGAGCACTATTAACTGGAAAATGTTATACGTCTCCTGCTAGCTACTTCCAAAAAAAAATGGTCATAAGCATGATCGCAAATTTTTTGTTGAAGGCGTGATCAGAAAAAAAAAAATCCTTCTTCTGCTAGTTTTACTTCATGTGTATTCCTATGGTGCTCTGGTTTTGCTGATCTGCTGGCTGCCGGCTGCCGGCCGGCCAACCTCGCTCAGAAGTGAGGGAAGACCGTTTACGGCCATGCCAAGGTTCAGGACCATTTTTTGTAGTGGCACTTGAGTTCATTGGGGAAAAATCAGGTACAACCAAAGAGCCACAAAATGTTGGCTGCTTAATTGGGTGATCATCAACCTGTAAGAGATAAAGAAGACAGAGTACATCTTTATTTCGATCGAGATATATAGGAGTCACAAAATGTTTTCTTAGATGATAATCAGCAAATTAGTTAATCTACCTGACATGCTGGAGATCCCATTATATTTCCCCTCGATCGCTTCATCGCTTGCGCACCCACCGCCACGAGCAACATATTTGTACTCTTTAGGAATGCGCCCTAGTGCAAAGTAAAATACCTACAAGGAAGAAAACTCAATGGGGGTGTGTAACTTGCAAAGACAGCTAGATTAACTGCACGCATCCATATATACCTGTGATGACACATATGATGATCACACTGTTAAGATTATCGTGTGCTATAGATAGAATAGTTGAACCGAGAATTAGGAAGTCTATCTCTTATTCTATGTGTAATTCTGTTTTAGAGATAGCTTGCCTGTTTTAGAGATAGCTTTCTGTTTAGCATTCAAAACAGGAGTTGTAATCTGTGTTCGCTGTGCATAAAGAGTAGTAGCTGCCGAACAGAGTTCCTCTCTGTCTCCGCTACTGTTTGTAATACGGCAAAGTTCCGGCTGCATATAAAACTGAAGACTGAGCTCTGGATACGATTGTATCGGCAAAACAGTAATATCATTGAGTCTTTTACATGGTTTCGAAGCCTTGAGCGATCTCAACCATGGTCGTCTGGCATTACCACCACACCTTCATCTTCTACGCCCGCTTCTTTTTCTTCTTCTACATTGACGCCAACACCAATCAGCCATGCCATCACGATTAGGCTTGGCAAGGAAAATTATTTGCTTTGGAAAGCACCATTTCTTGTTTATCTGAGGATCTTCAATCTCCTTGGATATGTCGATGGCACCTGTCAAGTGCCACCTCAAATGATCTCAACATCAATGAAGCAAGGTGCAAGCCAAGTCCCTAATCCGGGCATCCGGCCTATCTAACTTGGTACAACCAAGACCAGATGGTACTTAGCGGGATCTTTTTCTCGCTAACAGAAGAAAACGGGGGTTTAGATCATATACCCTCCTTATAATTGGGAAATTGAGGATTTATCCTCCCCACTCAATGACATGTGGGGTCATCATAGGTCACTGACACGTGGACCAGGAGGGTAAATCCTCAATTTCCATCTAAGTGGAGGGTATATGATCAATAATTCCAAAGAAAACCTGGCACATGTCATGTTCATGACAACCTCGCGTGAACCATGGGCAGCCCTAGAACAGATGTTTGCATCACGTTCACGCGCGTGCGGTTCAAATCCACATGGAACTAGCCAACTTGAAGAAGAAAGGTCTCTCCGTGTCTAATTACTTCATGAAGATTAACAATAACCGACACACTTGGTGTGGTTGGCATGCCCTTGAAAGAAGATGAAGTTGTCTCCCACATGCTTGTTAGCCTTGGTTCAGATTTTGACCTGTTGGTCACATCTCTCACTACAAGAGCAGAAGGTATAACTCTTGATGATGTTTATGCTCATCTAATGAGTTTTGAACATAGGATGGAACAAAATAACTTCGATCAGCAATTGAACCCTGGAGGATTCCATTCATTGGCCAATTTTGCTAGACGTGGTCACGGTAACTAGTATCAAAATCAAGGCACATGAGGTGGCTGAGGACATGGTCATGGCAGTTGCTTCCAGAATAATCATGGTGGTGCCTCTGGACAAGGAGGCCGAGGAGGAGCATCACGGCCAGTCTGCCAGGTCTGCGGAAAACTAGGTTACACGACGATTAAGTGTTGACACTGGTTTGATCACTCGTATCAATAAGAGGAAGTTCACACCGTAGCCACAGCAATAGTCATGCCCTCATATCAAGTTGACCCCAACTAGTATATTGATATTGGTGCAACTGATCACATCACAAGTAATCTTGATCGCCCGACGATGAAAGAAAAGTACTTCGGATTAGATCACGTCCAAATTGGTAATGGCACAGATTTGCACATATCTCACACTGGTCATTGTTCTATTAATATTGTTGTTTATCCTTTAGCTCTTAGAAAGGTTCTACATGTCACACAAATTTCAAAGAATCTCATATCTGTTCATAAACTCACTCAAGATAACAATGTATTTCTTGAAATTTATCCAAATCATTTTTTTGTCCAGGACTAGGTATCAAAGAGAAAGCTGCTTCATGGCAGATGTGAGTCTATCGTCTATCCAATCAAGTCTTCCACAATGAGTTCTCTCAAGTCAGCCTTAGTAGGTGTAAAGGTCTCCAAACAATAGTGACATGATTGTTTTGGTCATCCATCATCCCAAGTAGTTCAGTCTATTCTCCAATTAAATAAATTGCCTTCCATAAGTCCCATGCATACATCTATTTGTGATACATGTCAGCAAGCTAAGAGTCATCAACTTCCATATTCCTCAGTCATTCATGTGTCTATGTCTTCTTTAGAACTTGTCTTTTCTCATGTATGGGTCCTGCACCTCAATCTGTTGGAGGATACATGTACTATGTGAGTTTTATAGATAATTTTTATAAATTCACTTGGATCCATCTTTTACATGCTAAATCTGAAGTTGAGCAAGTATTTCTACAATTTCAAAAATATGTAGAATGCCTACTTGAGAAAAAGATCAAGTGTGTTCAATCTAGATTGGGGGAGAATATAAACTCAATAAATTCTTCACATATATTGTCATAGAACACAGAGTATCATGTCCTCACACCCATCAACAAAACGGCTCAACTGAAAGAAAACATCGTAATATTATTGAAAATGGTCTTGCACTTGCCCACACATATATGGCAACTAAATTTTGGGATGAAGCCTTCTTGACTGCTACTATCTCATAAATCGTCTTCCCACTCATGTTATAAACAATGCTTGCCCACTTGAGAGATTATTCCATGTCAAGCCTAATTATTCCATACTTTGAATTTTTGGCTGTACTTGTTGGCCACATCTTCGTCTTTATAATTCTCATAAACTTGCTTTTCGTTCTAAGGAATGTGTGTTCGTTGGGTATAGTTCTCATCACAAGGGGTACAAGTGCTTGGATGTTTCCTTAGGCTGAATCTACATCTCGCGAGATGTAATTGTTGATGAGCACAAGTTTTCCTTCTCTAACCATCCTTCTACCGTGCACAAGTCATCTGAGGTTCCGACGTGTATCTTTCTTTCGACTCCTTCACAAAATCCTATTGTCCATGACACAAACCTTCCTCTCAATACTAGTAATATTACAAATAGTACTAATGACTATGTGTTGATTAATGTGCAGCCTGTTGTTACTCATCAGTCTGTGATTGCAGGAACTTCATCTGAACAAATTGATGCTGGTGTTTCCACAGATACTTCAGCACCTCTTTCACATTCATATGGCACATGCCTCAAGAATAACATTAGGTGTCCAAAGCAACGAACTGATGGAACAATTGCCTATTTGGCTGCAGTCTCTGATGCATTAACCGAGCTGACTTCTCATATAGATGCTACAGTTGTTCCTCACTGGAAAGGAGTAATGGATGCTGAATTCTCTGCATTACTCAAGAATAATAGTTGGCACTTGGTTCCTCCAAAGCCAGGATTGAAAGTCATCGATTACAAATGGGTGTTTAAGGTGAAGAAGGCTAATGGTACAGTGGATCATCATAAGGCCAGATTGGTGGCAAAATGATTTAACAATGTTTTGGTCTTGATTATGAAGATACGTTTAGTTCGGTAATCAAACATACTACTATTCATATTTTGCTCTCTTTGGTTGTTTCAACATGATGTTATATGAAACAAATTGATGTTTAGAATGCCATCTTTCATGGATTGTTGCAAGAAGATATTTGTATGAAACACCCGCTAGGTTATCTTGATTCAAGGTTTCCTCATAACATATGCAAGTTGGATAAATCTCTTTATGGGCTGAAACAAGCACCACGTGCATAGTTTGCATGGTTGAGTTCTAAATTACAAGGCCTTGATTTTGTTCCATCTAATGCTAACACTTCTCTCTTTATCTTTCGGCAAAAGAGTATTGTCATGTTCACGTTGAATTACGTTGATGGCATAATCATTATTAGTTCTTCTCCTCAATTTACTGATCAGTTACTCCAACAGTCGAGAAGTGATTTTGCTGTGAAAAATCTTAGTGAAGTAAATTATTATCTTGGTATTGAAGTACAACATATGATAGGTGGATTGTTATTGTCATAGCATAAATACATCATGGATCTACTTGGCAAAACAAATATGTTACTGTCAAAGGGAGTCAGCACGCCCATGAGTTCTTTCGAGAAGATATCTCGCTTTGAAGGGGAGAAATTGTCAGATGAAGAGGCAACTACATACCAAAGTATAGTTGGAGCTCTCCAATATTTAACTCTAACCAGACCTGATATTACATTTAGTGTCAACAAGGTCTGTTAGTACTTGCATACACTCACTAATGTTCATTAGATGGCAATTAAGCATATTCTTCGATATTTAAAAGAAATAGCTCAACTGGGTTTGATTCTGCGCACATAATCTTCTTGTTTGCTCAGTGCCTTTTCTGATGCTGATTGGGTTGGATATCCAGATGATCAATGAAGCACTAGTGGATATGCTTTTTTTCTTGGTCCTAATCTTGTGTCCTAGAGCTCACGCAAACAACAGAATGTTTCTCGATCAAGTACAGAGGCCGAATATAAATCAATAGATAATGCAACTGTAGAATTATTATGGATACAAGGTTTGCTAAAAGAGCTGGGAATTTTCCAAGATCAAGCACCTTGCTTATGGTGTGATAATTTGGGGGGCAGTCTATCTTACATCTAATATGGTGTTTCATGCTAGAACAAAGCATATTGAAATTGATTATCACTTTGTTCGGGAACAAGTTGCTCAGAAGGCTTTGGATATTTAGTTTATTTCTTCCAGTGATCAAGTCGCTGATATACTGACAAAAGCCTTGCCGGTTCAGTCTTTTTGTCGCTTCAAGAGCAATCTGAACTTGCTGTTCTCACCTCGTCCAAATTGAGGGAGGATGTTAAGATTATCGTGTGCTATAGATAGAATAGCTGAACGGAGAATTAGGAAGTCTTTCTCTTATTCTATGTGTAATTCTGTTTTAGAGATAGCTTCCCTGTTTTAGAGATAGCTTGCTATTTAGCATTCAAAACTGGAGTTGTAATCTGTGTTTGCTGTGCATACAGAGTAGTAGCTGCCGAACAGAGTTCCTCTCTGTCTCAGCTACTGTTTGTAATACGGCAAAGTTCCGGCTGCATATAAAACTGAAGACCGAATGCTGGATACGATTGCATTGGCAACACAGTAATATCCTCGAGTCTTCTACACACACGACTACAACAAAGAGAGAATGCCCTAGCTAGCTAGTATGCATAAGCTTCAGCAGTTCAGTAGGACTACCGAGTCTAGAAAACTAACCTTGCGTTTCAGCTAGCTGGGTCACCGAGCAGGGAAGAAAGCAAGGGCAAAGAGTAGAAGCAGCATGAGCACCGGGATCCAGACGAACAGCACCGGTGGTGTCGGAGACGGCGGCAGCGGTGGCAGAACAAGAGGGTACTAGAGTAGGGTTATAGCCTAACGACTGGCAACAAAAACTCATGAAAAATTCATGAAAAATTATATAAAAAAATAAAATTAGCCTAAAAGTCGGTCCAAGAGTAGCTAGCCCAGCCTGGAACTTGGGCTTGGGCTGGTTTCGTCCCACCATTTGGGAGGGGTCGATCCAAGCTAATGACTAGTTGATTGGATAGATTTGTACATATGATAAGCTAAGCCGAACATATATACCAAAGTTAAATTTAGTCTCCGTGATCTTACGGATTCGTATGTGCATGCGTGCCTGAGAGAGAGCGCCCGGACAATGCACGCATGCACGGTTAGCATCATGCATATGCGCACACGCTTGTTGGCCGTAGCTAGCGAACTTTGTGCAGAATCTTTGTCACATCAAGTAATGACAGGATGAAACAGAATCTCGACAGCGCGAACCTTGTTCAAAATTTAGAACTCAAAACACTAAAATGTTAAACTGCCGTACGTAGTGACTGCTCCTCTAAATATTTCTAGAAGCGTGTATATGATTAAATTTTGTGCGAATGGAGGAAAAGCATATCAGGTAGTACGTAACACACTAAGTTTTCATAATATATATGTCCTTATTAGAGTCCTCGGGGCTAGGGATATACATGCATGAAGGCTAAGAAATGCATGCCAAGCTCTGAGAGATCACCCAGCATGCGTATCATGTTACTTAGCTAAGCATGCATGGCTTCATTTGCACATCCTCCTAGCTGCTAGCTGCTATATATTATGCCAACATGCAGGAGATCTCTAGTAGCTAGTACTTGTTATCCAGTCTGTATTATGCCTGCATGCCGGGCCTAATAATTGGCCTTGTGGAGCTTAATTTACAGCCCTGCTTGGTTTGGATTTATATCCAGATTCATGTCACCTCAGGTGTTAGTCTCTAGTGCCAGCTGATCACACTAATGGTTAGTCTCTAGTGCCAGCTGATCACACTAATGGTTAGTCTCTAGTGCCAGCTGATCACACTAATTAAGGAGGATTAATTAGCCCCCATCCGTTGCAACTGGGCTGATTTTTAAAGGCACCCATGCAGCTCAAAGCAACAGAAATGCTGGTAAGTTTGTGTCCTGTGGTGTCGTTAAGTATACTTTTAACTGGAAGCAATGTACCTAGTTGAGGCGCCATTGTTTAACTTTATTTATAGCTTTCCTCTAGGGTTAGCCTTTTCTGTCCCTTGCATTGTCACCCCTTTTGTCCAATTAAAATTGGTTTCTCATTAGGTTATATACAATAGTTTATCTTTTAAAATTATCTCTAAGACTTCTATCTTATCTAAAAATAGCATTAGAGACAACCTCTCTAACAATATATCATTCATCTAACTATTTTATACTATTTTCAGCATAACTTCATGCCTCACATCCTCTTACTATTTGCCGGCTCAAGTCGTCTCTTGCATAAAAGATAGCATATTATTTCTTCTTACCTTCTCTCTCTTACACATAGAATTTTACTTATTTAATATAACTAAAAGATAGCTAAGATGACACTATTGAAGATGCCCTTAGAACAAGCTACCATGTTATCGTGCTGATTCAGACAAGGAGCTTAGGGTGGGTTTGAAATCACTTGGCTTAGGCTTTAGCTTATGTTTGCTACAGTAATTAACTTTTAAATAATATATTTTTTTAAGGTGGTGTCTATAGGTGAATTATAGTATAAATTATATCAAGTTCAGCTATACAAGCCAAAACTATATACAACTACTTCTCTCTATGTACTGCCTCTTATGAACAGTCCAGAATTTAAAAATTTCAGTCATAACCATAAGTCACAGCCGGGCTACAAAGTTGACCTGCATACTGGGATGAAGTAGTGACTGATACATCGACAAGATCGATCATAATCTGCTCTGAAAAACAAGAAGGGATATTTTGGCCGCTTACCAATATTTGGTCGGGGTACGATGCGGCATGAATCCAAACGGTCCTTATATTACAAGTCTATGGGGGCGTTTATATTGACTTTTGACTATAACTTATGACTTTTTACAAAAAAATAAATAGTAGTGACTGAAAGAAGTGACTTTTAGAAGAAGAAGATGAGGGAGAGATACGTACGCGTAATGAGAGCGAGAGGAGTGGGGTGCATGCTACATCCATGACTCCTGCCTTATCATCGAAACGAGATGATAGCGAGACAAGAGGAAAATCGTTTAAAGAAACCGAATGTTCATATTATCTTTTGGCTTCTCTAAGCAAAAGCCAATATAAAGAGGACCTAAAACTACTCAATCTCTTCTACAGCTAAAATAAAGTTGAGATTGAGTAAAAATATTTATAGGTACAGAAGGAATTTTTGGGGCAGGTTCAGTACTGATTATGACTTATGCTTATGTATTGTAAATATAGTAGGTTTTTTTAAAAATGGTGCGTTTTTTTGGGCTTATTTAAATGTCAATTGTAGTAAAAAGTGTACTGAGTTTAGCTGTATCGATCAAAATCACATGCGACTATTTTTTGTGCGTACTGCCTCTCGCGAGTAGACCAGAATTCAAAAACCATAGTCATAAGACACAGCTTAAAAGAACTCACCATTACGTTATCCACCACTGCAAAAAAAAAGAGAGAATGAATAGTTGAAGAGTCTAACAAACTCCACTCATTTGGGTTTAGACTTTTGGCTTATTTTTTAGTATTAATAATTTTCATCTTTTTTCTGGCTTTCCGGCATTTTTTGAGTTTTTTACTGGTTCTTTTTTCTGTATTCATTTGCATTATACGTGATGGGCTAACCTGTTTTTTCTATTTTTAATTTTTTTAAAATTAATCATATCAAATAAGCTACTGTCATTTATAGTATAATTTTAATTAACTATAATACAATTTTAATTATAAATTATTAAATTTTATCCCAACCAAACGGCCTCAAAAGCAGCCCTGTCCCGATACATCGCGCAACCTCCTCGATCAGCACAGCGCGTGGGTCCACACTGCCCAACTTGACCAACTTTGAACTTTCTAGCCTGCTGGCTCGGTTCAATCCCCGCCGGGCCAAGCGGCTTCGGCGTGGTCGCAGCCCAGCTTGGGACAACTCGGCCGCCCGCACGAGCCGGCCGCTGCCCTCTGGGTCCTGCCGCGCCGCACGGCTACGAAGCCGGCGCAGGCCGCTCGGTGCCACAGCACAGCCACGCACGCACACCCCAGTTTATTATGGACTGCTGCTTATAACTTTTAATTTCTACTCCAATAATTAACTTTCAGATAATATATTTTTTAAAAATAGAGTCTACAAATTAATTATAGTAAATATTATACTAACTTTAGTTATACCGACCAAAATAACATATAACGGTTTCTCTCTTCCTTCGTACTTTCTCTCACGAATAACTAAAATTCAAACATCATAAGTCATATAATTCAAAAGAACCTGCATACAGTGCTGTGTTTGGTTTCAGCAATAAACTGATTTGTGTTGTACGTACTGTTCTCGGCATATGGTATAACTAAGGCCATATGGTGCAACACCAAGTTGGTGTACGAATTTAGCAAAAACTCAGTTACAAATCGATCGTGTGGGCCGGCCGGCATCCACTGGTGAAGGACCAACAGGTTGGCATGTACGTGCATGGGAAGCTGCTGGTTAGAAATTTTGTAGGACTGTTAAGGGCCAGGTTCATTGCATGTATGGTGCACCCTTTAATGCCAGCAGTGGCCTTGGTTTTGGTAAGCTTTCAGACAGTAGCCAGCGCCGATCTAGGTCAGGAGTGCAGGCAAGAAACCACAAGCAGAGCATGCAGCTAGAGTTACCTGTCGACTTTGCGTTGAGTACTCTATTAACTCGCGACGGCATCCTTCTTTTGGGGTCCGTGATCTGGTCAGTGTGCATTGAACCAACGGTCGATCAAAAACACCTACTTGCAACCGTAGGGACCTACCTACTGCGCTACTACCTAGTGGAGTACTAGCAATGATCAGTGCCATGCATGCGTGATTACGAACGGAAACTGACTGACATGTACATACATTGTATATTTGTATAGGGTAGAACACTTCGTGAATCCGGCCACACCAACACCAGTAAATTAGCCTTCCTTAAAGGTTCTTACATACAAAAAGAATTCTTTGATTTGATATACTTGACAGTAAACACAGTGCATAGAGCAAAATAGCAAATATGTCATATATGTCTAGATTTGCTGTACATCTGTGGCATGAAAATTCTGAGGATTTCAGTCAAAATCTAACCTTAGGATGGCTTGAAGATTTGAGCGTTCTTCTCTGTCACGGGCAAGCATCGCGACGTCCGATGAGCACACGTGCACCGATGCGAGCAATGCTGAGCACCGGCCAAGCCAGTTCACTGCCGCCGCCGCCGATGGCCTTGCTCCACCATAGACTCATTTTTTGTTTTTCTGACGCGTGGATGGCAGTGGCCGCCTTGGTCCTGACGATGGAGGCGGTGGCACGAGGGAGAGGGCGGCGTGGGGGAGGACAGGCAAGAGGTGACAGAGGTTCGGCAGGCCTCACCGTCGGCGGTGAGGTGCACATGCGAGCGCAAGGTGCAGGCGCTCAGGCAGATGATGTTTGCGTTAGGATTGGGGGAGGAGGATCGATGGATGTAGGCGAGAGAGGGGGAAATATAGGCGGATGGATCTCGATACAGCATCCCAAAATTTCGACTGATATGTTTTAAGAAACGTTCAGATGTAAATAGATAGATTCATGTATGCCTTATTCTATAATCTCTCCACTGAACTAAGAACATTATAGAGTACATATATGTAATTAAGCTCTACATCTTTCATCAAACGCATGGATTTTGTTCTCGCGAAAAAGTTGTTTATATAATTGCATTGATCGTTTTAGTCATTACATCCGAGACATGCAAGCTTTGTCCATCAATGGCATTGTGGATCTCTAAGATCGAATTCTGTAATTCTGTCAAAAGCAAAATGTACTTTGGAGCTTAACACATCAACACAGAACACACGAGCAGGTCTGACGTCATTATTGTAACCTTGGAGAACAGAATAGAGGTGGGGGGGGGGGGGGAGAACTGACTAACACGAGGACCCACATGTCAGTTACTTTAGTCTCATCGCAATGTTGATTTGTCAATATAGTCAATCAGTAAGAAGAAATTTTGTAAAACAGAAAAGAGCTTGTAAGTGCATGCATGTAATATATTACAAAATGTACTTAGTGGAGCATGTAGGATATACATAGACTTTTTGACTTGCTGGGTACCAATGAAGGAAAAAGGACGATTAATTGCATGAAAAATTACATGCACATACTATAAAGGCTTGTTCGATCGAGTTTTTCATTGATCATCGATCTGTACCACCTGATGGTCTTGACTTGTGTTATTCAGTTATTACAAGCTGCATGCAATAGTAAGTGCTAGTGAAGAACTAAGAACAATATATATCTACTTAGTGTAATCCCCTCCTCTTTCTTTTACGAAATTGTCTATATAAATCAATCCCCATCTCTTTCGAATTAATCCATGCATGCACATTAATTTTCTTCCCTCAAATATTTTTGGAAGAATTAATCCTGAGGATGGGCTACACAAAGCTTAATTGATCGGTTGCGAGAGCTTACAGCTTAGCTAGCCGAGGCAGATGCATCTCATATCATCACAGCCCCTGGCCAGGCTGCTTGCCGGCCGTGAACGTAGACAACAACCGATCAGTTAATGACAGAATTAAGTGTGAGTACAAAATTCAGTGCTCGCTTTCATGACTACTGGATCGACGAAAACATACAGCTAGCACATGCATCACTGTAGGAAGTGATCGGACGGCGGCCCGTTGGCGTCGCGGTTGGGGAGGAAAGCGAGGGAAAGAAGCGCAAGCAGAAGCACCACGGGGACAAGCAGTAGCAGCGACGGCGGCGGCGGCAGTGGAGGCAGCAGCAGCGGGAGCACCAGAAGCATCACCGCCGCCGTCGCGAGGAGCAGCATCACCGTGCTTCCTTCCATATAATATATCGATCCCTAGCTAGCTAGCTCGCTTGCTGCAGCCTATGTATGTGATCGATGAATTATACCTAACTAATATGGCGCGTCCAGAGAAGATGGAGAGGTACCTTCCTATATATGCATGGCTGCGTTGGCGGCAGCGTGACATCCGCTACCCGTTCACGTGCCGAGCAGCACGGCCGGTGAGCTTGACTGTACTTGGCCGGGCACGGGCAGATCAGATCGAGCGGCAAGTAAGAATAGATCAAAATTCAAAAGGGATCATAAGGGGAGAATAGGCTAATTACCATGAATTTCAGTACATTTTTGTAGAAAACAGTTTTGTTTTATAAATTGAAAAAGCTCCCACGTTCGAAACAAGACCTGACCTTTTTAATTAATTATTAGGTCAGAAAAATGGTCAATCGATATTTTCTTCTGTAGCAATGACACATTGATATCCAAATAATAGAATGCTTCTCTGATATATATATAGATTATATTCTTTTTAGTCTATAGTTTATGACTTATAGTTTCTTCTAAATAAATAAACTAAATTGCTTTTCATTTGTATTTTTAAAATAATTTATTGATATTTAATTTATTTATATAAACTCTTGTTCTATAACAAAAAATTATTAGTTATAGTTATAAATTTTCAGTCACAACTATAAAGTACTAGTATAGAATCAAGTGGGCAGGCTCTCTTCGAATGAAAGTGCTGTCACTGTGCCCAGTCGTGATTCGTGCACATTGCCCGGAGTACTAGCTGTCCCACCCTGCCTGCGTATACTATACGTGGCTGCAGGAATGTTCAATGCACCTAGCTGATAAAACCCAGCCAACTTTCTGATACAACTTGGTACAATGTTTCTCCAAAAGTACAGAGAATGTTAAAAATTGTTAGCATGAGAAGGACTACAACAAAGTAATGGAAGTAGATAAGTACGTCCAACAAACGCACATTTCTTTTTAATTTATAATTTCTTCTAAACAAATAAACAGTATGATTTTTCCGTTATTGTTTCGAAATGATTTATCGAGATAACTTTTTTAAAAATAATTTTTCTTTCGATTTATTTACATAATATTTACAATAAAGATAAAAAAAATCAGCTGTAGCCAAAAGACAGGACCAGATAGTCAGTGAACGCTTCTTCAATTAATGACATCTCAGAGGGTGTGAAATTCGCAGCTCTCTTTGCATCTATTATTACCACTAATCCCTGTTGCGCTTCAACTCTAGTCTTCTCCTTATGCTCCTAATAATTTTCTTGTGACGTGCGCAGTATGACGAAGCCAGCGAATTTCAGAAAGTGAAACATATATGCATATATAAATGAGAGAACATGAGCCAGATTCACTTCACCTGAACCTGACCGATCAGGTGTTCATCACCCATGAATGGCCAGCCAAACAAGCTGCAAGTGGCTTTGCTTTTGAAAGGACATTCCAGGGCACCTTACGAAGTTGCTTGTCCTATTTCACGCAGTGAGCTATACATATATGCTCTGTGGCTAATGCATGCATGCATGTGTGTGTCAGAGACCCCAGACCGTCAAATAATTTATGCTTTTGGAGTATTCACAAAAGGTATTACTTTATCTTTTGGATTTTGACCCTGTTAATGTGACTTAAAAGGCTCACTCATTTCAACTTTTTTTTTTCAGTTTTAGCTTCTAATTTTAGTTTTTTTTTCACTATTCAGTAATTCGTCTTTTTTCTGAATTTTTCTAGATTTTTTAGACTTTTTTACATTTTCTTTTTTTCTCGTGTTTCTTTGCATTGTCCGTGATGGGCTAACATATTTTTTTCTATTTTTACATTTTTTTAAATTTAATTATACCTAAAAAGCCAAATTAGCTACAGTAAAAAAAGCCAGCTACAGTGAAATTTCAGCCAAAAGCCAGAAAGCATCGCTAAACGAACGCCCCCTAGAATTTTTGGTTTCTAGTTTATTTTTTACTATTCATAATTTTCATCTTTTTCTGATTTTTTTGATATTTTTAAGCTTTTTTACCGGTTCTTTTTCCTGTAATCGTTTGCATTATACGTGATAAGCTAACCTATTTTTTTATTTTTAGATTTTTTTTAAATTAATTACGCCAAATAAGTCATCATCAGCTACAGCGTGATTTCAATCAGCTACAGTGCAATTTAAGCCATAAGCCACCAAATTTCAGCCCAACCGAGTGGCCTCCTTGTCATTCATTAGGATGTGCAATGAACCACTATTAGATACTCATATTTTCATCTTTTTCTGATTTTTGGTATTTTTAAAGCTTTTTTACCGGTTCTTTTTTCTCGTATTTGTTTGTATTATACGTGATGGTCTAACCTATTTTTTATTTTTAGATTTTTTTAATTAATTACACTAAATAAGTCATCATCAGCTACAATATAATTTCAGCCAGCTACAGTGCAATTTGAGTCATAAGCCACCAAATTTCAGCCTAGCCGAGTGGCCTCCTTGTCATTCATTAGGATGTGCAATGAACCACTATTAGATACATCTATCTTAAGACCATGTTCGTATTGACTTAGCAAAAGAAGTATCTAATTTTTAGAAGTTATTGATTTAGCATGCTGAATCAATCATGGAAAGGCTTAATCATGGAGTTTGGACACTATAGTGCCCCTGTTATACACACACTACACGTAGAATAAGCGTGCGATCTTGACCAACCCAACCAGTCAATCGTCCCACAATCTTACCCCATAGACGGTTACTAGTGTTTATTAATTATGGTAAAATAACTATCATGTATATGCATATCAAGTTATTATCTATAATTCATGAAATTGCTTACAGTTCTCACGTATATTACTATCTCATTTACATAAAGTTATCATCTATAAATCATAAAGTTACTATCTCATGCACTAGGAAGCCAGGTTGTGAGCGGGACTAGGGTGCGCTAGCTCACGTGTAGTTACTATCTCATGCAGATAAAATTATCATTTATAATTCATAAAATTACTTATAGTTGGTAAAGTTACTATCTCATATATATAAAGTTACTGATTATTAATAACAATGTTATTTTTGACTAATAGTAAATATGACATAAATTTCGCAGCGTCGAAACATATTAATATGGATCTTGTTTTGTTAATCTCATAATTTCGAACATAATGGTGCAAAC
Organism: Melocanna baccifera; assembly: GCA_036346265.1. Lineage (NCBI taxonomy): Eukaryota > Viridiplantae > Streptophyta > Magnoliopsida > Poales > Poaceae > Melocanna > Melocanna baccifera. The sequence continues at coordinate 6,480,342 of CM070678.1, read as the reverse complement.
GGATCGTAGATCGAACTTTCGATGAAAGAGTTATTTTATTTTTTTAGTTTATAAATAAGATAAAAAAATCATAAGTCAAGTGCATTTATTCCCTTCGTTTTTCTACTGCATACATGCATGTGTCAGACCATAACCATATGGTGCAAGAGACCTGCAAGTTGTTATTATCTCATGCACATAAAGTTGCCATCTATAATTCATGATGTTACTTACAGTTGACAAAATTAACTATCTCATGCGCGCGCACACGCACACACACACATATATGACATATACGGCTACGCTAAGGAGTGCATGCATGCACGCTACGCATAGGTCGCCGGCTAGATTCCTAGTGCAGTTAGTGTGTAACTAGATTGGTAGTAATTTCATGAATCATAGATGCTTACTTTTTGTATGAGATAGTAGCTTTGCAAATGTAAGTACCGTAAAGAATTATCGATGATAACTTATGTTCAAGAAATAGTAACTTTCCGTAACGCTGTAATATGAAAGTTATCATATGAGATCTATAAGTAATTTCGTGAATTATAGATAATTTTTTGTGCATGAGATGGTAACTTTACCAAATATAAGTAATTTTATGAATTATAAATGATAATTTTATGTTCAAGAGATAGTAATTTGATGTGTATATGATAGTAATTTCATCATAATTAACAAATGCTAGTAACCATTTCATGGAGTGGGATGGTGAGGCGTTGGTTGATTGAGTCAGTCTGGATTGCCAAACGTTAGCTACAGTGAAATTTCAGCCAAAAACCAGAAGTCATCGTTAAAACGATCACCACCATATATATAGGAATATGATATTGTACTATCTGAAGTATGTACACTCTATTCCATCCACCGTTGATCAAAGACCCTGATAAAACTTGTGCATCTTTCCTGCTATCACCGTTGTGGGGCTCCTCACCAACGGATTTTGTTGGGGCGCTACTCGTGTCTTTTTTTAGGATGGAGGCGTTGCAAGATTCCTCGCATTTCGTGGAGGCCGCGGGCTGCGCATCAAATGGAATCCCAATCGGCGATGAACTGCCACATCGTCCTGATTCGCCCGTGTCAGACCACTATAGGAGTATCATCCAATACTCATCCCAGTACATGTTAATCTTCTTTTAATTTGATCAGCACGGATTGGTATTTCCCAATTTTTGGTATCACAAAAATGTGGTATATCACCACAAATTTAGGGGTATTCATAATGATGTTGGATTATTTGATATAGTTAAATTTTAAAAAATACATATTAGCCCATCACGAATATTACAATGGAATACGGAAAAAAGAAAAGATAATAAAGTCCAAAAATAAAAAAAAGAAAAAGACGAAACTAATGAATAGTGAAAAAAGCAGAAACTAGAAGTCCGAAACTTATGCCCTCCCTTAGATTGAGCGGTACCTTAGATTGCTGCTTTTTCTTATGCCCTCCCTTTTCGATTAATCTATTAGTATTGATTATTTATGAGTCCCTCGGTCTGTTCTTACCATATTAACATGGATATTGAAAAGATGATTGTTACTTTGATTCATGCCTAATTGTGCCGAAATTATTTGTAGGGAACCAAGGCTCAACATCATGCTGATACGCCTGTTTTAGACCGCAGTACTAGTATCGTCCAGTACACACACCAGGTACATGTTAATCTTCTGTTAATTTGATCTGCACAGAGTGGTATTGCCCATGTCAAGTACTATAAAAATGTAGTATATAAGCACACCTCAGATTGCTGCTTGTTTGAGGTGTTCCTTTTTTTATTAATCTATCAGTACTGGTTTATTTGTGTCCCCCTCACTCTGTTGCTGAACATATTGAGATGGATATAACAAAAATGATTGTTAACTTGAGTCATGCCTAATTATATCGAGTTTATTTTTGCAGTGAATCAAGGATCCAAACAATCATGATAAAAAAATTCCCCAATCCATCTACCATCGTCCAGAAGAAGCATCTTGTCCCTGAGCGCTGCCCGCATGGTGAGAAAATACCGCCAAAACAAGGCTACTGCCGCACCAACTTTAAATACTTTTTGCAGATGCCAACCAACGTCATACATTAAAGCCTTAAAGCTTACATTTAAGAATAACTTAGGGGTAATTGTGATTCTTCGTCTTCGACTACATATAGAATTGGGATGATCACAGCCTTATTAATCCCATAAGTAAGGTAACTAAGTTATGATATCTAACGCTTTCGTCAGTGCGCAACATACTTACATGAGGTAACTAATATGCAGGATTCGTACAAGCTAACAAAGAAATTTATGTTGTACTTGTCATTCAAAGATAATGAAGCGGCTCTCCTAGACTTGTGCGCCAACAGCTCAGACAACTCAGGAATCTAGAGCTGTGCTTATTTCATCTTTTAAACCAGCTTCTGGTTCTGATTTTTATTTTTTTTTCATGATTCAGTATTTCATTTTTTCTGTTTTTTTTAAAAAATTTTGGTTTTTTCCTTGTATTCCTTTGCACTGTTCGTGATGAGCTAACATGTTTTTTCTATTTTTACATTGTTTTAAATTTAATTATACCAAATAAGCTAACTCAGTTACAGTAAAAAATAAACTAACTATAGTAAAAAAACTATAAACCATCGCTATTAACGCCCCCGTAGACTTTCGTCCATCGATGTTCCACATGTACCTTACTCTGCTAGTTTGTAAACCGGGGTGAAGTACACTCCACAAGTACCATTCCATTTTTATGGAACTCAGGTTTCAATTTTGACGTTTATTTAAAATCCATGCCAATAAAGCTTATGCCTTTGTGGCATCACTATTCTGTAACAAGTCTCATATTTCTCATGTGAACTCAAGTGAGAATCTACACACTCATTCAAAAA